>OX401972.1:13195811-14395811 GCA_947859335.1 Tortricodes alternella | reverse complement strand
CTGAGCCGCCCCGTGTTGAAGGTCCCTTAATAAATTACTAAGTTGGGAGCTGGGGAATTTCATCCATCAGTCAGGTCTTAAATTTATGTGGCGGAACTAGAACTTTTCTTTTACATTTTGTGTGCCAGGAGCCCGCTAGGCGGGCGCTCTGTTCGTAGCGCATTTTCGCTACAACGGTGAAAAACGCGGCGGAAACTTTTTGGCGCAGAAAGTGTTAAAGTAGGTTTAAACTTTGATGCGTTTTATCCGAAAAGTACCTAAAGCAATCCTAGGTGAAAAATTTGCAAAGTGATGTCTGAAATATTATTTTTTTATTTTATTTTTATTTATTTAAAAAATATATTACACGGCCTTACATCTCACTTATCTCCGGTTGATTATCTAATTCACGAACAAATTGCTGTTTTAGCTCAAAACTGTGTAAGACAAGTAAGGATGAATTTACTTTATCCATAAATATAGCCTATAAATGTTTAAATTACTAATTTAAGTTTACCAGCAACATCATTTAGACGAGGCTAATTTCTCATGAACCTGTCAAAGTTTTAGTCCTAGAACATTGTTTAGTAATTTTCTAATTCGGTAAAGTATACCTACGCCGTTAGATAGTTCATTACCTGTCTGTGTGTTAAATTAGTGAACGAATTGGGAATTTGACGATGCCAAGGTAACGCAGGGCCGGGTTGAATTTAAATTAGGCTAATATTGCAAGTTCGTACGTGGAACTAAAAGCGATAAGGTTAGTTTAGATAAGGGCTTCCTGGTCGTGACGTGACCGAGCTTCGTGTTCCCGCGGCGAGTCAGAACCTGTGCGACACGGATACGTGATTCTGGTCCGTGCATGTACACGAGTACCCGTTTAGTTTGTGCGTGTACCCGTGCCCGTTGTAAACAGCTTGACGCGACGGGTTTTAAATACCCGCGTTTACTTCCCGTTCGTTACAACAAGATGCAGGTCAATAACAGCTAAGGAGCTATAGCTCCTTAGCGATCATTATTGTAATGTTGGGCAGGACATGAAATGAAAACGAGTTTAAGGGAGTAACTCCTTTTAAAAAACGAGGCGGTACAATGTCCTACGTCAAATAAAGCGAGGTACTACGCGGAGCTTACGCGGAGCTCTCGCGTCAGCGTGTCACCCTATACGGAACGGACGACACTCGTTTTTCTCACTCACACTCTGAGTTACTCGCTACGTTGTCTCCGCTACGCTATCATCTATTTCCCCTCACTCGTATGGTTCGCTCGGCTCGTCCTCTATCAGCGGGACATGAACATTGAAGTGGGACATTTTTACGAAGTGAAGTGTCGTGACAATCTAACAAAGTGAGTGTGACATTTAAGGTGCCTCATGTATGACTAGCTTAACACTACATTAATGATAGAATAGTAAAAATGTTAGGGTTAATCAACCTTCGTATTTTGTGAACTACTACTTAAACTCAGCCTAACTCACCTAATTTCTACTAAAGTTATCATATGGGTAACGTTACCCCTAGCAGGTAAAAAGTTCCGAGGGAATAATGAAAACATCGCAATTTTCGTCGAGATAATAGTTAATTTAGAATATTAATATAATTGCCAGGTGCTTTGTGTCAATTTAAAAAAAGGTATCGTAATGCGGTTTATGCATTAGCATAATGAATTGGCAGCCATAATTATTGTAAGCTGAATTAATTTCATACTACGCAAAACCACAATAGCTCGCGTGCCATGTCAAGGTGACTCAAAAATACTTCATTATAATGCAGACTATTCCCATTACGAATACAAAATTATAACTGGGATTACCATATTTTTGGTTAAACCGTCACGATGTTTTAATCTCCAACAAAATGTATCCCTTTGTAAATAAATCGTCTTTCGTGCACATCTCTATTTTTAAATACGCTTGCAACAAAGTTGCCAGACGAAAATGAATAATAAATTAACCTACAAACTTTATCCGACGGCCGTCTTTTCAGTCAAAGGATGGAAAGTTACGTAGGTACATCAATAGAAGCTTACGGGACATTGATGGTAAAAGCCTTAACCAAAAAAATATGATGGCGATTATAGTTTGGTTATTGCAAAAGATTTTAATGAGACGCCACATTATGTTGAGTTTAATTTTATAGTAATAGTAATTCTAGTCAACTAGATAGGTCTAAAAATAATTGGCGTTAAAAAAATATTTCCTTGAAAGCTACATAGTTTGTTTACTATAATAGTTAACCACTGACGATAGATTACATTTACCGTTTAAGCTGAAAGCTATTGCATGCATATTTAAGACAAGAAACAGTGCTGTAAGCGTTTGAAGGCTTCAGGGAATAAATAAGCATTAAAGTAAGTGAAATTTGTATACATTATGTATGATAGACTTGAGATGCCACCTGTTGTACGTGAGTTAGACGTACCGGACGCAACTTGACGACCCTCTCACAGCGCCGTGTTGGACGCGTTGGCAAGCGCCGCGAGCGCCGCACGCTCCCACACCACGTGCTCCCTGTGGTCTATCATGAGCTGGACGTGCTGGACGTACCTTGACAACTCGCTCGTCCAGCAGCCACTGTGCAGCGCCGTGTTGGAGGCGTTGGCAAGCGTCGCGAGCGCCGCACGCTCCCACACCACTTGCTACTAGTAGTTTGTCATGAGCTGGATGTGCTGGACGTACCTTGACAACTCGCTCGTCCAACATCCACTGCAGCGCCGTGTTGGAAGCGTTGGCAAGCGTCGCGAGCGCCGCACGCTCCCACACCACGTGCTCCCAGTGGTCTGTCATGATGGCCGCGCAGAGCATAGCTGTTGAGCAGCTGGAACAATAGACATTCAATACATTAAGATATCTTAACTTGTTTTTTTTCGGGTTAAATGAACAACCACTTCCGAGTTGCAATTCACATCACAAAAATCCTATTTGCTGAGTAGATATTAGTAAATTAGTACATTTTATCTGAGAAAAAATACTACTCAATCACATTTCAATTTCACGTATTACCGCTTCCTTCTTACCCCATTCTGGGATGGTATCACAGCTTCTGGACCTTAATATATTATACAAGCCTTAGCCTTAAGCACTTGTAGCATCGTGCACTAAAAGGAAATAAATCTGTAAGTATTCCCTGAAGTTCGTAGCAGTTGCTCGGTAAGTCGGTAACACGTAGCAGGGTCTACGGACTGTGCTACGAGCAGCTATAACTTATTTATTTGCTATGTTTTGATGGTGTGAGTCATTAGAAACAAATCTGGAATACTGTACAGTCGAGATCAGTAGTTTATGCAACGGTTGCATAATGATAGGCCTTAAAATATGAGTGTGGGTTTATGAAACGAGCCGACAGGCCGTATCCTATTGCAATGATGTTTATAGCAATTTTCTTAAAATGGGATACCAGTTAATTAAAAATGCTTACTATCATAGTTTAAAATATGACATGGTGCTTACGTTATTATTTTTAAAAACGATTGTGATACTTTAAGATTTTTGAAAAAACGAATAACAGCCATAACGTAACTCACAGAATATAATAACCTACTTTTTTTCGCCTTGGGTCAATCCGGTCAATATATTAAAAAGGTATTTCCAAATCTGTCGTTTACATTAACCTACAAAGGACTGATTTTCCAAATCTGTCCTTTACATTAACCTACAAGGGGTGATTTTCATAAAATATGACTTATATCACAAAAACGAGATTAAATGAAAAAAATAAAACCTTGAATTTTCATTAACGTAATCGCCATTTTTTTAAAGATACCGAGAATTTATATACATTAAACGACAGAACGGAAAATTGACAATCGAACTGTATATATAACTCAATTTCGTCATTTTGGCGGCTACGTTAATTAATATTACATACATACATACATATTATCACGCCCGAAATCCCTAATGGGGTGGGCAGAGCCACAAGATTACTTGTGGCCACGTTCGATTAATTAGTCCTAAGATGGTATGATGAACTGTATAGTGACAGGTGATCAGCCCATCGCCCATACAGATAGTCACCATGTTGGAGAGGACCCGTCCCTTAGTCGACTTTTACGACATGCCAGGATGATAAGCATCTGCACGCATTCTATGCTATTTCTTCACTCCCAGAGTGCAGCAGAGGAGTCTCCGTACCCAAAGGCTTAATATTACAGCTGACGATATTATCTTGGTGCTGACGCTTCGTGCTGAGCTGACGATATATACATAAATATTTTTAACATAACATAGTACACCTCGCACATAGAACAAATGCAAACCTCGTAAATCTGCGGTCACGACCAGTCAATCCCTAGCCGTACTACATCGCTATCTATCCATCCCTCTTGCACGTGAATCGAGACACAATGGCGTGAAAGAGAGTACTAATTCCGTTTTTAATTACGTGTCCGGAGCAGCTTTACTCTACGCCCTTATAATATCCATAATCTCTCTCTTATCATATACCTACGTAAGGTTATGTTTTATGTACCTATGGAACAATAACGCCTTAATCCTGATAAGTCAGTCGTGTGATATTCACGGTGGATTTTGTGTTTACTCCCCCACCTACTTCTGATTTAAACACCGTTTTTAACAGACTTCAAAATAGGAAGAGGTTCTCAATCAAATCCATTAGACTCCGCATAGCCGGGCGACCCCCGCTGCCAAGCGTTGTGGCCAAATGGCCACAAGTGGCGGGGCTACAGCGGGCCGCGCGGAACGCACCAATCACAGCGCTCGAAACACCCCGCGCGCCCCGCAACTTTGGCAGCTTTGTTTGCTAGTAAAAGTGAGGCTAAGCGGTGTCTTTAGGATATTTGGTCTGTAATTCAAGAATAATCAGGAGTACCCATTTTTAGGGCGGACCCTGTATCTTATTTGGCTGAATCTGCCCTGAGTTTAATAGAAAAAGAAATTCATTATTTCGCATAACATTGTTGCAATAATCGTTGTAGTTTCAGGCGTCGCTACACAATGTTAATTGCGAGACAATATTTGATATCGGGGAGTGCTGACCTTCATATCTGGCAGCGACTAACGCAAGGATATTCTGTTAGATTCGGGCTAGGCATATTAAATTAATAGCAGATGAGCGAGTCCTTATAGCTTTTAATTACTGGTTTGTGCAAGGTTTTAAATTTCTTGTCGTATTCACAGTCAATTAATGAACCATTATTGTGTTACTGTTCCATAATTTAAATACAAAACCTTCACTAAGTAACATGTTCACTGTTCACTAAAGGGGCTCGTTAACGGGCTAGTTTTCGGCAATTTATTGCTGCGATTCGGGCTATCCTCAAATGTTTTTATTCAAACTTTTTGTTACCGTTAGTCAAATTCAAATTATTATTTTTCGGAATAAATTCCATATTTGATTTGAGAGCCTTCTGCTGACCCAAAGACTGCAGGTGCAGAAAGACTGACAGTAAGCTTTGAAAAGCTCACTCACTTTTACTTATTATTAATGTAATATGTACACACATTTATTAGTGATGTAATATGTAATTTTTTTTGGGGATTGCCTAAATTTCAGCAGTACTCTATTTTTCGTCAATAGCGGATACTTTTGACAATCAATATCATTTATTGACAATCAATATAAGGCTAGCTAGCCCCTTACCTACAATATAACTGTGCAATATCACCGGTTGCACAATTATATTGATCGTCAGTAGTCGATATTGACAGGCTAGCCATTGACTTACAATATAACTGTGCAATATCACTGGTTGCACAATTATATTGATCGTCAGTAGTCGATATTGACCATCAATATCAGCTACTGACGATCAATATAACGACTGAAGATCAATATAGTGGCTAGCCACTGACCTACAATATAACTGTGCAATATCACTGGTTGCACAATTATATTGATTGTCAGTTGATGATATACATATATACATACATACATATTATCACGCCCAAAATCCCTATTGGGGTGGGCAGAGCCACAAGAGTACTTGTGGCCACGTTCGATTAATTAGTCCTAAGATGGTATGATGAACCGTATGGTGACAGGTGATCAGCCCATCGCCCATACAGATAGTCCACCATGTTGGAGAGGACCAAACCCTTAGTCGACTTTTACGACATGCCAGGATGATAAGCATCTGCACGCATTCTATGCTATTTCTTCACTCCCAGTGCAGCAGAGGAGTAGATGATATTGACGGTCAATATCGACTACTGACGATCACTTACTCTGAGTAGCCCCATGGTGGACCAGTTACACGAGGCCATTTGGTAGGCCGCCTTCCACTAAGCCAAGCCGTTATCGGCGTTATCTAAGTAAAGACAATACATGGAATGTCTCTATTCACAGAACGCCAATAATGACTTGGCTTAGTAGAATGGCCCGCCAAATGGCCTCGTGTAAATGGTCAATAAGAGTTTAAAGTGAGCGGAGTAGTATTTTTGGCGTTGTATGAATAGAGATAATCGATAAAATGTCTTCATTCTCACAGCGCCAATAGTGGCATGGCTTAAAAGAATGGCCCGGTTTGGCATCGTGTAAATGGCCATAAGAGTTTAAAAGCGGGCCGAGTAGTTTTTTAAGTGTCGAGTACATTTATTGAAACGTTTAAAAAAATATACATAACGTCCATCACAATAAACATTACCTTCCGTATTATGATCTTATCGGTTTAATGCTAGCAATTTTCGTTTGAATTTTTTATGTGTTAGTTAATAACGAGGTATCAAAGATATATCGGATAACGGAGGCCTTGACATGGTGAGGTAAACGGCTCCACCCACGGAGATAACATAACATAGTCTGCACATGCAATACATACATACAATAGGACAGTTAATTGCCATACAATCAACCTTCAGGGCATAAACTCTTGGCTGGGCCTCTATTCGGTACTGCTAAGTGTGAATGTGAATGACAAACACGCACAAAACAACGACACATTCGCGGTTTTGACATTTTAGTGACGATAATAGGTATATCAATATTTGCAAAATATGTGTGCTACATCTATTCCATTGATAAGATAAGAAGAAAAGTAGTTGCTACAAAAAGTACGATGCCATCTATTAGCATCTTCCCTAAATTGCGGCGTTAATTCGTTTAAGCTTAAGCGATTGTTTCTTCCAAAAATCAGGCATTTGAAATATCGTGTATGAAAACCCGATACACGCCAATTTGTTGAATAAGAGATTTCATTTTATTTGATTGAATACCCCTCTGGCTACGTTATTAAGACCATCTTTTTAAGGTTCCGTACCTCCAAAGGAAAAAACGAAACCCTTATAGGATCACTCGTGTGTCTGTCTGTCTATCTGTCCGTCTGTCACGTATGCAACTTATATCGTGTGACATATCAACTGAAAGGGCTTATTGTGAGGATCTTTAATATATATTTTTTTTGCATTTCAAGTAAAACAGTTTTGAAGTTATTTAGGAAAATAGGCGAAAATTGATCTTTCCCCCCCCCCCCCTTATTTCTGAAACAACTGGTGCTAACATTTAAAAAAAAAAAACAGAACATAGTTCTTTTCCTATACATTACAGAAAACCTATGGTATTTAAAGTAACGTAGTAAATTTCAGATATTCATGTACGGAACGGAACCCTCTCCACGCGAGTTTAACTCGCACTTGTCCGGTTTTTATAGAGGTTTCAGAACTTCTGATTTATTTCAGGGATATGATCTAAACACAGCGATTGAATCGACTTCGTCCATATTTTTACGTCTACATTACAATTTACGTTAGGTGTCTATTATCTTAAAATTTACCTATACAAATGGTTAAACATCTTTAAAATGCGTAAGGCCTCATTTTGTCTCATAATTCAACTTAACAAATATGACAAGAAAAAATTTCAAACCAAATGAGCCCAAACTCGATGGGGTTACTAGTAGTAATTGAAGAGTTCCACTATCCACCTCCTGGCGCAATATACCATACCATTGGGTCAGATCAGCTCGATGGTACCAAATTATTGTATTGTCATCCGAATCGCATACACTTGCAAAGTTTCAGATATTTTACCACAACTAGAAGTAGGTTAAAATACATACATACATACATACATACAGGTGAAGCTAATAAAAAGCGTGTAAAAAGAAAAGAAAGAAAAAGAAAATAATAAACATATTGTGTTTAGTAACATTACTTACAGACATATCTATATAAGAAAATCTGAACTTGAAAGTATTAGATACAAGGGCGGTAAGCTTAGCAATGTGCTGCGACTTGTAGCCACATCGCAGATTTTCAGCTGGACCCAGTTACATGACACAATTGCTCCTAATTATTATATTTTTATGCAATGCTGCTACGTCACTTATATATAAATCTTTTTAAGTATTTAGGGGCTTTGATAACTGCGCCTCTATTCGGGAACGCTAAGTGATTCTGTAGCGATTCGTGACCGAGATTTCTCATCTCGCTCTTACGCATTACGCGTCGTGCGGAAGAGTGGGATGAGAAATCTCGCTTACGAGTCGCTACAACATCACTTAACGTTCCCGAATAGAGGCGCTGCTCAAAATATCCACCCACTAAGGTCAGCAAAAACATCTTAAAAATCCATCCTATTCCGCGAACAACAAACACACCCTCGCTGCATCAGCCGCGGATTCTGATGTAATCGAATCCAAGATTTGATATTTGAATCAGCGAGACCAGAGAGCAAACTTATGCTTATAATATAATTTATACCTACCACTAACGAAATTTAAACAATAATTATTTTTTAACTGCATAATAATATAGATGTCGCTTCATTTCACAAATCCTTTTGTCCAGGGTTTCCGACAGCCCGTTTTATCTCAGCAACATCATTTGTCATGTCACCCTTTGCCCTGATTCAATTAACCTAGTAACACGTAGGGGGGTGACGTTTGAGGGGGGAGAGTGACGCAATACGTGACAAGTGATGGAGAAGCACTGGGACATCAGTTGTACTTGTGTGATTTCGAGTCATTTACAACGTGTAATTAAACAGCATCTACTTAACTGATTTTAACAATATTTGCAGAAAGATAAACGTAATGTGTTTGGTGTCATTCTTCAACTCCAAGGTAGTGTTAAGATAGACCTAGTCAAATCAGGAAGATCGCAATCTTTCCAAGAAAAGTCTCAGGCAAAAGCATAGAATTACAAACCATATAAGGCTGGTTTACATACAACCGCCGCGCCCTGACAAAAGTGAAGCAATAAACCGGTGCGCTTTGACATTTGGCACTATGGGAGCGTCCCGGCGTTTGTATGAATTTGGATCGCCCTGACAAAAGTGAAGCAATAAACCGGTGCGCTTTGACATTTGGCACTATGGGAGCGTCCCGGCGATTGTATGAATTTGGATCGCCCTGACAAAAGTGAAGCAATAAACCGGTGCGCTTTGACATTTGGCGCTATGGGAGCGTCCCGGCGTTTGTATGAATTTGGATCGCCCTGACAAAAGTGAAGCAATAAACCGGTGCGCTTTGACATTTGACACTATGGGAGCGTCCCGGCGATTGTATGAATTTGGATCCATAAATGGCTCTGATTTTGTTGCTTCAAATTGTGCGCGCGGCCTTGGTTTCGATTACGTTATTATTCTAAGGGCCAAAGCTAATCTCCTGACATCTGCCTTGCAGTGTTGCCATTTTTTGCTTGTAAAATTGTAACTTGTAGTTTCGTGAAACGGGCTACTGATATTTTTCTTCAGCTCCTACGACAAATTGAACGAAGATGAACTTGAAACGTTGGAATCTCCTTGATTAGTAACCCTGGTCATTTCAAATAATGTATTATTTATTTCGCATGTGCGAGTGGGTAGATGAAACGGCGATTTCATTGGGGCAAAGGGCATTAACCTTACCCAACAATGGATTCGAGGGATTAACTAGATTGATTTTGCTGCTGTTTCGTTTCGTGGGGCATTGATACCCCGATAAATTGGAAGATTACAAGACGATTAGGATAAAGAGAGGACATAATATAGCTAAACAACAAATACCCTCCTCTGCTGCACTGGGAGTGAAGAAATAGCATAGAATGCGTGCAGATGCTTATCATCCTGGCATGTCGTAAAAGTCGACTAAGGGACGGATCCTCTCCAACATGGTGGACTATCTGTATGGGCGATGGGCTGATCACCTGTCACTATACGGTTCATCATACCATCTTAGGACTAATTAATCGAACGTGGCCACAAGTAGTCTTGTGGCTCTGCCCACCCCATTAGGGATTTCGGGCGTGATAATATGTATGTATGTAACAAATATCTGGAGAAAACTAACATACTTAGCCAGTTCTTATCCTTAACTAGGATTCCCTATACTAAGGGTATTAGAAATCGATGCAATACTCATATAAATAAATATATTCACACATATATACCTACATTTTAAACGTCCATTATTTGGAGATATAATTTGTGTTGTGATTCGAACCCACCCCTTCGGTGCAGAATGAACCATTAGCACCCCTCCGACCGAACCGATTATGTACAATTTTACAAGTGTAAAGTTATGAAAATATTTAATACTAGTGGACCCGCCACAGCTTCGCCCGCGGTATTTTCCATACAATATTTATCACCCCTTTTCACCCCTTTAGGGATGGAATTTCAAAAAATCCCTCCTCAATGCACCTCTAGGGTACTCGAGGAATATCTCCTCCAAATTTCAAACCTCTAGGACCACCCGTTTAGGCAGTACGTTGTCTATAAGTGAGTCACGCTACTGTTTTGTATGTATTGATTTAGGTAATTTATTTTATACCTCTTAGGTCATACTAAACACAGTACAGATCAATTCATTTTTCTCATTTTATTACATATTCTAAAACATGAAAGTTGTAATCGGTTTGTCTGCTGTTTAATTGATTCTAATTATTTGAAAACGCGAGAGCTTCATAATTAAAGCTTCGAACTTTCCAACTCTATACGGAGCAAACACTTGACCTTTGCAAAACATTAGGTAGGTAAGTTATTTCGTTCAAAGAAAATGTTGTAAAAAACACGCCTCAGTGTCTATCGATGAAATTATGCCAACAAAATATATCATAGGTTCGAAATAGAAAATGATTATATAATTAGTTTTCTGTTCGCAAGAAAATAAATTAATTCTCGAGCCGAGCATTCCTTTCACTTTTATTAAATCAAAAGTAGGTAATAAAAGGTCTTCTAACGTAACGAATGAGATTTACGATTTATGTGTATTTTATCTGAGATAAATCTTTTGTGCGAAGAGCTATCTCTCAATTATAGTATTTTGAATTTAGTCTTATCAACCATAATTATATTCACGTGCAAAGTATATGAATTTTACTTAGGTGAGCACATTTTTAAATAAACTAGCTAACTAACTCATTTTCAGTTCGTTTTTATACCCACAATAAACCCTCTATGCCTATGGGGCTAGGCGGTATGGACGGAGAGCTAGCGACCAAATCGGTCATGTGGCTTCAGCTGTATTGAAACTCCGTTAGTTACTTCCCTGAACAACCTCTTCCGATAATCTTCGTGCTGGCAGGCCGCGGGCGGTGGGTGCGGGTGTAGTGGGGTGGGGAAAAAAATGAAAAAAAATGTGGGCTCAGCGACTTTAATTTTTTTTTCAAACAGTTACCAGCACTCCCTGTGCACCCAAAAAAAAATTGTTGAAATCGTTGGATTTCGTTCGAAAATGAGCTTTCAACAATTTTTTTCGATACATTCCCACCGATATTTTTGCATGGCAATTGTTTTGGGGCTTACATATTAATTAATCTCGCGTCAGAAAAAAAGCCAATACAGCTGAGCACACATGAAAATTATTATTATTTTGGTACTTTTAATTAACGCTGGCAGCCCCTTCCCACCCTTTTGGGTGCACAGGGAGTACAGAGCAACTGTTTGAAAAAAATAATTAAATCGCTGAGCCCACATTTTTTTTCTTTTTTTTTGCCCACCCCACTACACCCGCACCCACCGCCCGCGGCCTGCCAGCACGAAGATTATCGGAAAAGGTTGTTCAGGGAAGTAGCTAACGGAGTTTCAATACAGCTGAAGCCACATGACCGATTTGGTCGCTAGCTCTTAATCTAAGTAGTTGAAAGAGCATGCATGGCTTTTTGTGTGAATGTTAACTAGGCTATACAGACACCTCTACTGTTTTTTTTATTTTAATTTAAATTAGGTATTAATCTGCTTGACTTGACTTTTATTTTTTTATTCTTTCGAATGTGCTTTAACCAAATTATGACATTTAATTATTAATGTAATTTCATGTGAAGTGTCGTATGTTTTCTGCGACAGGTTCCACCTGTAATGTTGCATTAATTCTTATGAAATAAATAAATAAAATGTGTTTTCACTATATTGCTTATACCACTAATGATCTAGTCTCGCGAACTCTGAGATACAGATTTTATTTACTACTTTTAAGAGTGCTGTCTCTCTTGCCCCTGAATCATATTACAATAATGTGATAGAGAGGAATACAAGTTTCGGCTTTCGTTCATCTTATAGTAGCCCTATAGTAGCCTCTCTCTTTCTACACAGCACTTACAGCCTATTAAGGTATGTTAGCTCAGTTATCGATCAGTGTAAGTAAATATGTCCTTATACTTGTACTCAACCCATACTTTTGCTGAATCGACACTTTAATCGCGTGAATCAAGAAATTCAATTTCCTTTGCACCCGAACTATCCGGCATACCTTCTGATTCAGGAAACCTTTCCAAACAGGGCAGATTTTTACCGAACAACAATACAGACTCGTCGTAACACTCGTAAAAACAAGTGAACGCCACCTATTTATGAAATTGCTTGGCATTCTTCCACGCGATTCTCTAACGCGCAAAACGCACTTTACCTGCCGATGCCGGATAAAACATACCTAAGTAAGTGTGTTATTCTCTACGAAGCTTTGTCGCTCATTTCGTCTTTTATTCGCCCGACAATCATAAATTGACCCGTGTGCTCGTAGGCGTTATGCGGAGTTACGTACCTACAATGGATTCATCCATTACTTGTCTATGTGTCTGAGCTGATTTGGTAAACAAGTTTCTAACCTCAAAATGTGAATTTTTGGGTGAAACTGCTGTTTTATTCTAAATAAAGCAAACTTAGGCTAAAAATTGGCAGTGACGTCTAAAATAGTTTGTCCAGTTCCTTTATTTCCAAGGAAACAGCTGTTTCAGGCAAAATAGGTGCATTTTGAGGTTAGAAACTTGTTTACCAAATAAGACAAGTACTTATGGATGAATCCATTGTACCTGCGACCGTGGCCGGGACCGGGTGCGTAGAAATACCGTATGTATACCAGAGGCGAAGCGTGAGGGTAAGCCGGTGTATCATTTCTCGTTCTAAACATTATATTATTACTCATTAAATTTTGTATTTACATAACAAAATATGTAATTTGCATTTTTTATATTAATATAAGAAGTAATTAATAATAATAATAATGTTTGAGTTAAGACATTATGTACCGGCTTACCGTCACGCTTCGCCTCTGATGTATAGCTATATGTATGTAGTTTATACGCACTAAGGGGTTGAGTTCAGGTTTATGCCAGCACAGGAGTCTTCGTCAACTCACCAAGCAAGTTACAGAATCACACCTCTTCGCAAGCCGAGCCAGCCACATATTAGGATTGTGATTCTCTTAAATACTTAACACTTCGTTCACGAACTCACCGACGGCGAGTCTAACTTGACCCGTGTTAGCGCGTATTAAGACGCTGACAACAGCCAATGACCTTGAGTGATCGGTCACTGTCTGTTTGCACCGGAGTGAACGAGAAGCACTGTGCAGTTATTTGTATGGGGAAAATCAAATCTGGGCGTGATGTAATAGTGTTATTAATTATAGACCCATAAGTTAAAAAAAAATAAGACAGAACTGTTTAAAGAGGATTTCAGACGTAACTTCACATTTTTTTTCTATCGTATCGATTTCATCAAATCGTGTTTTAGAAATAGTCACATTTTCAATAATATAAAGAATATGAACATATATTTCTTTCACTTTGCCAAATCAAATAGTTTTTGTTAAAAAACTGTTTAAGTAAAGTCGATTTAGGTCTTGTCAGCGCCTTTACTCTTCGGCCTTGGTTGTAATCCGACATAGCGGGACTCTGTTGTAGGTATCTAACTCCGCATAATGCTTACAAGCGCGCGGGTCAACTTATAATTGTTGATCGAAATGAAAGACGAAATGAGCGACAAAATTTGGTACAGAATAACAGCTGTCTGGGGTTTTGCTACGTCGGCTTTGTTTTGGTTAGAATTTGTTAAAGGACGTTTCTTGATCGAAATTGTCCTTGTACGATGTGATACGGCAATCGATTTAACAACATTCAGTGTTTGGTTTGAGTAAACCTGAAAATTGTTATGAGTATGTTTTTTGTCTGGTTCTTGAGTCAATTTATAAACAACACTTTATAACATGAATACAATGGGTGTTCGAATAAAGGAACTTATTTATTACTCTTCTCTCATTTGTTGAGGCAGAGACCTTTTTTCGGAGCTATTTGGACTCGTGTTACTACTTAAGAGCAAGTAATTTAATGTACCCACTAATGTACCTATATAATTCATTCGGTTTACGAAAAAGATCAATATGTGAGGTTTTGATACAAACATGCTGAATGTTGGAATTAGGTATTCGGAAAATGCCAAACGTAAAGACGAAGCGCCTTTAAAAGTGACGCAAACATTGTGAAAATATGGCGCAGATGTTTTACCAGAACTGAGATACGCGGTACTTTCTCGGTTGTGGTAGAATCCTATCTCACGTAAAACATAAATGTTAAAAAGCAGGCCAAGTTGTCCTTGCTGTCGGGCCAGAAAAAGGATTGAAATCCAGATCGATGCTAAGTTTCAATACACTATTCTGTATTTTAAAACCTATACTTTGTTTCGTAGTTACGCATAGGTGTACTCAATCTCTATTTTAAAAATTATAAAATCTTTCATTTTCATATTTGCAGATGTTCATGAGTATGTATTTTCTTTATTAAGCATTGCCATACTAATCAAATCAAATGACAGATTATATAATTTTAAATATAGAGATAGATTACCTAGTATTCGTGACCATCACACAAAGTCTGAGGTTTTATCACATACTAACATACAGACTGGTCTAAAGTGGTTCGACTCAGTTCATGTAAAGAATGCGCAGTATGCGTGCGGCCGGTTTTCTCGAACTTGGCCTTTGCGCACTGCCGTGCGTTTCGATTCAGAAATTGTATCTTAGATATCTGGGGAACAAGACGGAGCGCCTTTTAAAGTGACGCAATCTTTGTGGAAATATGGCGCATATGTTTTACCAGAACATATGCTTTCTAGTTTACGTAATATCGGGGTGAAATCCTTTTCAGAAATTGTATCTTAGATATCTGGGGAATAAGATAAAATTACGCCAGCTTTACGTAAACGGTACGAGAAGAGCGAAGCAGCACTACGGGATCGAACGTGAATTAATAGTATCTTATCACACGGGAGCAAAAACTTGGCAAAGGTTACTAAATTTTAGCGTTGTTTAAGCTACAAGCTAAGTGGTTTCGATTTTATACAAAAATACAAATATATGCGTCGAATTGAGAACCTCCTCTTTCGGTTTTTGAAGTCGGTTAAAAATACATTAACGGGCTCTCATCGGGCCGCACGAACTTCCCGTTAATAATTTTTCCAGCCCGTAATATACCCCTTTAGAGATTTATTTTGTTTAAATAAAGTACCCTATGTCCTTAAAGATACAGGTTACAGACGTAATGCAAAGCCATTTTGATAGACATCTAACCTAGGTTAAAAAGACCTGCACGTTCCTGCAGTGCTGGAATCAAGAAGACTACTTTGTTGATTTTACATTTATTCTTATTTATTTCCTTATAAAAATGTACTCCTAGCTCCATAGGGAAGTTACCTGAGTAGGTAAACAAAAAATTCTAATTTGTCCGTCAGTTAGATTATCAAAAAATATTGAACACGCATTTTTTGCTTTATAAAATCAATCAAAATTGACAATGATAACGCGCATCAAAACATCAAAGTTCGGGAGTGGGGACTTATGACGTCACTTAAAGGTACAAAGTGTGAGAAGTCGTGACGTCACGCGGAACTTCAACGCACTATTCTTCGTCATTTTTTCTTTCATTGACAAAAGAAAAATAAGTGTTCAATATTTTTTTATAATGTACTTAAATGCCGGACTAATTAGAATATTTCAGGAAACTTCGCTATTGAATTGAATTGACATCAAATCATTAAGTTGGGCAGAGATGTGACAATGGGGCCATTTCGAAAGTGTGTTCGCTAAATTAAAAGTCACTAAACTTAAAATAAGAAATATGATACCTACTCAGCTTGGTGCTATTATACATAATCGAGTTCGACGTTCCTTATTATAAGTTGAGGGAACTTATAATTTAAGCGACACTGTTTCGAATTGGCCCCAATCAACTACTTAAGACGGTATTAACTTATCCTCGTGTCAACCTTGCTAGAGGGACATTTTCGAATAATTCTGTAATACAACTTATGTGACTCTTCCTAAGAATATAACGTTATCTCGCTAAACTCATGTCTCGCTCCGCGCAAGTACTTAGTGGAAATTGTGGCAGAAAAGATGGCGTAACTTTATTTAGGAGTATTCTATCAAGTTATAAGTCTCTAGGGCAGAACTTTCCTGTTCATATTCTTACAAAAATACGGCATGAATTATAGATAAGCACTGAGACAGTATTTTGTGCACAAATAGTATTTGCTAATATTATTGCATGAAAAAAAAAGCATTTGCGGAATGGTATCTTGACCATTATCTACATAAATTAGTGCATAATAGTGCAATTTTCTGAAAAGGTTGGAAAAAGAGTGATCTATAATATGGTTATTTGAACTGCGTCGCCGCAAGCAGTACTTGCTCATCATTGAAGAAATATTGAGAGAATAGGATGACTTGTACTAGTGCCATTCTCTCGTTTAAACATCGGCAGGGGCTTGCCGTTGGCCATTCAGACCAAAAGGTATTTTATAAAAAAGGTATCTGCAAAAGGTACGAAATTAAGGGTGGTCAGTAAGTTTTATTTTATAGTTAGTCAGAAGATTTATGACATTTCAAATGTACCAAATTTTAATTTTTGTGATTCAACTGACTTACGTGCCGCAGCCTTAATCGATTTTTAGACGGCGCCGACGTGTCTGGAATGGGGACGCCAAAGATCAGAATTATTCGTGCTGCCAATTTAAACATCTATACATAATCATAATATACTAACATACATACATAGCATCACGCCCGAAATCCCTAATGGGGTGGGCAGAGCCACAAGACTACTTGTGGCCACGTTCGATTAATTAGTCCTAAGATGGTATGATGAACCGTATGGTGACAGGTGATCAGCCCATCGCCCATACTGATAGTCCACCATGTTGGAGAGGACCCGTCCCTTAGTCAACTTTTACGACATGCCAGGATGATAAGCATCTGCACGTACTCTATGCTATTTCTTCACTCCCAGTGCAGCAGAGGATAATATACTAAGTACAATGTATTTCAAGCCGGTATTCATTCGATTACGGCATGGCAATAAAAGTGTATTCCTAAATATGTTATACGAATATACGTTGGTATTAAATTATTTCCATCCATCCATCTACCTAAATATTTATTACGTGTTCATGTTATAAAAATCCTAATCACTTGCTCTTAACAGGTGGTAACATGCACGATAAACGGTCCATAGTTCCATCACCCTCTCACCAGTATTTTGACTGTAAGTAATTAGTAATATTGTACAACGGAAAAATGCGCCATTAAGTGTAATTAACGATCGGAATGGTAAAACTTTGTTAATTCCTACTATAAAGCTGTAGCCATATTCAAATGTCTCTTGCAACACCTCTATTTTTCCTCCACCTTATCTTATTAATACCGTCAAGTAAGACGTCCCTAACTCCAACGCGCAGCGCGGACTAAAGGCTTCGACTTGTTAAACTAGACCCCACGTCGCGGCTACGTGACTGGGGCTTCAACAGGACACGAAGTAGGTACTAAATTCTTATATAAGACTGTGGTTATTATTAATATTATTATATATCGACCTAGATTCAGGCATGACAGCGCTTATAGCTTGGATGTGCCAAAGCAACTTCGAATAAAATTGTTTTATATTTTACTAGCTTCCGCCCGCGACTTCGTCCGCGTGGAATTCGGTTGTAATTATTCCCTTGGGAACTTTTGACTTATCTGGGATACAAATGACTAACTATATACGACGTTTCATGAAAATCAGTTCAGCCATATGGAGCTAAGTGTTAACAAACATACAGAAACACAGACACACACACACACACACACACACATACACACAATAATTAATTTTAGAAACGGTTACCTAAATTGTTTGTTTTGAACTGCATATATACCAAATTTCAAGTTGATAAACTCATCCAAATAGTTTTTCCCATACTAACTTCCACCCCCTCTTTTACCCCCTTCCACTTTTCTTTCCAAAAGTTTCTATAGCCTATGTCCTGCCTGAAGTGTTCCTGGATATATTATTGAAAACCGCATTGAAATACATCCAGTAGTTTTAAAGTTTATCGCGCAAATATAATCAGACAAACAGACAAACAGACATGAAATTCAAAAACCATTGGGATTTGTTCTGTTGCTCATTCTGAAGCCCCCCATAGTATTTTTTCATTGTTATCTTCAATGTACAGCCTTTTTCACTTTACGAATTTATTATATGTATAGATTTAAGGCTTTAACGGACTGAAACGCGGCAGTGCGGCACCAACGCGGATTGATGTGAAAGGTTCAATTTTAGTTGCTGCGACACTGCTTATGCGGCACCGCTTCGCTTCCATTCAGCGTTTCGGTATGTAGAAGCCCTTAAGATTTATTGGCACCTTTACAAATTGGTTCGACCACTCCAAAAAGTGGCACTATTCCTCAGTCTTAGGGTACACGTGGCTCTTAAACTCAGTAAACTTGCTTGTTATTCGGAATCACGTATCACGTCGGTCGGAACTCAGCCGCGCAGCAAACCGGGAAAGTTGCAGGTAACTTCTTTGATTTAACTAACAACTAAACTAAACCGTACAAAGTTTAGTTTAGTTGTTAGTAGTATTGTCGGGATCAGTTGTGGTAAGTAGGGCAGTAAAATTGTTCGGTAAACAGCTCATTAAGCTACATTTCAGAATAATCATGATGTGAATACCTATTCGTCATTCAAATAGCAAATTAATCCAAGTTGACTGATTTAAACTGCTTCATAAGAACACGCACCACACCCATAAGAAGAGGCATCAAATTTTATGACTAGATTAATGATTTGTTGGAGTCCACTATCTCATTATTAAGTAAGTAACTAGGGTTAGCAACTGGCCACCATAAAAAATAGTAGTTTATGCAACGGTTGCATAATGATAGGCCTTAAAACACTAGTGCGGTTTTCATGAAACGAGCCGATAGGCGAGTTTCATAATAAGATCGCACGTGTGTTTTAAGGCCAAATTATGCAGAGTTGCATACATAACTTTATCTACACACATATTATAAATCCTCCATGATGGGTTCAGAAACAATATTTTCTGGCAACAAGTTATTTGTTGCAATCGTGGCTGCATATTTCCGATATCCGGCGCATTTTCACATCACACACACTCCGAGAAGACTACTTACTATTCATATTTTCAACTAAAATGTAAATTACAAACAACTTTTTCTATTCAATTCAACAACAATTCTACTTTCGTTCAGCAAAACGTCAACATGGCGGCAATTCGATCATCCGTCAAGACCATTTTCTTTTTTAAATCATAGACAAACGGATGAAGTCTCTATTCTCACGTCACTCGAGATCAAATATTGTGCAGTTTATATTAAAAAAACATACTGAATTGACGTTTCGTATCAATAACTGTTTTAATATCTATGGATACTAGAATAGAGACCCACTTGAGTTTTGACAGCTGTTCCAAATTTAATCTCATTTCTTTACTAAAAACGATAAAGAAGTCATATTATTTCTTTATCGCAGCACTGGTTTTTCCTAATTGGTTGTCAAAATGGTGGTCATTTCATACGGTTTTTGATTAACCAATGGAGGTTTTATGATATGGGTGTAGATAAAACTATATTAATTATACACGTATTCCTACTCCTCTGCTGCACTGGGAGTGAAGAAATAGCATAGAATGCGTGCAGATGCTTATCATCCTGGCATGTCGTAAAAGTCGACTAAGGGACGGGTCCTCTCCAACATGGTGGATTATCTGTATGGGCGATGGGCTGATCACCTGTCACCATACGGTTCATCATACCATCTTAGGACTAATTAATCGAACGTGGCCACAAGTAGTCTTGTGGCTCTGCCCACCCCATTAGGGATTTCGGGCGTGATGCTATGTATGTATTCCTTCTTCAGGCATTACTGTACCTTATGGTGCAAACCGGCTCAAAACCCCGCAGTTTCAGAGATTAGCGCGCACATAGCCAGACACACACGCCGCGGTGGACTTTATTTTTAGGGTTCCGTACCTCAAAAGGAAAAAACGAAACCCTTATAAGATCACTCGTGTGTCTGTCTGTCTTTCTGTCTGTCTGTCCGTCTGTCACAGCTAATTTGCTCCGAAACTGCTGGACCGATTGAGTTAAAATTTATTATACATATGTAAGTCGGTGACCGCAACACGGACGCGTGACGTAAATATATGAATTTTAAACATGGGGGCCACTTTTGGGGAGTAAATTAGAAAATTAAAAAAAAAAGTTATGCAACCTATATCGTGTGACATATCAAATGAAAGGGCTTATTGTGAGAATCTTAAATTTTCTTTTGAATTTCAAGTAAAATAGTTTAAAAAATAGGCGAAAATTGACCTTTCCCGTCCCTTATTTCCGAAACTACTGGGGCTAAAATTTTGAAAAAATATATATACAGAAAACAGTTCTTTACCTATAGATTACAGGAAAACCTAAAGTCTATGGTATTTAAAGTAACGTAGTATATTTCCGATAATCATGTACGGAACGGAACCCTCACGTGAGTTTAACACTTACTAGTCCGGTTTTATAATACGTAGTGATGATAAGCAGGTTACCTGGTGAGCAGGAGAGTGGCGAGCAGATAGAACCCGGAGGGGTGCACGCCGCACTCGCACTCCTGCGCCGGCGCGGTCTGCGTCTCCATGGCGTCCGCGCCGAGCTTGTGGTAGGCGATGTACGCGCGCGCCGGGCTGCCGTGGGGAGCAATTTTCGTAGCCTTTCTGTGCTGCCGGGTGAACTGAGCATCTGGTCGCCGAGGAGGGTGGGCTCCTCACCTGAAACAAACAGTGAAATTACCATATATTGCACTTATATTTATTGTGATGTACCTAGTCAGTGGCCTAGCTAGGTAGCCAAAGGCCCTGGTGCAAAAAAAAGAGGGTGCCTAACTAAACTGTTAGGTTTTATCAAGTAAAAATATAAATATATATAAATAGTTCACATGCAAGCATAAAATGTTTAACTTGCTCCATGTGAGTTTTGCTGGTCAGGTTCCGAGGGCCCCCTGAGCTTGCGGCTGAGCCCCGGTGCACGGCACTGTCTAGCACTTTGGCAGCTATAAGTATACGCCACTGGATGTAGTATTATTAAATAAAATGTCTTGAATCTGAGTCTGAGCGTTGAGCGTTGACCATGTGATTATTTAATGCGAAAAGCGCTTCATTCGCCGTCGAAGACTCGTCTGCCGCATAGAAAACTGCCATGTGGTTCGTTAGCATTCGCTCGGCATGTTAAAGAATCAGCCATGTAATTCTCTAAACCTGCTAGTTTTTCGGCAATGTATTGCTGCAATTCGGGCTACTCCCATTACTTACATCACTAATGGGGACAAAAAGTTAGAATGGAAACTTTTGAGGATAGCCCGAATTGCAGCAATAAATTGCCACAAAACAAACTGATCACCGATGAGGGACACATTCATATTTAGACTGAATGACTTTGTCCTTACAGCCTTAATAATAGTCTATCCGCTGATCAGCACGTAAGAGAATCACAAGACTGACCTCAGCGGCCCTAACATGCATGCCACAAAGATAAATTAGAACCGTTTATCTCTATAACCATCTCTTTCGTCGGCACTAGTGTGAGAGAGGCGCACTTAGAGATAAACGGTTCTAATTTATCTTTGTGCCATGCATGTTATGGCCGCAGCTTGGAATGGGTGCCAACGCCGCGTACGACCATGTATGTATGTATGGGTGTTTTTGGTTATAATAAAGTAGAAAAATGCTCTGATACTTTGTCATCTATTCTGTGACTTTGTTAGATACCAAATACAAAGACTCTCTCTGTCGTTCGTGCTCTCATCAAGGGGTCACTGAAAATTTGTGCCGATGCTCGCCGCGGCGTAACGCTGAGTGGCACCCTTTTTACACCGTATGGCACAGTTTTGATTTATTTATTTGTTATTAGTGATTACTTTTCATTCTTTGTTATGTCTGAGTCAAATGTGTGTTAAATAAATGTCCTAGTATTATTATTATTCCTTCTTTTCTTTTTCTTTCGTCATTTTATACATTGTACTATCTTATAAAAATACATAATTAATAATAAAAAAATATAAAAAAGGTGAACCACCGATCGTGGAGCAGGGCCCGTTGATGGATTTTTATGTATCTGCGTGAGTCATGGCAAATTAGTTGAACCGATTATGATGAAATTTGAGTATGGAGGTAGTTCTGAGCCCTGGGGAAGGAAATAGGGTACTTTTTTTTTTTAGATCCCCGAAATGGCTGAAATAGGGGTTAGAAAATTAATTAATTAACGGCAGTTTGAGCGTGCCCGATGAATGCCCGCTGCGGCCCTAACATGCATGGCACAAAGATAAATTAGAACCGTTTTTCTCTGGGTGCGTCACTAGTGCCGACGAAAGAGATAGTCATAGAGATAAACGGTTCTAATTTATCTTTGTGGCATGCATGTTAGGGCCGCTGATGTGTATTTATGTAACTGCGCTGTGGCATTATCTGAAAAAATTCAGCATTGGTTGAGATGATTTTAAGATACATTTCCATGCAGACGAAGTCGCGGGTAAAAGCTAGTTATATATGTATAATGCTATCTACTAGAATATATTAGATTATTAGGTACCTCAAAGCATAGATTAGGAGCTAATCAACCTGCAATTTGCGGGAATTCCATTATTTCAAAATTAAAATCACTCAGAACTTTTTGGTAACGTTATTAATTTTATCTACACCCATATCATAAAACCTCCATAGTGTAATCAAAAACCGTAGGAAATGACCACCATTTTGACAACCAATTAGGTAAAACCAGTGCTGCAATGTTATTCCCGTATCGATTTTAGTATAGAAATGAGATTAAATTTGGAACAGCTGTCAAAACTCAAGTGGGTCTCTATTCTAGTATCCATAGATATTAAAACAGTTATTGATACGAAACGTCAATTCAGTATGTTTTTTTAATATAAACTGCACAATATTTGATCTTGAGTGACATGAGAATAGAGACTTCATTCGTTTGTCTATGATTTAAAAAAAAAATGGTCTTGACGGAGGATCGAATTGCCGCCATTACTGCTTTCATGATGGTTTTTTGCTGAACGAAAGTAGAATTGTAAAAAGTTGTTTGTAATTTAAACTTTTTGCCAGAAAATATTGTTTCTGAACACATCATGGAGTAAGTATTCATAATATGTGTGTAGATAAAGTTATGTATGCAACTCTGCATAATTTGGCCTTAAAACACACGTGCGATCTTATTATGAAACCGCACTAGTGTTTTAAGGCCTATCATTATGCAACCGTTGCATAAACTACTATAAGATCACTGTGAGTCAATGGCAAAAATCACCCTTTTCATACAAAAGGCGATAACGATTTCCACTCCTTAAATGTTAACCGATTTTGACTAGTTTTCGATAGGTTGTCAGTCAGAACCAAATCTAGGTCTACGTTTTTTGAATATTGATTAAAGATCGACAAAGTCAAATAACCGCCGAAATTAGCTTTGTATGAGAATACTAAAACAGAAATAAAACTGATTTTATTGATTTTTAGTGAAAGAACCAACACGTAAGGACCTAGATTTTGTTCTGACTGATAACCTATCAAAAACTTGTCAAAATCGGTTACCATTTAAGGGGTTGAAATCGTTATTACCTTTTGTATAAAAAACCCGTAGGTTCACACTCCTCTTAAGTAGGAAATCAATTAAAGCAAACATTAGTAAAATTGCAACATTTCCAACCACAGCAACGGCATGACGTAGAAATGCTTAGAACAGACTTCCCTTATTTATTGCAAAGACCTATTTAATTACCTAGAATTTAGCGAAGGTGATTGAGGTGCATTGCGGTACTAAGGAGTCAGTAAAAATTACTCAAGCAATGCAGGTACCTACGCAACGCAAAGAAGGTATTTCTTAAGAATAAAAGTTATACGATACCTAACCAGAACCGGCGAAACTTTTCCGAAGTAAACGCTATAAATATTTATTACTACAACATCACAGGTTATCAACATGTTAATAGCCAGATAGAACGTGAACATCGAAACGACTCGGTAACTATTATTGTTGTGTTTGTGGACACTAAATACAAAATACTTACTCTTTTATCGGCATCGCTGTCCGCATGAAAAAATACCTAATCTTAAACAGTGACGTCACATTTTACTTTTTTAATTAAGCGAGTAATTTGAAACGCTACTTTATAGTGTCGCGTGACAAATGTTGGGAATAAATTCTTGTGATTCCCTCGCGATTAGGGCGGTTTTGCGACGCGAATAAACCTCCCTCACGCTGTACACGAACTGAAGAAAATGAAGCAGTTGTAAAGCAGACAGAGTTACCAACTCCTAAACTACGTTCCCCCTAAAACGAAGTCAGAATATCCCTCAAAACTCTTATAGTACTGAAAACCTAAGACTCGAGGCATTTATTTGAAAACATATTATAAATGCGAAAGTTTGTATGTGCATGTTAGTATGAGTTAGTTTTGTTACTCCTTTACGTTTCAACGGCTGCACGGATTTGGATGAAATTTGGAATGTAAATAGCTTATAGCCTGGATTAATACAGGACACTACCTGGGTACAGGATACTATTTTCATCCCAATCCCTTGCGAAAAAAGCCGCGGGCACAGCCATTATGTTTTATAAATGGACAAAGTGCACGATAACATTAGTAGAAAGAGATAATAATGGAGATGTTGCGCTATTGTGTGATGTCAAAAAGGACTCAGTTCAGCATGTTCTGCAGCCAGGGCCACAGCGCTGAACCCTAATCGCCTTTAGTAACTCGCTAACCACCGCTTTTATAGGCAATTTTTACCACACATCAATAAACCATACAATATCATATTCTTTTCAGTGTTGTCAGTACGTATAAAACCAATATTGGACGGCAAATACTTATTACGAAAAAGGACGGTTTTCTACGCGAACAGGCGAAAGTAACAACTAGCGTCTAACATTAAATTGTCTAACATTTTTCAAGCTACTTAAAGCCCCTTAAAATACCTCTAATAATGATCTACCACTAAAAAACACAAAACCACTTATGTAGCCCCTGATCAAGGGGAAAAACAGTTAAGTTGGTCACCCCGGTTGTAGGGATGGGGAAATGGAAAAGTGCCGACTGTCGATGGTATATAAAAGGAATCGTATATTTACGCGTGATCCCAAAATTTTTAGATTTCATGCTAATTAGGGCGTCAACATATAGCAAATTTCAATAAAAAAAAACGAATTGCATGTTAGTTATAAGTTACTGGGCCGCTATTTGACATTGGCTGAGTGATATGGTATGTCATATCGTTTTGTTTAGTTACTTACTTACTTTGTGAAATTTACATTGAAAAGAAAGTGACAAAACAAACCGACACTTCGTTATATGTATTATTCAATTTATTATTATTAGTAACTTCATCATTATCACTTATAGCAGTGATCAACTAACGTCGAATATAGGTCCAGTTGTGTGATCCTTTTAATAACATTTCGTACGGAACTACTTGGCGAACATCACTTGACCCGTCAGTGTGTATAAACGATATGGTCGTGCGTGTCGTCAACCATGGTCGTATTTTGACGCAGTCAGCCACGGTCATAGGTACCTAGCTCCGCATAATTCTTACGAGTGCACGGGTCAATTTATGATTGCTGGGTGAAATAAGAGAAGAAATGAGGAATGAGTTACAGAATAACATAGTTGCTCATCAAGCGATGCGTTATGCACATTACAGAATCACACCCCTGTCATGCCTAAACGATATTGCTAAGTCCTTAGATTTAGTGGTAATTTTTAGTCGTGAGAAAATAGATCCCCCCCCTCCCTCTTCTGCTGCACTGGGAGTGAAGAAATAGCATAGAATGCGTGCAGATGCTTATCATCCTGGCATGTCGTAAAAGTCGACTAAGGTACGGGTCCTCTCCAACATGGTGGACTATCTGTATGGGCGATGGGCTGATCACCTGTCACCATACGGTTCATCATACCATCTTAGGACTAATTAATCGAACGTGGCCACAAGTAGTCTTGTGGCTCTGCCCACCCCATTAGGGATTTCGGGCGTGATAATATGTATGTATGTAGAAAATAGATTGTACGTTTAATAAATAATATTTTATCGATATAAGGCAGTCCCTAGTAGTACTGGGCGGGTAGCTACGGACTGGGCGGGGAAAGGTCGATAGCTACTTCGTGGCTCTACGCGATGCACGATGCAGCCGCATGAACTGCTTAATTTGAGAAATGAAAAAATCGTGATCTACATCAAGCTAGCGACTAATGGCCCCCCGTTCAATATTCAGTCTGCGGACTGCGGATAGATTTGGTTAAGTACTTGCTATGGATTAAAATCAGACATTTCGATAAGTATTTATCAGAAATATGAATTACAAAGTATGTCTTTTTAATTGGTAGTAAGCAAATCTATTCACGGATCAGTACCATTACCATGAGTTGCGCAAAACGTACTCGCTAGCGTAAACTATCGGAAGTACTACTTATTGCCGATACGAGTAAAAGGAACCGAGCGATAGTAACGCTAGCGAGAGCGGTTTGCGTAATTCATGGTAATGCTACTGTTGGCCAACTAACAAGACCCATGTGGCCCCACCAAATGCCAACACTAAAGCTACGAGGGGAGGTCCAATATGGTATATATATAATATGGTCCAGTTATAGTGACACCTTTATCCTTGTAGTCAATCAATAAAACTCCTTTGGAATTCCAAAAAATCGTAGCCATCAGCTTTCCGACTGATTCTGATACCTTGAACTTATTAGGAGGTGGTGCACCCTTTTTATGCCATTGCATCGACTCCTGTTTAGACTCAGGTTCAAAGTGATGAACCCAAGTTTCATCTCCAGTCACAATTTGTTCTAATATGTGGGTAGGATTGTCGCCACACGGGTCTAAAAAGTGCTTTGACGCTTGGACTCGTTGTTGCATCTTTAGCGGTTTGAGCATTCTCGGTACCCACCTTGCACTAACTTTCGTCATATCAAGATGATCGTGCAGGATCCCTAAAATAGTAGTATCTGATACGCCAACTAATGAGATAACTGTTTCTTTTAAGAGGTGTAGGTATCTTCCAGTACAAGTTTTTCTACTTTTCTATGATACCTGACGATGTGGCGTCAATTGGCCTCCCTGGGCGAGGGTCATCTTCAATTGACTCTCTGCGATGCTTGAAGAGACTATGCAACTTGTAAACCATGATTTTATCAGGACACTGGTCCCCATAAACAGATTTCATTTCATTTAATATTACTTGCGGAGGTTTTCCTTGCTTAGATAGGAATTTAATCACGGCTTAATGTTCGATTTGCTCCATAGTTGCAGTGTTTTTCCGAATTAATTCGTTTAAAAGGCGATATCTTAAAAACAAATTACAGTTTTGGGCTGAAATTTCGCATATTAAGTCTAGAGTTCTCATGAGAATCACGCAAAGCGGTTGTATATAATTCTCCCCCCTTCTGCTTCATTCCGCGAATTATTGGACCTCCCCTCGTATTAGGGTTGCCAATTACACTATGATATCGCATTGATTACAAACGCATGTCTAAAGCCGTTGCGTATTCATTAAATCTCAAGAAATTACAACCAAATAAGTAATTATCTTGCTGTGACAAAGTTTTACCGTGACCGATGTTATACCTGCCTTGACGTGCGCCGAGTGGAGGCGAGTGCAGGCGAGTGCTAGCGTGAAGCAGTCCGCTTGGCTTGACTCGTGTGCGCTCGCCTCGCCTCGTCTCCGCCCGCTATAGTTGTCGGTTTTTTGTGCAAGATCAAAGTAACGAGTGAAATTGCGAGCGGCCCGCGCGCGTACATTAGTGTGCCACAGGTTATAAAATACTTCACGTACATTTTCCTTTAATATAATAAAACAAAATTAAAATGAAATAAACCTCTTAGGAATAGGATGTAGTGTACGTTTAACCTCAGAAAATTCAAAAGTTTCCGAGGGAATAACTATAACCGAATTCCGCTTGGAAAAAAGTCACAGGCAAATGGTAGTTTTAGATATTGGTAATATTAATTTAATGAAACTCTTTTCTTTTATTATTTAGGCTCTGCTAAAAAGCATGTTAACGCACGTACCTCCATTAGGTACTTAATAAAGTAAAGAATCTTGATACGTATTTATATAAAAAAAATATTTCAAAGCGTAAATATGTTCTTCCACTGTTCTATTTTTGTGTACAGTAAGCTAAGCATCCACCATCTCCTTTCCCTGCAAGGTTTTCGAATCTTTTTGTGCAATATGTACGTAAAAAAGCAAAATGAGCAAACGCGGACAAAGATGTCAAGGCACGTCCATCGTCTTCTACGATTCAGCGGCAACTGAGCTATGCGCGCATGAATTGAGTGCCACTCGCCTCGGCTCCACTCGCCGAGCGCCTCGCCCGAGCGCCTCGTACGAGCGTGAAGTGCAGCTATAAGTTGTACTGTTTTAAGTTACAATAATAAAAGTGTAATACCTGCACTTGACGCGCGCCGAGTGGAGGCGAGTGCAGGCGAGTGGCTACTTGAAGTCGGCCCGCTCGGCTCGACTCGTGTGCGCTCGCCTCGCCTCGTCTCCGCTCGCTATAGTTGTCGGTTTTTCGTGCAATTTCAAAGTGACGAGTGAAATTGCGAGCGGCCCGACCTCACGCGCGCGTACATTAGTGTGCCACAGGTTATAAAATACTTCACGTGCGATTTTCCTTTAATATAATAAAACAAAATTAAAATGAAATAACCCTCTTCGGAATAGGACATAGGGTACTTTATATCCCAGAAAATTCAAAAGTTCCCGAGGGCATAACTATAACCAAATTCCGCTCGGACAATGTCGCAGGCAAATGGTAGTTTTAGATATAATATGAATTTAATGAAAATCTTTTCTTTTATTATTTAGGTTCTGATATCATTTAACAAAAGAATAAACACAAAAACATGTTCACGCACGTCCCTCCATTAGGTACTTAATAATGAAATGAATTTTGATACGTATTTAAATACAAATATAAATTTCATACGGTACATATATGTTCTTACACTGTTCTATTTTTGTGTATAGTAAGCTAAGCATCCGCCATCTCCTTTTCCTCCAAGGTTTTGGAATCTTTTTTGTACAATATGTACGTAAAAAAGCATAATGAGCAATCGCGGACAAAGCTGTCGCGGCACGTCCATCGTCTTCTACGTTTCGGCGGCAACTGAGCTATGCGAGCGTCAAGTAGATGCCACTCGCCGAGTGCCTCGCACGAGCGCCTCGTACGAGCGTCAAGTGCAGCTATAACAAACTTAAACTGGTTTTTTTTTTTTTTATAGGTTTTAGTGGGTATATTTCTATACTATTCGCTGCGGAAGTAGCGAGCCGGTCAGCGGCCATACGATGTATGCGCCTTCGTTATCTGCAAATAAAATGATTTTGTTATTTTGTAGGTATAGTCTTTAAGAGTAGTGGAAAGTAAATTATTTTGAGCAATCATTTTTGATCGACCTGCTTAAAATTTGTGGTACACCGCCGGTCGTCCTGACCGTGTAGCAGAGCCTTACGATTTCAATACAATCCTATTTTATATTTGTATACAATCTGTCATGATTTTGGCGGGAAACTGATTGAGGCAGATTATAGACTAAAAAGCATGTAACATGTCATCTGTCAATTTGAATTTCCGTTCAAGATACTGATGAATACATGCTGCCAACCTAATAGGTGACCCTTTTATGAGAAAGTCATATTGATACTGATTAATTATGCTTTACTCTTTGGATTATTATTAGTTTTATTATTAAATTATTATAATTACTTTGCAATACTATTTTAATTATATGTGTTTCGAATAAGTTTACGAATATCAAAAGAAGAATGTATTAAATCCGATATGTTGGCGCCTCTAGTTTTCACTCGCAAATTGATTATTCAGATGAGAGCTGTCTCACCGTTCAAATATTCCTTATCTTATCTGTATTGTTAATGTCGGTCATTGGTGGTCATTGGCTCGTCGTTTCGTTGGTTGAGTCGTATTAGGTGAACGGTTCAGTGAGAGAAAATTGTACGTAATAAATATACATATTTTTAAAATTCCGCAACTAAAAAACAGTACAAGTGGTGGTTAAATCGTTTGAAATCTTAAGTCACGCACATTATCAACAGTTATCTAAGGCAAGTTTAATTTATTTTACAAAATTTGCATGCTGGCAGAAGTACAAACCTACTTTAGCGTATGTGTTCCTCTCATGGAAATCATGTATTTACTTTTACCCATGATTATTTGAGTATTATATTTACATAAGGTGTGTAAATACGTTTATTCAATCAGAAATATAAGTAAATAACATTGACACGTGTTGCATGAATGCCATTATGCATTATGACCGTTACAAATTTTTGGATACGAATTTAATGCACCGTACATAAGATCTTGTATTATAATAATATCATATAGACAGAGCGTAGGCATATCTACTGTTATGAAATTAATTTGCAGTGACTGCCTAACCAAAATAAAGGCTAGACATGAGTCATACCCACAAGTTGTTTATTGTTGTAACTTTACAGATGTCTGACGTGGAAGAAGTAACATCCACTCCGACTGAGCTCCTAGCCACAGGGAGAAGAAATCTCGCCGTGCGGGATTACCATGCAGCCACTGAAGCCCTGGCCAAGGCTTGTGAGCTCCTCGCCAAAGAGCATGGAGATACCGCTGACCAGTGTGCTGAAGCCTATTTATGGTATGACAAGGCCGAAAATTTAACTTAGATAACTTTTATATAAATAAAATAATTGAATGTGTGCAGACTTCATTGTGCTTTGTTTGATCAGGCAAGAGAATTATTCCCACAGCACCAGAAACTTTACTATACGTAAAAAAAAACCGGCCAAGTGCGAGTCGGACTCGCGCACGAAGGGTTTTGATCATTATCTATAAAAACAGCAAAAAATATCACATTTGTTGTATGGGAGCCTCCTTAAATATTTATTTTATTCTGTTTTTTAGTATTTGTTGTTATAGCGGCAACAGAAATACATCATCTGTGAAAATCTCAACTGTCTAACTATCACAGTAGATACAGCCTGGTGACAGACGGACGGACAGCGGAGTCAGTAATAGGGTCTTGTTATACCCTTTGGGTAAAGAACCCTAAAAATGGAGAATGAGTTTCGTTAAGAAGACCACCAATAAATGATTGATGTGATGGGTTCAATGCTTTTGTTGTATTTCAACATGTTATTTGAAAATATTTAGGTGAATAGGCGAAAATTGACCATTGATATTGGGTTGGTAGGGCCTGAAGGGTGTTTTCTGTGTCCAGTTCCATTTTTTTTATAATATATGCTTGCAACTTTTCTAGGTATGGCAAAGCATTGCTAGGGCTGTCCCGAGAAGAGAGTGGAGTCCTTGGGGATGGCATGCCAGGGTCAGGCGATGCTGATGCTGAGGATGATGATAATGAAGGTGAGTCACAAAAACCTTTTCTTTTTCTGTCCTAACTAGACAAGCATCAGATAGTGGTTTGGCCAGATACAGGATATCCGGCTGCACATGAGCTATCTCTGAACTCATGTTAGCTTGCATGGTCTTCACGGTCTTCAAGTTAAAACTGTCATGCCTCGGTTAAGTGAAGTTTTATGTTTAAATAAAAAGAAACTAAGCTTTAATTTAAAAACTTGATTTCCTTTATTTCAAACTTGTTTTATCTGACTCAATATCCCGTATCATGCCAGAAACTAAATGGCCAGATGGGCTGGATACCAGATAATAACCACATATCCATTGCATCTCTAGTCATAACCATTGTTTTTCTTAAATCCTGCCACATACGGACATGGATTCTGAACAGTTTTATTGTTCAGTTTGAGGAATAAATAATTATGTTGTTTGTAGAAAGCAGTTTTCAATCCGCAGTAAAAATAAAATATTTTTGATATACAGGAGAAAATGGCGAGGATGATGATGAAAATGGTGAAGCCAAACCAGAGCCAGAAAAAATGGAGCCAGAGGAAGGCGTGAAGAAGAGTGAGGCAGAATCCACTACCAATGATGATGAGCCTGGGAGCAGCTCTGGTAACAATGATAAACCTGTAAGTTGTATATGATCATGACGTTAATTAAACGTTAGTATTAATTAGCACTTGTTTTAAAAAAACAACATAGTACACTGTCACACTGAAAACCTTTTGAACGCCACAGTCGGCCGTGGCCGACAGCAGATTTCCGTGCCCCTCACGCCACGACATGCCGTTTTACATAAAAGGTTAAAGAGAGTGAGATGCAGCTAGGTGCAAAGAGACTGCCTAATATAAGGCTAATAACATGTATGCATTGCATAATAAACATTGCAACTATAGTCCACAGAATGCAGTCCATTAGAATTAAGAGGGATACCGCTTTACAGTGACACATTTTTTTTATACTATGGCTAATTTTTTAGTTAGTCACACGGAGTTACTTTCGCATTTATAATATAAGTATGGATAGTATTCATTGGATATTGTAGTTTCTAAACATTTATGATTTTGGCATGGCAGGGTCCATCAAATGGTGAGGCAGGAGACGAATCAATGGCAGATTTAGAAAATGAAGATGACGTTGACAACTTGCAGCTAGCCTGGGAAATGTTGGGTGAGTACATTCTGAATTGTTTCCTGTTCTTATTAATAATTATAATAATTTATGATTTTATATTACCTATAGTTCTTCCAGGCAATCACGTCCTTAGGGATGGTTATTTCAGGCCCTTTTTTTACGTGTAGAATAGGGATGTTTCCTGTGTATGAAATTGTAAGTCTAATTAGTCCGTCAATTAGATTATCAAAACAGATTGAACACGTATTTTTTGCTTTATCAAATCAATCAGAATTGACAAAGATAACGCGCATTAAAGTTCGGGAGTGGGGGCTAATGAAGTCACTTAATGGTAAAAAGTGTACAAAGTTGTGACCTCACGCGGAAATTCAACGCACTATATCTTCGTAATTTTTAGTTAACTTGACAAAAGAAAAAATACGTGTGCAATAATTTTTTATTATGTAAACGACGGACTAATTGGAATTTTTCAGGAAACTAGCCTATTTTTTACAGTATCGTCAACCTTTCCAGTGCGCAAGGCCGCACCGTGACGTTGATGGCCGAATTCAGGAACGCAACTTAAAATAGTTATATGTCCTTCAACTAGTTGTCAGCCTATACAGAAACGTCACTGAAACGTCACTTTAATCAAAGATCAATTTGAGTGGCCTTTCTGAATTCAGCCATGAGTCTGTTATTATGAAGTTGGCTATTGGACGCTTGGCGCGAGTTTCTCTTGACCCGAGTGTGTTCCCGTCAGACCTGGCGCGCAGCATCCTGCGGCGGCGCGGGGGCGGCGCGGCGCGCGCGGCGCTCGCCGACGTGCACCTGGCGCTCGGCGAGGTGGCGCTCGAGAGCGAGACCTACGACAAGGCCGTGCTTGACATGCGTCAGTATCAATTATTTATTCCAAACTAGCAGTGCTTCGTCGGCGTGGAACAGATAAAACATTCACATAAACCTTACATATTTCCATATAAACTTTCATCCCCTATTCCCTATTGTTATTTTACACCCTTGAGGGTAAAACTTTTACAAACTTTGAATGTCTTGTTTATTTACATCGAATCAATAGCCTAAAAAATAAGTTTCAAAATTCTAGCTCTAAAAATAACGATACTTCCATACAAATTTTCATCCCCCCCTTTCAACCCTTTTTTTGTAGCCTATGTCCTTTCTCACGCTCTAGACTATCTGTGTACTAAATTTTATTTAAATCGGTTCAGTAGTTTTGGCGTGAAAGCGCAAACAGACAGACAGAGTTACCTTCGCATTTATAATATTAGTAAGGATAATATTAGTAAAGAAGTAAGGATTGAAGTTTACTGCATACCGCTGAAGAATGATTTTTCTATTAATTTGTAGTTAGTAGGAATGGCCTCATAGGGACAATGTAAGATTGATTGTTGAGCTAAAAAAAAGGCGAGTGCATTTGTTTTTTTTATAGATCATCGGTCTTCTTTCTCTAAAGGTGGTCAGACAGAGTTATTGTGGAAATTAATATTATTATAAAAGAAATAAATTATGAGAAAGTAGTGATAAAAATAAACCGTTTAAATGCCGGTCCCATTGATTCGAATTTTGCGATCTTGATTTAAGATTTCGTAAACATAAACATTTTACTTGATGATCTTTATGTATTTGGTGCCAGACAAGGCAAGAAAGTATAGGAGACCTCAATTTGTCATCATTTAACCTTTTGGCCGCCAAGCATGTCTAAGAAGTAACACGAATTTAAACTTTAAGTGAAGGTGATGAAGGTCTTTTTTATTTACCCTGTATAGCCTGTCACGCATAGTCGACAAAAGGTTAATAGAAAAGTTACTAATTGTATTGTTTATCTTGTAGAAAGCTGTTTGGAAATCCAGAAAGAACTTTACCCCAGTGACGACAGGCGCATTGCCGAGACGCACTATCAAATCGGTAACTAATATGAATTATCTTTTGCGAGTGAATTAACCATTATATTACTCTTCCAACACAGCTGGTCCTAATCATCATTATTGGCCTATATACGTCCTACAGCTGGGCACAACCCTCCTCTCATTCTGAGAGGGACTAGGCAGTGGTCGCCAAGTGGGGCCCTTTTGAATAAAATCCGCCGATGTGTGCAGGCTTCCCCACAATTTTTCCTTCATTGAAATGCTGGTGGTTAATATAAAATTCAATTTCGCACATGAGATCTCAAAATCTCAGGAGCGAGCCGCGATATAAACCCGACCCTCTGCACGCACTAGCACAGATCTGATACAACATAGACACATCTGATACCTTTACTTATTCATGATTTTGTCTCCAGGTTTAGCGAACTCGCTCGCGTCTAGTTTCGAAGATGCCATCACACATTTCAAAAACGCCGCGAACATTCTGGAGACTCGCATCAAAACGCTGGAGAACCCCGCAGCACTGAAAGACGACGCAACCGTCAAGAAATACTCCACAGCCGATCCGTTCTACTCCGTGGAGGGAGAAATCAAGGAGCTGAAGGAACTTTTGCCCGAGATTCAGGAGAAAATACAAGACATGATGGACTATAAAACTGAGGTAAGACCATGTGGGTGCTTAGAGGAGACGAGAAAAATGTTGAGGGATATGATTATCAAGGAGAAGGCGCATTGCGTTATTGACTGCCAGTCACAAGTCTGATTTTAGCTTTAAAGAATTAGCATTTTTTAACTATTCCAAGTAGTTTGCTATTAACATGTGTAAGTATGTAATCTAAGTTCAACAAAAAAAAAAATAGGTATAATAAATGCTAAATGGAAATAATTCTTAGGATCTTACATTCCATTATTTTATTATTTGTGTTGTCCATTCGGAAGTTCCTGTTTTAAGTGCCAAAATTAATGTTTTTACGAATATGTGATATGTATCGTCTTTAAGACTGTTTTTCAGTATTATTATAGTGCCTTAAGCCTTCGGTCAGACCAAGTAATGGAAAGAAGTGTTGTACAAATCTCGATAAATAGATTGTGAATTCTGAACCGTGCGTTATTTTGGCATCGGTATTTTTTTATTGCAATGAATGGCTGTATGACTGTAGATGCTTTGGTCTTAGGTCTGGCTTAGCTCCAAAAAACTCAAGTTACGTTTTAATACTCATTGTTTGTAAGTGATTGTACTGATTAGGTTTAAGCGAAACATTTTTACACTGTGGCCATTTTTGTATTGTATTGGTATTGAAATAAAGTTGATTGAAATTAAGGAATGTGTATTATTTCAGCTAATACATTGATGGCCATGTGGTTGAAATGTTTCCTTTTAGTTTTAGGCATGGCCATTGATGTGGATTTAGTAAAATCTCGTAAGGATTGTTGAGGAGACCTATAATAGGGTGTATGCATAAAATCAAAATGTTTACAATTCGCACCACGTGAGTATGCGTCAATGAAGTTAGCAACTAGTAGCGGTGCAGTAAACGTTTTTATCTACACCCATATCATAAAACCTCCATAGTGTAATCAAAAACCTGTGGAAATGACCACCATTTTGACAACCAATTAGGTAAAACGAGTGCTGCAATGTTATTCCCGTATTGATTTTCGTATAGAAATGAGATTAAATTTGGAACAGCTGTCAAAACTCAAGTGGGTCTCTATTCTAGTATCCATAGATATTAAAACCGTTAGGCTCGTCACACACATTCGTTTTACTGATTCGAAAACCGTATTCGTAATTCCGTGCAATCACCACACACATTCGATTTTTTTCTACGGAATTCCGTAGCTAGATCACGTGATGCGACATGACTGAGCGCGTTCCGTTCGGAAATTTCCGAATGTATGTGACGAGCCCTAGTAAAAGTATGCAGGCCTTGCATCCGTTTCGTTTTTTTCCGTTCGGAATTCCGAACGCAAGGGCTAGCATTCGGAACGAATGGACGGAATATATCCGAACGGAAAAATATCGAATATGTGTGACAAGCCCTGATTGCTATATGGATTTGCTGCTTTCGGAGAGCCCGATTCGAAAAACGAATGCATGTGACGGGCCTTATTCGAAACGTCAATTCAGTATGTTTTTTTAATATAAACTGCACAACATTTGATCTCGAGTGACATGAGAATAGAGACTTCATTCGTTTGTCTATGATTAAAAAAAAAATGGTCTCGACGGAGGATCGAATTGCCGCCATTATGTTGGTGTTTTGCTAAACGAAAGTAGAATTGTTGTTGAATTGAATAGAAAAAGTTGTTTGTAATTTACATTTTAGTTGAAAATATGAATAGTAGTCTTCTCGGAGTGTGTGTGACGTGAAAATGCGCCGGATATCGGAAATATGCAGCCACGATTGCAACAAATAACATGTTGCCAGAAAATATTGTTTCTGAACCCATCATGGAGGATTTATAATATGTGTGTAGATAAAGTTATGTATGCAACTCTGCATAATTTGGCCTTAAAACACACGTGCGATCTTAATATGAAACTCGCTAAAGCTCGTTTCATGAAAACCGCACTAGTGTTTTAAGGCCTATCATTATGCAACCGTTGCATAAACTACTATTAGGTGTCAAAGAGGTTCGACGTGCGTATCGGCATGAGTACCTGCGCCGAACACTGCTTGTGGCTAACTTCACAGACGCGAACATACGGGGTGCAAATGTTAAATAATATATTACTAGCTGTGGGGGGTCAGTCATCGGAGATGGTGCGAATAGCATTAGGCTGCGTTTGCACCTGAGTTGCGCGAGGCAGCTAAGCGATGACAAAGAAAAACCACTAATAGGATTTCGGTTATTTCAAAATGCTAATTCCAAATTGCTAATTTCCTATTGGTGGAATTTTTCATCGCTAACCGCTTAGCTGCCTCGCACAGTTCTTGTGAAAACGCAGCCTAAAGTCCGAATTCAGAAACGCCACTTAAGCATTTGACTAGATCTTAAGAGGGCTATTAAAAAATCGCGTTCTGAAAGATTAGGTATACCTATTAAACAACGGCCACGCGTCGCCCTCGTCCAATGTACAAAGAGCGCTGACGCCCATTTAAAATGTATGGCCGTCAGAGCTCTATTTATATTGGGTACTATCGTTTCGCAAAACACAGAACCACCCTTGACAAGCGCACGCGCGGCACTGACTTCGGACGGCCGACACATCGCATTATGTAGTAAATTGGGAGTTGTAATTACGTTCATTTGAAGTTTTATAATGAATTATTTTTCCAAAAAAAGTATGAAATTTTAATTACTTATAAACTAACGATTATTCTGATATCAATTTTACGTAATAATATTAACGTAGTAAAGAGAAATTTACGGTTAATTCTTAGCGTTTTAGTAGTTTTACGGTTTTGCCTTGTTTTTTTTTTTACATATTGCATACATATTTCAAAAATCTGAGGCCGCTTAACACTACACGACTATTCAAGACATATTATTATATTTTATTTATTTCATTTGCTTAGTAGAGTAGTTCAATCTACGAGCTCGAAAAAGTGCCTTCGCGCATTTTTTGAAAAACTTGCTCCGGAATTTCGGCTTTATATCAATAGATAAGAATAAATTGCAAAAAGCGAGGCCGCTATGATCAATACTAATAACTATAATCCACCATTCAGCAAGTCACATTTGTCTAAGTCTTTCAGTTTCTCATAATCAGAACGCCAAAGTTGCCCCATTATTGAAAAAATCGTAATAGGGCTCTTAAATAGTTAAATATCCCTCAACTAGTTGTCGACCTATCCAGAAACGTCACTGAAACGTCACTTTAATTAAAGCTCATTTTGAGTGGCCTTTCTGAATTCGGTCATCAGAGACACCCTCGATGACCAGAGTAAGTGATCAAAAAAAGGTTTAAATTTTATTTTAAGGTTGTTAACGCTAGTGGGAAATAGTGAGGGAAAACATCGTGAGGAAACCTGCACATTTGGGTAACTAAATATGTAACCATGATCCAATTGGTCTGGTTCCCCTGTCACAAGGGTTACGGAGGTCAGACGGCAGTCGCTCCACTGTAATAACCCGACCTGCCGATCCCGCGATCATGGTCAAAGCGTACCCCGTAGCGTAAGCGTAGACGGGAAAAAGCGCTAGGAAGTGAGAGGTGTTAACGCTAGTGGCCTGTTTCACGAAGCTACAAATCACTCGTTTAAAATTAAAAAGAAATAATGTGAAACACAAATCCATTCCAAATTCAAATTTAACGCGTTTGAGTAAACTTTGAAATAAAAGTGAATTTCATTTTGACTTGTTTCCTTTTATTTTTAAACGGGCGAAATAACAATTTGACAAGCAAAAACTGGCAACGCTTCAAGTCAGATGTATTCGATCTGACATCGGCGTTGCCATTATTTGCTTGTAAAATTGTAACTTGCACTCTTCGTGAAAGCACGATATTAACGTTGTCTTCCTATCGCTACGCTGGCGATGTGGGTATCCCCTTAACTAACTCCTCTTATATATTAGGGGGCGTCCATAAATTAGGTGAGGCATTTTTTTTAAATTTTGACCCCCACTCCACCCTTGGTGAGATGTTGTAAGGTTTTTCTCGACTCCCTCCCCCCTGCCCCAATCTCACGTGAGATTTTTCAAAATTTGTATTTTGGGTATGAAAGCGTTGAATTTATAAAAAAAAACACAATTTGCTTAATTATTTTTATTTAGACACTTTTGACTTTCATTTAGCTTTAATTAAACTTAACTTTCACGCAGTTTCACACCGTTTTCTGCTAGAAAAAAATTACGTGATATTTGCCAAGACCCCCTCCCTCTCCCCCAAGTGAGATTTAGTAAGATTCGTCTCAATCCCCTCCCCCCCTGAGCACCTCACGTAATTTATGGACGCCCCCTTATCCTCAAACCGAACGGATGACTGGGACCACAAAAATTGACAGATGAAGTGGTGATCCATCTCAACCTTCACAACCCACGCTCATAAAGACGTGCAAGAGCGAAAGAGATAGCATAATTTGTATCTTTTATGGCCGAATTCGTTCGTTCGTTTAAAACAAAGTGCATGTTTTGTTCTAGACTATTAAACGAGTGCGTGAGACGCTCTGTCCATCAAACGGCGAGGGTTCCCAAGCCAACGGTGCCGGGTCCAGCTCAGCATCAGAGCCGAAACCCAAACCGGCTGCTTCCGACATCTCACATCTCATCAAGAGGAAGAGAAAATCCAGCGAGGGAGATGCTGGTGCGTCCGCCCCGAAAAGGATCAACACTTAAGTCCATCGGACCTATAATAACACTTGATGTGAAAGTTTGGAATCATTGGAAAAGCTGCAGCGAATTTCAGGGTAGACAGTCTTAATTTTTTTTTAAGTAATAAAGTCGACTTAGACTTACTCTTGGAGTTCGGAAAATGGTAAATTTGGAATTTTGCATTTTTGTCAAATTGAGAACTCGACTCTTAATAATAGTGTCATGTATTTGAGAAACATCACACTATAAAATACTAGCGAATAATGATCGAACTTTATTTAACTGATGATCATTTATTTTATTACCTGTGTAAAACCATGAAGAAGAAATTTGGCGTAGTCTATGCACGTACCTACCTACAGAGGCCTGTACTCTGCGCCCTCAAGACTGACACCGAACTCGCATACTTATAGTAACTCAAATATATGAATATATTTAATACGGGCGCATAAGTATCGTTATTGATGAAGTAGTCCTGCAACTGGGTCGGTAAATTCTAAAACATTTCAATCTATGTATCGAAATTGAAAATTTAAGCTGTTTATTCTAGATTTCGCTGCATAAAAAAAACAGACTGACTTAGTTAGGATGTGGCGTAGATTTAGCTGTCTAAATATAAATCATGTATTTTTTCTTCTCAGTGGTTCACGTAAAACAGAATAGTTAATTAATGACGTAAGAAGAAAGAGTAAAAGAATACATTTGACGAGTTTTGTTTATTGCTTATTTACTTATAATAAGAAAGTTGTTACAAGAATCTTTTGGTATCTAATGCCTTTTCAATATCTGATGAAGAATCGTCATTATTTAGGTGCATGAGGCACCTAAATAATGTAGAGTGCTGTAGACAAGCCCATTCATAATGAACATGAACGTCTACCCCTACGTTTCAATACACGCAGCGTGCTCACAGCGCTAAGAGCGCGCTTTCTTCTGTTCCGTAAACCATCTGACGTCATCGTTTCGTGCTCGCGGCGCTGTGCAACGAGTAGAGTAAGTAGTGTAAGCGCTATCAAATTTGACACTTTCGTTTGAAATTTGCTAAATGGCGTTCCGTTTCACAAAAGCGTACATAAGCACCAGTAGCACTAAAAATTTAGCTTGGAACATTGTGAGCATCGTGAGCGTTGTAACGTTGTGAGCGCGTTTCGGAAATAGCGTACTTCGTAAAATTGCGGTGAAAGAACCGCAATTGACCAACATTTAATTTTTCTTGAGACGTGACAATTATTGTAGTAATCAAAAGATCTTTACCTCCTGAACAACTCGATATATTTATTAAAAACGATTCTTCATTATTAAAAAAAACGAGAATATAAAATAACTAACCCATTTTTTCCATTTATATGGCAGAATAGATAAATATTTTTGCTTGTTCCAATCCACAACAATGTTCTTACAACGTCGAACTAAAGACACTGGTTATATTTTTTAAATAGATACCGGTCTATAGAAATTGCTTTATTGTGTTGTATAATTGGAGTTAAACGTCCTTTTAGAATGAGTCGTTTTAATAAATTAATAATAAGGTAAATAATTATCCTAGCGAGACTTCAAATATTGGTGTATTTCTCTTCATTCAGAATTCAGTAAACTACTCAAAATGAATTATTGTGTTAGAAACATGAAATCTCGTCCATTCAAAACGTTTCATAGATCTAGCGTCAGTAGACTTGTCAGAAGTGTCAGGCCATGAATGGGCTTATCAAGTTATCATTGATGTGGTTATGTCTAACTTATACATCAAATCCCTTAGAAAGTTGCAACTTGTAGATTATCATTTATCATTATCACACTAGTTTTTATTTTATGTTTAACTTAATGTTAAGATGTTTTTTTTAATAAAATAGGTGACTTCTAACTTATTTGTTTAAATCGCTTCCTTTTTTTAGGGCAGTTTTTTGAGTAGTGTAAAGATACTTTATGCAAATAAATCTACTTCATAATATTCTAAGCACAACCTACACCGGTTGATATTAGAAGTAGGTATGAAATTTATCACGAGAGTTCCTTAATAACGTAGGAGAGCATAAACAAAGATTATTTGAAAATTTATTCCCTAAGGGGGTTGGTTAAATAGGGGATGAAAGCTTGTATGGAAGTTCGTCATTTTTGAAGTTATAATAGTAATAGCCAATAATAATATATTCTTTATTTCGGATCAGATACATAGAACTGTTAGTAATAAAAAACTTGAAACTTGGGTTCATTACAATATGTTTCACATGTGATTTCTTATTAGAAGCGGCGGGGCGGGGTTATCAAACTATTATATAATATTGTAAATGCTAATGTGTGTGTGTGTGTGTGTGGTGTGTGTGTGTGTGTGTGTGTGTGTGTGAGTTAGTATGTTTGTTACTCCTTCACGCTTCAACGGCTGGACGGATTTGGATACAATTTTGATTGGAGATAGCTTTTACCCTGGATTAATACATAGGATACTTTACATTGTAATCACACGCCAACAAAGTCGCAGGCACAGCTGGAATAAAATAAAACTTAATTTCGGTGTTATCGATCTGTCCTGTAAGCTTTTTATCAGGCATTTTAATAACGTGGGCATGCGTTGTATTTAATAAAAGTCATGATAAGTATTAAGAACAGATTTATAAATATAAGTAGGACTCTAGTGCTCTGTGATATTTAGCATGGTTCCTATATTACCTACTGCAATAAAGTCGTTTTTTAAATGTAATGACACGTCTAATTAGTTTGATATCTTTGCACGTGATTTAATATAATATTGATAATATCAAGTTGATAAATATTTTCTTGACGATAGAGGGCATCGGCCGTCCAGTGACGCACTCATCAGTGTATGTTTTCTATTAAACTAAAGTTTTTATGAAAATCAAAGCCCGAAAGCCAGACAAGTTATTGCACAATTGAATAAACAATGTATAGGCTATATAATATATATAATTAAGCTTTATAAATATAACCGCCATGTAATGATTTTAACGGAAAATGGCGGCCTCTATTCCCCGTTTTGAGTGAACGAGGAAAATTAAAGAATATACAGCATTATTTATTACATGGCATATAAATGGTATATGTTGCGCAGTCTGGCTTCGATTTTAATAAAATACTTTAGTTTAATAGAAAACACAATTAAAGTTATGAGGGCGTCACTGGACGGTCGGCGCCATCTTAAAATAAGTTTGAAAAGATTTTTGTATTTGAAATTCAGAGACGGAGTAGGTATAAAAGTAATATTCCTGTCATTGGTGTTATGTTAAGTACCGACGGAATCAAAGTGTTTGTCATTATTAAACACAATTTTAACCTCGTTATTATATTGTTTCGAAGATCAATGAAAAGAATGACACTAGGTAGAAATCATTTTATTAGTGCATATTTTGTTTGACTACACTTTAACGACGGCTTTACCGGTATTTTTACCGGCCAACATTCCTACAAATGCATCGTAGACGTTATCAAACCCTTCAGTTATGTGCTCCCTGGTCTTCAGTTGGCCTGATTTCGCCCACTTTACCAAATCAGCAAACGCCTCCGGCCATCGTGGTATCCATCGCGTTACCAAGAAACCTTCGACCTTCAATTCTTTGAACACTAAACTTGGCTGAATGATCGTTGCTTTGGGCTGCTTACTTGGATCTTCATTGTACGAACTGATGCTTCCGCAGACGGCTACTCGGCCGAACATATTCATTTGAGCTAAGATCTGGGAGCTGAGTTCTCCACCGACGTTGTCGAAATAGCAGTCCACACCTTGAGGGGCCGCTTCCTTGAGAGCTTTAACCACATCAACAGTTTTGTAGTTCAAAGCCTTGTCGAAGCCTAGCTCCTTCTCCAACCATTCGACTTTGTCATCGGAGCCAGCGAATCCGATGACTTTACAACCTTTGATCTTAGCGATCTGGCCGACCAGAGAGCCTACTGCGCCGGCAGCCCCTGTCACCACGACAGTTTCACCAGCTATAGGCTGGCACAGTTCCAATAATCCGAAGTAGGCGGTCGCTCCGGGCATGCCAATAGCCCCGATGCCTAGCGAATTCGAAAGGCCCTTTAAGTCGGGTAGCTTGTATACTCGGTTCATGGGTATAGATGTATCACTAGCGTTAATGATGCTGTGGTCGCACCAGCCCTTATGGGAGACGACCCGTGAGCCCTCGGGGTATCTTGGGTCCTTGGATTCCAGTACTACGGCGACTTGGTACCCATATTGATCGTAAGGGACAGGGTTGCGACGGTTGTACGCGCGCTGGTACGGGTCCACGCTAAGCCATTCGGTTTTCACGAGTATCTCCCCATTCTTGATGGGAGGCAGCTCGGTTTCCACCACTTCGTAGTCGTCCCGCTTCGGTACACCCTCGAAGTGTGTTTTCACCACGTATTTTTTTTGCTTCACCATGTCTAACTCTTGCCGTCACTCAGGGATTACTGACGTCCGTTCGAATTTTAGATTGATATAAATTGCCCGTGATATGAAATAGATGGTAGATAAGATAATAGTTTGAAGTAAGTATACATCTTTGAGTATGTATAAGGACGATATTACACTGTAATATATATAGGATCCTATAAGTATGACTCCTGGAAATATGATGGTAAGTAATATCATGATGTTATAACAGCATGATCGTATAAATGTTCATATGTTGTTATTACACCATCATATTTCTAGTAGCCATACTTATCCGACCCTATATATAATATAATGTAATACTGGCCTTAAATGTTTAAAATTTTGTCTGTCTGTATGTCTGTTTGTTCTGGCTAATTTCTGAAATAGCTGGAACGATTTTGACGGGACTTTCACAGATAGGTAGCTGATGTTATAAGGAGTAACTGAGGCTACTTTTATTTTAGAAAAAGAAACAGATTAGGGTTCCGCGCAAAAAACCTTGGAATAAAACAAAGGATACGTTTCATCCCAATCTGCTAGTAAGTAAATATAACTACCTACTTAGGAAGGTCACTGTAAGTATAAAGAAATGTACAATAGTTATAACATACTGACGAGCATAAAGATGAGTAGCGAACGTTAGCAAGATATAACTAGTATAACCACAGACCATATATCCAATAGACTCCGCACAGCCGGGCGCCCCCCGCTGCCAAGCGTTGTGGCCAAATGGCCACAAGTGCCGGGGCTACAGGGGGTCGCGCGGAGCGCATAACCTCGAACGCACCAATCACAGCGCTCTAAAAACCCCGCGCGCCCCGCAACTTTGACAGCTTTATTTGCTAGTAAAAGTGAGACTAAGCGGTGTGTTTAGGATATTTGGTCTGTGAGTATAACCTATTCAATACAGGCCCCGAGAATGCACCGAGAATTGGGGGTCTGGTTAGATTTGGGTCGAGTAAACTGAGTTATTTTAGCAGCTAAGTGAAGGTTATTCATATTAGACTATCATCAGATACTTTTTCTTCCAAATAGCTCCCTCACCAAAAGTAATACCTACTTAGTACTTACCTAATACTTGTTCCACGAAACCAATTGAATCAACAAAGAAATCTGCGATAAGGCGCTACCTACGTTATTAAATTTATATTGATATGATTCAAGTAGGTATTACTTGAATCGCCGGGCCGACGGGGCTAATGAATTGCAAAGAAGTGAACATGATAATTATCTTTTTGTTTACTGATGTAATATTAATTAATTTACAGCAATTTTTCGTTACCATTTCCTCCGCTCTGGCACTTCTGGCAGTGAACTGGACTCAACTAGGGGGTACCCTTTTGGGTTCGAAAATGTAAAAACTTTCAAACAACCGTTGTTCATGTCCTTACCTAACTACCTATTATACTTGAGCGGGAATTAAGCGACCACAATTCACAAAGTACCTATCTAAAGTCTAATCAAAGACACAATGATATTGATAAGTTTTTTTTAATATATTAAAAAAAAACAGTGAGAAAAATCGCCTTCAAAACACCAGGTCATGTGCCTAAAGGTCGCGGCGCAGGCTATAAATACGTGATCGTGATTCTTAGGCACATGGTTCAATTGTTCTATTCATGTTGCTTTCGTGTCGTGTTGGTGTTGTGTGGCGTTAGTGAACGATGTGCCTTGTACTGGTTTTAAAACTGAAACAAGGCACTTCAAACGCACAGTCATAATGTTACAACATCAAATTGGATCCAAAAATTGATTAAAAGTATTTAAAAGGTTAAATAAAGGTAGTAACTAAGGAAGATAGTTCTATTACAAAAAAGACAACATATCTGAATAAACATAATATCACTGCTAAAAGCTTGAATGGAGATATGTTTGCTATATAGGTACCTACAGCGAGGGAAAAATATTTAATGATATATGTGGTTGAAGTATTTTTCGTAACATTTTCATGTTTTTTTTTTGTAATGAAACTATGGTTCGTATTTAATATTTATGTATATTTTCACATTTACAGGAAATAAAAAAGTAAAAAAAAACCCTTTAGGAACCCTATTACAAAATGGAGTTTTGTCTTAAACTTTGACAACCGCCTTGCCTATATTTTCTCCAGCCAGCATACCAATAAAAGCGTCGTATAGGTGATCAAAGCCTTCGGTCACGTGTTCTAATGGTTTTAGTTTCCCGTTCTGAATCCACTGGATGAGCTCAAGAAACGCCTCGGGCCAGCGTTCAGTCCACCGCCTTACAATAAAACCTTCCACTTTCAGCTCTTTAAAAATAATCGACGGCTGCAGTAAAGTTGCTTTCGGCAGCTTTTTCGGATCTTCGTTGTAGGAACTAATACTTCCACACACTGACACCCTTCCAAATAAATTCATTTGTGATATAATCTGACTGCTTATCTCTCCACCGACATTATCAAAGTAGCAGTCAACTCCTTTCGGAGCAGCTTCTTTAAGGGCTTGGATCACATTCGCAGTTTTGTAGTTAATGGCCTTGTCGAATCCCAGTTGAGTCTCTAATAGTTTAACTTTGTCATCTGAGCCTGCGAAGCCTATGACTCTGCAGCCTTTGATCTTGGCGATCTGTCCCACGATGGAGCCCACAGCACCTGCAGCACCCGTCACGACGACCGTCTCGCCGGCCTTCGGTTGACAAATTTCCAGAAATCCAAAATACGCTGTTGCTCCCGGCATACCGATCGCGCCACAGCCTAGAGATGGTGACAAATCACCTAAGTTGGGTAACTTATACAATCCTTCTTTATCCTTCGTATTAATAATACAATAGTCGCACCATCCTCTCTGTGATACAACTCTGGTACCGACTGGGAAGTCGGATGCTTTAGATTCTAGTACGGTTGCTACTTGGGCACTGAACTGGTCATAAGGCACCGGTAGTTGAGAATTGTATGCTCTCAGGTAGGGGTCCACGCTGATCCACTCAGCCTTAACTAGAATTTCTCCTTCTTTAAGTGGTGGCAACTCATATTCCACCAACTCATAGTCTTCCTTCTTCGGTACTCCTTGGAAGTGCTTTTTTACTACGTATTTTCTAGCTTTCACCATGGTGCTACTGCAAATGAAAAAGTACACGTTATGGAAACTGAGTTTGTCAATTTCTGCGATTATTTAACTTTGTTGATCTTTAATCAAAATTCAAAAACGTATAGACCTAGAATTGGTTGTGTCTGACAACCTATCAAAAATTGGTCAAAATCGGTTAACATTTAAGGGGTATAAATGGTTATCGCATGTTGTATAAAAAGGGTGATATTTGCCGCTTTTTCACAGTCCTCTTAAGTAGCGTTTGAAACGCTCTCAACTTTAAATACTTAATTCAGGATACCGCAAAATTATTTCAATCCGAAATTATAGTGGACATGTTTCGATTAAGGGGTCCCTGAAAAAACTTATATTTTTTCATAGATTTCAGGTCTTCGCTTAACATTCGTAAGAGGTTAAAAAACATTTTCTTTTTTCATTTAGTCATTTATCTACTAATAAGTAACAATTCTAAATAGAAAACCAATAAATCTATAAAGCCAGATTTTATTTAAATTGATTAGTTGTCATTATATGACAAAAAGTTTTGAAATTTCCGTACAAATTATTAGATTATTTTAACGCTATAATTTATTCTTAAGTAAATTGTTATTTTTTTATTGATATTTGTTTTAAAATATCCAAGAGGGTTCATTGGATCAAAGTAAAGTTCATCCGGAACAGGGAGCTCCTAAACAGCTTAACATAATTATCTATTACTCAACCGCAATTAGAATACGATTCGAAAGTACCGTTAGCACAACAGTAACTACTTATAAATAATTAATATAATCATAAGTCAATCTATGAGATCTTCATACTTTAAGTGCAGACACTTATAGATAATAAATAGATTTACAACTATGCCAAAAACCATAAACAGTCACTACATATTTCAGCTCTATTATTGGTAAATGTTGTGTCAGGACTGTCAGGGGCCCTAACATGACTGACACAAAAATAAGATAGACCGTCTCCATCTCTAAGTGCGTCTCTCTCACACTAGTGCCGACGATAGAGATAGTCATAGAGATAAACGGGTTTAATTTATCTTTGTGTCATTCATGTTAGGGTTGCAGGAGTAACCTATTTGTATGAATGTCAAATGTGAACGTACTCACGTGTTTAACACTAATTTACAATTTTGTTTTATGTGTACCAGGTGATGGTACAGACTGACAACTTTGATGACGATGATGTTATGAATAAATATGAGTAGGTATACATATAATTATTTTATAAAAAAATATTTGATATTTTTTCCAAGCTTTAGTACGTCATCGTACTGAAACAAGTATTTTCAATTTATACCTACTCTACCACTGACAATGTCATTTCATGTATTAATTGCAAAACGACATATTATGTGCTCAATCCTATTCTAGAAATGAATCTAAGTAGGTATTCATTTCGTGTTGTTATCTTGTTTTAAATACTTACAAAATATTAAACAACCTTAAATATAAATTGGACTTTCAACCTCAAATCAATTGATATTGTTATTGTAGAAAATGCGATAAATCGCTCTTATCCAACAGACAACATGTAGGTAATAAACAACAAAAAACTGAATTCTTTTCGCACAACGACCGCAAAAGAAGTATATGGCTGGATGGATACAACTGCGTTGAATAGTCCCATACATAGATTTATTTATTTATTTCAAGTAACGAGACTCATATTTTACAATTATTTTATAGCACACTTAAAAATCTTCCTCAGGGATGACGCCTGTCCAAAATTTCATCCGAATCGTTATAGCCGTTTCGAAGAAACCAATTATAGGTATATAGGAATACAAGGCTTGCTCGCTTAAAGTAATATATTTATAAATAATAAAAAAAAACAGACATGTCACAATGTTAAAATCAGATCAATAAAATAAATAGAAATGAAAACAACAATAAGTATTTTTTTTAAATAATAGATTCCGTAACGCCATCTACTTTCATCCTTATGAACTTCCAAGAACCTGACCTGACTATACCCCACTTTATTGTCGACATCTACATTTTACACACAGTTTTATTTTGCCTGACTCGTACGCTGTATTTCATTGCTTCGTCGCTTGGTTCACATACCTCGGTTGTTGTCAGTCATTGAACTGAACCATAAAAACAAAACTCAAGAATCAAACAATAAACGTAGACCTTTCCTCAAAAGAAATTACTAATATGATTATCTAGATGTTGACTCTACCTTCGACTGACTGCTTAGAATATTATATATTCACTAACCTTATAATGAACAACGTTCTTGAATTGAAGAGTGCTAAGAACGTTCGTTCTGTTTGACGCTTCTCAGCTAACTGAATGACACAACATTGGTGTGAGTACCGCGAGTTAAATAGGACGGTTTCTGGTTTTGTATTGTGCGTATGAATGGAAATGTTATCTGTTTACATACAAACAGGCACTGTAAAAGCGGTTTTATTTAATTTTGGGTAAATAAGATGTCAAAGTATTACTGGTAAAAAATACACGTTTTCGAAAAATAGGTTCCTATTGCTGTAATTTTTATCGTAATTTGTGTTTCAATACCTGCCCTAACATGCTTGGCACAAAGATAAATTAGAACCGTTTATCTCTAATTGCGTCTCTCTCACACTAGTGCCGACGAAAGAGATAGTCATAGAGATAAACGGTTCTAATTTATCTTTGTGGCATGCATGTTAGGGCCGCTGGTTGCAATAACTCAATTCATTAGCGGTATTTATTACACAGACAATGTCACTGCCAGCGGCTCTAGCAAGGTTGACACAAGGATAAGTTAACACCGTCTCATCTCTAACTGTGTCTCTCTCACACTGGTACCGACGAAAGAGATAGAGAGATAAGACGGGGTTAAGTTATTCCTTTGTCTACCTTACTAGGGCCGCAGGGACAAATAAGTACGGTTTATTTGGAACGGTAAAAAAAAAAAATCTAATTACCTAGTCCGTCAGTTAGATTATCCAAAAATATTGATTGTAAAGACAAAGACGTTCGGTCCAAATTTTAATGTGTAGTTACTTATCCCTGATCAGTCGCTGCATACAGAATCACATGGATGGGAAAAAGAAAATACAATTAAGACGGTATATTCGCACAGGCTATCGGTCCACACAAGGCTCGTAATCGCTTGTTATTTAGTTTTCAAAAAATAAAAGAGCACCTAATCAAACAAACCTGTTTATTTTAAATTTATAAAATATACGTGTGCAAAGAAATACAACACACGATGATGCCACTTGAACCAATTTGACTTTGTTATTTCATATATCTTGCTATACCATGCAGTCACTCCTACATTAAAATACTGGATTATTTCGGGATGATCGAAGATTACCTACACTAGATGAATATGCGCATTTGTGTGGTTTTATTAAGGCGTCAGCTAGTCTGTAAGGCGGGATAGGATCATGGGGTCTAATTAGCAACTCGTATATATCGCAACTCGTCTATGTCGCATTTGGTCTAAATATCTGCTGGTCTAAAACACTACTGGCCCCCAATTCTCGCTGCATTCGAGATAATTTCATAATCGAGATTAAACGTCAGTGCATACAGTCGTTTGACACAACTGTATGCTGGTCTACAATTTTTTTTGAGTAGCAACTGGCCGTCCGTCTGTCACCAGGCTGTATCTCATGAACCGTGATAGTTAGACAGTTGAAATTTTCACAGATGATGTATTTCTGTTGCCGCTATACCCAAAAATACTTAAAAACAGAATACAATTAATATTTAAGGGGGTTCCGATACAACAAACGTGGCGTACCTAGTCAAGGTACTACTTAGGACAGTTCCTACTCGAAAAAAATTGTAGACTAGCACGTCTAGCACGACTTGCCCGCGAGTCGTTTGTCGCTCAGTACATCCCTTACATATTTGACTAGTTTGACAGAGACGCACTGAGCGACAAACGACTCGTGGGCATGTCGTGCTAGCCCCCCAGTTGCTTTGTAGACCAGCAGATATTTAGACCAAATGCGACATAGACGAGTTGCGATATATAATAGTTGCTAATGAGACCCCATGATCCTATCCCTGTAACGCTAGGTACTGACCTACAATATAACTGTGCAATATCGCTGGTTGCACAATTATATTGTAGGTCTCTACCTAGCCTAAGACTAACGTCTATTGGGGTATTCTTAATAGATGTAGTTGTTCACTTCGATGCTGCGCACATCGTCGTTGCTCCAGAGCGTCTCCACCTCGTAGCGCGTGGCGTCGTCGACGCTGTTGGCGTTCCGGCGCCGCTCCCAGCGCGCGCGCACCGTGCGCGTCACCTCCAGGCACAGCCGGGCCTCTAGCACTAGTGTTGGGCAGGACATGTAATTACAATGAGTTTGAGGGAGTAACTCCTTTTACAAAACGAGGTGGTACAATGTCATACTTCAATGAGGCGAGGTACTATGCGGAGCTTACGCCTCGTGCTCGCGTCAGCGTGTTACACTGTACGGACGACACTCGTTTGTCTCACTCATGCCCTGAGTTACTCGCTACATTGTCTCCGCTACGCTATCATCTATTTCGCCTCAATCGCATGGTTCGCTCGGTTTGTCTTCTATTAGTTGACGTGGGACATTTCTACGAAGAGAAGTGTTGTGACAATCTAACAAAGTGAGTTTGACATTTGAGGTGCCTCATGTATGAGTAGCTCAACACTATCTAGCACTGTCGACAAGTCAAATACTAAGATAATCGGGTCATACAACATGTTTAGGTTCAGAATTGTCCCTCCAGCCCTAACAAGCTTGACATGAGGATAAAGTTATCCCCATCTTATATCTGGGTTGGTATCATAACGACTACATTGTCAAAACGACCAAATCATGATAAGGTCCAGATCTCAGAAGGACCATCTCCGTAGAAAGACTTGGTAGCAAAACGACTGGTTCTCGAAAAGGCCAAATCGTTAAAAGACCATATCTCAAAAAGACCAGCCGCTCAATTACGCAACACCAAGTGGTATCGCTTTCGCGAAAAGTAAACCAATTGTGCCCTTATTTACTCAGAGTTAAGACTAAATTGGTTTGCATTTCGAGCCAAACCGATACCAATTGTGCTGCGTAATTGAGCTGCAGGTAGCAAAACGACTAGATCGCAAAATGTTGGTATAATCAGAGCTATTTTCTGCGTAACATTTTAACATCAAAATATAATACGTACTAGCTTTTACCCACGCCTTCGCATAGATGTGAACACAACAAAAGATTTCTATGAACTTGCACAGAAACAAATTCAGTAAGTCAATTTGCTACCTGGTCTTCTTGAGATGTGGTCAATTAAATATGTGTTTTTTCTAGAACCAGTCGTTTTGCTACCAAGTAATTCGGAGATATAGGTTTTCTACGGAGATGGCCCTTTTGAGATCTGGACCTTATGATGATTGGGTCGTTTTGACAATGTAGTCGTTATGATACCAACCCTTATATCTCAGTGCTCTTTCTTCGATACTGGTATGAGAGAGACGCATTGTACACACATAAAATAGGGATAGTTTGTCCTCGTGTCCACCTTGCTAGGGTAGCCGTTGTAGCAAGGTAACTTTGAAGCTTTTATTTTATATCCACATGTTTTGTATCAGGCAGTTTTTGCCGATATGTGAAAGCTTTTGAGCACAACAAAGACCAATTTTGTATTTTACGGTGTGTATTACCCAATTAACCAACTTGACAATACTCCGGCTGGGATTCAAAGTGAAGTGAAGATGAGTGGTGTAGGACTCAGTAGCGTAGCCTGCCTACAAGTCGATTCCTGACGGCTTTACCAAGCTAGAAAGCTACAGATAGCTCAAAGTAAAGTCAACTGTAAAGGTCAGACTGGCATTTTTAATTTATCTGGCTTCCCTTTCGAAATACCTATTTGATCTAACGGTAGCAGAGTGTCTAGAATTTTTATTTGTATTCAACTCGCATATCTACTCTATTATTGGGTGTCCTACCTACAAGTAAGGCGAGCGGCAAGCTTCTAAAGAAACTAAGCTTAAGCTAAATATCGTAAAAGGATTTTCAGATGAATGAGCGAAAAGAAATAGTTAGGTACTATTATTTGGTAAAAGTACTTACTAAACAGAAAGGTGAATGTAGTCATAAACAGCGGGTTGATGCAGCCATCGACGATCACCATGGTATAGACGAGTGCCGCAACAGTTGGCGCCTGTCGTAAAAACAGACCACGCAGGGTCACCCCGAGCCAAGGCAGGAACAAGTATTCGCTCAGCGGCGACCTCTGGAACATCAAACCAATTAATTCTACAATGGCTTACTGCTATGGACGTAATTATTTTGACGCATATTTCTCAAATTTAACACGTTCCCAGTAAATATTTATACCTATAGGAACATTCAAGAAAAAAGCGATGTCTTCTTTCGGGGCGAACCACTGGTGGTTTCAATATACTTAGTAAATTAAACCGTATTGGCACCTATGCTATATAATTAGATACACCTCTCTTTACTGATGACTAGGGCTTCCATTTCGTATTTACGTAACTTCGTAATTACGGATAGATTTTGACCTTTTTAAAAATACGTAATTCAAGGGTAAAATTCCGTAATTACGTAATTATATATCTTTATATGTACAGTGAAAATAACATACCGACGAAGTGCCGATTTACGTAAAATTTTATGAAAAAACACGTAAATCACACAAGTACCATTGTAAGTTGTAAAGTAACATGTTTTACAGTAACGGGCAACACCGTATGTACGAGAGTGAATCAAAAAGTAATTAGAATTACATGCTGGTAAAACATCTTTATCCGAAGTTTTGTTTTTATTTTTAACTGTTATTACTCATTATGTCCCGATATTTTTGATTAATTCATTATAATAGTCATATCTTTTAAAAGTAGTAAATTATTTCATGAAACTATTTGCATAATCCGTTCAAGTATGGAAGAAACGAGTTAAGTGCCGTGATTAAGTACATGTGTTTGAAAAAATGACCACTAAGGAGTTTTTTGATCATCCAGGATTAAGGGATTAAGAATTGACCATATTCTACGGCCGCTTACTGCGTTGCTGAATTTAAGAAAGGCAGATTTAGCTATGGTGATGGTCCTCGTTCGGGCCAGCCTTCCACCACAGTTACTGTTATCGAATGAAACGTCGAAAAATTGGAAATTAATATTTTAGAAGATTGAAGAATCACAATCAAATATATAGCAGATACCACATTTCATTTTGGTAGCATGCAATCAGGTTTAACGAACAATTTAGGATTCAAAAAGCATCAGCAAGGTGGGTTCCTCGAATGGTAATCGAGAAAAATCAAGGACAACGCTTTGAAACCTCCATAGGTTTCAAAGCGTAATCTTCAATTCGTTGAGCGTTATCGAGATACCTTCTACCGTCATTTTATAACCATGTATGAAACGTAGGTCCACCATTTTGACCTTGAGACGAAAAGAAATCAAGGACTCGGGAAACGCCAATTTTCTCCACCAATAACAAATTACGGAAGTTGTTGGTATTGTTTTATTAACTACCTGCTGTAAGGAAAAACTAAATCAAGCAGTTAAATAAAAGCCCAGGGAAATTGTCGTAAGGCGTGCTACTTTCACCATGATAACCAGCGTATCGATCCTAAATTGCGCTGGCGGCTGGAAGTACACAAATCTGGCTGCGGCTTAACATACAAGACTCAAAGACAAGGTAAACCCGTTCATCTCTATGAATACCTCTTTCGTCTACACTATTCGTTTGCACTAGTGTGAGAGAGACACACTTAGAGATAAGATGGTTTAAGTTATGATTGTGTCTTGCTTGTTAGGGCCGCTGGAGCTGGAGATCTTTGTCCACCTATGCTACTCGTCGGACTAAGCTTTTATAAATTTCCACATATTTCAAAAATTAAAGGAGTAGGTATAACCGTGGAAAAATTCGCAGTCATGGCTGTGGTAGTATTTTTTTGATTCAGTAGTACTTTTTGAGATGCAAGCGAAGGTATTTTTTTCATAAAGGCATAAGAAAGATCGAGAACGTTACTTTCATTGTATCAATTTAGAAGGAGAAAAAATAAATAAATCACAATTCTGTTCTTTTTTTTTACCGTAATTCTAAGAACTTTATGATTTACTCTCGTTCTACGAGACCTGTAAGGGGCTCGAAATATCTCAGATGTTTATAAAAACGAATAAGTGCTGTATAACTCTGTTAAAAATATTTTAATTCAGTGTTTTCCTGAATGTCATTTGACTGACTTTTACTAATTTGGTATGTAAAACTACAAATCCATTTTTTAAATAAAAATTCCAGGTCAGTTACGTAATTACGTAATTATTTATCATAAGTCCGTTACTAGTTACGTAATTGATATATCCGTAATTTTGGAAGCCCTACTGATGACGCATGACGCGACGCGCGACTAATAGCGCGACGGCAAAGGCATACCGGGCGTAACCCCCTCCGTCGCGCCTCACCACATGCCGCCAATTTGGCCGGTAAATCGACTATTGCGCAGCCGCCACCGCCTGCGCGCTTTTCCCTTTGGACGAGGTATAACTGCTCATAAATGTGCTGTCTCCGCCGGGGATTCACGCTGTCACAGAATAAGTATACCGGCGTAAAGTAATATCTTATTATTTATTGTTTCGGACGGTAAGTTACGGGATCCTCTAAGCTCTTCTAAGTAACTTGTTGGTTCATGAAACGGGCTACAGGTGCCGTCTGCCAGTTTACTTGTCTATGACAATGTATCCCTAAATGATCGGTAACGGATCTATTACTTCTTTGGGGTTGTTGGTGTTCATGGGGCGTGGTGATTATGAATCATCAGACTCGCATATATATATACGACGGCAAGGTTGGTTTACTTCGCGTATTTCAAAAGTATTATTTCATACGGTTTAATTTTATGGGGATCAGCTGCTGACTTAGAGTCTATTTTTATTTTACAAAAAAGGGCCATCAGGGCCATATATAACATGGGCACCCGCGAGTCACTGAGGGAATTTTTTAAGGAAATTGAAATACTAACCCTGCCTTCGCTATACGTATTTGAAATAATAATGTATGTCAGAAAAAAAATATATAATTTTCCTACAAATGTAGATAAGCCAAAAGCTACTAGAAATACCGGAAAGCTTAAAGTACCAACTTATAGACTGGCTAAAACTAAAAAATCATTTCTAGGAAATTGTACACGTTTTTACAATAAAATACCTAAAAACATAATAGAACAAACAGACACAATGTTCAAATCTACTGTAAAGCGAATTCTTATTTCTAGGGCATATTACTCAGTAAAAGACTACGTCATGGACAGGGACGTTTGGCTTAAATCGTGACCTGCACTGGCGATCCCTGGGTCTCGATGAGCGTACCTGCTGTGGTATATACTTAGATTTGTATAAAACTGTAGACATCATTGTTGACTTATATGTGTACTGATTTGAAAAAATGATACCTCACCGAGTTTCTTGCCGGCTCTTCTCAGTAGAGGATTTTTTCCGAACCGGTGGTAGATTCATTCCTTGACCTTCATAAGAGCTTGTAAAAGCCTAAATTGAATAAAGATAGTTTGACTTTGACTTGACTTTGACTTTATATATATTTATAGTGTTATGACGAAATTTTGCGCTTATGTAGACATATTTTGCAAGTATATTGCTTTATGCATTCCATGACTGTAAATGCTTAACAGTATTTAACTCACCACATTCGACGAGTTCCACACCAACATACAGCTCATGAGCAAGACGAGACAATCAGACGCTTCGATACACCACATTATTCCTGCCAAATATTACATTCGATAAGCATTGAAACAGTGAAAGAATTTGCACGGTCTGATATTCCAAGATCTCAGATCTTTAACTAACGGTATAAAAAAGACTACACACAATGCCCGAACGGTTGATCGGTTGGTTGATGGGTCGGGGTTGATTCGCGCCGGAGTCGTATAGGTAATTAAACGGATAATTAAATGCTTCGGTCGTGTATCTGCTCCTGACCTGGTAAATCATACTTACGAGTCACATCGATGTCATCAATGTAAATATTATGCTCTTTACTCATCAGCATAATGTGCAAGTCTTTAGTCAACGGCTGCTCATCAAACGTCACAACTTCCAACTTCACATTCGCCACGAAGCCAAGAAGAAGGCACATAGCCGCTAAGAAAGTAGCTGACAACTTAGCTCTCGAGGTTTTGGCGTTCAGCCTCTCTGCCCTTATGAATGTTCGGCGCCAGAAATATTCAAAACTAGTGTCCAGGTAGTCTACTAGTGCCCCAACTACAGGCACCCTGCAATTGGAGTACGTCAGGTATTTAGGTTGCCTATGAGGCTCTCCACCTTCCATGATGAAGGACTGTTTCAAACTTGTGGGAGTTAAACTAGATAATTATTTTGAGATTAATATTAAACTGCATGATTTGGAAATCTGAAACTTGAAAAAGCTGCTTTCTTTTTTATGATTTGAAAGATGAAAAAATGTAACTCAAACAGGTTGAACGTACCTAGAAATAAGGAGTATCTGTCAATTGTCTCTCACCGTCAGGTGTCGATTTATTTAGGCCGCGTACACACAGGCAGGTGGCTTGCTTAGCACCTAGAGCTTAGCAAGTCAGGCGACACTGAAGGCGCCAAGCGCGCAGTGCGGTTGGTCCCGAGAAATCTAGAACGTTTGTTTATAGCCTAGGCTCTAGGCGCTAAGCAAGCTACCTGCCTGTGCGGACGCGGCCTTACACTTTATTTCGTTGTTGTATGGTCCTAATAATATAATATTTTTGCGCCGCTTTTGTTAATTTCAATTAAGTGCAATGTGGTGCAACATCTAAGTAGGCACTGTACCTGACGTGGAACGCCGCGCGAACGACTTCGAGAATTTTACCGTTCACTAGAACGCTCGCTTACCCTTTTGTTTCATAAAAATTCGCCTCATAATTGATCGGTACGCTACTGCTACGTTTTTTTTGAAGGACTGGGCATGCGCTTGACTAGCGTGGAACACGCTTGCCAAGAAAATGCCTATTCACTTTAATCTTGAATAAACCAAGATTGTACGAGAATGATTCAAGAAATACACACGTAGGGAGTTCGTTATCGACTGATTATGATGTGATACGAAATAAACAAGAAATTATCTTGAGATTAATTCTATCCTGCATGATTTGGAAATCTTGTAGGATGATCTTTAAAAACCGGCTTTCTTACAATGTTCTGGGTTACGAATATTGTATGGTTATCTATTTTTTCTTGCACTGTTGGGTTTATTAACAAATCTATATAAATACAGATGTTTGCAGTAACTTAATCCAAATACAAAACATATCTTTATTTAATTAACACAATTCAAATACAATAAAATAAAAAAAATTCTTCAAAACTGCTTAAAGTAAAAGGTGTAAGTACAATTCGACTGATTTTGTGCAATTTTAACTAATTTTGTACCGACGAAAACAACTTTTATAAGGAAAAGTGAAACACGCGTTTGCTAAATAAATAATATATGATTCAAAAGATTGCCATTTTACAAAACAATATCCCTAAACCAGAAGCCAATTCACTGTTTACATAATACTCTAACTCATTAAGAACAACCTTGAAAGATACGTGTACATAAAAATTAAATACATTGAAGAATGACTAAAAGCTCCTCCTTTGTTGAAATTGGTTTTTTAAACTTTTACCACGGCCTTTCCAAAGTTATCTCCATTTAACATACCAACGAAAGCGTCAAAAATATTTTCAAAACCGTCAGTTACAAGCTCATTTGCCTTTAACTGGCCGCTGCTGACCCATGCCACAATTTCAGCAAACGCTTTGGGCCACTGGTCTGCCCACCGCGAGGATATAAGACCCTCCACTTTCAATTGATTTCCTAGAATGATTGGCTGTACATCAGTGACTTTAGGGCGGTTCTTTGCATCTATGTTATAATTACTAATAGACCCGCATACAGCAACTCTGCCGAAAGTATTCATTTTAGAAATAACTTCGCTAAATGTTTCTCCGCCAACGTTATCAAAGAAACAGTCTACTCCATTCGGAGCCGCCTCTGAAAGAGCTGTGATGATGTTCACCTTTTTGTAGTTAAAGGCCTTGTCAAAGCCAAGTTCCTTTTCTAACCATTCCACTTTTTTATCTGAACCTGCGAAGCCAATGACTCTGCAGCCCTTAATATTTGCAATCTGCCCCACTACTGAACCCACCGCTCCCGCTGCTCCGGTCACTACCACAGTTTCTCCAGCCTTTGGCTTACAGACTTCAAGTAATCCGAAGTAAGCGGTTGCTCCCGGCATACCAATGGCACCAATGCCGTGGGAATTTGATAAACCTTGCAGATCGGGCAATTTGTATATGGGTACGTTATTTAATGAACTTTGCTCTTTCTCATTTGTGACGAAGTAGTCCGTCCATCCTTTGTGGGAAATGACTCTTGTTCCGACAGGGTATTTGGGATCTTTGGACTCTTGAACTACCCCCACTTGATAGCTGAACTGGTCATAAGGAAGTGATTGTTGTTTGTTGTAAGCTCTCAAGTAAGGATCCACGCTGATCCACTCGGCCTTCACGAGTATGTCTCCGTCCTGCAGAAGTGGTAGCTCGTATGATACCAGCTCGTAGTCATTTCTTTTTGGTAACCCGTCGAAGTACCTTTTGACGACATATTTTCTTGCTCGCACCATTTTGAAACTGAAATGAATGAGGTGAAATTGCTTAAATAACCAAGTAAGTCGCGAAATAACGCGGCATAGGAGCTTGAAATTTTGCCATTCTTAGGGTATTTAGGCTTCCAAAATATGACCCATCACAAAACGGGAAGGTGTCACTTAGATAAATAAAAGTAAATACCACAAACACTACAAAAATTGTGCCAATTTAATTTGTCCAAAAACCTTTCATGTTATTTAAGTTAGTCCAATGATTCGTCAATTTTTCGTTTAACCATTTGACGTTATCCTATCGGGTATCATCTGCCTTGAAAATCTTTTTGGTAGAGTTATTTGCCATATGAAATGTATAAGTATTTATTTCTCAGAGTCCTTTTTTACTTGTCCAACGTTATATTTGACTTTCAATACGCTACGTCAAACGTACTTCTAATTTATAAATGCTTCCGTAGTACTATTTTAAAAATTTCATTTACAATTATTCGACTATTTAAAGGTTAACCTTTAATGTTCAAAGTTTAAATATATTATTGTTAAGGCCATATTTCATTGCGAATAATTTCGTTTAACATAACGGTCATGTTGCATAATGATCATCTTTTATTGCTTGTGAGATGTATTGCTGAATAGGTTTATACTCTTATTATAGTACTTAATAATTTAAAAAAGATACGCGTCTTCGGAGTGGGAATTGTTAACAGAACAAATTCAATTTAAAAATAGAAGAATCGTTAAATCTAATCGTTATATCGGGCAAATTATAATGATATTATGGGCAAATCAACTGTAAACATTTAAACTGATCTTCGGGCAAATGCAAAGAGTCAAACATTATTTATTGAATAATTATTCACCAATCGTAAACATTTTTCGGTCTTTATAGGTAAGTACCTAACTATAAATAAAATAAAATAAAATTAATTGCTCTGACATATAAATAGAATTGTACATACCTTAATAAATTAGGAAATAAAAATGTAATACAGTCTTACAGCACTAGATCTCACTTCAACAAATACTGTTCGTTCGTTTTATATTTTTACTTATCCAAATGATAACGTATAGAATGACTCAACAAAAAACTGAAATTATCGCTATTATAACTGATAGTACATTGTAATATTATCTTTAACGTATTTCTACTCATCTGCACGGAACCAAAAAGGAAGGTTATGTTTTTCGCGTGTATGTATGACCCTACCCAGCAAACGTTTAAAGTCAACTTGCCAAAGCTTAGGAATTGATTACCAATTTAGGTTGAGGATACGGACTTTTTACTTCGTGACATATTTTACTGTATCGTAAAAAGCAAAGGAAAAATCTTAGAGGAAAAAAGCCGTAAAGGTAAAGACATACTGAGCACACAACGTATTGTGAGTACACAACGTATGCAACGCATATGACCTCTAGGCTCTTGAATTTTGCAAGGAAACAGATGACTTATAAACACACTTAGGCCCAATTTCCACTGAGCGTCTAGCCGCGTGCGACTGTCATTTCCATCGGAGTCGCGGCCTCCATACCCATTGACGCGGCTGCGACTCCATAGAAAATGGCAGTCGCGTGCGGCTAGCCGCGCGCACGCTACTGCTGCTCCTGTTATAGGTACTTCATTGACAACCGTTAGTTATCACCTAAAGCCAATACAAAAGTTTTCACTCACACGCCAAGCATGTCTAAGAATTAACACGAATTTCAACTTTACGGCAAACTTTTGAAGGGCTCTTTTACCCTGTATGCCCTGACGGATATATCCGTCGTTGGCGGTGAACCAGTGGTGCGGATATATCCGTTAATGGCGTTGAAAATCACTCAACGGATTAAAAAAAAATGGGGTGTCACAATGCAGGCAAAATACCCGGATGACGCTGGGCGTATAACGTACCTGAAATTCAATAAGACGCTTAAAGATATTCTGTCTCTTGAAGTATCTTGATATTTTTCCATCATTCCATTATAAATTAGTATCAAATAAAAACCTGCCTGTATAACCGCTAAAATCAAGAGAACCAAAAAAATATCCTGCTGTATAAGCTTACTTCACTTTGAAATTACCGCAATCCTATTAGTGGATTTTTGCTCGCTCACCGCCAGCTGCCTTGCACAGCGCTGCTGCGGCCCTAACATGCATGGCACAAAGATAAATTAGAACCGTTTATCTCTAAGTGCGCCTCTCTCACACTAGTGCCGACGAAAGAGAAAGTCATAGAGATAAACGGTTCTAATTTATCTTTGTGGCATGCATGTTAGGGCCGCTGGTGGAAATGTACCTACTTGAAATGCTTGCGATTGATAATGTTTCATACCAAGTTTTAGTAAAACAAAATCATTATTTCTATCTTACTTTATTTGTACAAAATATACATAAACAAGTATATTAATTATAAATAACACGATTATCTAAATATACACAGTAAAATATGTGATATCACAGTTACAAACAATTACAAACAACCTTAACTCTTGCACAGTCTAACTTATACCATGGACGAAAACAAAAGCGGACTGACAATCGACTTACGGCGCTTACCTTGAAAATAAGCTGAAGTTGCTAAAATACAGTTAAACTAGATGGCACCACAGTCGTAGCCAGCGCTAACATGCAAGACACAAGGATAACTTAAACCGCCTTATCTCTAAGTGCGTCTCTCTCACACAAGTGCCGACGAAAGAGATGGTCATAGAGATTAACGGGTTTAACTTATCTTTGTGTCTTGCATGTTAGGGCCACTGTATTCAATCAGATACAACGAAATGAAATTATTTATTGAGCAAAATGGCACGTATAGTGCGTCTTACGCATCGTTTCGAATCAAATCATTATTGTTTGGGAATTGCAACCGCAATTTAAGAAATTCTCAGATATGGCGTTACAACGTCCGAGGAACGCTTAATTATATGGTGATTGACAGTCCTCTCGCTTTATTCCTCCATGCTTAGGTAAACTTATTTTAATTATAACCCAAAAACCTTATTTTACTTCATGTACTTTTAGACGTAATGCTGTTTTACGACTAGCCACGTATATGCCCATGAATCGGAAATTTAAAAGCAAACAGACCCAAATTTTTAAGCGTCAAGGACGTCTATTCGGGAACGTCTAAATGATACTGCAGACTTGCATCTCGCTCTTACGCATTACGCGTCGTGCGGAAGAGTGGGACGAGAAATCTCGCTCTCGAGTCGCTACAACATTACTTAGCGTTCCCGAAAAGAGACGAAGGATTACAAACAGTATCGTTTCATTTCGCCGGCGCGTGCGTTGACACGCCCGGCCACATTGCGGCCGCTCAGCAGCGTGAGCGCGGTGCGACGCCATTATGTTGTATTCAATTGTATTGCATTCGCCAGCATAGAATAATATTACTGAAGTAGCAATAGCTCTCGCTTTCTATGTACTAGTCTTTACTTTCCGCTATGACGCGCAATGCAAAAGAAATAGATTAGCTCTTTTCGCCCTCATAGCATTACCGCGTGAAGTAGGGACGCTGCCGTTAGATGCGTAAGTGAGATGAAGCAATTAATGCTGTTTCAGTTTTATAAAGCATTCAATTGTCATATACGGCAGATTATAAAAGGGCCTATTGTTTTGTTGACTTGGAGTCCACTATTGAGATTCAGGGCAGGCGAGAAATATTTACAATATTACCAAACAGTGCATTTTTGAATAGGGTTCATAGGCGAGCCAGGCGGGCAACGGAACTCCCTGGCGAAGTCATGTGAGTTGGACAATGTTCCTATCACTCGGAAACGGCCCGGGGAGTGCACCGCCGTCTTCAGCTTGTTCCGCATGGCCTCTGGACGCATTGCTCCACACCACACCTGCCAAGAAAGATCAATGATCAATCGGTAGAATCAATTAGTGGTACTAAATCGCAAAGGAAATGCTATAACAATTGCGAGGGATACAATTTGACATTGTCGCATATAAATTGTTTTTCTATCCTCGTGCACTGTTTTATCATTTATTTGAAGATTTACTGGAAGGGATCCCTTAAACAGGTGCGGTCGCAGCCTGAAATTTTGTTTTAGACTAGACTTCTTTATTTTATAAATTTTAAGATTTTTCAATTTGACGTGTACGATTTGGAGGGGGGTAGTCATGTCCCATGAGATCGCCCCTTTCGGACCGTGCCTGCCGTTAAAGGGATAAGTTCGTCTTTGTACAATTAATATAATAACTGTTTTATGTGCAGTACAGAGTTTACATACATAGGTACATACAAATCGAATCAGTCAAATATAACCATTCGTAACAAAAACAATTCGTTTTCTGAACATAGGAACCGGACATCAGCCTTTAGATGATCAACTAAAATTTATAGGAAACCACTTTGAACTTTTTATTGAATTGAAAATACTCTCATGTGGTTGTCAATAATTTGAGAAGAGAAGATGTTTAAGTATCCGCTAAGAAATGGCCGATAAGAGGATGAAACGCGGATTTACGTATCTAAGGGAATACGACGTGCAAATCCTAGGGTTGTCATTACGTATACATACTTGTGCAAAGTTGAGGAAGAACAGCTGCGTGTTAGTGTGGTTGAGGCCCGGCAGCGTCTCTCCCTTAGTTCCGTGGCTTTGCACCCAGTGAGTGTACGCGCGGAACGCCTGCTTCACGCCGCCGTTGTCAGCTATGTTCTCACCCTGGAACACGATTATCCTTAGTTTATACTTTACAAGATACCACTAATTACCAACACTACTAGCTACAAAGGCTAGCAATTCACGCAGCTCTCTAGGTATTCATAGGGTAAGGTTGTCTTCGTACCTATCAAAGTATCGATAATGACAGAAAATAAGTTTGAAAATTATACAGAATTAAAATGTGTTGCATTCCAGATAATATTTTCTGATAATGCATGTATCAATTTCATTCTAAACTATTAACGTGCAAAAGAGTTAGTGAATTATAAAAAGGCAGTGAAAAAAAAAACGACATGACACGACTTCATTTGGTACTAGAGCAAATACGGGTATAAGTCTAACGGAAAGACGATGCGTTTAGAGCAAATGCAAACATTTATTTACTGCCTTCCTTGGACAACTTTAGTCAGCCTGCTTACCTGGGTATTTACACCATCCAGCTTCATGTTGACTTCAGGCACGACGTACCGTCCGTACTGGTCGATGAGGCATTGTGCGCGGTGATGGAACGATTCAATGGCGGAGTCCGACCACCAACGATGCAGGTTGCCGTTACAGTCGAAGAGACGACCTTTGTCGTCGAAGCCGTGGGTGATTTCGTGACCTGAAAGAAAAAAAGTATTTAAAAAAGTGTGTGTGTGCCAGCTCCGACGCACGACAGGAGTTTACTCCTTACGAACGATTATAAAATAAACCAGTACCCATCATACCATATCCCATGCTGTCATTTTTCATTTGGACATTTGACAGTAAATAATAAACTTTCATATTAATGAATATAAACATGTCTCTCATTGAATACAATAATTGATTGACACTTCGTGTCCCGTCGTCTTCCGAGTTTTACCGACGGAAACATATTATTCACTATATCTGTTTCCCTGTCTCATTGACAGATGGTATGAGAAAAAAATATTGGGATGAATCACATTCATGCGAACCTGTTCGGATTGTATTCAACTGGTTTCTGAAATAACGGTGACATTGCATATTTCCAAAAATGTTATATTACTCAGCACGAGGCATCAGATAAAGTAATTCAACATCAAATGAGCTTAAGTTCTTGGGATTTATCCACAGTTATAATGGGAAATAATGCGTCCAACACGCACTATTATTATTCTCCTCGTTATTTAACCTTTTGGCCGCCAAGCATGTCTAAGCGTAACGCGAATTTCAACTTTAAGTCAAGGTTATGAACGTCTTTTTTACCCTGTATAGCCTGTCACGCATAGTCGACAACGGCGGCCAAAAGGTTAAAGCATTTCGCTAGATCTTAGCCAGTCACTAGAGTTTGAACAATTGAACAATTTTCTAAGCACCTCAAATATGTAAAAAAAAAAATTACCAATGACAACACCAATGCCACCATAATTAAGTGATCTCGGGAAATGGCGGTGGTAAAATGGAGGCTGCAAGATCCCAGCAGGGAACATGATTTGGTTTTTGTTCCGGCTGTAATAAGCGTTGACCACTGCCGGTGCCGTATTCCATAAAGTCTTGTTGACAGGTTGACCAATACTGAAAACGACGATGTAAAACAACTTGTTTTACATTCAATAGTTTCTTGACGGTATGAATAATCAATAGATAATGTATTAGGTAAATTTATGCCAGCTGTAAGATGTTAAGATCGAGCAAAGGTACTTACCGCGACTGCTCCATTTGGGTAAGGTGTTGTAAAATATTCAAAATATTCTCAAAGTATTTATCGGGGTGGATTTTGACTTCCTTATATCTTTCATTTAACTCTTTCTTATTCAGAATGAAATCGGGGTAGCCTATTCTTAGCATCATGGCGTCTACTTTGTGAGCCGCCAGTGTTTTGGTCGCATCGTCTATCCAGTCAATTTTATGCAACAGCTCCCTAAAAGACTGCTGTATTTCTATTGTCATGGTGAGGGTATCATTTTTGCTAGTCTCGTCGAAGTATTTTTTCACAAACATCGATCCTAGCGCCATCCCCATATTTGAATTTACTTGGGATATACAATTTTTCCATCTTGGTGGGGCTTGTTCCCGTCCGAAAAGTATAAAATAAAATCTGGAAATAATTACTTGATAAAACAATTTTAAAAGTGGGAACTAAGTTTGTATTGTTTCTGACTACGATTTAAGTGTTATTAATGTTATTATTTTACTACTGTCACTGTTTTGTAGTTTAATTTAATTTAACTGTAATCTAATGGCTGTATGTATAACTGTATTTGCATGCATTTAATGTTTTACGCAAATAAATGATTATGATTATGAATATATAATTCCGGTGGCTTACTGTTGTTTGGCTGACTGAAATCTGTCGTCAAGATTGTTGACTCTGTGTCTCACAAAACGCCACAGCAAGTAATTTGCCAGGATGCTCGGATCTGTTTCATCAATCAGCGTAATCAGATGCTATAATAAATGAAAATAGAACACTGCATAAAATAACAAAATACAAATATGAATCCTTTCAGATTATCTTTCACGTACTCTGACATAGTTGAGTGCGAAAAGCACAACCGTTTCATTAGAACGCACAGTCCTATTCATAACGACACAAAGGTATCGTCTCCACTTGATTTGCGGCACCAATTTCTCCAATTTTTGTAGAGTCATCCGACGATATAGCTCAGACACGTTCCTCCTATCTTCCGGAGCTGATGTTATCTTAGCTAATCTGGTAGGAATGTAAAATTATTAAAATTCGATAATACCTACTTGTTACTTATAATCCAGACAAATATTTAACTATTACTTTATTTCGAATTCGATGAGTTTTTCCGCACTTTTTTTCACATACAACGGATCTCCACCGAGTAAAAGAGCTACTTTAATGAGATAGTTTTTGTATGCATTTAAATACACTTTATTGGAATCTTGAAGGAAATATTCTCTTGTCGGCAGGCCTGAAAAATAATGTCTATTTCAAATAGAGTATAATTAAAACAATACGCAAGATGCTTATTATTTTTATTATAAACTAATAAAGCTTAGATTATTACCTAAACTTGTTTGATCGAACTGAATCACAAATTCATCAGAATTCTTGATATCTGGCCCAACCCATTCTGAAATTAATATATCGTTATTGTACTGTCGTAATTTTGCCATAAGCTCAAGCCAATCAAAATTAGTGTCACTCCAATATGGATTTAGAATAGGCCAACCGCCCAATAGATGTAATAAGTCTAAAAGAGGTTGATGGCCACGTTTCTGCAGTATTTCGTAATTCATACATGACTTAAACAGAAATCTGGCTTTCATTGCTGCATCGCCATTAGATAGATCGAGGTCATGAAAAGTCTGCATTTGCATCTGTGTGGGTTCGTATGTTTCTCTTTTTAGCACGTTCTTGTGTCCAGCAGGAAACATACCATGTATTTTTCTACGAACTGAACTGACCTCAGGTTTTTTAACTTGTCTCTTGAGACCAGGTTTTGACTTTTTTCTTGGATAATATTGAAATGGCTTTTTTACATTTTCATAATGTTTATATTTTCCTTTATTCGGTTTATAAGATTTCATCTTCTTAGAATGTAGAACGTTCGTGTTTATTTCTTTGGATAGTTTAGGTATCGATCTAGATTTTCTATTCAGAATATGTCGGATAAGATTTAAAATTTCTGATTTGTCTTCGTATGGCTTATTCCAATCGTAGTGATATTTTCCGTCATTTGTACTGTTCACAATTTCATGCGAATGTGCTTCGATTGTTTCTAGGTATAATTTATCATCTTCATCATTTCTATCTTTGATGTCGTTAAAGAGATTATATTTAGTGTCAAGATGAGGTCCAGGATATATGCTCGTGATATATTCAGAAGATTTGAACTCCAATAGATCTTTAAGAACGGTATCAAGATTTTCTCTTAGCATTTCGAAGGTATCATATCTAAAAAAAAAAACTAACTTATACCTTAAATCATCATCATCAAGGTTCAAAATCAATTTATGCTTTGAATGGTAAATATTTGCGCGAAATATAGCCCTGAAACAGATACATTCGTGGTGGAGGTGTTTGTTAGATTTACATCAAGGAAAAAAGTATTTTTTTTAAAGTCATGTAGATATTGGTTCTATAGAAAAATGTATCGAGAAAAAATTCAACTGGACTGTTTTGCACGAAAAAAGTTTTAGAAACCATTGAATTGATCAACTTCTCCAAAGAAACATCTACGAAAGTTACGTTTCATAAAAATTAATAATCAGGTCTGCGAAAACACTGATCGTAGAACAGATGGCCGATGGGGCCGAAGAGTTCTTAAGGGGCGACCGCGAACTGGAAGACAGTGGATAGACCACCTACATGGCGGACTGATGATCTGCTGAAGAGTGCGAACTCCGCTGGATGCGGGCAGTACAAGATAGGTCACTGTGGCAATCATTATCTAGCGGTGAACGTCTTTCGGCTGAAATGATGACGATGATGACGATTATGAGTACCCTACCCAGCTTTATCCGCAGGTATAGGATTCAGTGCTGCCCAGTTTCCACAGGCATATTGGTAGAAATCATGGCATGGGTCTGCCTCGGCGTCCATGTTGCGTCTCATGATATTTGCTTGAGTACTTCTTATAGTATCTTTGTCACCTTGACCCTTCCAAAACGCTTGAATACCTATATACAAAGTAATTTTAAATTTATGTGTATATTAAAGTCGTTATGCGTGACATGATTTACTGCAATGTGACTATTGTAAGCAAATATTAAATTCGTTAGGTGTCACATGCTATACAATGACGAAATTCGTGAAATAAGGTAAAGTCGCTCATTTGAAATCAGTGCTCATGGGAAAGCGGTAACGAGTCGAGTGCACGTGAAATATGATAATCAGCGTAGGTTTTAACTTTTTCTGAAAGCAAGAGGCTCATCATGCAGTGTTGTTTATTTAGGAAATGCAGTAATCATTCAAAGAGTGCCTACTAATAAAGCGAAAAGCGTAACATTCATTAGTAAGTACTATTTTTAACAAAATCACTGCTTTTTCATTTTCTCCCGTTGTTAAAATTATTGATACAAAAATGGCGGATGCGTGAAAGAGAACCCAAGTGATACAGGGGCGTAACTACGTTGGTGCAGGCAGGGCGTGTGCCCTGGGCGCCATCAATATTGGCGCAAAAACGCGAAATTTATTAAATACCTACCTATTCAAAAAAATACATTCCATATTCACAAGCATGCTCATCTATTTAATGTAGTTGTAAAGAATAGTTACAAAGATGTGTAGGAATTTGTTTTTAAAATAATTTACAACTTGAAATAAGCGCGTGTCCAGCGCCTCTATTCGGAAACGCTAAGTGATGTTGTAACAACTCGCGAGCGAGATTTCTCATCCCACTTTTCCGCACGACGCGTAATGCGTAAGAGCGAGATACAAGTCTCGCTCACGGGTCGCTTGAGTATCACTTGGACGTTCCCGAATAGACGCCCTGGGCGCCGTTTTACGTCGCTTAGCCCCTGAAGTGATACAGTAGGAGAATAGGAGATGACACCATTCTCCCGGTTCACGCACACATTCGTAAATATGACGACAGATTGTCGCAGTAAAGTCTATTCTATGATTGTAAATAGTTTTAGCGTAGTGATGGGTGAAGGTCGACCTTTAAGGATTTAGGCTAAGGATCAATTGGATAATGATGCGGTACTGTGAATCAATTTTACGTTCATATGAATACAGCGTCCACAAAACGGATAAACATGCCACATAGAAAAATAATCGTTTTGTAGTATTAGCCTGAATGTCACGTATTTTTATCAGGGCAGGTGTAATATAAAAAAAATCGTAGTAATGCAAACAAACAAGCAAAATATGAAATATTAATAACATTATTTGAGATGTGATTAAAGAAAATGCTGTATGATAAAATCCCGAAAGCTTAACAGTAAAATAAAACTGTTTTCATCATTCCAAAATATTTCTAGACGTTTTAATGCCCGTAGTCTTTCTTATAATGTATGTACCTATACTTTCAAGATCACTGATGGGTTATAGTTTTGTGATGTGTCCCAGTTCTTTATAACATTTTGTATAAAATTTTCGTGACATGTTATAATTAATTTTTGAAGATCACTTAATATTGCACGAGGAACGGCTTATAGAATCATGAATTGTTGGGATACCTGAATGCGATTTGACCGGCTTGTACAAATGTGCGGAAGAGTCCATCTCTTCTTCTTCTAATTCTGGCTGGCCACGGACTTGTTCCACCACGTCATCTAATGGGCCCCGATCGACGTGGGTTTGAGGTCGCACCATGCTTTAACCAAAACCAAAGACAAGTTCTTCTTAGCAAGTTAGATTCTACTTGGTACTATTGACGATAACACCGGTTGCGGTAGAGAAGAGTAAAACAGAATCTGCACCTAACAACAGTCAGTTCGCTTAATTCGGCATATTGGGCTTTTCCCAGTAGTTCCCACCCTTTTGTCTAAAATATCAACTAACGAGAATTCTTTTTCCCATTAGTATGGTAAATCTCAGTAGTTCCCAGTGGGAACTAAAGGATAATACTTACTGAGAATAGCCCGGCAGATTTAGGTCCTTTACAATCTTCACGTCACATTAATCAGCATATTGGATATCTGATCTGTAAAGTGCCTTCTAAATGACTTGAGTAATCATTTTAACCTAGGGCTGTACACGCTAAACATAGGACTCTCACGCTTACGAAGGCGTTAAGGTAATCTAATAAGTACGTTTTCAAATGGGAACAAACCTCTCAATTCCTTCGTGTTCTTCGTATTGGTCACTTGTCTGAGCTGACTCATATTCGTCTGCGGAGCCATGTGTACTGTCTTCATCTCGCTCTGTCCTGTATTTATATAAAACTACTCTGAAAATAGCTCGTATATCGAAATCCACCGATGGAAAAGTCAACCGAGCAAACAAGTGTTTCTCCATTCAGCGATTTTGTGATACGAGATTTTTCAAAGCAGTGGCTAGATGAAAATGTTTTTGCAATTGCAATAAAAATTAATAACGTCACATACAATGGCCAAAACTAGGATAACTGCCGCCACCGCATTCGATATGGGTCGGCAGCTTGCAGCAAATATTTAAATATAGATAATTAGTGCGTTAAATTTATGTGTCTAATTAGTGGAAATGTCAGATCTGAAACACATTTACCAACTTGAAACCACTATTGCGATGTTGGTGCATCGTTAACAACACTTTACTGAGTGAAATTTAGAAGGAAATCTCATCAGCATCTTCCAGTCAGTAACTACTGTAAAGGAGGTTTTTAAGATTTGTCAAAAACTTGTTTTAAATTACTACTTACTTGTCTTGCGAAGGGAAAGTGAATTCGCTCATTCGCTTCAACCTGGTAGGAGCTCTGTTTTCATTCTCCGAAGCCCATATGAAGAGATCACTCGTGTCATTGCCTTCGTACACTTCTTTTTTAGACGTTGATTGACGTCGAGCGAGTAGAAGCTCCTCAGCGGGTAAAAAAGAGGTGCGAAAACCAAGAAACAACTCGCGTTCCTCAGGGTCCACTCCCTCTAACTTGACATAAATTTCAGGGATATTTTCAACCACGACTTCTGAGAGATCTTCCGAGGAATTAACTGGTCTCCTGTATATACGGAATGCTGAAATTAAAATTGCTGCTAATGCTGTTACTAAAATAATTCGAATTAAATATGCGCTTATTGAGTGTTGTTTGATAGATATTCCATGGGGTGGAGTTCGCGTGTCCACTCGCGTCATGGCAGCTTGCAACTGACAATGTCAATTCACATTGACGGGTTGTTCGTAAGTGGAACATCGCACAACTGCGTGTTGGCACACCTATTGTGTGACCCTGTATCTGGATTTGCTACGTAAATTGCGAGTAATCAAGAATACCATCCGGTTCATTGCCGGTCGCTGTTGAACCGGTACAAACTCGACGAAAGAACGATACGAAAAAAAAAACAAATATTCAAATCTGTCGTTATTTTCAATTTTTCAAAAAAGGTTAGTGACCTGAATATTATCTTCTTGTTGGTTCAAATGAAAAACAACTGTCATTAAGATATGTGTAATAGTTTGAGAGTTAATCTTTATACTGTTTGTTTGTTATATTGTACTGATATTAGTAGTCAAGTTTACAACAATTTGATAATTAGAAATGCCTTTTCATGCGCCCTTTGCTGAAGTATCGAATCAAGTATCAAAGATTCATGATATAATTATAACTGACATACAATACGGAACGGGTTAGTTTATTTTTTGTTTTGTCCTAGTGCTCTTTTGTCGAAATTTTTAAGTTTTAACTACACTGAAAATATGTTGGGGATGTTATTGATACTTTCGTTTACCTCTTTTCTCCTTTATTTATAGATTACAACATAGTATTTAATAATATTAATGTGCACAGTCCCTTGAATCCCATTTCGTGAGATAAAATCTACATGTAATTCAGGAAAGTATGTCAGGTTAATATGTAAACTCTTTAAGGGGGACTTGCAAAAAACAGATACATTTAGTTTTAGTCTTTGGTTTGGGGTTGAAACGCCGGCCTGGGTCCGGTGCTCGGTTTAAGAACTGTCGGCGCGCCTTATTGAGGCCTCCCGTGAACAGAGGGCTGGCTTATACTTCGCTCAGCGAATGAGCATTGCTAACCAGTGTGGCAATGCTGCCAGTCTTCTGGCACCATCCTAATTGGCGGCGAATTGGGCCAATTTTTTTTGGTTTACTTTTTAGTTTAGAATATACACACATTTTCTTCGGAGTCTTAAGAATGTATTGTATTATTTTATGCTTTTATTTATGTATTTGGTTGAATCTTAAGTATGGTTTAGTTGTGTCAAAATGTATAATCAGGTTTACCGACTTCAATCAGATTTATGATTTTATGTATATAAAAATGTATATCAAAAGCACGTAAAACCGTACAAAACAAATAAACTTAGTACAAAGGCAAACTTACCATCACTAGCTATTATCAGTAGCAAAATCAGTTATTACATCCTAGCAGTTTTGAAATAAACTGTTTCCTCTGTACGTCGCAAAATATCGTTTCAATTTGGATGTCAATGATCTGCTCGTATTTTAACCTTCTTTTAAAACTAGGAAAAGAAAAAGCCAGCGAACAAGGTGAACTTAGCTTCAGTAACTATTTGACGTCTACGAAGAGCCGCTTTTCTCGCATCTCTAGCTGTAACAAGAAACGCTTCGTGCTAACGTTGTTAGGGGATATTACAAGTGCCTGGGCACTGTCACTGATACTCAAATCCATATGGAACTGTTATCCCAAAGACGCTGTATATTCGGTATCCTCGTAAGTATTGTTAGCAAGTCTTTACTAGGCCCTTGTAGAGGGTTCATAATTTCAATCCAATATTCGTCACGTTTAAAAATGTTTACTTGTTTTATATTATGGTTATTATCATTGCAAATGACATTATACTTTTTGATGAATGTTTGCCGTGTGTTTTCAAGTTGTATTCATTTTCACTTATCTGGGCGTAACACACTTTTGAAATACCCATTTTCAAATCAAATTAGTCGTTACGCTGTAATAAAATAATCCTCACTCTTGTGGTTGGGTCTCAACGTGGCTCAAACTATTGTGTTTTAGACGTAATGTTTGGAGTCGGTATGATGAAACTCCGATGGATCACAACAGAACAGCAGTGCCGGTGAAGATGTTAATAGGAGCGATGAAGTTGGACCGCGCATGGTTTCTCTCACTCGGTCCCGTAAGATGGTCGTTCTATCTATGTAACATATCAAATCATGACCACCAAATAATTAGCACCCATTGCTTCCAAAGGGGTAAACGTAAACAAAATCAAAGTTGCTTCAATATCCTGCGTGCATGGATAAAATAGTGGCAGATATATTATAATGTTGAACCATACAGTATTGAAGTCAATCGATAAGCCAGTCTACCTGTCTTCGCGCGAGCTCCGATTAATCAAAACGCACGTTCAAGTAAAGATTTAGTGCTATAAATGTCCAACCTGGCAACAGCATCGATAAGTATGAGCATGCGTTTAGGATAAAACTCGTACCGGTAGAGTGTAGAGTATGAAAGGAGGGTCGGGCGCGCCGCACCACGCCCATTTCCCCAACCCCAGATCCCTCGGCCTCGCGCGCGGACTGTACGTTGTTTTGATAGTTTTGGTTCTAATAGTAATTCATTTACCACCACTTTAATTCTGCAGGCAAGACGATTGATATATTTTAAAATAATAACCATAAGTTGTCTGTCATATAGGAGCTTCAAGCTACAGTCTTGTTGGAGCTACTCTCCATTGCTGGAGGCCCCGTCGTGTGGACAGTATTTAACCAAGCCCAGGATACTTATAGAAAATACCGAAACGCCCAACTGCTGGACATACAGGAGTGTTTGATTGTCCAGCAACAGGTGCCTTTGGTGGTTGAACCACCACCACCCCTTGAAAAGGCAAGATCTATGTTACTATTTCTTTAAAGAATTTAACAAGCGGCCCTAACATGCATGCCAAAAAGATAAATTAGAACCGTTTATCTCTATGACTATCTCTTTTGTCGGCACTAGTGTGAGAGAGACGCACTTAGAGATAAACGGTTCTAATTTATCTTTGTGCTATGCGCATGGTAGGGCCGCAGGGTATTTAATCGAGTACGTGAAATCTGAGGCGCAAATTGAAAATCTGCGCTCAAATCCGATACCGAACACAAGAACGCATTTTCTATTAAATCCTATCTTAATTGAGCTGATGTTAGTCTTGAGCATAAACTATTGATCTGGGCATTAGAGAATACTTCGGATATTGTCTAAAACTCATATAAAATTCGTAAAAGATATCTGCATGGTTTCTAACTATATTCTAACATTACATGTATACATATAATAGCATCACGCCCGAAATCCCTAATGGGGTGGGCAGAGCCACAAGACTACTTGTAGCCACGTTCGGTGAATTAGTCCTAAGATGATATGATGAACCGTATGGTGACAGGTGATCAGCCCATCGCCCATACAGATAGTCCACCATGTTGGAGAGGACCCGTCCCTTAGTCGACTTTTACGACATGCCAGGATGATAAGCATCTGCACGCATTCTATGCTATTTCTTCACTCCCAGTGCAGCAGAGGAGTATTACATGTATGATTAATAAATAGTTAATGGTTAGAGGTTGTTTGTTGTCCTACATGGAATTCCGAAGGGGTAAGAAGTAATTTTCCCAAGGGAAATTGTAAAAGCCAACTGCTAATAAAGAAGAGGTACCTAACGAAAATATATCATTTTTTTCATTAACATTCCAACGTGCATTTCCGATAACCATTCGCCATGGGTTGGATTTTAGAGTCATAAGATTGTTACATATTGTGAACTATGCAAGGACCGGAGATGCAAAATGCCCTGCCTTTTAACCTTTTCGCTGCCAGGCTATTTGTAGAGTGCAGGCTCCCGATTCTCGCAACATTCGAGATAATGTCGATTTCGAGATGAAACGTCAGATTCATACAGTTGTGTCAAACGACAGTATGCACTGCCGTTTAATCTCGATTGTGAGATAGATTATCTCAAATGCAGCGAATATTGGGGGCCAGAGCTGTTGCAGAGCCACGAGTGCTAGATCCATAACATATATGTCACTCTACTTTGAATCGACTTGGGTTAGGATTAGGCTATTGGAGGCGCATATGGCGCATAAATTGACACTAGCGGTAAAAGAATTAGTCTAACCCGTATCCGGGCAGAGGCGTTTTATCGACCACATACTAACGTATTTAGAATTTTCTACCTTAGTATTAGTATCTAAATTAGATTGTATCAACGTGAAAAATAACTTGCTTTTAAATGATTCCCCAGTAAGTTTCAAACATTAAACTATAATTTGACGACGCGATTAGCCTAGTTGGTAGTGACCCTGTATCCAAAGCTGGCTTCCTGGGTTCGATCCCCGGAAAGGGCAAATATTTGTGTGATAAGCACGAATTTTTGTTCCTGAGTCTTAGATGTTTCCTATGTATTTATGTATTTATTTCTCTTTATAAGTTAGTATGTATATTGTCGTCTAGTACCCGTAACACAAGCCTTCAGAACTTACTTTGGGACTAGATCGATTTGTGCAAAGATTGTCCCCTAATTTATTTATTGAATTTTAGGTAAAATATCTGTATGTATGGCCCGCTTAAGCTTTAAACACTCTCCTTACAGACCAAGAGCAAAGATCGTCCGCTACGTAACCCATCTACTATGCCTGATATTAAAGACGACGTCCAACCACCTCACGCGCAAGCAGGACAAGCCCAGGAGGTTTTATTGTAACTTTGGTTTTTGTTAGCAGCGAGTTGGACTCGCGCGCCAACGGTTCCGTGCTACCGTACTACGCATTACCGTTCGGCACTTGAGCATGGTGACATTTTCTTGTGCAAAACTCACGCCACTTTAGTAACACTTTTATTGTTAGTGTAAAAGTGCTCTAGTACGTGAAAATTTGTGATGAACCGATATCACTTAACGATTACGATTATATTTGTCCATTACTTCTACGATTATTTAGTTTATTTAAATACAACTCAATTATTATATATATTTATGAAACATATAGAGATATTGACACAGCAACTGCACGCACCGGGACCTGAACCTACACCGACACCATTACACAATGAAAATGGCAACATAGTCAAAACCTCAAAAATACAAATAGTACAAGGGACAAAGGCAAAAATTTGCGTTATTAGCAGCAACAGCAAAAATAGAATATTACCAATAGCTACAAATAAGTTCGCTGAATCCGCAGAAATATGCCACTACTTGTTTCCACAACAAGGAATAAAAAACCTTGTCAAAAACATCACAAATAAAACAACAAATTTCTCAATGAACGATTACTGTGTTATATTAATCGGTGACGAGGATTTTCTCACAACCGACGATTACCATGGTCTGATACTACATCTAAGAGAAGCACTGCAGGCTGTGGACAATACGAACGTCATAGTATGCGCACCGACTTATAAGTGCAAAGAAACGAACACACTTTTTAACTGGAGAGTCGAGACATTCAACCATTTACTGCATCTTGACATCGAAACATACAAGTATGCATGTTTGATAGACTCAAATTACACATTATATACCCGTTAAAAAAACTTGCATCGTTGACTCCTGGAGTATAGAAAAAAGGGACTATTCAATGGAAAATCTCAATAAATTTAAATTACACTTAGAAAGTCTCACTTTTTCAGAGATTTATAAAACACAAAATCCAAATATAGCTTACGATATATTTCTTGAAACATTTCAAATGTTGTACAATCTTTGTTTTCCGTGGAAAATAAGTCGTTTAAAAACTTTTCGGAAAATAACATGGTTATCAAAAGGTATAAAGAGATGTAGCAAAAAACAAAGGGAGTTACTTTGGCGATCTCGCATATCTCCTACACCTATAAATAAGTCGCTATTCAAAAACTATACGAGAATTTACAAAAGAATTATAAGACTAACGCAAAAGGCCCAAAATAACTATAAAATAAATACCGCTCATAACAAAACTAAAGTAACGTGGCAACTAATAAACAATCTTAAAATGGTCTGCCCAAGAGAACCAATACTTAAAATTAATACAACTCAGAATAATTTAGTAACGAATCCTAGAGAAATTGCTGAAGCATTTAACAATTACTTTATAGATCAAATCGAAGTTTCTTCGGATAATTTACTATACACTCATAAAATAAAGACGAATCCTAATTCGATGTTTCTCTATCCGACATCTACGGACGAGGTTATAAATATAATAAGAAAACTTAAAAACACAAATAGCGTAGGCTATGATAATATTGCTACTAATGTGATTAAGTTTGTTTGTGTAGCGGTAGCCAAACATTTGAGCTTTATTATAAATTTATCCATGAGCACTGGTAATTATCCTGAAAATCTTAAACCTACGATTATTAAACCTCTCTTTAAAAAAGATAATAAAGAGAACATCAAAAATTATAGGCCTATTGCTCTTCTACCAGTATTCTCTAAATTATTTGAAAAGGTTCTATGCGTTCGCATTTATAGTTTTCTAGAAAAACACAACATATTATGTGACGAACAAAAAGGTTTCAGACAGAATAAAAATATTAACATGGCTATTAATGATCTGCTTCAAATCCTAATGGAAAACATGGATAACAAAACACCAATTTGTGCTATATATACAGATATGACTAAAGCATTTGATTATGTGGACCACAACATACTCTTACATAAACTTAATGCATATGGTCTGAGAGGAAATGTTCTGAATTTAATAGAATCTTATCTAAGCAACCGAAAGCAATATACAGAAATATCACGAATCTGTCTTAAAAGTAAACATGAAAAAAAATATCTATCTAGTGCAAGAGTAGTCAAGTATGGTGTACCTCAGGGTAGCGTATTGGGACCATTACTGTTTTTAATTTATATTAACGACTTACCAAAAGAGGTCCACCATCCTATGGTTCTCTTCGCAGATGATAGTACAGCAATTGTAAAATGTAATGATATGAATAATTATGAAAATGACATAAACCTAGTTCTAAATGAAATAATAACATGGCTCAATAAAAACAATTTAATAATAAATTTAAATAAAACTAATGTAATGCACTTTTATCAAAGAATTAAAAATGAAACAATGAACATTAACTATAAAGGTGTACAAATAAAGGATGTTGAAGAGACAAAGTTTTTAGGTCTTAAAGTAGATAGTCAACTTAAATGGAAAAGTCACATAGGTGAGTTATGCAAAAAAATTAATAAATCTGTATACGCCCTTCGCAAGTTGTCAAAAGTTGTAAACCGTGAAGCACTACTGACCGCCTATCATGGCTTAGTAGCATCAAATCTAAGATATGGTATAATATTTTGGGGAAATTCTGTGGACAAAAAAACAATATTTAAAGCCCAAAAGAAATGTATTCGTGCCATGTGTGGTCTAAAAGCAAGGGATAGTTGTGTTCCTGAATTTCGAAATCTTAATATTTTGCCTCTTGCGTCGTTATACATCTTAGAGGTAGCAATATTTGTTAAAACAAACCCCCACCTGTTTACGTTAACCTTCCAGAATCGAACAAGGCATGTACGGACTCAGTACCAATTCAAATTAAAAAACAAAAAGAGCAAGACCGCTCTTTTGCGGAAAAGTCTGTTTGGTATGGCGCCAGCAATATTTAACAAAATACCAAACAGCTTAAAAGTGCATCAAACACATGTTTTTAAACGAAAGCTCACGGAATTACTATTAAAAAAATGCTATTATTCCGTAAAAGATTTTTTAAACGATATATTCTGAATAAATCATTAGGTATTCATTAAAATTTCTATTAAAACTGTTTAATGCCATAATAACAAATAAATTTATATTTAGCTTTAGGTTAAGTAAAACAACAAATTTGTACACCTACGGGTAAAACATAGTGACCCATCCTGTAATTACCATCTTTATATCTACCTATGTTTAAACAAATAAATTGATTTCTATTTTACTGTCTTCTATAATATAGGGATGTTTCCTGGGTAAAAAAAAGTAATTCTAATTAGTCTGTCAGTTAGATTATCAAAAAATATTGAACACGTATTTTTTGCTTTATCAAATCAATCAAAATTGACAAAGATAACGCGCATCAAAGTTCGGGAGTGGGGCTAATGACGTCACTTAATGGTAAAAAGTTTACATAGTCGTGACGTCACGCGGAACTTCAATGCACTACATCTTCGTCATTTTTTGTTTAATTGACAAAAGAAAAAAAATGTGTTCAATTTTTTTTTTTATATGTAAATGACGGACTAACTCGTTTTTTTAAGGAAACTAGCCTATTATTTCAATTGTTAATAGGTATTAAAACAAAACTTGGCGCAATGGAATGAAATTATAAAATCTAAGAAAAATCTTCTGAATTTGGAAGAGTTGGAGTTCACGTACAGCGATGGGAGTAAAAGAAATATATGGAAAGTAAATAGACCAGTACCTGAAAGTATTCAGACAGTTGATTTTGTAAGTTAGTTTTCCGCAGTAGTTATTAGTATCTCCATAATAACAGCCAGACATATTAATTATTTATTTAATTTTATGGACATTATCGTCTTACAACCGCTTATTTTTAATTTACATGTTTAAACTTCAGAAAGGTTAGAATCTTGTTTTTGAATTGTGAAGAAGTTCGGTCAAAGCTAGAGGTAGGTTCTTTAGTAGTAGTTTTAAATTAAATAGATCATCGCTAAATTTCAGAAAAATTGGTCCAGCGGAAACGTCATTGACAGACTAACAGACAGAGGGACTTACTTTTCTATATTGATATCGTAATAACTACATATCTGATCGCCTATACGCCTATATTGACTTGACAAATAACTGATTATTCAAAAAACCTTTTCACTCACGATGGATTGGCTCCGACCGTGAATGGAGTTGAGTCTTGAAGAAGAACTATTATCAAGTTCGAAATATTTCGGACTATCCTGACAAAAACCGTGAGTGGAGAACGAAGAGGAGTGGGAACCTACGGGTTTTCATCGAAATGTGAACCGATGTTGAGCAACTTTTGTTAGGTTGTCAGTCAGAACTAAATCTAGGTCTAAACGTTTTGATTTTTTCACTATAATCAATCAATTCAGTTTTATTGTTGTATTAGTATTCTCATACAAAACTAATTTCGGCATTTATTTCATTTTGTTGATCGTTAATCAATATTCAAAAAACGTATAAGCCTAGATTTTATTATGACTGACAACCTATCAAAAATTGGTCAAACGGTTAACATTTAAGGGGTGGAAATCGTTATCGCCTTTTGTATGAAAAGGGTGATTTTTTTCTTATTATTACTAATATATAAACGCTGCCGGCGGCGCCACTAGTAATTCTATGTTTTTATATGTGTGTTTTTTATATAACTGAATCTGAACCGTGTTCTTGCAGATTCAGCTGCTGCCATCAACGATAGCCATGCAGATCCTGTCCTTCCTGCCGCGGGCGACGCTGCATCAATACGCTTCGGTTAACAAATATTGGGCATACCTTGTCGAAGAAATGAAAGAGGGAGCAAATCAGAGAGTTAAAATCAACACGGATGTTACCAAGTTGGAAGTATGTTGTTTTTTTTAGTAACCTTTATATCTGCACAGATACAAAAATAAAATGTACGTACGGATATCAGGATTGTTGTGTTAAAAAATCTCCAAGCATTGAAGTGTTGTTAAAAACCGGACAAGTGCGAGTTAAACTCGCGTGGAGAAGATTCCGTTCCGTACATGATTTGATTATCCGAAATTTCCTATGTTACGTTAAATACCATAGACTTCTCATAGGTTTTCCTGTAATTTATAGGTAAAGAACTATTTTCAAATTTTTAGGCCCAATGGTTTCGGAAATAAGGGGGGGAGGGGAGTGGTCAATTTTCGCCTATTTTACTATATAACTTCCGAACTATATGTTTTTAAATTCCAAAAAAATATATTTAAGATCCTCACAATAAACCTTTTTATTTGATATGTCACACGATATAGGTTGCATATATATATTTTTTTTTAATTTTCTAATTTACCCCCCAAAAGTGGCCCCCATGTTAAAAATTCATTTATTTACGTTACGCGTCCGTGTTGCGGTCACCAACTTGCACATGCATACCAAATTTTAACTCAATCGGTCCAGTAGTTTCGGAGCATATTGGCTGTGACAGACGGATAGACAGACAGACAGACAGACACACGAGGGATTCTATAAGGGTTTCGTTTTTTTCTTTTGAGGTACGGAACCCTAAAAATTGTTAAAATGGAAAGGTCAGACACACATTACAGTCTCTTAAAAAAATTACTTTTGATTTTTCTTCATTACCGCTACTATTTGTTCACCAAGGTAAAACGGTCCAGGCAAAAATACTGGTTCTTCAAACGGTTAAAAAAAAAAGTTGTGTTTGACAATTCTTTTACGAACATCATGTAAATCAATGCTGAATTTTGGAGCAAATTTTTTTTTATTTTTATTAGGGAGATATCTAACTTACTTGTCACCAAAGCTTCGAAGCATTTCACTTATCATTTATTTATTTTAGGATGTTGTTTGCAGTTTTACTAATGAAACCAGACATTATCTTTTACTTTTCAAAGGAGTTCTTTTTATTATTATTAAAATAGATATTTATGGTAAAAGTGCGGAAAATAGGTGATTCCTGACGATACATATATACATTCTCCCGAAAAACATAGCCCTCCTTTTTGCTTTGCCGCAGTCGGGTAAAAAAACAGACGAATTTAAATTCTCCTCCTTTTTTTGAAGTCGGTTAATAATAACACATTATTTTGCTTAAAAAGACTAGTCAAGATTGTTTGAATTAGTTATAATCTTTAAAATAACGAGTTAATTATAGGATACACTATATTACCTATTATCTTGGCTCCGTATCCAAGAAGTCAAACAGAAGTATTTGACGATGCGAATAGCTTAGTTGGTAGTGACCCTGCCTCCGAAGCTAGCGTCCCGGGTTCGATCCCCGGTAAGGGCAAATATTTGTGTGATGAGCACGAATGTTTGTTCCTGAGTCTTTGATGTTCCCTATGTATTTAAGTATTTATTTATCTCTATAAGTATGTATATCCTCGTCTAGTACCCCATAACACAAGCCTTTAGAGCTTACATTGGGACAAGATCGATTTGTGTACAGATTTTCCCGCAAAAAAAGTATTATTTTTGATTCGTAGTACCACTGCGGAAATACTAGGCCAACCTGTCGGTCAGTGACATTGACAAATGTACTTTGTTTCCAGAAATATGTACTCTGTAATGAATATCGTACAAGCACGAAGAGCCGATCTGAATCTGACACTGGTCTCCAGAATTACGTTGATGACAATAAAGGTGCTTGCAGAACACAGACACGTCACAGCAGTTTGAAGCCCAGTGAAAAGTCGGTTGCTTTCTCATTTAGGCATTTGTTGAATGACAAGCCTAGAAAAACTGTGAGTAAAATTGGGTACCTACTTATTCCAAGGGGAATCTATAGCGACACATCCATCCATATACATCTATTCCCACTTTTACCTCGATTTTTAATAAAGGCACAATCAGATTATATTAAGGTAACTAGAGAACCCGCCACAGCTTCGCCCGCGGTATTTTCCATATAAACTTTGCCCCTTATGGGATGGAATTTTAAAACTACCCCAAAATCAATTTACGAAATTTTCACCTCTTTTGCAGTGCGCCTTTGGTTTTATTCAGAAGCCTGAATTCTCATTTTCAACCTCCTCTGCTGCACTGGGAGTGAAAAAATTGCATAGAATGCGTGCAGATGCTTATCATCCTGGCATGTCGTAAAAGTCTACTAAGGGACGGGTCCTCTCCAACATGGTGGACTATCTGTATGGGCGATTGGCTGATCACCTGTCACCATACGGTTCATCATACCATCTTAGGACTAATTGATAGAACGTGGCCTCAAGTAGTCTTGTGGCTCTGCCCACCCCATTAGGGATTTCAGGCGTGATGCTATGTATGTATGTATGTATGTTAATAAGCTAAAAAATGACGGATTTCCAGACAAATTGTTAACTCCTTTTTCACCCCTTTAGGGATTGGTTTTCGTAAAATCCTTTCTTAGCGGGCGCCTACATTACCTAAAGAATACCTGTACCAAATATCAGACTTCTAGCTCCAGTAGTTTTGGCTGTGCGTTGATATGTCACCCGATCAGTCAGTCAGCTTCTTCTTGTATAAACTTATATAGATATTAAGACCTGACTATTAATTTCGATACGAGTCCTGCCCAATGTTTATAAAATAGATTAAGCATTGAAATAAATAGTAAGGAACTGCTTAAAGCAATTCTCGCGATGCTTACTTTTGAGGTGTCATATCGCGAATATGACACCATCGCACGTTCAGTCGCATGGCAACCACGGTCATGGACACCCGTTTAAGTGATTTCACAAACAACCTGTGAGACCGCACATCCGAAGCCACCGCCGACAATGATATGAAAGCGTGTGAATCAAGCAATATTAGACTTTAGTGTGTATGGCGTAAGTACTAAGACATCAGCAATAGGGTGCGTGGTTATGCCATGGCGCTGGCGTTTGACAACCTTCTATTAGACTTGTTACACGAAATTGTAGGTACTGATAGGCATATGCTTCTCTTGAGATCTTTGAGAATAAGTAATTATTATGACAAAGATCCTTTTATTACAATTACGACAACTTTGTCATCAGCGCCTGCCGAAAATTCGCAATTTGGCAGACATTTCGGATCGACTGGACAACCGTGGCGCAGCCGACGAAAACTTGCGCAAATGGTGCAAAGTTCTGCTTAAACAGCGCAAGGAGAAATCGTATTTGCCATACATCAAAGCGGTAATTGTAGAGCTTATTTATTACCTACCAGATACACTTCCACCTTCACCACCAATACATATGCACAGATTACATAATACTATATGCAAGCATAAATATGCATGACTGATTCTGCTTAACGACTTATACGGCAGAGTCAACGATGCTGACGTATTTGCTGGTCGCTGGGCCGCTGCATTGATAACCAAAGTATTTTTGTTTAAATTTGCCATATATTCCGCAATTTTTATGTATGATTAGGTAATTATTTGATTATTTATAACAACAGATTTTATTTCGATATTAAAATTTAAATTGGTCTGCTCACTTTATAATCATTATACCTAAATTAAAAAAATCTAAAAATTCAACTTCAAATAGCCTTTGAAAAGTAAGATTTTCTTTTTCACATTTTAGTTATTATCATGTGATTTAACGACACACATTTACTACATCAAGTAACAATAGCATAATGCTAATTGATCATCACCATTTAAAAACTATTGCTATCCAAGGTGCAAGGATATCAAACGCTGAGGAGTTCTTCTGGTTCTTCAGAACCGGTTCTATTTTACGACATAGATTTTCATGAACATAATTTGCTTCCGAGCCTTAGACAGTAATCTTATCGCCACCCGTGAAATACTTATCATTTAGGAGTTCCAGTCATTATCTATGGTCTTCATCAACAGTTCCACTTCATCAAATAATGCTTTTGGAACGTAACTGCTTGAGTTATTACGGAAAATACTAAAATTGCTATATGCGTGCCTATAATATTTGAAGAGTTCCATCGATTTCTCATAGATTCTCTCATCAAATCTCAACTTTGACTACAACGGGACCAAACTGGGGGCCCACCCGATTAAAAAAAGATTTTTCCAAATCGGGTAATAAATAACGGAGTTGTGAAGTAAAAAACATAAAAAAAAATACAACCGAATTGAGAACCTCCTCCTTTTTTTGAAGTCGATTAAAAATACTTATACTTAACATATTTTTAGAACTTGACATTGTATATGCTTCTAACTGTACTAAATACTTTAATATTTTTTTGTAGCATGCTCATCTGCGCTTCTCGAATAGAGGCGCTGAAATTTCCTGCCATGATTAGCTTTTTTGTGAAAACTGTTACCTAGCCATGACCTTTATAAATAAATTAATAAATAAATAAACGATCACACGCAAACGTGTTTTTTACAATTTGTATTGTTTACTAGGCAGTTAACATTTGTTTTTAATATGTAATACTTTATTTTGAAAGCTATAACTGTAACACTGTCACATTACGAGCGCCGCTGGAGCGCGGCGCGGCAGCAGCGTGACACCATCTCACCATCTGTTGTTTTGTATTGGAAGTTGTAATAGACGTCATACATTATGATGCACGCACCGCGATACCGCGATAGCGGCGCGGCCGTTTACGTGTTACAATTTAACGCCTAACAAATTACATCACGTTGCCTGCCGCGTCCGCAATGACACCAGGCCTTATAACTTTTTTTCTAATTCATAGCGATAATCCTACGACAGTTTGTTTTAAAGACCTTAATGAGGTAAAACCGCTTTGCAGACCCCGACACACAACCTGAACACTGAAGGTGTGTTGGCATTACCAGATCACTTCCCGTGTCCACTCCTGAAGAAGTCAGTTCACCTGCCGCTTTACCCAGCGCTCTTGAAGGACCCATCGGCTACGTTAGTAACTTAACAAATGTATTTACAGATGTAGTCCATAATTAGTTTCCATCGTGTTTTATCGGAAAAGTTCGTATTATCGTGCTCTCTCAATTAGCTTCACCTGGCCCCCAATGCTCGGTGCATTCGAGATAATCTCACAATCGAGATTAAACATCAGTGCATACAGTCATTTGACACAACTGTATGAATCTGACGTTTAATCTCGCAATCGACATTATCTCGAATGCATCGAGAATTCAGGGCCAGTCATTGTCATTGGGGGTCATACCATGCTGTCATTTTTCATTTTGACATTTGACAGTAAATAATAAAGTTTCATGAATGAATATAAACATGTCACTCATTGAATACAATAATTAATTGACACTTCGGGTCCCGTCGTCTTCCGATTGAGATCCGAGTTTTACCGATGGGTACATTATTCACTATATCCGTATTTATTTATTGAACGAGAATCCACAGCTTTTATTCTAAATATAAGTACCTACCTACATGTTTTTAATTTACAGTCACATAAACCAATTAGGGATTCCTACTATATTACAGCATCATTTTAAAACCGCTAGTGATCGCTTAATTTAGATTTAAAAACTTTAAACAAACCAAAAAGAGCAAAAAAGTAAACCGTAATGACATACAATGTCTAATATATTTTTTATTTTATTTTATACTTATTGTTGAACTCCATTGTGTGCGTTTGTGTTTTGAGTGCGAATGTGTTTGTTTAACCTTTTGGCCGCCGTTGTCGACCATGTTTGACAGCGTATACAGGGTAAAAAAGTCCTTCACTACCTTAACTTAAAGTTGAAATTCGTGTTACTTCTCAGACATGCTTGGCGGCCAAAAGGTTAAGAGTGTGATTAACCGAGACGCGAGGGTAGGCCGCAGGAGTGGGTGAAGTATTGTGCTCCTGTCGTACGGTGTGATGAGAATGTGTATGCGCAGCGGATAACAAGGCATGTTTAATATTACTTTAAAATACCTATTTCTGCTTATGCCTACTTCCCTATCCCTGCTATCTCTATTAATATTATAAATACGAAAGTGTATCTGTCGGTTTGTCGATTTGTTTACTTGTCCTCCTTTCACGCAACAACGGAGCGGGAGCGGGTCGTCGTGATTTTTTACACAGAGATAGTTTTTGGCCGGAGGGTGACAAAGGCTTCTTTTGATTCCTGAAAAATGAACAGCTCCCGAGGGAACAGCGATAAATGCATTCCCCGTGGAAGAAGTCTCGGGCAAAAGCTGTAACCTCGTTCTTAGGGTTTCGTATTCAATCTAGGAAATCTTTTTTTTTAGTAGTCGTATAAAAATGGTAAGCATCCATAATCTAAAGACATTGATTGAGATAATTTTATCATTAACAGACTTTCGTTATGTAGTGTAAGTTACACCACACACACTCTCTATAATAAGCATATCCATCATTCTAATAAAGCATTATTTACTCAACAATCACTAGTATTACTTGTGCTCCCGAGTCACCACCTTACATGGCGACCTTAGGCGTCTTTAGGGTCTTAGCGGGCGCGGGCGCGGTGGCGGGCGCGCTGACTTTTCTTAACGCGCATGTGCGTTTTGACGTGAACACTTGCATACAACGCCATCTGTTTGATATTTCGTGACCGCGCCCGCAACCGCGTTAATGTGAAAGACGCCTTAGTGCTGCCTTCGTGCGGCACTGACTGCGATCCGCGCCGACCAGTAAGCGAACTATTAGCTATCATTATTAAGGATTACGTTTTTATTTTTCAGCTTCACAGTGAAGCCGAAGGCCGAAATTTGGGATGATACGGTTACTAGTACGCCCAAAGAATCTGATTATAAATACCAAATCAGTTTTCGGAGCCGCGACTTCTCCAACCTATATTCAGCTGCCAAAATTGCCTCCTACCAGAATCTGTCATGACTTTCCTTAAGTGAATATACTTGATTATAGTAAATTTCATTGTATTGACATAAAAAAATAAAAACATTAAAAAAATACGTGTGTTTTTATTGTTAACATATCAATAGCACTCTACACAGCTCTACACATAATTCAAAATAAGTATAATCAAATTAGAATAACCTGTCTCATGAGAGGTATATATTTTTTGCAATGGAACTGTCAAGTTATATCTAGGGAGCGGGGTGCCAAAATCTCTATATGATTTGTTCGCTTGGCAGACCTGAATTGTTTGATTAATGACAATATAAAGAAGCACAGAAAAATAGTCTGCCACCATGGTAGCGCTGCGTTTTCAATTGACAAAGTTTCAAACATTTAAAAAAAAAACGGTGTTCTAAGTCATTTGTTCGTGTCTGCCTCTTGGACTGATGGTCAGAATCGTCCTCAAAACGATGAAAATCGAAGAGGCAGACGTGCAGGGCTCTGTTTTATAACGGGACGTAGTTGCAAAAATGTAAATGAAAAAAGCTATACTAGATCATTTATTCGTCGTTCTCATTGCGTCCATTCGATTCATTAGGACTTCTAGAATAGAAAACAAAGTTGGCAGACGTCTAGGTTGCTGATTTTTTTATGTACGATTTTTTTAAGGCAAACGCTTAAAAGCGCAGGGCCATACGACCTTCACTTATTGGACTAAATTGATTTGTATTGACATAAACTTTCATCCCTATTAACACGTTGGCTGCCCACCATACTACATGTACAGTATTTCTCCCACGCGCCATACAAATTGACTGATCCCACCAGTGATGCTCAAAGTATCGCTGTATTACTGAGGTGCCATGAGAATCACCTGTAACATTAGCTATTGATCCCACCGGGGATGCTCATGGCAGCCAACGTGTTAATATGAAAGACGAACAAATCATACACCAAAATGGCACCCAGCTCCCTAACTATTAGTATTGTTTTGCAAATAGAACTGTGTTAGAAACTTGTTTACCAAATAAGACAAGTATGGATAAATTACTTTTACAACTTTGAACTTAACGGGACCAATCGTATTATATACGTAATCGATTTAAAATAATCGCCCGAATCGGTTCATAGGCTTAGGAGAAAGAAAGAAATAAGTACGCAACGAATTTAGAACCTCCTTTTTTGCGGTCTGTTAAAAAGCTCCATATTGCAGGGTTCATATTTAGCATGAAGTTATTCTACTTGAGCAAAGGAGGGTTTGTTGTTTCATAGTAAAATCAGTCATCATATCAATACCAATTTGACAGATGTTGTCATGTTTTTATTAAAGAACAAAACGAGTTTTGTACGTTTTTTTCATTGAATGTTTTAGATTTTATTTTATATAGATTTTATTATATACTTGATATATATGTATATTAAAGAATATGTCTTGGTCAATATTTGTAGAGTTAACCAGACAAGTGCATTCGTGTCACGATATAATTTTAGAGGATATGGTTTATGGTAAGAATTAGTAAGAATTATTGCTTTTGCAAATTTATGAAAAACGGCCTTTTTCTTCTGTGCACGCTATGTGTTCTTACGAATATATAAATGCGAAAGTGAGTTTGTCTGTTTCTTACGCCTTCGCGGCTTAACTACGGCACCAATTATCATGAAAGTCATGGACTTAGCATAGGCATGGAGACGGGCATAGAATACTTTTAATTCCTGGAATATGCAGTTTCCAGAGAGAATTGTGATAAACGAATTCAAAGAGGATAGATTCGCGGGCGAAAGGTAATGTAAGGCAATTCATTCCTAAAGGGGCCTGTAAGCGGACTATATTTTTGGCAATTAATTATTGCAACATGGGCGATTCCCGGAAACATTACAATTTACATCACTACTGGGAACAAAAATTAAAGTATTAAGCTTTTGGGGATAGCTCGAATTGTACCAATAAATTACCAAGTACCTGGATGACTATTTTTTTGGTAAATCGTGTTTTTTGGAAATTATATTTAAATACGAATTTTATGCGTTGATAAAGGGCTCCCAATAATAGTATCTCACAAAAGAAGGAACTTGAAAAAAAAAGGGGAAAATAATAATCATCTGGACTCGAACCAGGACTTCTGGTTTCCCACCTGAGCTATTATAACCTTGTAGATGGTGGCGAAATTTAGCTTCGTATACTAATGATATTGCAGCAGATTTTCATTGCCTGAAAACACGGATAAAACGACGTTTTCTAAAAATGAAACCTAGCTAGATCGATTTATCGCCCCCGAAACCCCCGCATAGGGGAGAGTGGGTAACACTGAATCACGGGGCACAGTGATTAAAACGCCGTTGTCCGTGTGTTTATGCACATAAACACTCGTTCACTTGTCAAACGGTCGCCTCGTGTGTGCCCCTCCATGCCATGCTAGTCGCCATTACGCTCGCACGCTGTGAGGTCACGCTGCGGCAGTGTCCCGCCAAAGTGGGTACAAAAGTAATTTTTTACGTGTTTTTAAAAAGTCTATTGCGTTGAATCGAATGAAAAAAATAAGTGCCACTCGTGTGACATAAATATTTATTTCTTGCACACTTGCGCGAGAGTCCGTTTATGTCTTTTATATCAAATTTGCTTGTAATACTTGTATGAAATTTCATCTTTGCCGCCCACAGGCTTAGGAAGCCTTTCCACTGGGAGATCAGCCGAGCTATCCAATCAGATTGCTTTATAGTATTTCATTGAAATATTTGGCATACGATAAAGCAATCTGATTGGTTAGCTAAGTATAGCACACGCATACAGCGGAACTATTCTCGAAACTGCTAGCGACCCAAGTTTCACGTCTCTAAAGTCACTCAACAGTTTTCCATGCGACAGCACCAAGCTCGTCTTCTTAAATTGACACCTCATTTTGTTGCACCCATTTCAGTGTCACATTTCTGTAGTTTCAGTTTAAATTTCATTTCAGAATCAAGTGAACATGATAAAGAGGTAATAATATTCACTAAACACTTACATGCCACTAAAAATTGGTTTACACGTATCTCTGCATCAAATAAAAAGCGATTTCTGCTTGCGCTGCTTGAAGATATTTCGTCGGCGCAGGCGTTGTCAATCATACTACTCTGCATATGGAACTGCAGGCCTAAGGATGCGGTGCTGTCTGTGAGTGAGTAAGTACATTGTAGTCAGTTTATAACTCGATTTGTTACTGACGTGGATAGACCAGCGGCTCTATTTGGGAACGCTAAATGATGTTGTAGTGACTCGCGAGCGAGATTTCTCATCCACTCTTCCACACGACGCGTAATGCGTAAGAGCGAGATGCGAGTCTCGCTCGCAGATCGCTGCAGTATCACTAAATACGTTCCCGAATAGACGGCCAGTTTTCGGCAATTAAATGAAATAATCACAAGCTGTGATTAACAGAACACCAATATTAAGAATGCGAAAGTTTGTGAGTCAAAGTCAAAGTCAAAGTCAAAGTCAAACTATCTTCATTCAATTTAGGCTTTTACAAGCTCTTGTGAAGGTCAAGGAATGAATCTACCACCGTGTGTTTGAGTGAGTGAGTTAGTATGTTTGTTGCTCCTTCACGCTTCAATGGCTAGACGGATTTTGATGAAATTTGGAATGGAGATAGCTTGTATGTACCCTGTTGTTATGTATTAAATATATAATGACCGTGAATGTTCATACCCTAGTCATGCATGTTAAGTAATTTATAGATAATTAGTAGTACTTTCATTCAGCACTTTCACTGACAAAAAATACTGCTATTTGCATCTAACTACAGACAGAACCATTTTCTTAATCACGCAAGCAAAAATGCGAATAATTTATCAAAGGAGTTTAACAAAGAGACACATTAATACCCAAACTTTAAGGCGTAATTTAATAAATAATTAATTTGAACGAGCATACCCTTACTCTTTCTTCAGCATTTTCCTTATATACCATCGTTTTTTAATAGTAATTGCTTAGTTATAAATCCTTATTTCGTGCACAAGTGCAAATGTTCTGCGTTTTCAAAAAAAGTTAAGTGCAATTCGTGTGAGGAGTCAAATGGACATGAAAAAACATTTGACACAAGTACTATAAAATTATTCTACATCTAGCCGTACAGTGCAGGTGTAAATCCATTGATTTATCGCTATTGATGAGAATCTGTAATTAGCTTATCTGAATTCTTGTTAAGTTTTGTCCATAAATAAATAACTTTTCTCAAAAATGATACGTAAAGTCGCCATAACATCTTTAAAAAGTCACCAGAAAGGTAATAATACCGGACAATGATCAAAATTGTCCGGTAAGTAGAGAGGTTTTGAATTCGGAATGAAGTGTCCAGTAAGTACGATACAAATCTCATAACATGCACGGCAGGCGTGCCTCAAGTAGCGGGGGCGCGCGGCGCCGGCTCCCGCGCTGATCGCGACATACAGTTTATTCTACCCACCTGATGGTAATTCACGGTGTACAATGAAAATGAAATAAATAATAAAAAAAGTGCATTTTTGAGAAAAGCACTGTACAAGCTTCAACCATTAAGTGCCATACTGGACTCGTACATCGTCCAGTATAGCTTACTGGTCTCTTCAGTAAAGTACTATTACAAAGTAGCATTTTGAACCAATCATATTTTGTAGATGTGGCATATTGAGCGCTTATGACCGGACACCCATGGATCACAACAGGACGGCGATGCCGGCGCATACACTGACGCAAGTCATGACGGGCGACCGCAAGTGGTTCCTTTCACTTGAACCTGTAAGCCCTACAAACTATTCTAGACTAAGTTCAATAAGCTATTCTCATTATTCAGCAAACTGTGTAAGCTATTCTATAACAAATCTTGGCGCTCATTTCGTCTCATTTTCGACCAACAATCATACATTGACCTGGCGCCTCATTCGGGAACGCTAAGTGATTCTGTAGCGACTCGTAAGCCAGATCTCTCATCTCGCTCTTACGCATTTCGCGTCGTGCGGAAGAGTGGAATGAGAAATCTGGCTTACGAGTCGCTACAGAATCACTTAGCGTTCCCGAATGAGGCGTCTGCACGCTCGTAGGCGTTATGCGGAGTTACGTACCTACAACCGTGGCTGCCTACGTCGGAATACGACCAAGGACGAATACACGCACGAACGTGTAGTTTATACGCACTGACGGGTCAAATTAGGCTCGCCGGGTAATTCATGAACGAAGTGTAATTTACGAATCACACCCCTGAACCTGACTATTATTATTATTACCAACACAATAAAGGGTTTTTTTTTTGGCAATTTTAAATGAAAAAAATGATCGACATCACAAATTTATTACTTTTTACCTCATTTCGATGATTCCTTTTTGTTGATTAGTTCGGAAACATTGGCGGGATGGTGATGGGATTCGTGATGAATCAACGGAACTCCTCAAATTATTAAGCAAATAAGTATAGCATTTTGCTATTTTTTTTAAGGTAACTGATGTTTTTGCACAAGAGCAGCATCGTTTGGTCAAACGGTGTGATGATGAAGTCCACGGATTGCTACATGGCGCTCTTTAATGAATAATGATGACATTTCCTTGTCTGCATTGCTAAGCAACTTATTCTCATTAAATACATCTGGTAATACGGAATTTCGGGCATAGGGATTTCGGGCGTGATGCTATGTATGTATATAAATGAAAACCAATAAAAGTGCATGTCTTAAGCTCTGTGTGCTGTTAGCCTAGGTGAGATGTATCAAAAACTATAGTTGTACATTATATCTTCAAAGTCACCTGTATAAGCAAGTATTGCCCTTAAAAATTTAGGTTTAATTTAGTCTTGTTTGATGTTAAATATAACTTTTATGCTTTGCCCAGAATCATCAATCAATGGTCATCTGCGAGCTCCTCTCTGTATCTGGTGGTCCAATAATGCGCGACGTACTCTACCGGGCTCAAGTTATCTATGAAAAATATCGACACTATCAGCTGAAAAATATAGAGACGAGTGAAAGGGTCGGCGATCTACCGGTTAAAGAGGCGAATCAAAAAAAGGCAAGCTAAGGTTCATGGTTAACTGCTTCGTTTTAGTGTTAAGGCCTGGCCACACTGCCGGCGTGATGGCGCTATCTATTACGCTCACACCAATGCAATAACAAAACAATTTTACGGGCTAACAGCGCCGAATGAACTTGACTTTGATCCAGCGATCTCTCACCACAATGACATCCTTTCGGCCCTAACATGATTGACACAAAGATAAGATAGACCGTCTTATCTCTAAGTGCGTCTCTCTCACACTAGTGCCGACGAAAGAGATAGTTATAGAGATAAACGGGTTTAATTTATCTTTGTGTCTTTCATGTGAGGGCCTGAGAGCGAGTGCGCTGCGCGCTCCTTGTTGGCAGTGCCAGCGGCGCGCACTGTGTCGCACAGGAACTCGCCGCTTCTCCGGGCCCTGACGCTGCTTAATACGCTCCTGTACCATTACCGTGAGTTTATGCAAACCGTTTTCGTAATAGAAAACTATCGCTCGGTCCCTTTTACTCGTATCGGCAACAAGCAGTATTTTCAATAGATTTCAATAACGAGAACGGTTTGCATAAACTCATGGTAATAGTACTCGTATCAGCATCGGAGTGTGAGGTTTCATAACGACTTTTTGCTTCATAGAAAGTTGTAGTGATTTAGAGTTAATAACTCTCCAGACTTTTACTCGGAGTAAAATACTCAAAACTCCTCAATTTTTGGTTGGTTTGTAGCATCTTCTACGTTATATAACTGCTTATGAAACTGGTTTGTATTTTAGAATAGGATTGGTTTAAATATGTGCTTGTATTACGACTATTTTGGGACACAAGTACTATGTAAAATGTTATGATCAGTTCGTATAATATTATATTTTTGACATTGCAGAATAACATTATTAATAAATCTAAAGTAGATATTTTGAAATCCAAGACAGCATTGAACACGGTTTCTTTGGCGCAGCAAAATGTAAGTGATTTGATGAATCCATCACCTTTTTTTTTATTTACGTATGTAATATTTATTTAACTTTAATAGAATAAAATGGATAAGGGTCCAAGACTCAATCAAGTAAGTTCAATGTCACACTACTAAAATAAGTTGTATTTCATATTAGTTAAACGAATGGCTAGGCAAATGGGAAACCAAAGTAACCGATATAAAAGATAAATTAAATCTCAAAGAAATGGAAGTCATTTTTAAAGATGGAACCATCAGAAACATTTGGAAAGTGAACAGAAGTAAACCTGAAGATATAGAGACGGTGGATTTTGTAAGTATATTGACTGTGCGTGGCCTATAAGTGAGTCACGGTACTGTTTTATAATGTATTGATAAATGTCATTATTTTACGCCGCTTACCTTCACTGCTGGACAAGGAACGTCTTCTGTGTCCATCGACTTCTGGTGGTTTTGTTTATGTCCATTCCAGAATCTTCATGCACTTATTTATGGGCAGCAGTTCTGTAAGCTATAGGTAATGATCTGTAATTGTAAAACTCTCAAACTTTGAGAGCTATGTAATTAGCTCTCTTTCTCCTAACCTGTGCAGCATGATGGTGACTCTGTAATTGTTGCTAAGGCTCCTAATGAAAGACCACTTTTCAGCTCCAGACAAACATTGGTCAAAGTCCTAACTGGGTCTTAAAAGGCCTGTGAACCGACGGCTAAAATCATACTTTTCATAAAAATTGTGAAATAGTAGTTTATGCAACGGTTGCATAATGATAGGCCTTAAAACACTAGTGCGGTTTTATGAAACGAGCTTTTAGCGAGTTTCATAATAAGATCGCACGTGTGTTTTAAGGCCAAATTATGCAGAGTTGCATACATAACTTTATCTACACAAATATTATAAATCCTCCATGATGGGTTCAGAAACAATATTTTCTGGCAACAAGTTATTTGTTGCAATCGTGGCTGCATATTTCCGATATCCGGCGCATTTTCACATCACACACACTCCGAGAAGACTACTTACTATTCATATTTTCAACTAAAATGTAAATTACAAACAACTTTTTCTATTCAATTCAACAACAATTCTACTTTCGTTCAGCAAAACACCAACATGGCGGCGTCCTCCGTCAAGACCATTTTTTTTTAAATCATAGACAAACGGATGAAGTCTCTATTCTCACGTCACTCGAGATCAAATATTGTGCAGTTTAAAAAAAAACATACTGAATTGACGTTTCATATCAATAACTGTTTTAATATCTATGGATACTAGAATAGAGACCCACTTGAGTTTTGACAGCTGTTCCAAATTTAATCTCATTTCTTTACTAAAAACGATAAAGAAGTCATGTTATTTCTTTATCACAGCACTGGTTTTTCCTAATTGGTTGTCAAAATGGTGGTCATTTCCTATGGTTTTTGATTAACCAATGGAGGTTTTATGATATGGGTGTAGATAAACGTTTTTACTCCATTAAATTTGAATCGATTTTGCCAGTTTTATTGTATGATGTCAGGTAGGTCAAAATCTAGGTTTATAGGTCTTAGAATTTTTGTTATTGAATTGAAATAAGGATGATATTGGCAACAATTTGTTTTTTTTCTATGAGAACATTAATACTATATATACATCATTATTTTAGAATCTATTAACTCGATCAATAAAATAAAAACCTATAAACCAAGATATTGTTCAGGTTAATAACATGTTAAAAAACCGGCCAAGTGCTGCGAGTCGAACTAGCGCACGAAGGGTTCCGTACCCTTATAATCAAGCAAAAATAAACACGGTTGTTGTATGGGAGCCGCCCTTAAATATTTATTTTATTTTAATTTAATTATTTATGTTTGAAGTTAATATATATCTAAATATTCTGTGAATATTTCAAGCGTCTACCTGTTGCCGTTATCAATATCGAGCAAAAACGAGCAAAAAATCACGTTTGTTGTATGGGAGCCCCCTTAAATATTTATTTTATTCTGTTTTTTAGTATTTGTTATTATAGCGGCAACAGAAATACATCATCTGTGAAAATTTCAACTGTCTAACTGTCACGGTTCATGAGATACAGCCTGGAGGCAGACGGACAGACGGACAGCGTAGCCTTAGAAATAGGGTCCCCTTTTTAACCCTTTGGGTACGGAACCCTAAAATGATTAAAATCGGTTAACATTTAGTGGGATACAAATGTTTTCCCGTTTTTGTATGGAAAGTATTTGGTACACGATACTCTTAAGGCACTGCGGTATTTCAACGCATACTTAACGTATTATTAGGTTTCATTATTACCGTCGGCCATCGCTAAGTGGATCCTATTGTTTCTGCCGCGAGCGCAGCTGGGTGAATGCGCTCGCGTTAATAAGTACTGGGCATATTTAGTGGAGGATCTGAAAGCTGAACTCACTGCCAGGCTCAAAATAAATACGGATATGGAAAAATTGCAGGTATGTATATTCCTTCCTGTGCATTCGCAAACAAACTCGAAACACCCTACTACTAAATACGACCTAATTTCAAAAAGAACTGGGACGTTTTGTGAATCAGTTTTTATGAGATTCAGTCAATTGGAAATTGAGTCTTATTGAGAACAGTAGGTATATCGCACCTTCGGTGGGACAAGGGCACAATGGTCGAAACACCCATTTTTTTTTTAAGTATATATTTGGAACATTTCTGTATACGTAATAAATTTTTGGCTTTTTCAACAATTGTGCCCTTGTCCCACCGAAGGTGCGATATATCGAGAACAGCTCTTTTTGGTAATAAGTCAATTCGGGTTTCATCCTTTGTGAGAAAAGTTATTTTTGAAATTATGTTGTATTTAGTAACAGGGTATTTTGAGTTTAGTTCCGAATGCACCGGAAGGTGTATATTTTTAAATGATTCTTTTTATGGCAGCAGTGTTTATTGTATAATGTCCATTTTGTAATAAGATGAAACGAAAATCTTACAAACAATTCGCACCTTCGGTGGGACAATGCCACAATTGTCGAAAAACCCTTTTTTTAAGTATACAGAAATGTTCCAAATATTATTTGGAACATTTCTGTATACTTTCCAATTTTTGAGTTTTTCAACAATTGTGACTTTGTCCCACCGAAGGTGCGAATTGTTTTTAATAATACCTCCGTCTGGGTCGATAGCACGACATACCCGAGAGTCGTTTGTCGCTCAGTGCGTCTCTGTCAAACTAGTCAAATATGTAAAGGATGTACTGAGCGACAAATAACTCGCGGGCAGGTCGTGCTGTTGCGTTATGCCTAGGGATGCATTAGAGCGACATCCAAAACTTTTTGTATAATGCGTATGTACGTAAATACTCATAAGTATGTAAGGGGTCGTCCACAAATTATTCAGGGGGGGGGGGGTTCAGTTTATAATATTGTAAACTTATGAAATTATAATTATATTATTAAGAAATTATGAAAAAGTCCGCGATGGCATATGTCTATCTCCTAAGTCCTAGTCTTTTTATTAAACATTATTAGGTTATTCTTCACTCTTAACCATACATGTAATACTCCTCTGCTGCACTGGGAGTGAAGAAATAGCATAGAATGCGTGCAGATGCTTATCATCCTGGCATGTCGTAAAAGTCGACTAAGGGACGGGTCCTCTCCAACATGGTGGACTATCTGTATGGGCGATGGGCTGATCACCTGTCACCATACGGTTCATCATACCATCTTAGGACTAATTAATCGAACGTGGCCACAAGTAGTCTTGTGGCTCTGCCCACCCCATTAGGGATTTCGGGCGTGATAATATGTATGTATGTATTAGGTTATTTGCTAAGCTATTTTCTCCTATTTAGTATTAATCCTTATCCATACAAATACATTTTCTACCTTGGGCATTTAAATTACATTAAAATTGTCCGTTACTTTATGATTTAAATATATACTTTAGAAGATATCAAAGATTAAAGAAACCGAAAAAATTATTCACGAACCGCGAGCTATACCTCGCGACAAACTTAACTATGCCGTTGGAAAACTGATATCGCCATACATCGACATAGGTCGGGTCAGATTACTTACACCGCAAATAAGTTAGTAATTGCAAAAACCCCCATATCTCCGCCATTTTGAAAAATTTCGCAAAACTGAATCGACAAAAAAAAAACTATATAATTATCAAACCTGCTCACAAAATTTCACGAGAATCGGTTGAGAACTGTGACCTGTAGACGAGAACAAATGGACGCCGGACATCCACTGGACATACGAAAGCATTTTTGCCCAAGCTGAAACGGAGACGCTTCGCTCGCTTCGCTCGCTCGGTCGATAATGTGATAAATTGTTTGGGAACTGATTATTTGCGAAAAGATATTAGCCGATCCATTAGTGAGCTGTAGAAGTCAGATAATAACATTTATTCCACGTATCTTAAAGATGTTGGTGCTGCGCAATGACACCAGTCTATTTGGATCGGTCGAGAAGAAGTCGCCGAGTGTACGCATGCCCAGCCTTTGTCCTACGGTGAAAATGAAGGCACAGAGTATCCGCAGTGCGATGACGGGAATGACCTTGAGTGTGAAGTCTGGTGCAGGAGCCTACACGTTTAAGAACATCCTTAACGATACGGTGAAAGAGATCCATCCTTCGGGTGTAAGTAGAACTATGTTAAATCTTTCTTTTTTGGCTGAACGTCCTTCTAGATGCGAATACAGCATGCCCACAGTCACAGATATTTCGCTCAAAATATTTAAAAAAAATGATAGATTTTAACAGATAGGGTTTAACAATATTACTCAGATTTACAATTTAGAGAAGAAATAATGGTTTATATGAAAAAAAAATGGATCGCGTATTTCGCATACCTAATGCACAATGTGCCAATAACGTAGTTGAAAGCTAGTGGCTATGATTTTATTTTAGCAAATGTTTTTAGGCAGTTTAGGACTGAGTCTCGGCTAGAGTAGCGCTAGATTAGAGCTTTTGTCCCAGAAGTGAAGGGTAGTAACTTCAAACCTCGCTGGTGACAAGTTTTTTCGTTAGATAATAGGCGTGTTTCCTGGGAAATTGTAATTAGTCCGTCTTTTAGATTATAAAAAAGACATATATTTTCTTTTGTCAATTAAACAAAAAATGACGATGATATACCTGGTACGTTGAAGTTCCGCGTGACGTCAGGACTTTGCACACTTTTTACCATTAAGTGACGTCATGAGCCCCCACTCCCGAACTTTGATGCGCGTTATCTTTGTAAATTTTGATTGATTTGATAAAGCAAAAAATACGTGTTCAATATTTTTTGATAATCTGACGGATTAATTCGTTTTTTTTGCCTATGAAACATTCCTAACCTTTGCTCGAGGTGCTATGTATGCGTGAGGTTGTGTTGCGCGTACGGACGCCTGCCGCGCCGCTGCTACACAGATCAAAGCTGCGTATTTACTAGCCGAGTTTAGATTGAAGGTTGAAGATGAGTTGAATGAAGTATCTGTATTTATTATATTCATTATTGTTTAATAGTTACTTGTTGTTAGAACTTTATCCCAATTCGGAACATGGCCGACTTGACACAGCGGTTAGAACGACGCGGTGCGATGAACGATAACGTGTGGGGGTGGTGTGAGAAAATCTTAACAAGACGCAAACGTTATGGAGGTAAAAAGAAACATGCAGCCAAAATGGAAGAAGAGGTATTGTAGTATGGTTAGCAGTCGCATTTGTTAAGATCTTAGTCCAGGGTTTCTTAAACTTTTCCGCGAACCACATTCAAAATTTCAAGACTCCCATGTACCCCTTTTTAATTGAATTGACAACACTAAAGTTATCTTAATAAATGATATTAGGTACTCACACCCTGCCTTAGTCCTAACCGCTAGTGTTCATTATTTCAACATGGGGACGTCCACTGCCGGACATGGATCTCCCTAAGGCTAGGTATGGACCCAAACGTTTAACACAAATTAACGCATTAACATTAACACAAACAAACTCCTATTGGAGTGAAGGGCTTTTCACGTTAGAGAGTCACATGGCAGATCGTTTGCAGTGGTAGCCTATAGTCTATCCACGTTAGAGAGTCACATGGCAGATCGTTTGCAGAGGTAGCCTATAGTCTATCCACGTTAGAGAGTCACATGGCAGATCGTTTGCAGTGGTAGCCTATAGTCTATCCACGTTAGAGAGTCACATGGCAGATCGTTTGCAGTGGTAGCCTATAGTCTATCCACGTTAGAGAGTCACATGGCAGATCGTTTGCAGTGGTAGCCTAAAGTCTATCCGCGTGAACCTTTTGAACGCCCTAGTCGGCTGTAGCCGACAGCAGATTTATTCCAACAATCTTCAGGCCCAAATTTGATCTGTACTATTACCATGGACGACGCGATTAGCCTAGTTATGGTAGTGACCCTGCCTCCAAAGCTAGCGGTCCTGGGTTCGATCCCCGGTAAGGGCAAATATTTGTGTGATGAGCACGAACGCTTGTTCCTGAGTCTTGGGTGTTTCCTATGTATTTAAATATTTATTTGTCTATATAAGTAAGTATATCGTTGTCTAGTACCCATAACACAAGCGTTTAGAGGTTACTTTGGGACTAGATCGATTTGTGTAAAGATAGTGCCCTGATTTATTATTATATTATATATATTACCATGAGTTTACGCAAACCGCTCTCGTTATCGAATGCTGCCGCTCTGTCCCTTTTACTTGTATCGGCAAAAAGTAGCATTTCCAATAGATTTCGATAACAGTTTGCGTCAACTCATGGTAAGGGTATAGCTATGTTATTCTTTAACAAATCTCATCGCTCATTTCATCGAACAATCATAAATTGACCCGCGCGCTCGTTGGAATGCGGAGTTAGGTACCTACCTACGTTTGTGGCCGCGTTTGTCGAAATACGACCAAGGTCGGAGACACGCACGTACCTACATGTAGTTTATGACTGACGGTATGATTTAGGCTCGCCGTAGAGCTCATAAACGAAGTGTTATTTAAGAGGACTGTGAACCAAAAGCAAAAATCAACCTTTTCATACAAAAGGCGATAACGATTTTCACGCCTTAAAGGCTCGGGCAAACCCGGTTTGCCCGGGCCTTAAATGTTAACTGATTCTGACCAATTTTTGATAGGTTGTCAGTCAGAACAAAATCTAGGTCTAAACGTTTTTTGAATTTTGATTAAAGATCAAGAAATTCAAATAATGCCGAAATTAGTTCTGTATGAGAATACTGAAACGACAATAAAACTGAATTTAAAGATTATAGTGAAAAAATCAAAACTCATAGATCTAGATTTTGTTCTAACAAAAATTTGGTGAACATCGGTTAACGTGGAAATCGTTATTGCCTTTTGTATGAAAAGCCGTAGGTTCACACCCCTCTTAAGACAGTCACACCTCGGGGTTCCGTGTCTATTGTTCAGTTTAGAGTAAAGGATGAAAACAAGAAAATAATTAACACTGTTTAAGCAAAAACTTTTTTTTTTTTATAAAGCGCCTTATCATTTAATCTGAACCATAAACACCTCAACTTTTTTTTAGGTACTTTAATTAATTATGTGTGTGTGTTCTTTAACAATTTTTCTTTATGACAGGCATCTGAAGGAGTGTTTTCGGTGACGCACGGCATGCATTTCCCGTGTCCTCTTATGACACAAGCATTGGAGCTGCCTCTGAATCCACCTTTGGTTAAAGATCATACGGTATCGACCATGTTAGTAAGATGACATTGTAGACTTTTAGTTTTATTTGATTTCATTATTTAATATTTCAATTGAAGGAAAATTAATACTTAGTAATTTGTGCATCTAGGTCCGTAAGAAGGGGATAACTAATGGGAGTCCGATGCCGAATGCGGAGGGCTTTTAATGACTAGAGTTTATTATCCCCTTACTGCCCGTGATACACACAATATTTTTCATCACATTTGTGGGGAAATGAAATAATAATTAGACAAAAAAAAGATTCCCATTTTACACATACTGTACGCTTAAATGGTCTATTAAGCGTTAGAGTAATGCCTTAGCGTAATGTTTTTACTCAGTAAGATCATAAGGTAAGGTGTAAGATAGTTTGTAATAAAGAAACAATAGAAAGTGATCACTTACGGTTTTATTTGTGCTTTTTTATATCCATACAGACAATTTGTAAAAGTACAATTATTAAGTACCGTTATTAAGTTGGTTCTTCTGAATATCAAGACAAGACTCCCGCAGAAAACGATGGGCTGGTGTTATACCCCATGCTTTCGCACGCTTTCCTTCCATTCGCCCTGCTTGCGACCAACCAATCATAGCCCGGCGCCAGAGCACCGGATACTGCCATGATTGGTCGGTCGCATCAGGCGCGCCAGCTCAGTCTTGTTTTAATCAAAATACATTCTAATTTAAATATAAACGAACAAATCATACAACAATAATTATGACATTTATTTAAAATAATTAAGAACCCAAACTCGCCACTTGCGACCAACCAATTTAGTTTTGTTTTAATCAAGATACATTCTAATTAACGTAAAATCATACGAAATTAACATTTATTTAACATCATTAAGAAATATTGCTAACAATACTAACATAGCATCACGCCCGAAATCCCTAATGGGGTGGGCAGAGCCACAGGACTACTTGTGGCTTGTGGCCACGTTCTATTAATTAGTCCTAAGATGGTATGATGAACCGTATGGTGACAGGTGATCAGTCCATCGCCTATACAGATAGTCCACCATGTTGGAGAGGACCCGTTCCTTAGTCGACTTTTACCTCATGCCAGGATGATAAACATCTGCACGCATTCTATGCTATTTCTTCACTCCCAGTGCAGCAGAGGAGTCCCATTTTACACCGTGAATTACCATCAGGTGGGTAGAATAAACAATGTCGCGTTGGTTGCGCACTACTTCTATAAGAAAACGATCACCGCCGCCGTCATCGGGTCGGGAGTTATAGACCATACCAAATCCATAACTCCCGTGGGAGGTAAGTCGGCTTTAGCTGCTCTATACGCCTGCGTATAATAACACCCTTTCCGAGCAAGTGTGATGAAAAATGTATTTACGCAAAGCAGTTCGTTATTATGCACTCTAACATCAGCAAGACTGTAAGCTTGTGAACGCCACGCTGAATGAGTTTCATACTACAAATTTCCGTGGAACTCAACTAGAACGGACCTACAATCCATAAGCGAACTATACTCTATTCGTTTAGGTAGTTAACTATTGTAAACGAACTAACCCACGTGGTTTTGCTATAGTTCGTTTTTAACTTTTCGCAGGTACTCGACTCTACCGAAGCGCAATATATCAAACGCCGCTGTGAGCATTGCCCAGGAGAAGGGTAAGCAACGAGGACGTCTCTGGACCCCGGATTTGTCTCACTTGTATCTTGCAACTAAAGTCCCTAGCTTTACTAAACTGGCTAAATAAAGATATATCTATGTAAATAACATTGTGTCTATTAATAAAATTACTTCCACATTAAAAACCTAACATCACCGTGCTCAAGAAGAACCCGAATAATTCCGCTCAAACGCTACGAAAATTATTTAATTATGCCCTATATTTAATTACTAGCTTTTACCCGCAACTTCGTCTGGGTGGAAATTTGTCTTTAAAATAATTATTATTAATGAACTTTTTACCGCAACCTTTTAACCGCCGCAAAAATTTTCATCGGACGTGTCCGTGTCGCCTCCTATATACGAAGTGACACATTCAAAAATATGTCATTTGTCTTATTATAAGACTGCGGCGAAATGAGCTGGCTATTTTGTGTCTTATAATTCAGACAACGGCGGTTAAAGGGTTAATGCTACTTTTATTTTCCCCTATTCTGCAACTTGGCAATCTGTTTAGGCAACAATAAGCCAATTTACTGTCCAGTATTTCACATTTATGGCGGTTAGTTCTAAGGGAGATGACCATAGACTTCGCCCTTATTCATTGTCGAATCTTGTTAATGATACTGACATTTTAATTGGTGGTAATTTAATTATAATTTATATACACATTGTTTAATTAAATGTAAAACTTAAATTAGTTAATAAAAAATAAAATAAGTAAATTATTTTTATCCCTAAAGCTTAATCAAAAGTCGTCATTTCAAGCCACAAAGTTGCTATATTGGTAACATTGCTATATTTACAAGCAAAAATTGGCAGGGCTTCTAGGCCAATGTGGGATTTGTTACTGGTGTTGCCAGATTGCTAACTTCAAAATTTATAAAATAGGGCCTATTGTCAAAATTGAAACAACTGCGCACGAGTTAAACCAGGAACTTTATTTCTCGGTTACAAAACACACTACACGTTGTTAGACAATAATATCAGGGCTAGGTATCATCGATATTCTATGATTTTACTTATATATTTCTTATAGGTTTACAAAATAAGCAAGCAAGCACGCACACGTCTAGCTCGGTCGGCCAACAACAGAAAAACTCTCGCTAGAGGGCGCGCGCGGACGCGAAGGGAACCGAGGCGTTTAGTTGCCGCGTTTCGCTTTGACATTTGATTTTAGATTATCGCGCGTTATTCTAAATACCGGTTGGGCAAACGGTGACAGCGCGAGGGACGACTGTTTGAAGGATTTGCGATAGGCCCTGTTTGTGGACGAGGCATATAATAGATTTAGCAAAGCAATTGGTTTATTTAAATAATAAACAATGAATTGTGATTCACAAATACTTCACAAAGATGGTATTTATCAGTTAATCCACAATTTTATAAGGGTATGGGGAAAAGCTTGCTGCTTTGTAAAACATGCTTGCTTGTTTTTATAAAGCACGAAAAACGACTCTTATCTTATGTCAAAGTCAAAATATTTCTGGAAATTGGACATAATATTATAATAATAAAAATCTCGTTTTACCTGAGAAAGTTGCGTAAAGAATTCTAGAACTTGATTACGGGTATAATGATATCGATTATAATTTAAAACAGTGTCTAAGCTTGTGAAAACATCATTACAATGAGTAAGCATATGTATTCTACGGCGAATCTAAGTGACAAAGAGTTGAAGGAACAGGGGAACAGGCTTTTTAGTTTACGGCGCTATGAAGACGCTATGAACTGTTACACGAAGGCTATAGTAAGTATGATGCGCTTGGTTTTTAGCTCTAACCATCAGAATCTCATCATCTAAATCACCCACAAACAATAGAAAGAAGAAAGTCAGGTCCTTGGATGCTAATGTTTGAAGACATTCGTGAACTGTGAATAAAGATCAAAATTAAATTATATGTAAATTTTAAGTAGGACACTTTGAGGACACTGCTTTGATAAATATGTAAATACAAGATTTGTCATGTTGATTTATGATCTCTACCTGACCTGGTATTTGGAGATAAATAAGACTGTATTATGGGCGAAATCCGTGTATTAACTGTGTGAATCATACAATGTAAATAGGCCCTATTGGGGTACCAAAGTATATATTTAACTTCACTGGAGTTTATTACTTGAGTTTGATTCAATTTCTGCAAATCATATTCTTATTGTTCAAAATTGATACTGTAACATTATTTTTGTAAAAAAAATAATTTAATCCAAATGCCAAAATACTAACCTTTAAACCTTTTCAACGACTTACATCAAATGCAAATGTATCACTCACACACCAAACACGTTTCAAAAGCTATGCAAACATTAACTTAATTCATATGATGAAGGTCTCTTTTGAGTTGTACCTCGGACACTATAAGTATCGGTGGTGTGGTAGGCATGCTTGAAGCATCCTTGGTTAATGCAATGCTACATTAAAGTTGAATTGAAGTGCTGACAAAATAATGTATAAAAGAAAATGCAATGCATTCATGATCATGATAAGTGGTTTGACTCGTAAATTAAAAGAGGAAATCAACCAAAACACTAATACTATTAGAATAATATGTTTTAAAAAAGGGCCCCCGGCATTACAATACAATACAATACAAATACTCTTTATTGAACCCCACATAAAACATATTGGAAAAAGACAAAGAAATAGGTAACACGGCATTCTATGTTTACTCACAGTAGATTAGAAATACTTATATATTGTGGCATGTAAATGATTAATCCGAGTCACTTATAACATAGGTGAGGCTTTTGATAGGCAATAATCTACATATCGCTGCTTTAGTTGGATAGTGGCAGAACTCGAAATAAAACTCTATTCTTTTAAGAGTCTTAATACTATTCAATTAAAGTCTCTAATCGGAGACCATTTAAGTTTGAGTTGTGTCACTGTTGTACTAAAGTAGCGATATATTACTCATTAAATCACTCTGTTTTAGATAAAGAATCCATCAGTTGCTACCTACTTTACCAACCGAGCACTATGTCAGCTCAAAATGAAGCGTTGGGAGGCTACATGCCAGGACTGCCGAAGAGCACTTGACATTGACACTAATCAGGTCAAAGGACATTTCTTTTTAGGACAAGCACTCATGGAGCTTGAGTGCTATGATGAAGCTATTAAACATCTTCACAGAGGTAACCAATATTAAGTTTAAATTTAGGACTTAATGTATGGCAATAGAATTGCATTGACCATTTATATTTATAAGCGCCTGTGTACAACACGTTTTTTAAACGCGCCGTTACTAAAACGCGCGTCGACGGCGCGCTTTTTATCCTACAAAGCAGTGCGTGTCGCGTCTGTATCGCTACAAACGCGCGTCAACGGCGGGTTTAAAAAATATGGTGTGCAAAGGCCCTAAGTAGTAAACTCCCAGTTCCATTGTCATGGATCAGTTATTTAAATCCTCTTTCACTTAGATATGCGCACAATGTGTCAGTGAAATGTAAAGAGTAAAATCACTCTTCAGCCAGTCTTTTTTTGTCCTTACTCGCTCATCTAGCCCACATGCTCACAATCCTTTTATCTCTGTGTACCTAATTCGCAGTGTTCCTTATTCACGTGATGACAAAACTTCATTTTAAAGAATTGTTTGGCCTATGTCGCCTTTGGTCTGTGTCGCTGATGGTCTATTTATTATATTGTTAGCCCAAATAGCCTACTTGAGTAAGTTTCAGGTTTTTATTTCTTCTAGAGTGCAGAGCTTGCTAGTTCCAACATTTTTTCCATACAAATTCTTTGATTTATTCCCTCTGTTTCCTCCTTGTCAAAAAAGGTTGTCCTATAAATATGGCCTCAGGGATATAACTGTCCCCATACTATATGATATATTATTTGAATCAGAAATAACCTTGAGATAAAAAGAGTGAAAGGAACAAATATGGCTCTTTTAAATCACCCAATACAATTTTTGAAGCTATTGACTACTGGCCAGGTATTTAACGTTTCTTTTATAATTTTTTCACAGCGAATGACTTGGCTAGAGAGCAGAAGTTAAACTTTGGTGACGACATTGCAGCCCAACTCCGTATTGCTAGAAAGAAGCGCTGGAATGTGCAAGAGGAGAAGAGGATCACACAAGAAATAGAACTGCAGACTTATTTGAATAGGTAATGTTTAATTTGCCTTGTTCTGAATTGTTAAAAGCCTGGAATCAACTAAAATACTACATACTTCTCTGAATTGTGAAATGGTATCTTTTCTCTAAGTCATGGAAATAATTATTGATAGGGTTCAGTATGCATTACGTTACTTCAGCTGCTACTTTTCACCTTTTCATAAAACTGCTATAAAGTCATTTTAATTGTAAATATACAAATTTAATAAACACTGGCCATAATCCTGTTACTGTTCTCAACCGCACAAATCTATTTTCAGGCTAATAAATGAAGATATGCAACGTAGAATAGAGGCGCTGAAGCAAGAAACCAATAATGAAGATGATATCAGTTTAAAAACGACTAAAATTGAAGAAGAATGCGTAAGCCCTTAATTAACGTTTTATTATAATTAACGAATCTTTTATTGATATTGGGTGTAGTAATTTGAAAAGGCCTGGTTTTTAGAAAAGTATTTGATAATAAGATTCAAAAGGGACCATAATGGGACACAGGCTTGTCTCTCTGTATTATAAAGATATGGCAAATTGCTAGTCACCGTAAAGGCCTTGAACTGAATTATTACATACAGGTGTCCTTAAACCAACGATAAAACGAAAGGGGCTGATGGCTCAATTGCAACTAGATTAAGTAATTTTGACCTTAATAAAAATATCATAGGTTTCGAGATAATGGCACTTTATATAAAACTCGTGTTTTTTGATACCCTGATTCATTATCTTGAGTGCTACGGCAGCAAATTTTAATATTTTGTAAATCTATTTTTTGCATAATATTTCTGAAAAACTATGCTATCGAATGTTATAATAGTAGTTTATGCAACGGTTGCATAATGATAGGCCTTAAAACACTAGTGCGGTTTTATGAAACGAGCTTTTAGCGAGTTTCATAATAAGATCGCACGTGTGTTTTAAGGCCAAATTATGCAGAGTTGCATACATAACTTTATCTACACACATATTATAAATCCTCCATGATGGGTTCAGAAACAATATTTTCTGGCAACAAGTTATTTGTTGCAATCGTGGCTGCATATTTCCGATATCCGGCGCATTTTCACATCACACACACTCCGAGAAGACTACTTACTATTCATATTTTCAACTAAAATGTAAATTACAAACAACTTTTTCTATTCAATTCAACAAAATTCTACTTTCGTTCAGCAAAACGTCAACATAATGGCGATGTCCGTCAAGACCATTTTTAAAAAAAATCATAGACAAACGGATGAAGTCTCTATTCTCACGTCACTCGAGATCAAATATTGTTCAGTTTATATTAAAAAAACATACTGAATTGACGTTTCGTATCCATAACTGTTTTAATATTTATGGATACTAGAATAGAGACCCACTTGAGTTTGACAGCTGTTCCAAATTTAATCTCATTTCATTACTAAAAACGATAAAGAAGTCATGTTATTTCTTCATCGCAGCACTGGTTTTTCCTAATTGGTTGTCAAAATGGTGGTCATTTCCTACGGTTTTTGATTAACCAATGGAGGTTTTATGATATGGGTGTAGATAAAAGATTTTTTTATATCATGATGCAACAGCGGTAAAAAAAAAGAAATCAAACAAATTTCGGCTTTTTTCAAAATTCGTCCCGTTTGTTGAGTTTTATTAAAAAAAAAATACTGCACTAACCTAACACATAACATAAAAAAAAAGAAATTTAGTGTGGTTCCTAAAATGGTACAACAACAATGGTACAACATATGAGTGAATTTACGCAGCAGTTTTAGACACAAGGCTAATTTACTACAAAAGGACCTCATACTGCGGTTATTCTATTGGAGTGGTTTGGAACCAAAATTTGAATATTGAATAAAAAAGTAGATGTTGGAGAATAATTTGAAATTGGAATACAATACTACAACACAATACTACATTTACATGACACACAACATTTAAAAAAAAAACGAAAAAAAGTGTATTTTTCAAAATGGTGAAAAATAAATGGTAATAATGGTTTTGTTGGTCGAAAAGTAAATCTGTTTTATTAGAACTACAGTAATTGTTGATTATCATTATCAATGTTTTTGGTTTCAGAATAACTGCACCAGCGAGCTAAACAACTTATTTGCCAAAATAGATGATAGGAGAAGGGTAAGTACTGATCCTTAAAAAACAAATTGTCTATTCTTCATTAGCAAAATTTTTTTGATAATGGTTCGATTAAGTCGTCAATAGATATGTACTTCTTTCTAAATAATCACAATTGGCTCCACCACAGCCACCACAGCTTCGCATGCGGTCACTTTGAACCATCTTTTTATGGGTGGAATTTCGAAAACTCCGTCAATTTCACGTTTCTAAGTTATATATATATAGATTGGTTTGTTGATACGACGTGATTCAGTGGTATTTCAATCAGATCGCTGTAAAAAATTTGCAACCGTAATGAAAAAGAAGACTTAATTTTGAGATCTCAATTTAGAGGCCAAATTCATAGACCACTCAAATTGATGTTTAATTAAAGTGACGTTCTTGTATAGTTCGACAACTAGTTGAGGGACATTTAACTATTTAATCTCTAATGAAATGCTTATTGTGATTTCGGCGATTAAACACTTTTGTTTTCTAGCAAAATGTACATTATTTTGTTATTTTGTATGCAGAAGCGCGACGTCCCTGATTACCTCTGTGGAAAAATCAGCTTCGAGATTCTCAACGAACCCGTGATCACGCCTAGCGGTATAACTTACGAGAAAAAAGATATTGAAGAACATCTTGAGGTAAACTTACCACTACGTCATTTTCATAGTATCCTCATATTCTGCCAATAGCGATGTTGCCCGGGTAAAAAAAATAGTAATTCTAATTAGTCCGTCAGTTAGATTAAAATATTGAACACGTATTTTTTGCTTTACTAAATCAAACTGACAAAGATAACGCCCATCAAAGCTCGGGGACTCATGACGTCACTTCTAGGTAAAAAAATGTACCTAGGCGTGACGTCACGTGGAACTTCTACGCACTATATCTTCGTCATATTTTGTTAAATTGACTAAAGATACTAAGAGACTAAGGGGTTCAATATTATTAGATAATGTAAATGACGGACTAATTAGAATTTTTCAGGCAACACGCCCATTGCTAAGGTCCATTTTGTCCCCTTGCAAAGGAATTTCGTTTAATAGGCCGACTAATTGCCCACGGTTGGATTAGGAACTCAGGTTCGATTCCCGCTAAAGTCAGATGTTCATATAAAACACGTATTTGCCTTAAGCTCTGTTTGTGTGTCCTTATATGATAATTACGGACATAAGATACTCTGAAACATATTTTGGGCCGTTGATTGTGTTTTTTAGGGTCCCGTACCTCAAAAGGAAAAAACGAAACCCTTATAGGATCACTCGTGTGTCTGTCTGTCGGTCTGTCCGTCTGTCACAGCCAATTTGCTCCGAAACTACCGATTGAGTTGAAATTTGGTATACATATGTAAATCGGTGACCGCAACACGGACGCGTGACGTAAATATATGAATTTTAAACATGGGGGCCACTTTTGGGGGTAAATAAGAACATTTTAAAAAAAGTTCTGCATCCTCTATTGTGTGATATATCAAATGAAAGGGCTTATTGTATGGATATTATTATTATATATTTTCTTTTGAATTTTAAGTAAAATAGTTTAGAAGTGATTTAGGAAAATAGGCGAAAATTGACCATTCCCCCCCCTAATTTCCGAAACTACTGGAGCTAAAATTTTGAAAAAAAAAAAAAACAGAAGATAGTTCTTTACCTATAGATTACAGGAAAACCTATAAGAAGTCTATGGTATATAAAGTAACGTAGTAAATTTCAGATAAACATGTACGGAACGGAACCCTCTCCACGTGAGTTTAACTCGCACTTGTCCGGTTTTTATCGACTATAATGTCTTAAGTTTTTCTTTCTTCGAACGTTCTTAACAGTGATATTTGTTGTACTTAAAATTCCAATCAATTTCTCATTGTTGAAGTCAAATCTTTTGTTGATATTGCAGCGAGTCGGCCATTTTGATCCAGTGACGCGCGTGAAGCTGACAGCGGACCAACTCATTCCTAACTTCACCATGAAAGAAGTGATCGATTCGTTCCTGCAAGAAAACGAATGGGCGCTCGACTATTAATAATAAGTATGGATACGCAGTAACACCTTTGTATCGTTGTTTAGGTATCGGTAAGCTTAATAACAGAGTTAATTGTAGACGAGTGTGAACCTACGGCTTTTCATACAAAAGGCGATAACGATTTCCACCCCTTAAATGTTAACCGATGTTGACCATATTTTGATAGGTTGTCAGTTAGAACAAAATCTAGGTCCGTACGTTTTGTTTTTAACCAACTTCAAAAAAAGGAGCCCACCTATCTACCTACCTACTTGGCACCGACTTCGATATATTTAATTTATTACTGAATCAACAAATATATCTGATATTTCTAGGTAATTACGAGTACTAACGGTCAGTCTTTATTTCTTAGTTTTCAAAGGGTTTTTGGAATCGGTTTTGTTTTTTGTTAAAATTAATTTTCACTATAATTAATAAATTTAGTTTTATTGTTGTTTCAGTAGGTATTCTCATACAAAACTAATTTAGGCGATTATTTGACTTTGTCTTAAATCAATGTTCAAAAAACGTATAGACCTAGATTTTGTTTTAACTGACAACCTATCAAAAATTTGTCAAAATCTGTTGATATTTAAAGGGTGGAAATTGTTATCGCCTTTTGTATCAAAAGGCTGATTTTTGCCGTTGGTTCACAGTCGTCTTAAATAATGTTCAAACATGATACAAAACCGAGTCCAGTTGAATATATCGTTCCTACTTCAAAAAAGTAATTGTTTCTCGAAGTGTACTTGTAGCTTACAGAAGAATCTTAATACTTATTATTCGATTAGACCTGCCGCCCGATTTTTTACCATTCTTTTTTATCTGTGGTATGTCTGATTGGCTGGTTAGCTGATGTTTACATTTATTTAACTACCTAAACGAATAGAGTATAGGTTTATCCATTTCACATGAGATAAGTGAACATAGTGTACTTATTTCCAATAGTTTGTACATCTTATTAAAACCCTAGGGCCTTATGGATTGAACTGACCGTCGGGCGCTTTAGATTTGCTGTCCGCTTTTTTTCGTGAATAATCACTACTATAGAAAAGACATTAACGCGTATTTTTCTTATTATCCGAAACATGGCCTAAGAAGAGAGGCTTGTACAAATGAGTGAAATACGTCTCATATGTCAATTGTCTCGGAAGTGCGTCAACACTTCGTCTCAAACGAATGGCTCTTCGAATAGAATTCACTGACATACGGTTTGGTTAAAAACATACACAAGAGAGTGTGAAAATTCTAAATATAACTCTTATTTACTACAGAAGAGCTTTCCTAAGTCTATTTTTTAGGGTTCCGTACCCAAAGGGTAAAAACGGGACCCTAATTACTGAGGCTCTGCTGTCCGTCTGTCTCCAGGCTGTATCTCATGATCCGTGATAGTTAGACAGTTGAAATTTTCACAGATGATGTATTTCTAATGCCGCTATAACAACAAATACTAAAAAACAGAATAAGATAAATATTTAAGGGGGGCTCCCATACAACAAACATGATTTTTTTGCCTTTATGGATAATGGTACGGAACCCTTCGTGCGCGAGTCCGACTCGCACTTGTTTTTTAGGAAAAAAGGCAACAGGAATCGTCGCGGATGTGACGTACATGTAACGTAGTTCAGAGAATCTGTCAAATGATCCGTCCTGTCTTGTTAGGCCATGATAAACCTACAGGTTCTACAGGAACATGTATTCTTGTTTGACGTTTAGTTGACATTCTAGAAAATAAGCTTTCGTTTTTAACATTTCTAATTGGTATCCATTAGATATTCATTATTAAATTTAACACAAGACACGTGTCTTGTAAAAGGGAAATGGCGTCGCAAAAGAGTGTCTGAGAAATAATAATATACGTTTAAGAATAGTGCACAATAATAAAAGTGCTCCAATGAAAGACTGAGGTTTCTTTAGAAAATCTATCTTTCATAGAATAAATAGTAACATTCTTTTTGAAGTTTCGCATTCATAGTGATTGCTATTGATGGTGACGAGGGTAGGAAATTTATGTAAAGTGGATTCATCGATACTTGTCTTATTTGGTAAACAAGTTTCTAACCTCAAAATGTGCAATTTTTGGGTGTAATAGCTGTCTTAACCTAAATAAAGCAAACCTAGCCTAAAAATTGGCAAAGTGACGGCTAAAATATTGTCTCCGGTTCCTATATTTGCGAGGAAATAGCAGTTTTAGCCAAAAAGGTGCATTTTGAGGTTATAAACTTGTTTACCAAATAGGACAAATATGATTGAATCCACTGTAGTTGGGTATTTACACATACATTGACAGTGTCCGATTTAATTACATATGTGGATGTGTTATATAAATTATTACACTTGAAACTGGGATACGTGTTAATCGTCGCTAAAATTTATTAATATTTTAAGCTGGCCGTTTGATTTATTATTAGCTTTATTACAAAGTTTTAGAAACCTAACCATCCTGTTATATTATGAATGCCACAGGCGGTTGTAGCCGACAGCAGATCGGGGGCGCCTGACGCCACGCCGTTGCGTTTTCCATACTTTTTGTCGGCTACAGTCGTCACTCGCCGTCCGTGACAGGCTTCTGAGCAGAAAGTCATCTTTTAAAGTCAAAAATAAATAAATAGAAACATTACAAAGTAATAAAGCAATAAATGATAATTATTAAGACTAATAAAAATTTACATCGATTATCGATGGTAAATCAACAAATGGAAGACTATAAAATATAGAACACTATGAAATGAAAGTGTCAATACAAAACTCATTGAAAAAACAGGATGTTCCAGAGGTACATTCTAAGATCTCAAGTATAAACCGTTCACTCAAATAATGTCCTAACACCCAAACGACATGTAGGACTAGGAATTTAATATACTACATGATAATGAAATGACAAAATTATCTGCTTATTCTTCGGGTAAACGTCGCTGTCGGCGTTCATTAAATCGAGGCATTTTTCAGGCTGCGTTTTCTTGAGAGCTGCACGTCTAGCACGATCTGCTCGCGAGTCATTTGTCGCTCAGTGCATCCCTTACATATTTGACTAGTTTGACAAAGACGCACTGAGCGACAAACGAATCGCGGGCATGCTGTGTGAGGTAGCTGAGCGGTGATCGAGTAAAAATCCACCAATAAGCATTGGTTGTTTCTAGGCAAACGAACTGATTGGTGGATCTATTACCCGCTCATAGTGCACCTTGCACAGTTCTGCAAGCTTAACCTATTTATTGCCGACCGTCAGATACGTACTTTACTGACGCTTCACTAAGCAGGACGCCAATCGGCGTTCGCGGCATCCGTGAAGGAAGCTTAGTAATGACAAAATGTGTTTTTCTAAAACCGGATGTTCTAAAGGCTAAATAAAGATTTTTGTTCAAAACAGGCGATTTAGTTATTAAGAATTTACCATTAAATCGTTCTTGGAAATTTGACGCTTATTCGCGTCCACGCCATTATGTTATGGCGCTGAAAAGATATAAATCGGCTTTACTTAAACGGTTTTTTAACAAAAACTATTTGATTTGGCAAAGCGAAGAAAAGATATGTTCATATTCTTTATAATAATTGAAAACCTAACTTTCAAAAATACGATAAGATAGAAAAAAAGTGAAGTTACGTCTGAAATCCTCTTTCAACAGTTCTATGTCCTCAATTTTTTATCTTATACTTCTATAATTAATAACACTATTACATCACGCCCATACTAAAAACTTGACTAATTTATATTTCACGTGTAGTGTGTTTACTTATATAATTCACCCGTTTTTGATTTGCCCCATACAAATAACAGCACAGTGCTTCTGGTTCACTCCGGTTCAAACAGACAGGGACCGATCACTCAAGGTCATTGGCTGTTGTCAGCGTCTTAAAGTTAATAATGACGCCGATCTGCGTCAGCGGCAATGTATGGGTGAAGGCTGGCTTTTCACCACATCTGCATGAGCAAGTTGATCGGCGAGTGGGGAATAATTGTAAAATGAAGTTAATGGTATTTCCTTATTTATTTATTATTTTTCGCGCAGTTCTGGTGGAAAGCAATCCTAATCAGGCTTTAATTGATTTCGTTTTCTTTATTTCGATTTTGGACAGTTAAAGTTAATAAAAAAATGAAATAAAGAAAGTTTATCTTGTAAGAAGGCGTGTTGATATTATTAAACTTGAGTAGGAATATAAGTATTTTATTTTATGAATAAGACTATACAAAATCATTTGTAAAAATCGATACAAGAGTGCACGTCTCTGATACTGCTTACCTAATATTTTAGATGGATTGTGAACGACCGGTGACATTACAATATTGAAGAAATAAATGTTGTTTTATACGAGACTTATTTTATTCATTTTCCATTCAATAACCTCATTATGTTCAGTTTCGCTCATTAACCTTTTGAATGCCACGGCTAACGGCTTAAAAGCGTGCGACGAGCGATTGTCGACGGCTGTAGCCGACGCAAATCTATGGAAAACGGCATTTCGTGGCGTCAGGGGCACGGAAAACTGCCGACGGCCACAGCCGACTGTGGCGGTCAAAGGGTTAGCTCTTAGCGAGCGAGCGACACCAACAAAATTCTAATCAAAATATACAGGATGACTTTGGTTGGAGACGTTATCAGAAATGATAAGATAAGGTTAATAATTAAATGGGAATATGTTGGTATGAAAGCGATTAGCTCGAAAATTCTATTTAATTTTTCAAAGGAAGAAAAAAATATGTGCCTATGGATTGGTCACCCTACTGAAGTGAAAAAAATAATTTCATGCGCACTGAAAGGGTTAAATAAATCTCATAAAAAGAATATTCTCAATGTGGCCAACTCGAAATGGTGTTCGCTAATTTAAAAGTCGCTAAATTTAAAATAAGAAATGTCGAAACTCGATTTTGACAGCTTTGTGCTTTACAAAATCGAGTTTGATGTTTCTCATTTTCAGCTTAGGGAATTTTAAATTTAGGTGAAACCGTTTCGAATTAGCCACAATACGAGATCAAAGAAGTCTTTATTGTTTTAATCTTGTGAAGACCACGGCTAACGGATAAAAAGCGTGCCACGAGCGCTCGACGACGGCTGTAGTCGACGCAAATGTGTGGAAAACTGCATATCGTGGCGTCAGGGGTACGGAAATCTGCAGCGGCCCTAACATACATACCACAAAGATAAATTAAACCCGTTTATCTCTTTGACTATCTTTCGTCGGCACTAGTGTGAGAGAGACGCACTTAGAGATAAGACGGTCTATCTTATTTTTGTGCCATGCATGTTAGGGCCGCATGAAGGTATGTTAATTGACGTTCATTAAAATTGAATTTTTTTTTCAATCTTTATTGTTTTTATTTTTTATTATTATAATTTATAGATTGACATTCGCATTGTAAAACTTCCTTTTCACTTTCATATTTGCACGCATAAGTTAAACGGGTTTAAATTATCCCCGTGTTTGGCCGCTGGCTGTAAAGCCGACATAACGTCTCAGAAACGAAAAATGAAATCACTCAATTTCTTTTCAGGGTTAGATATCAAGAGTGGTGTGACTCTTAACGTTTACGTACGTGTCGGCGACGAGCGACACTTAATTTAGTCTGTAAGTACGAAATCATTAGGTCTAAATTTAATGTGTCCCTGACGCAGCGCTGTGCCCGTTAGAGAATTGCACCACTGGACTCGAATGACTATGATGTCCGTCAAGAAGGAAAAGATTAGCAGTCAGGATATATTCCCTAGGATATAATTATCACAAAAGAAAATGTTAGAACCCCTCTTCTTTTCAAAGTTACCACACCGACAAGGTGCCTTTTAACCCGACTGCGCCAAGCCAAAGAGGGTATAGTGTTTAAAGGTTCATGTATTTATGTGACTAAAAAATTGGATTTCACTTTAGCTCCTAATCCACTGGACCGATTTTAACGCATTCACTGCCGGCATTGTTTGTCGAACTTTCGCTAGGTGCCGCACATGTGCGTTCAAATGTGTGCAGAATTCTGACAGCGGCACTGGGTGAAAGTCAAGGTGACGCATATATGCGTCGGTGGCAGTGAATGCGTTAATAAACGGGGTTTTAATAAATGTATTAATTGACAAAATGGGCTTACAGCAATATACGAAGCGCCTAAATTGCTAACACAAGGAATACAGAAAACAAAGTACAAACAGTAAATTACACAAAATATATGACTAATAATGCAAAGACGGTACGACATTCAGGCATATATACGTATTTTACATAATAGTTTTTGGTAGCGGGCAGCAAACACATCAGTATCCTGGACCTCAGAGACAAGTGTATTAAGAAGCGCTACTCGACTGCAGCAATTAACATTGTCGTAACTAAATGTAACTGTCGTAATAAAAATTGTCAAAATGTAGTTACGACAATGTTAATTGCAGCAGTCGTACTGCTCTAGCAGTTGTTAGCTCTACGTGTTCTGAACCCTACGAGGGCCGCGAACAACTGGTGCCCTAAACGGGCAACGCACGGGCACCATGGCAAAACAGAGGCAACACAAGGGCAATACACAATCAACACACAGGCAACGCGCAGGCAACATACGGGCAACGCACTACACGTGCAACAAGTAGGCAACACGCAGGCAAAACAGAGGCAACATACGGGCCCCACACGGGCAATACACGTGCAACATGTAGGCAACACACGGGCAAACACAAAGGCAACACACGGGCAATACATGGGTAACATACGGGCAACACACAAGCAACATACAGGAAACACACAGGCAAAAGACGGGCAACGCACGGGCAACACAGGTGACACACGGGCATCACATGGGCAACACACAGGCAACATACGGGCAATAGACAAGCAACACACGGGCAACACGGCTCTGGCAACACACGGGTATCGGAAGGGCAACACACAGACGACATACGGGAAACACGCGGGCAACACTGAGGCAACATACAGGCAACACGGGCAGCACATGGGCAACACACGGGCAGCACTGAGGTGACATACAGACAACACAGGCAACTCACAGGCAACTCACGGGCAACACACAGTCAACAGGCAGGCAACACACAGGCAACACGCAGACAAAACAGAGGCAACATACGGGCCACACACGGTCAATACACGGGCAACATATAGGCAACACACGGGCAACACGCAGGTGACATTCAGGCAACACACGGGCAATATATAGGCAACACACGGGCAACACACGGGCAACACACGGGCACTTCACAGGCAACAGACGGGCAACACATGGGCAACACTGAGGTGACATACAGGCAACACAGAGGCAACATACAAGCTATACACGGGCAACAGACGGGCAACACACAGGCGACACACGGGCAACACATGGGCAACACTGAGGCCCGGTGACTCCTCGGTTTAGCTATAGACACTCATGTAAATTGGAAGTCACATATAAAAAATCTCAGAACTAAAATATCAAAATTTGCCTACGCCCTCCGCGAAGTAAAAAGGACCACTGATCTGCAAACAGCGCTGGTCACTTATTACGCGTATGCTTATGCATGGTTAAGTTACGGTGTAATCCTATGGGGGAACAGCACGGATGTGCCTACCCTCTTTACCTTACAAAAAAAACTAATCCGAATACTTGTTAATGTTGAAACAACTGATAGCTGCAAACCCCATTTCCGTGAACATGAAATACTCACCTTACCATCCATGTATATTCTAGAAGTATGCAAATTTGTCAGAAAATATAACGATTTTTACACCACACGAGAGCATCTTCCTACAACTCATCTATTGCGACACAAAAACCGACTGATACTACCACCGTCACTATTAAGAATGCACTCGTCTAGTCCCTATGTTATGTCAATTAAAATATTTAATAAACTACCAGAAAACATAAAGAATGAAAACAACTATATTATTTTTAATAAACAATTAAAGAAATTATTGATCTCAAAATGTTATTATACGATAAAAGAATACTTAGATGAAATGTCATAATTATAATTATAATGCAAATATTTTTTGTTCTCTAATTCTAAATAAATAATTATAAATAAATGTAAAATATTCTATGTGAGTTAAGTTAGTTAAGAGATTAATGTAAACTATTTTTGTCGTATATACGAAAAAAAAAGAATACTTAGATGAAATGTTATAATTATAATTATAATGCAAATAAATATTGTTGTCTAATTCTAAATAAATAATTATAAATAGGTAAATGTAAAATATTCTAAGTAGGTTAAGTTAGTTAAGAGATTAATGTAAACTATTTTTGTCGTCTTCTCTCTAAAATTGCTGTGCCCGACAGGGTCCACAATGATCTACAATAACATACCTAACATCTGTAACACATGTGGAACGCAATAAAGTATTGAGTATTGAGTATTGAGGCAGCATACAGGTATCCACTACTGAGAACACCCGGCAAGAAACTCGGTGAGGTATCATTTTTTCAAATAGTAGGACACTTTAGCCGCTTTAGCTTTACAAAGACGTAGTTCATACCACTCACAAAAACGCTCCATACAAAATAGCCCTGAACTATGAGGTCACAGTGCGGTTAGCGTGTATAAAAGACCAATGTAAAAAGAGCGCTGACGCTCATACATTGTATATGGCCGTTAGGGCTCTTTTTACATTGGGCGATGTATACAAAATATGCAATTGTTTCCGAAAATACTGTTTTTTAGGCCAATATCTCACAAAAAAACATGACAGAAATTTGATGAGGAAACAATATTTATTTTTCACTTATTTTGACTATTTTTGACCCTTAATAAAAGAAAAAGTAAGAGTCATAATGATCTTTTCGTTTCTTTTACATGTATTTATTTACGTTAAGCTACCGTTCCACAGAGATATAATATTTATATTTGTTAGTATAGTCAAGTAGCCAATTACGACCATTTAAATGCAGCAAGCGTATAAATCATATGGGGATTGTTTTACTAGCAAATTGAACAGCCCGGCTGGAGGCACGCCAGGAGCAACAGTTGCTACACGTGTTAATGGCTTGGCAACGCATTCTACTCGATACAACGGGCCAACTTTACAGAATGCTGTTTTAAAACGTTTTATGCGGTCTTTAAAGTTCTGTTTTAAATACATCCTCAAAGAGTTTGAAGGCCGTCACTGCATACCTACTTAAGCTAGTCGGAATGTTGTTGTTACAAAGGTGCGTCCACAACTGACGAACGCGCCGCGAATGCGCCGCTCGCGCACTGTTCGCGAACCGCGCGCGCGGCGTGCGGTACAAACAGGTACAATTAATACACGTGTGCAGCGCGCGTGTTGCACGCGAGCGGTTCGCGATCGGGGCATTCGCGGCGCGTTCGTCAGTTGTGGACGCACCTTTGTAACAACAACATTCCGACTAGCTTAAGTAGGTATGCAGTGACGGCCTTCAAACTCTTTGAGGATGTATTTAAAACAAAACTTTAAAGACCGCATAAAACGTTTTAAAACAGCATTCTTTCTTTAGATGTGGACGTACCACAGGAAGGACGCAACAAAATTTGCCAATGTCAGCAAATTAAAAGTGATCAATCGGCGAAGACTATAAAAATACATTTTTTTTTATTTACATTAAGGATAGCCCAAAGTTTAGACGGCACTGTGCAGTTTTTAGTTTTTGTATTAGGTATTTATTAGACAAATACCATAAAGCACTAACAATGATCTTTGAATGTGACGCGTAGCGCGTAGCAAACAAATTAAGGTGCTACGAAGACTGCTTTGTCGCGCTACAACGTCTACGCCTTGATTTTCTAACGGGATGAGGGACATATTCAAATTTATACCGAATGACTTTGTACTTACAGACTAAATTCATAGTTTCGTTTATCCACTGATCAACTGCTGCGCATTTAAGAGAATCACACCACCTAGCAGGGAAGAATTAGATTTGGTATTTTGCAGATAAGCACTCTTTACCAATGCTTCAACCACGGATTTGCACTATTCCTTGGGAAAAGTAGATTGTCCTCGCAACTTTGTCGACATTTTTTGATTATTTTTGTACATTTCTCCAATTAACGTTATTAGTATATTGAAGACTTTAGCTTACGCTTAAAGCTGTGCGTTTATTTGACAGTCTGGCTTCAGGCAACCTTCTCCTTATCTTTCGGCCACGTTAAAAAAAAAGTTGAAAATGAACTATAATTATCATAAGCCTTTATACGTCTCACTGCTGGGTACAGGCTTCCTCTAATACTACTGGGCAGTAGTTCCCACGCAGGCCCAGTTCGGATTCGGGACACACATCTTTGAATTACTCCGATGTACGCAGGATTACTTCGATGATGTATGCTGGATTACTTCAATGATATCATCATTCATCATAATTTCAGCCGAAAGACGTCCACTGCTGGACATACGCCTTCCCTAATGATCGCCTCAACGACACCTTCTGTGCAGCTCGCATCCAGCGGAGTCCCGCAATTTTCACGGTCGTCAGTGGTCTGCCCACGCGGCGCCTTCCGGTACGTGGTCGCCACTCAAGAACTCTGCAATCCCATCGGCCATCTGTTCTACGAGAAATGTGCCCCGCCCACTGCCACTTAAGCTTAGCAATTCTTTGGGCTAAGTCGGTTACTCTTGGATCTTTTGCGGATCTCCTCATTTCGATCTCGCCGTGATGCTCCGAGCATAGACCTTTCCATCGCCCTTGGGGTGACCTTGAGCCTTCTTATGAGGCCCACTTCGATGATGTATGTAGGATTAATTCGATGCTCGTGGTAGATATCAGATTCGATTCCGGACATAAGATTTGAAAATCCCAGAGGACCAGCCGGGATTTGAACCGGCGATCCTCTGCACGAGAGGGAGCGCGACGGACCACTAAGCTACCACTACACAAAATTTAGTGTAGCTTATCTAAATAATACGAATACTACGTCTCCGCAGTTCATCTCTACTCAAAAGCTAGGTTAGTAGTACGTGTTAATTTAATCCAAATAACAGAATAAAACAATGTGTGCCATTGTGACCTAAACCCAAATTTCTAAATTTAGACGTTTCAATCAAGTTAAACTTAGGTAAAAATATCAAGAGAACGAACGAACCCATAGCTTTGAATAAAAACCTAATTACCCCAAAAAAATCGCGTGCGTTACACTTATAAATTGTTTCCTTATTAAACACGATTTCCTTAACAAAGTTTGAATACATAACACTGGCAAACAGGTTTTACTAGCCGGGAACTATTCGGGAACGTCTGAGTGATATTGTAGCCACTCGCGAGCGAGATTTTCATCCCACTCTTCCGCACGATGCGTAAATCGCGAGTTGCTACAATATCACTTAAACGTTCCCGAATAGAGGCCCTGAAATATATGAAAGTTCGTCAATTTACACAGGGATCCACTTAATTTATATTTATGTTTCGAAGCATTCTTACTAACCAAACCAAATTAAAGCGGCACCAGAGCCAACTTAACGGCAAGATCCTACGATAACCCCGGGCAACGACGGTGCCCGCCATTTCCTAATTGAACAACCCCACAAACTCTACCAAAACACTTATCTGCCACATCTTACCCTCCTTGTCTCTCAAAGCAAGATAGAGAGAAACAATTAGATTGTGTGCACAGCTTCGGGCGAAGTTTGGTAATTAGAAAACTGTTTGATTAAGCCGGCTCAGATCACGGAATGTTTTAGTACCATTTAATTTTAATTTTGGAACAATTTTAAATTAAATGTATTACAACCGGATGAAGCAAATACTGGCAGTCTGGAAAAGATAAAGCTAAATCATGTTTTAAAAAACTCGACTACGTAAAACTATGTAGATTGTTATAGTTTTTAGAATTTAATGAAATTTGAATTGAGAACCCTTAATTGTGATTCCTCGCATGATGGCTTTGGATGTTTACATTTTGCGTTCTCACAATATGATGTGAATATTTCGCCACTAGTTTTTTTTAATAATAATAATAATAGTATCTTGGATAATAACATTGATCTGGTCTCGAACTAGGATACCCTGTACATACTATGGCGAGTACTAGAAATTCATTTACTCTTTTATACTTGGCAACACCTCATTGAATTTGAACCGACAAACGGTTAATTAGTGGAGGTAGTTATGTATATATAATGTATAATTCTATCTATACTTGTTGCATATCTAGTTCGAAATATAGTTAGAAAATAACATTATCTAATGACATCATTTCGTAAGTTGTATACAAACGAATATTCCGAACTATTTGTGATACATTGATAAAGATATATTATTTCTTAAGTCAATCTGGGATTATGGTAAAACTACCCCATACGAATATGGGGCAAATAAGTGCGATTGAAAGAATTTAAATTAATTTAATATACTATTTGTCTTCGTTTTATTGCTTCCCAATACATATACTGACACGAAAAAACGAGGGTATGCCTACAAGTCGCTTTAACATCTAAGCGTTATGGTAACAAGGTTTTCACCGCTTTTCAGCGCGTCAACTCGGCGACGAAATCGTGCCGCGATCGTGTCGGAGCAGTCGTCACGCACGCGCCGTGTCGCACGCAGACAAGCGACGCCCACAACTTTAGCCTTAGTGTAATACGCTCGCGAAATGAGAGTGCGTTGATTTAGCATGATAAATTAAAAGAAACCAATGTCATATGGTTAATATTTTATTCAGATAAAGAATGTGTTTGTTGGTTGTCTCTTACAAGTATGTCTTAAAATAAAGCCCAATCAAAAGAGTAAAGCAATCCTAGGTGAAAAACTGGCAAAGTGATGCCTAAAATATTATCTCCGGTTGCTCAATTTACGAATAAATAGCAGTTTTAGCCAAGAAAAGATGAATTTCGAGGTCTAACTTTCTTTACCAAATAAGACAAGTAGGATGAATTAAATTTACACTGCTTGATGGGTTTTAAAATCTTGCGTTTGCGCAGCCTGATGTAGAACTTCCTTGTCTAGAACATATTTTATTACCACATCATTTTATTCTTGATTGATGCATAAATTTTAACAGACGGACAGATAAGGACATTTTTAAAAGGTGTTTTGGCATAATTAACGAACTTATTTACCAAATCTTAGAGTCTTTGTAAAATATCTTTAATGTTTAAAATATTTGTTACCCTTTTATTACAAGTTATTAACTTTTTAGCACTCAAAGATCGTTATATGTTTGGAATCGCAAGACAGAACATTAAGACGGAATCACTCTGTTCTATGTTCACTTGCTGTACGAGAAACCGAAACACGATACCGATAACAGAAATTTAAACATATTAAATAAAACCATCACATCACATGAAAAGTAAATCAATATTAATTATAAATAACAATACGGTAAAAGCTTTATCGTTGAAATCGATATCCGTCTGAATATAAAACCTACATCATTTATGTAACCACTTAAACTAATTAGTTCACAAAGGTCTTACTAAAGAAGGAACATTATGAGAGTAAAATAACAGAATAACTAGTAAAAAATAATTTCAAATAAACTTTTCGGATGATTGATTGGTTGCTTTCTTAATCATTTTAGTCGATATTTCGTAAAGTAAGTTCATGGTCTAAAAAAGTGTGTGTGTGTCAGCTCCGATGCACGACAGGAGTTTACTCCTTACGAACGATTATAAAATAAACCAGTACCCATCATACCATGCTGTCATTTTTCATTTTGACATTTGACAATAAATAATAAAGTTTAATGAATATAAACATGTGTGAGTGATTGAGAAATCAGTGATTGAATACAATAATTAATTGACACTTCGGGTCCCGTCGTCTTCCGATTGAGATCCGAGTTTTACCGATGGAAACATATTATTCACTATATCCGTATGCAATGCAAAGCGACCGACGCATCTTCAGCTAACATCGTGTGACTTCGTGTGACTCCGTACCGTGTGAAAGTGTGACATCGTAGTTTGATTTTACTCCCCATCATTTTTCATACCCCGGGCTTATATATGAAAATCGATTCTTAAGGAGTAAACTCAAATATAAGTTTGAAAATTCAGAAGGCTAAGATGACTTACTCACATTGCTTTCTTTGTATTTTTCTGCATAATATCAAATCCTAACTGACCGCCCTTCTCTTCATATTATCTCTACCATCAACCTAAACCAACCAAAAAACGAAAGTTGTAAATATTAACACTAAAAGAAAATGCTCGTATCTACACAGCGCACTGCAATTCCCTGTACAGTATCGGCGTTCCTCCCGCTCCCAGCCCTGCGCAGAGCGGGCGGGAGCCGCGATTCATGCCCACGCCGTCAGCTGTTCGGTATGAATGTGCCGCGCCCGCGTCGCATCGATTGACTGATACCTGAGGGTCCGGAGTCCGGCCACGTGCCGTCAGTGCCGTCTCGCCCGTCGGCCCGACCGCCCGACCGCGCGCGAGCCCGCCCGCTCGCATGGGACCGCGATGGATTGCCAGAGGTGACCGGTCCACAACCACACGCATCCACCGGTAAGTTCACGCGTCATCTTTACTGAAATATGAGTAATGTACTATTAGTGGTATTATTTTACGCGACTGCGCTGTGTCATGTTTACCAGCTACCTCCTCATTACATTAGCTTTTTCTAAAGGAATGTTATTGTTATCGATCGATTTGCTCTCGTTTCGGGCATATTTATTAAATTGTTGGTTTACGTAACAGTGTGATTGGCCTGTGATTATCTAGGTGCGAGCTCGGCGTTACATAAAAAACGGTGTCACGCTTCAGCATCTCCTGAACGTTCTTAATGGTTTGACCTCACCTTTAGACATTTGAAGCTGAGTCTGCCTTATCAACATACATTTTCCTTTGCGAAATCCTTGGATTTTCCTTAACTAACGTTCTGAAGCCGTCTCGTTTTACCGTTTGGAAAACTAACTATTCGAAGCGATTGATATTGCTATACCCTTGTGTATATGTGTAATTGACCTACCCTAACATCGTTTTTTTATCTATGTATTTTGCTTTTAACATTATATTTCAAACTTGGCCTCCTACGGCATGTTCCCAATACTCTTTTACATATTTAGGAGGAATAGTTAGACAAGGTATGTGATATTCAAATTTTTAGGGAAACAGAATAATGGCAGCATTTTTATTCGAATGACATTTTTTCACACATACGAATTAAATTTTCGAGCGCATTACTTTAATAGTTTACTTAGGTAGAGCTTTAATTTTATGGATTGGTCTCAATAATGAAAAGGATAAAAGTTTATGAGTAATTGTCATAATATTTATATTCCTTTCCTGCAGGTTATATTTATATTTTCCGTAGTGCCGTCGAGTGTGCAATGCATATAAAAACACAACATACATTAAACAAATATTATAGCATCAGTACGTTTCCAATTAAACATATTGATTTTGTAAATGCTTTATCACACAAAGTTCTGTAGTAATAAATTTTATTCAACGTATGATATGGTATTCATTGTACCGTTTTTCTCAAATATCGCCAAAATTGGAATAGAAGTTGGGTCCCAAATAAATGTAACAATAAGAAAAATACTTTATTAATATAATATTATAATTAAGCGTAGGTAATTTTTTTAGCTAAAATGTGAGTTTGAATTCGAATAAGTTGGGGTAATTTCGAATTGGCCTTACTTATTTAACAAAATGGCCTTTTTCTTGACAATAGTTTCAGCTTCAAATATTATAATTACTTACGAATGAATAATTCCAACCGAATCCCAGAAAGATTGCCAATCACGTTGTATTTAAAATATAAAGATTATAGACCTTATTAAAACGAGCGAGTTGCACCCATTCGACATTCTAGTCCTGCTTCCTTGACCTAAACTGGACTTTAAGCAGGTCGTGGCTGGAATACAAAATATGGCACGAAGTTGCATCCGCTCAGAGCTTGGGGTTCACTTTGTTTCTAAATAAGAATATATCAAGAGGAAACAGCAATAGCGTTAACACTTTTACAGCCACGTAGCAGTAGTGAGGTTTATAGCACTAGGGTGCTTGGCAATGAAAGTGTTAAACGACATCTGCAAGCAAGCGTTGCGTTTTGTTGAACGTGGTTATTGGACAGAGCGTGGTTGTGAGCTTGACGTTGGAGGAAATTAAATTCCGAATTATAGTTATACCAAAGTTATTTTTATCGACTTCTTACCTGACTTAATTTAAACCTCAGAATTTGCTTGATTATAGGTATAGCCACTTATGTTATGTTTATATTCCGTAACGGCTGAATAGTTTTTAAGAAACTTGGTGTTGACCTTTGGTCTTGTAATAGGACATGAGGTATTTTTTATATCGGAAAATTCAAAAGTTCCTGAGGATTCCCTTGACAACTATAACCGAATTCCAAGCAGACGAAGTCACAGGCAGCAACTTGTAATATAAATGCGAAAGTGACGGTCTAATTACGGTACCAATTGTCCTGCAATTGGCATGGACGTAGCTAAGGTCATGGAGACGCACAGGATACTGTTTATCCCGGGAAAATGCTATGTACTGTACTGGAAAGAGCGATAAAGGAATTGTACGCGGACGGAGTCGCGGGAAAAAGCTAGTTTGGATATACGTGTCACTTCTGGGCTTAGGCCTCCTCTCATGGTGAGAGGGAACGGGCAGTAGTCCCCTCGCGGGCCCAGTGCGGATTATGTGTAGCTCATCGCAGGAATCTACGGTTTTGATTTAGGTAATGAATTCAAAATTATTGCTGTTTACGTTAAAAGCGGCAAAAAAAACGTTTTCGCCGTTTGTGTAATGAAAAGTGTAATATTTGTCGTTGGTAATCGCCCTAAACTTTGTTATATAATTATGTCTATTCGTATTTAAAAGTTTGACGATGAAACTTAGTCCATTAACTCATTAGAAACTCAGCAATGAAAAACTGCCCAATCTCAGATGAATCATTCATGTCCGATCTCAAATATAAAGTATAGCTGTTTCCACGCAACAAAATGTTTCGTAAATTAAGAGCTCCGTGTTAATTGATGGAATGACTTTATCGAAACAATTATCGTTGAACGTGTTTCGCGATGAATTCCAATGATTTTTTTTAATGGATTTTCAACACAATACAACATTACAACATATAGGATCTTATAGATATAATTGAGCTCCGTGGATGCATTATCCAATTATAGATAACAACAGCTTACTTAAGTATATTGAACATTTAAAATTTTGTATAGAATTTGATATAGAACATTTAAAATTTTGTATAATGTATAAAGTAATACTAAGGTATAAATACAATTTTGTTCTGACTGACAGCCTATAAAACATTGGTCAAAATCCGTTAGCATTTAAGGGGTGGAAATCGTTCTCGCCTTTTGTATGAAAAGGATGATTTTTGCCGTTGGTTCATATTCCTCTTAAATTAAATACAAGCTCGTATATTTGTGGCACCCTGGCACCTTCGTCAGAAGCGATGAAGAAATTCTCTGTGCCACCAACTGCCCATTACAGTTTTTTCAAAATAGCCCTGAAATATTTGAATTGGCCTCGAGTTATTTGAATTGGCCTGGAATTAAGCGATTATCCCGAGCGGCTCTCGCCACAATGGGATGCGGGAACGCAAAACATAAATTTCCTTTTAGGATTCAGTAGCTAAAAAGTAAAGCCGAATGCCGTGCGTGACCCTTCCTACTGTGCACTGGAGCGGTTTATACAATACTAGCTTTTACCCACAACTTCGTGGAAATGTATCTTTAAAATATTTCGAACTTTAATGCCAGTAGGTACATTTTTAAATTTAGTTTTTTTTTTCTCCCTATATTACGGGCTCTCATCGGGCACGCGCGAGCCGTTATTGTACATTGTGCATCTAGGACCGTAAGGAGGGGATAACTAACGCGACCCTACATTGACTCTTCATTGACTTTAATTATTTATTAAAGTTGAAACATTACATTGACTCTATATTGACCCTACATTGATTCTATATTGACCCTAAATTGACTGTACACTGGCTCTACATTGACTCTATTAACTCTACATTGACCCTATATATATTGACTCTACATTGACTCTTCATTGACCCTACATTGACTGTATATTGACTCTACGTATTTTTTTTATTTGGTTAGTTGATCAAAAAGTTTACACCACCTTTAAAAAAATAATTGCAATGAATTAATGAAAATGAATTATATTGACCAGGCGCCTCATTCGGGAACGCTAAGTGATTCTGTAGCGACTCGTAAGCCAGATCTCTCATCTCGCTCTTACGCATTTCGCGTCGTGCGGAAGAGTGGAATGAGAAATCTGGCTTACGAGTCGCTACAGAATCACTTAGCGTTCCCGAATGAGGCACCAGTACAAGTTTTCTGTGAACATTTTCGGATGTCAACGAAAGTCAGATTATGCACCTCGCATCTAGTGATGGTTTATTGAGCTCGTTTTTTAGAGCCTTCACTTGCGTTCGGGCTCCAAACTAAAACTCGGCGCAATAATGAATCACTTTCTGCTTGGTGCAACAATCTACTATTTCAGCTATTTCACCCTTTTAGGGGATGGGTTGTTTTTCTTAAAAAAGTAGCCTGTGGCCTTCCCTAGGGCTCAAACTATCTCCATGCCAAATGTCAAAAAAATCGGTTCACCGGTTTAGCCATTAAAACGTAACAGACATACGGACTGATAGTTACTGCGAATTTATAATATTAGTATGGATACTTAGTGAGAAAGTTACTAAAATATACAGATGGATCATGAAGCATTACTTCGTCATAATATTGAGCTCATCATAGTGTGACCGGTATAACATTCATTAGTTTTTGAAGGTCACTGCGATCATTAGCGCAATAGGTACCCTTGATATTTATATACGGAAAACTAAATATATAATAATGAAAATCAATCAATGTAGACTACAACATTTCTGTGAGAGAATGTGTAATGTCTAAGAAGGTTTAATGCGTGATGCTTCCCAGCACCGTCACCGTCACCAAAAAAAATCAAAATATATCTTAAAATTATGTACTTCGAAGGTACACAGTGTACCCAATCCGTGAAGTAGTGTATGTTGTTTCTCTTATTTGATTTTCTTTTTGTCTGTTTTCAATATACTAATCTACAGAAGCCCCCACAGTCTACGCAATTTGTTCGGTGGTCCTCAAGTGATACTTGTTCATATCCTCATATTAATTAAACAAAAAAAAAACTGAGATTCCCGCAACAACATTCCACCCTTTTCCTCTCGACATTTTTATAGATTTAAAAGGGGTTAGAACAAGTATTTAACCAATCGTACTTGAAATAAAGTCAGATTATTATTCAAGGTCGTTTTAATTAAAGTGTTTTCACACAGAGTTTGATTGTGGTTTTATATGTAAGCTAAACTTGCACGAGAGGTAAACAAAAACGTGGAGCAACTAACGTCAGTCACTTAGTGGTTTGTTTACATCTATCTATATATATAAAAATGAATCCCTATTTCCCTTGGTCACGGCATCACGCCTGAACGGCTGGACCGATTTCGCTAATTCTTTTTTGTTCTGTTCGTTATTATCAGGAGAAGGTTCTTATGAAAGAAAAAAATAAGGAAATTGCGCGGAAAATTCGAAAATTTAAAATTACTTAACCACCATATAAAATTATTAAACTGTTTTTAATGTAACCTTAAGACATTTGATATAGAATTGACTGAATGCGTGCTGCAAATATACCAATTCGAATTCAATATTCATAGTCATAACTATCGGGTGAGCTAGATCAACCTGACAACTTTATATAATAAAACAATTAACTTAATAAAATCAAAAATCTGCTCATTTATGGCGTCTAAGGCGGAACAAAGTTCGCCGGGTCAGCTAGTTCATTATAAACATTAGAAATATTTAAAATACTACCAACACAGTAAGCTGACGACCTGGCCCCCAATTCTCGGTGCATTCGACATAATCTCATAATCGAGATTAAACGTCAGTGCATACAGTCGTTTGACACACCTGTATGAATCTGACGTTTAATCTCGCAATCGACATTATCTCGAATGCAGCAAGAATTGGGGGCCTGGTGGAGATTGTGGGCCTCCACTGGATGCGAGCAGCACAGGATCGGTTGTGGCGATCATTAAGAGAAGCCTATGTCCGGCAGTGGGCGTCTTTATGACGATCAGAATTTTCATTCATGTGAGATTAAGATTCATGGTTTTTACCAGTTTGTATCAGATACCGGCTGATTGTGACGCACACACACTGACATGTATCAACTTAATGATAATAAATAATATAGTCATAATTTACAACTACAATACGGGAACTTACTTAATACTTATTGACGCTTCTAAAATCCTAATTCCAAAAACAGCACTTTTTACAAATAAATCAACTTTTAGTTAATTTTTTATTTCTCCTGTTCTCCTGTATTTTAGTTGTGTATGTACCTCACTCTATGCTGTATACCAAATAAGTATACTAATACATGTATGATAAGTACTTTTATGTAAGTTTTTTGCCTGCAGTGCATTTCTAGTAGGTTTTCTTTCAAAAGCCTCAATAACAATATTTATTCTTATATATACCACTTAATTATTCAAGTAGTTGTGTGTAGTTATTATACTATACAAACACACTAAACATAGTGTTTGTATAACACTTCGATTGCTACAGACAGTGCTGCCTGAAAATCAGCGCTGCGGGTGTCTGACAGCACAGCATTATGCTGAGCCAGTGACCAATTCACTGCTGCGATGGCACACATCCCTCGTTTCTCTGTTTTTTTTTTTTTCTATTATTGTGTCTTATGTGGTGTATAAATGTCTTTTCTTCTTTTTTCTTCTTCTTCAATGAAAATGATACGTATCTATTACTATTTCTATTGGTCTTTGATTGAAGTGACGTGTACAGGTTGACTGCTGTTTGACGGAGACTATGATAATCTTATCGGACGTTTTTGAATTCGCGCATATACGTTTATATTTATACTTTAAATTGTTGATGCCACGTTTCACTAGCCACACTTTTTATAGGTACAAAATCGTAAAAAACAAGTTGTTAGGCATCGTCCGCAGACGGATGCAACCGTTTCCAATCTCTCTTTTGTGTCAAAGTGAGCACTTTAATTCCCCTCTAAAAGGGATTTGCCTCAAGGTTTTTGCGTTCGTTTTAAATGGGTCAAGCGCTTCCTTTAAATATGTTGGCATTCTTGTCTTGTTTTCGAGTTGCAGAGGACTTGTTAATTACTTTTTAGGGTGTGGAATCTTAAATTTATGTGTTTTCCTTTTAAAGGCGCTATACATTTTTGATATGTCGTATTTCGTCTGCGTAGAATTCGTTTATCGTGATTCCTGTGATTGCAATCACCCGGGATTAAAAGAACTTTATGCCCGTCTCCATAACCTAAGCTATGTTCATGCCAAATCAGGACTATTGGTTTTTTATTTAGGCAGTGAAGGTATAACGAACAGACAAGCTCATTTATCGCATTTATAATTTTCTTATGGATTATTTCTGCCTATATAGCTATAATAATAAATATTATACGAGTGCCACTCAATAGCATGTAGCTACAATCTAGCGATTCTGGGTGTGTCAGCTCTGTACGATATTATTATTTTGCTCGAGGAAACACCCCGAAGATTAATGAACAACAACAAATTGGTGCACGGGGACGGAGAATTTCATGGGATTTGATATAAGCCTTGGTTTAGTTGTTTACGCACCTGAGTTACCTGTTTCGGGCTTAATGAAATGATCACGATTTTGAAAGATCATTTAATTCCATGTGTGTTCGTTTAGACAGCATGCATGAGTGCAGTTTGTTATGGACTTCCATTTGTAAACCGCGCTCTTAATATCCTTAATAATTCAAGGCTATTGAAATACTAGCATATTAATAACATGTCTTGGCGGTTAATATTACGAGTAGATAACTTGGCCTTTGCGCACTTTCGATAGACATATTCCAACATAGTCCGCAAAGAACTATTGCTATTTCTTCGAGTACAAAAAGTATAAAACAAAATATACTGTATGATATTTCAAAAAATAAACTCGATAGTCACTATTATTCAAATCCATTCCGCTGTTAGTAAAGGCGAGATGTACTACTAATAAACATTCCAACAACAGATATTCTAACTTTTACATTTAATACTAAATGGAGCGGCTATTTACCTAAACGATAAATGTACTTCTTCCGTTGCTACACGAGTCTAAACTACGTGCCTCATCCAGTACAAATCTCTGGAACTTGTATGAGATATTACACTCTCGACATAGCACTATTATATCACGGAGTAGAAGGTTGCTCCCGCCTGCAAGCGAGGAACTTGAATTATTGCATTATTTTGGATTATTAGAACCGATTTTATAGTTTTATTTTTAAAATGTTTGCATGTTAATTTTATCAAAGTATTCTCAGTTTTTGAAGTGTCATCCAAAATACCTTATCGAATTATTAGCGAATATATATTATCGAATTCTAGAATGTATTTCGGGTTTAGCCGAAGCTCATACAATTAATATCAATTATGGGTCAATTTTATAAAAACTCGAAGATTTCAACTTACCATCCATCATCACCATCCACCATCACTGATCATCATCAGCCAAAAGACGTCCACTGCTGGAAATGGGCCTCTGCCAATGATCGCCATAACGACCGATCCTGTGCTGCTCGCCTCCAGCGGACTCCCGCAATCTTTACCAGGTGGTCATATCGTGTGGACTTACGTACCTAATTTATACGTTATTGTCAGTGAACGGGGGTACATTGCTCGTAGAACACACAAAAATTCTTGACTGGCGACCGCATATTGGACCAGGGTACATACTGGAGTGCGAATCGGAGCACCAAAAGATTTCTGTTTTCCAGTGCTGTTGGACTGCTGCGGTATTCCAATCAACTGCTTTCATACTTCGTTCAACACTAGTTCAACAAAAATAATAAAATTGAATTAAAACAGTTAAATCCAGAACTTCGAAAAGTCTATAATCGCTAGCACTCCCGCTCGCTCCCAATCTAAGGACATGAACATGACCCAGATTCGAATGCAGCGGCTCTTCCGACGTTTATCAACTAACCTGACTCGGCGGTCTGAGTTTTGGCACCCAGCGCTCCTATTTGTTCAATATGCCGTACATATTTTGTCAAGTCGAGGCTTTGTCAAACGTACGTGACTACCGTTACGTTTTGAATTCGCGAAGATGTATGCCGTTGGAAATAGAAGTGAAAAGATGGGTTTGAAGTTTCTGAGCGAGTGGGATTTGGAGAATGATGCAAGGAGTACCATAATTATCAATAAGATAGGCTGTGAGTGATGGGTCAGATCGATTTATAGAAAAACTTATCATCCTAATTATGTCAACCTATTTCCATAACTTAATCATAAGTACACTACCACAGACAATAGCAAGGCATACATACATAATTACTTCTCCCTATTCTGTTCAGTTACCTACACTACATGTTCGAAAAATAATGTGAGTAGTGTGTGATATCTTATCAAGAAAGGGTGACCTTGACCAGATACTTGAAAGTTGATGATATTAAAGTTTCTGGGTGATACAACTTTTTGAACCACACTCTCGATCTTGGCTTTATCAAAAAATTCTCTGGTGTTTTCTGCAAATCACCTTTCCATTTTGATATTTGCTCCTCAATCATGCGCAATGCGCAGAATGTCTGGGGAGGATTGTCGCGTCGGCTTCCGCACCGGACTAGATTTACTAACCTGGGGGCTAACAATCTATAGTGCAATTCAAAGTTAGTTCTTTAATACTGAACTGCGTTTTTATTTCATACTATATGCCATGTATTGTATTGTAGCCCTAGCTGTGCCCGCGACTTCGTCCGCGTGGAATAGTGTCTTTGTGTAGCATTTTTAATTATTTAGGCTAATTATTTTACAAATAAGACACATACGTATTAATACTTTAATAATTTGCAGCTTTGCTTATTTAATTATTTAAGTATATACTTAAGTACATAAGGTATAAAGTATTAATATGAGCTCTCTGTAAATGTTACATCAGAAAAGCTCTAATATTTTGTCTCTTGGCGCAAACTTATAAAACATCGCATAAACCTTACATATTTCCATACGAACTTTCATCCCCTATTCCCTATTATTATTTTACACCCATGAGGGTAAAACTTTTACAAAATTTGAATGAATGTCATATTTATTTATATCGAATCAACAGCCTAAAAAATAAGTTTCAAGTTTCTAGCTCTAAAAATGACGATAGTTCCATACAACTTTTCATCCCCCCTTTCAACCCCTTACAACCCTTTTTTCGCATTAAAAAGGAGCCTATGTCCTTTCTCAGGCTCTAGACTATCTGTGTACCAAATTTCTTTTAAATCGGTTCAGTAGTTTTGACTTGAAAGCGCGACAGAGAGACAGACAGAGTTACTTTCGCATTTATAATGTTAAGTATGGATTAACCTTAACTGGCATCTGCTATAACGAAACTGCTCTTCAAATGTATAATTTAGATTCTGGTAGGCTTGATGAATATAGTAAAGGCAATCAACTAATGTATGCCAACCACCATAATGTACATGATCTTATTAATCTTACTGTATTATGTGCAATACTTTATTCTTTCATCATATTTTAGTTCCCCTAACCTAGAAACTATTAGGTATTCTGTATGGCACCCGCACTGTAAAGAGTAAAAGGCATGCACTAGGAACTCAACGGAACCCTGCTGCATTGGGCTTCTATTTTCTGCTCCGAACGATAAAAGGCAGCTAACGAACCTAACCATGTAAGGATGTGCACTTGATTTTATAAACTGAAAATTGAATGATATTGAATATTTTCATTGAATTCCACAATGAAAATATTTTTATCTACACCCATATCATAAAACCTCCATTGGTTAATCAAAAACCGTATGAAATGACCACCATTTTGACAACCAATTAGGAAAAACCAGTGCTGCGATAAAGAAATAACATGACTTCTTTATCGTTTTTAGTAAAGAAATGAGATTAAATTTGGAACAGCTGCCAAAACTCAAGTGGGTCTCTATTCTAGTATCCATAGATATTAAAAAGTTATTGATACGAAACGTCAATTCAGTATGTTTTTTTAATATAAACTGCACAATATTTGATCTCGAGTGACGTGAGAATAGAGACTTCATCCGTTAGTCTATGATTTAAAAAAAAAATGGTCTTGACGGAAGATCGTATTTGCCGCCATGTTGACGTTTTGCTGAACGAAAGTAGAATTGTTGTTGAATTGAATAGAAAAAGTTGTTTGTAATTTACATTTTAGTTGAAAATATGAATAATAAGTAGTCTTCTCGGAGTGTGTGTGATGTGAAAATGCGCTGGATATCGGAAATATGCAGCCACGATTGCAACAAATAACTTGTTGCCAGAAAATATTGTTTCTGAACCCATCATGGAGGATTTATAATATGTGTGTAGATAAAGTTATGTATGCAACTCTGCATAATTTAGCCTTAAAACACACGTGCGATCTTATTATGAAACTCGCCTGTCGGCTGGTTTCATGAAAACCGCACTAGTGTTTTAAGGCCTATCATTATGCAACCGTTGCATAAACTACTGTTATCTACACCCATATCATAAAATCTCCATTGTTTAATCAAAAACCGTAGGAAATGACCACCATTTTGACAACCAATTAGGAAAAACCAGTGCTGCAATGTTATTTCTTTATGGTTTTTAGTAAAGAAATGAGATTAAATTTGGAACAGCTGTCAAAACTCAAGTGGGTCTCTATTCTAGTATCCATAGATAATAAAACAGTTATTGATACGAAACGTCGTATCAGTATGTTTTTTTAATATAAACTGCACAACATTTGATCTCGAGTGACATGAGAATAGAGACTTCATTCGTTTGTCTATGATTTAAAAAAAAAATGGTCTTGACGGAGGATCGAATTGGCGCCATCATGTTGGTGTTTTGCTGAACGAAAATAGAATTGTTGTTGAATTGAATAGAAAAAGTTGTTTGTAATTTACATTTTAGTTGAAAATATGAATAGTAGTCTTCTCGGAGTGTGTGTGATGTGAAAATGCGCCGGATATCGGAAATATGCAGCCACGATTGCAACAAATAACTTGTTGCCAGAAAATATTGTTTCTGAACCCATCATGGAGGATTTATAATATGTGTGTAGATAAAATGATGTATGCAAACTCTGCATAATTTGGCCTTAAAACACTCGTGCGATCTTATTATGAAACTCGCCTGTCGGCTCGTTTCATGAAAACCGCACTAGTGTTTTAAGGCCTATCATTATGCAACCGTTGCATAAACTTCTATAAAGCATTCAGTTTCACAGTCGTCAATTTGAAGATACGGTAGTGTTCCCATCCAATGTGAACCATAAAATTGGCCAAGACAATTTTCGCTTTCACTCACATGAAATTAATGAATGACATGTCAATTCATTACAATTCGGAAGTCATATTTTCGGTGACATTTAATGAACATTGGTATGGTATTTTCAGGTGTAGGGATAGGTTTGGCTAGCCACAATGATAAATACATACAAATACAAGTATAGATCAGAATTAATTGGATATTCTATTGTTGTTAGGTAAGTGTAACGCGATGCACCGGGCAGGGCGTAATCAACTAATTGCGTTGCGTTCGCACTCGTCACGTACCTGCGATACAGTTTATGTATTTTCAAGTAAATTAGTCTTAAAAAACCAGACAAGTTCGTTTCGACCCACGAGTGACTTCGTAACTATTATTGATGACGAAGTTATTTTGAAACAAACGCAAGCTGAATTTGTAAAAAACACAAAAGATCTAAGCCACTTCAGAATTTGACAAGTAGCTTAAAAACATACCAAAGCTTTACTCAACTTTTTTGTTCAAATTATCTCATCTTTAATAGTGGTTAACGGTGCTGTCCCATTACCATGAGCTGCAAACCGTACTCGTACTAGAAAACCATCGCTCGGTCCCTTTTACTTGTATCGGAAACAAGCAGTATTTCCAATAGATTTCGATAGCGAGAACTTCGCGTCTATTCGGGACTGCTAAATGATTTCCTGTATCGCCACTAAATTGACAAAACCGTGAATGTGAACGTCAAACTCGTACAAAACAACAGCACATTCGCGGTGTTGACATTTTTTAGTAACGATAAAATAAATCACTTAGCAGACCTGAATAGAGGCCCTACCCTCGTAAACTCATGGTAATGGTACTGGTGGCACAATACTGTATCTCAACACTTAGTAGGTATGTATGCTTGTTGTGTTTACTGTTTGTTTATCCAAACTAGTGGCTCCGTGAGCTGTAGACCTCACGACAAACTTATCTTTGCCGTTGGAAAACTGATATCCCAATACATCGACATAGGCCGGATCAGTTTACCAATACCGCAAATAAATTTGTAATTGCAAAAACCCCCATATATCCGCTATTTTGAAAAATTTTGAGAAACTGAATCAACAAAAAAAAAACTATATAATTAGGTATCGAACCTGCTCACAAAATTTCACGTGAATCAGTTGAGAACTGCGACCTGTAGACGAGAACAAATGGACAGACGCCAGACAGCCGACGGACATCCGCTGGACATACGAAAGCATTTTTGCCCAAGCTGAAACGGAGACGCTTCGCTCGCTCGGTCGATAAATAAATAAATGAAAAGCTGCACTACATTTGCACTACACCTGCGCCGTTTTCTCCTGGCATGCGCATCAACAAATATGAGAAATCGGCTCAGGAGTAGCGCCTAGAGCTGCTTTTCCACCGGCAAGGTGAGACGACGCGGCATAATTTAAATTTATTTGGAAAAACTTCAATTCCCTCCTATCGCATCTTCGGCGAAATGGTCTGGGCCGGCGAGATTTGAATTCTGCGCCTCTATTTTTTTAAATTAGATTTGTCATCTCGCTGTTACGCATTACGCGTCGTGCGGAAGAGTGGGATGAGAAATCTCGCTTAGGAATCGCTACAGAATCACTTAGCGTTCCCGAGTACAGGCGCTGGTCTATTCTCGCCTCGCCTTGCCAGTGAAAAGGAGCTTTATAGCATTAAGTAAAGACAGCCAACTACAGCTAACCCTGTCATGTGATTCTCTAACGTGCGCAACGGCGGATCAGCGACACATTCATATTTAGACCGAATTACTTTGTGCTTACAGTCTAAATTAATAGTTTCATTTATCCGCTGATCAGCCGCTGCGCAAGTAACAGAATTACCCCACTGTTTTCTTACCCCACTCACCTTTAATACGGCGACTAGAACACAAAGTTCTGCTCATTTCTACACAGGGCGTCTAATTAACCTATTGTTTGTATGAATCGTTGTTTACTCCATGTACACGCCATGATCTACTTGGCTAATGAAATGAGAAGCGATCGCCGATGAGATTGCTTCGAGTAACTCGGGAACATATTTCATGGAACTTTGAAAGAAATGAATGGATGTTACGCTGTTTATTATTTGTATTAGGATCATGCGTAAAGGTCAATGATGATAACGTTAGCTTCTAATCAAGGAATTTTTGTTTTGCTTTTTATTTGAAATCGACTAGCGTTGAACCATGATCTCCAGAGAGAAATTAAAGATGGGAGTCTAAGGTTGCCTAAATCAAAATCGCACTAGCAGAAACAAAAGAATTATTAACAATATTTAGTCAGATTAAAACTTTCGTGAGATATTATTAAGGCTAGAAATAAGAACGGCTTTACGATTTATTGTTAGAAATAGTCCGACGTGTTTCGGACACATATGGAGTCCTTCTTCAGGGGTTGAGTGCGGCCGCGGTCAAAGTAACCCACGCACTGCCCGCCGCGCGGCGCGTTGCGCCCGAGCTGAGGGCGCGGCGGCGGCGGGGGGCAGCAACGGTTTTGCTGATGCACTAGGCTGCGACTCGTCGTTGGTGGTGAAAGGCAGCAAACATGCCGAGCTCACAGTGTCCACAGGAATGTCAAAACGTCCAGTATTCCGAATCGCTGGGACAGCGGGCTTCATGTCGCGTACAATATTCGGACTATTTCTGACAATAAATCGTGAGTAAAGCCGTTAGAATTATTAACTTTATAGAATAAGGAAAGACTCATCTGACTACGACAGACCTGTGTCCAGCAATGAGATGTATCCATGCTTATGAGGATAATGTAAGCAAGGAAGTAGGATTATTATTTTGTCATTCACATAAGCACACATAAATCTAACGCTATTGATCTTTGAGATAACGAGAAATCGGTATAAGTTTGATGGATGGCCGCGCTTGCTCAGGTTGCTAACTGATTCGTAATCAGAAGTAGGAAGTGATGAACACGCAGTTTGCTCCTATCGACGCTAACTAGTTTAAGATATTGCTAAAGATTGAGATAGTTGTAGATAGTTTTTCTGGTAAAATTGGTAAACTCGTAAGGAAAACTAGCTTTGCGAAGTCTCAATAAAAAGATCAATCAATAAAAAACGCAACAAAACACCTTTTAGAAAGGCAGCGAGTGAAGTGGTCTAATTTTTAAGGCTTATAATTTAAGTACTAGGTATTACTAGTTATGATAAGAAATTCGACGTCTTCGGACGGGGAACATGGGGAAATTTGAGTCTACTATGGAAAAATTCAAAGAATGTCATTTTTTTATTATTATCCAGAAAGTAAGAAATGCCATTTTATTTATTTTTGTTTTCATGTTATTTATTTATTAAATACAATTGTAGGTATAAAAATAACAGTAGGGTTACATATTGTTAATTATTTATTACTAGATTAAACTAAAGTCACACAACACACAAGGTCTAACATTGTCTCCTATTACCACAAAATTCAGGAAATAGGAGCTATTAAATGTCCCATATGTAAGGTGTCTTCCATAACATATGTGTATGGTAGGTACTTAAGAAACCCCCTACAGTGAATTCATCCATACTTGTCTTATTTGGTAAACAAGCTTCTAACCTCAAAATGTGCAATTTTTGGGTAAACCAGCTTTTTTATCCTGAATAAAGCAAACCTAGGGTAACAATTGGCAAAGTGGCGGCTATAATATTGTTTTCGGTTACTTTATTTGCAAGGAAACAGCTGTTTTAACTGAAAACATACATTTTGACATTAGAAACTTGTTTACCAAAAGACAAGTATGGATGAATTCACTGTACTGCAATATTTAATCTTATGAGATAGTTTACAGTGTACTGACATAATAGTAACGATTAATATTTAGTGTTTTCATTAATAATAATTATTGCTTTGTATTTTTAATATATTAATTTAATATATATATATTAATTTAATTTGTTTCAATAAATATCTATAAACGAATTAATAATATATTACAAATTACATTACATTAAAAAAGAAAATGGCGGAGATGGTAAGATTCAATTAATTATTTTACATTAAGATACATTATGTGATTGAGAAATTGTATTAGCTTTTCATAATGAATTTTGACAATTATGTTGCCATCACATTATAAGAAACAAAACTAGGAGAGTATTGTCACAATGGGATCAGGGTGACTTCGCATTAACAGAAAGTAAATACACCCTTCTTCCCCCCACATTCAAAATATTCAAGTCCGTTTAACCATAGCTTGGCCCCCAGAACGTTACTGAATAAGCATCAGCGCCTTTATTCGGGAACGCTAAGTGATTCTGTAGCGATTCATAAGCGAGATTTCTCATCCCACTCTTCCGCACGACGCGTAATGCGTAAGAGCGAGATGAGCAATCTCGCTCGCGAATCGCTACAGAATCACTTAGCGTTCCCGAATAGAGGCGCTGTACTTCCGCATTTAATATATTAACGCGAGACGGGCTACCTTTGTAAACATTCAAAAGATACTTAAGACTTAACGAAGTATTTGTACTTTAACTTGTGCTAAGTTCACTTCTGCATAACTTGGTTATTTCAGTTAAATTGAAACACTGGCAAACAAAACATGTTTGTTGTAATGGAAAAGTAGCAAACCTGACTTAACCCCATGACCTGGTAAACATCGGGGACGGCAAAAATAAGATTTCGATTCCTAAAAAAATTAACGAAAATATACTATAAGGAAACGGCATTGTTTCTTTCTTCTTTTTTACCATAAAAATAAAGAGGAATTATTAAGGTTCTAAATAATCAATGACAGCATTACCAAGGAGGTGAAGGTCGTTCTTATTGACCTTTCACATAAATTAAATAATTTACTTGTTTATTATTCTGAACCAACACAACTTAACGAAATAATTAAAAAGGTACACATACTGTCTAACATATAATCACTTGTTATTATTATGTGATCATTGAATTAATGTTTTGATAGTGTTGTATTATTTTTTGGTTTTAATTTAAATTGTGTATTATTATTCTATTTTATTATTTAATGTTTTGATGATCTCAATTTTGAATTCATATATTAACATGTACTGAAATAGTTTTTCTCACAAAAGAAAAAACAAAAAAGTAAAAGGAAAAATACAATCCTCTACCACCACCTGGACTCGAACTGGGGTCTTCTGGGTTCGGGACCAGTCCATATAATGTAATTTAATTTGAGAAATATAATAAATCTAAATCTAAATATATATATTTGGTTGAAGTATAGGCAACCCAAATTTACAAATGTGTTCTCAATCAAGTGCTCACGCAACTCGAGACCGATGCCATATTTTATGAATAATTCAACGGTAAACATATGGCCGCTAATTACTACACAGCGAAACGAGTCGAAAATTAGAAAATAATGCTAATTTCTTGATACGTTTTTCATTTAAATTAGAATAGTAGCATATAATTAGGGTTGTTTTATGCTGTCAAATAATTCAGAAGTTATCTATAAAAATATCAAGGCCCTGAAAAAATACCGTCTTATTGAAAATAGGTGTTCATGCAAAAGAAAACTAGGACCCCGAGACTGATATTAAGCTTTTGGCCTGAAGACCGACATACCTTTTATTACACACCCTGCGTCTGTGACTTTTATACTAAACAAATTGACTTGGAGATCACTTACATGTCCTTTATGACCATAGCAGCTATTAATCCGTTAATCGTTAATTAACGAAGTTAACATTTCGAGTAACGGATTAACTTTAAAGTGAACTTTAAAAATTGTTAACGGACTCACTAACTTCCGTTAAAACAATAAAAGTTAGTTAATCGTTAATAAAGTACCTAGTATTTCTCAAAAGGACACCGCGCGGACCGTATTATATTAATGTGTATAAAGGGGAATCTCTTAATAAATAGATATTAAGTAAATATTACAAACTCTAATATTACACCCTTCTTTTATCGATTTTTCATGTCCTGACTGTTTAAGTATACCAACATTTTTTATAAGTAAATCACTAACGTAATCTTCTCTTCTTCTATCAATACATATAAAACAGTACCGTGACTCACTTATAGACAACGCACAGCCTAAACGGGTGGTCCTAGAGGTTTGAAATTTGGACGAGACATTCCTCGAGTACCCTAGGGAGGGATTTTTTGAAATTACATCCCTACAGGGGTGAAAAGGGGTGATCAAGTCTGTATGGAAAATACCACGGGCGAAGCTGTGGCGGGTCCTCTAGTGACATACCTATAAACTAATTTTTTTTAAATAATGTATATAATATTAAAACTATATCGGTACATTCATACTTGTAAGTGCTATGCTGTTGCTATTCGTGGATTTGCCTCCGTTGCTTAACTTTAAGGATGACCCAACTATATTTTGTCTTCGTTGCATTTTGATCGAAAATGGTTTTAAACTGCTACTTTGGTCAGCTTTACTACGGCTACTTTGCGAGTTGCAAGTTTTTAATACAAAAGTAAAACACACTAAATTGAGAATAAAATCGCCTTCCGTTACAATGAAAACATCTATCAAACAAGGGGAACCAATATCACCCTTATTGCAACTAAGTGAAGGGAAAAACCATTTCATTCGGAGGGCATTATGCAAACAGAACAACATGGATGATTGTGGTAGATCAGCCGCGGCCGCGCCGCTGGTGCAGGTTGCGGTTTGAGTGGCGACGGAAGCGTTAGCGAGAGCGGGAGCGGGAATGCTAGCCTAAGGCGAGAGTTGAGATTCCTTTGCCTGCTATAAAAAACTCGTCTAAAGGTAAAGTTCAGATTAAGATTGTTTTATAATAATCCTGTAAAGCTAACAGTTTTTGACAATAGCGTTAGAACAATCAGCTCTTTATGATGATCACAGTATGTATCTTTCAATAGAGCCCTAAGTCTTCGAAACGACGGAAGTGGGAACGTAACGTGACGAAAGCTGTGCTTGGAGATTTAAGACCCAGTCAAATTGTAGGCGCGGCGTGACTCGGCACAATTATACCAACTCACTCCCATTTAATACAACGTAATAGCATTGAAGGCGTCACAAAGGGTTGATTTGCGTACAGTGCAAGTCAACTTAGAGGTTCCGCCAATGCAACTGGTCGGTTATAAAATAGCTATAAAATTTTACCATCTTAGGACTAATTAATCGAACGTGGCCATAAGTAGTCTTGTGGCTCTGCCCACCCGATTAGGGATTTCGGGCGTGATGTGTATGTATGTATGTATGTATGTATAAAAGTGTAACGCTCCATTAATGAGGCATACGTTACTGACTAAAAATACATTGTCCTCTAACACACTTCACATATTATAAAACAGATTTAACCCGCTCCGCTCATTTCTTGTAAGCTTTACCTTAAATTTTATTAATTCAGTTTCACAGCTCAGCCTATTATGTAACGTAATATCCACTTTTTCCAACATTAGGATAATGATGCTCTGAGCCTTGAGTTAAAACGAAAATATAAGGGCCTTAGGTGATAATGGGTTTCATTAAATTAGAATTTGCATTACGAATAATTATTTGGAACTGTTTTAATACAGATTATTTGGAATTATTCGTTAGCTTTTATTTATTACAATAAATTATGTAGGTATGACAAAGTACAAATGTTCGAAATTTGCACTTTGACATACCTATTATTAAGTCTCTTTACTATTTGATTTTTTAAAACATTGATACACTACAAAATTATATTTAGTATTTTAAATCATAAAAAGAATTATATACGCCGTAATTAATCATGAATCGGCCGGTAGCGAAACAATAATATTCTAAAGCTAGGGTTCACAGAGCCAGGAAATGCCGGATTCATACACATCCACTAAATGTGTGTCGTTCTTGCGTTTACGACCGACCCGACGATAGCAAATAAGGAAAAATTCTACGGCTAAAACGCTTGCTGCGTGCTGTGTCATATGACGATACACTGAATAAATGATGAACAACCCTAACTGCCTACAATTTTTATTTTTCGGCCCACGAAATGAAGTGACAAGCAATTTAAAGCTTTATGTAGCTACACATTGGAATAATGTGGCATACATTTTTATGTAAAAATATTCGCCGCTTTATTGCCGTGTTTTGTTTAACATTTTTTGGTCGACTTTTATGGCCCATTGCATAATTTTTACTGTGACCTAGTGAATTAGGTACTTTTATCAAGGACATAGATGTTTACAAGTGAAAAAGGTTACTTATTTTAGCTTGATGCGGAGTTTATTTATTGTGAGTGCGTGCATGTGTGTGCGTGCTTGCATGTACGCCATTTAAGTATTTGATCCGAGATAAAATAGTTAACATAACGTCAATTTAATTAAAAATCTAGCTTAAGTAAATCTTGCCGTAAAAACCGGACAAGTGCGAGTGAAACCCGCGTGGAGAGGGTTCCGTTCCATACATGATTAACTGAAATTTCCTGTTACTTTAAATACCATAGACTTCTTATAGGTTTTCCTGTAATCTATAGGTAAAGAACTATTTTTTGTGTTTTTTTCAAATTTTTAGGCCCGGTAGTTTCGGAGATAAGTGGGGGGGAATGGTCAATTTTTGCCTATTTTCTTAAATAACTTCCAACCCATTTATTTTAAAATTCCAAAAAAATATATATATTTAAGATCCTCTCAATAAGCTCTTTCATTTGATATGTCACATGATATAGTTTGCGTAACTTTTTTATTTTAAATTTCTAATTTGCCCCCCAAAAGTGGGCCCCATGTTCAAAATTAATTTATTTACGTTACGCATCCCTTTTGCCGTCAACAATTTACATATGTATACCAAATTTCAAATCAATCGGTCCAGTAGTTTCGGAGCAAATTGGCTGTGACAGACATACGAGTGATCCTATAAGGGTTCCTTTTTTCCTTTTGAGGTACGTAACCCTAAAAAAGTACTGGCAATGCATTTTTGCACTAAAATAAACAGCCGGCTTTAGTCTCCCAATTTCAAAACCGAGTCGAGTGTTCCCGGGAGCTCAAGAGAGCTAAGCGTAAATGAACAAAACGTTCTTTTTGACGTCCCCCTCGACGCATAACGACGCATTCACGAGTTCTCTATACAACTTGAAAATACGCTCCATCGTACCGCGGCAAGCAGTTGTGCTTTTCCGAACTCATTAACGTTAGAGCATTTGAAAAACGCCTCGGGAAATGAAACATCGCTGGTCGTTTTAATGTGGAATGTCTGTCCGCATTTACCTCACAAAATGAAGTCAAGATAAAATGTGGTTCACTTAATGTTATGCTCGTGTGTTATGCTCGTTTTCTCGTTTGCTGCATGGATGTAGTGATGTAGTAAGTAGAAGAGTTAATTAAATACCAGTAGAGCCAAATGTTTGGACAAAATTAAGGCCCGATTATTTTGCTCTTAAGTATAAAGGAGGATTATCTTTTCGACTATATTATTTGTCAACAGTTTCAAAATTATCAAACCCAGTGGTACGACAGTTGGCCTACGAAGTCAGAGGTTGCGAGTTTGATTACTATCAGATACTCGTATTAAAAATACTTATAAAGGTGCAGTTAAACGACTCGTGGGCACGAATCGAAGCATGGTTGGCCATACTTGAAAATTGACTTTGAATGGACAGGTTCGGTTCGTGCGTTTAACTGCACTTTTAAATATATCTTTGGAGATTGGTCTTTTCAGTTTTATTTTGGCAGTCGTGTAAAATCAAAGCGAATTTTCGTTGTCATGCCAGATCCAGTGAAGTTCTATCACCCCTTAATTATTCTAGGTTAAAAGGTTCTATTCTAAATGCAACAAGTAGAATTTGTAAGTTTCTAAAAAGATAGTGCAACACTCACAAACGCTTCATTCCCACTCGATTAAAAATGGAAAAGTTGTATCGTTACTTAACAAATTTCTTATTAATTGGCCGTTTTCCTATCGTCTTTGTTGCGACCCCGATGACCGTGACGTCATCGACCGGGTAGACAAAGCAGGACACACCCTTACGACCTTAAAGGTCGCGGCACAAGTATGAGGCAGTCGCGGGTAAGTTTGTTACAATTAATTACCAGGGGGGCTAGCACGACATGCCCGCAAGTCGTTTATCGCTCAGTGCGTCTCTGTCTAACTAGTCAAATATGAAAGGGATGCACTAAGCAACAAATGATTCGCGGGCAGGTCGTGCTAGACGTGCAACTTCAATATTTATGTCGACTCTGTTGGTACAACTTCTAAGTGTCCGAATGCGTTTGAAGCTTTAAAATCATTGCTGCTTACCTTTTGTATTATACATACATACATACATATTATCACGCCCGAAATCCCTAATGGGGTGGGCAGAGCCACAAGACTACTTGTGGTCACGTTCGATTAATTAGTCCTAAGATGGTATGATGAACCGTATGGTGACAGGTGATCAGCCCATGTTGGAGAGGATGGTAAGCATCTGCACGTCTTTTGTATTATAACTCGTTATATAGCCGAAATCATTTAAATTGTACTTCAATAACATAGCATAGACAAATAAGTAGTTAAACTCCAGCCCTAGCCCTATACGACTTATAGTGACCTACTCTTGCTTGCGCAGGTTCGGGTGCTTAGGGTTGTCCGAACTTGTTCTTTATGTTTTTTTTTAAAGTCATTGAAATAGTAAATATTTGAAATCCATTTAAATAGTATTTTAAAATTCTCTTAAAGAATAAATGTTTTTTGTCGATGCTGCCGCTTTCGATATCCTTTGATGTTGAGGTGGCACGTGACCATCTCAACGAAGCAGCCTAAGTACTCAGACAAACAAGACAACGGTGGATCCCTGAATGGCGCATTCGCGGCAGCCTCTGACAATTCGCACGTTTAAAAATAAAAGGAAACACTTAACAGAAATTAACTTTTGTTTTAACATATATAATCACGCCTGTTTCCCGTAGGGGTAGGCAGAGACCACTTCTTTCCACTTGCTACGATCCTTACATACTTGTTTCGCTTCGTCCACTTTCATCATTCCCTTCATACATGCTCTTCGGTTTAGGGTACTCTTGACCTGGCCTTTTTCAAGACGTCCCCGATTTGGTCTCGAAACGTCCGCCTAGGTCTATCCCTTCCAACCCTTTCGTTCACACTCGCCTTATACACTTTTTTCGTCAATCGTTCTTCATTCATTCTCTCGACATGGCCAAACCATCTCAGCATACCTTTCTCAATTTTTTGTCACTACATCTTCTTTCAGACCACAACGTTTCCTTATCTCACTATTTCTTATCCTGTCACTCAGTTTAACCCCTATCATACTTCTTAACGCTCTCATCTCAACTGAATTTATTCTGCTTTCATGTTTCTTCTGCCATACCCAAATTTCACTTCCGTACATGAGTGTCGGAACCAACACCCCCTCATGCACAGCCAAACGAGCCTTGTTCGACACCTTTCGACTGTTCATAAAGGAGTGCAAAGCTCCATTCACCATGTTTCCTGCATTCACTCTTCTTTCAATATCACTCTCACACTTTCCATCCCTTGTAAACTTTGAACCCAGATACACAAACTCATTCACCTGTCCAATTTGTTCATCTCCAATCACGGTATTGCAGTCTGTCACTGCCTCATCTCTAACAAACACCATCACTTTCGTCTTCTTTACATTCATCTTCATTCCCTTTCTAACAAAAGCTCCACTCATAGCAGTTACCATCTCCTGTAACTCCTCGGCCGAAGACGCAAGTAATACTTTTGTTTTAAACTTTACTCAAACGCGTTAAAATTGAATTTGGAATGGATTTGTATTTCACATTATTTATTTTTATTTTTAAACGAGCGAATTATTTGTGGCGCGTACGTGCAAATCGTGCACACATGCAAGCGCGCGATGTACTCGTACCTTTATTTGAGGAGGAACTATTGTTCTGTTTATAGGTACTATGTCATTGTAGTGATGAATAACATAAAAATAAAGCGAATATTTCTATACCTGTATTTATAAATAATTATGGCTTAGTGTAAAGAGGTTTTTGGGACTAACTAGCTAAATTTGTAAATTCCTTTTTTTGGAACAGTTTACCAATGGATCTAGTCCTAAAGTAAGCTAAAGGCTTATGTAATGGATACTGGATGATGATATGCATATTTATATAGATAAATAAATACTTAAATAGGAAACATCCAAGACTCAGGAACAAACATTCATGCTCGTCACACAAATATTTGCTCTTAACTGTTTAACACAATGACCACGTTGCTTCCCTGTGAAACGGTCCATCGTAGTCAGAAATATACAAAATGGCGTATAATTTCCCGTCATCCTTTGTACCGCGCAAGTAATAGTTTAGAAAAAAAACTGTGTTGCTATTTGCAAAAATTATGGCCCGCCCGGTATACGCTTGTGCATGTATTTTGTACCAAACATGAAGTCATTTACGATTATAGTTGGCACATATACCATCTAACCGAAAGGTCTTTCACTTTACTTAACGCACATCAAATGTTATACGAGTAGTTTCTATTATTATATAAAAAAAATATTGAATCATGTTACCTTTTATAAGTTTTGAGTGTGTAAACAATATTTTAACCAAAGATCTCAAAAGAAGGATATGCCTATCAGTACAATTTCGTGTAACAAGTCCCATAGAAGGTTGTTGTCAAACGCCAGCGCCATGGTATAACCACGCACCCTATTGCTGATGTCTTAGTACTTACGACATACATACTAAAGTCTAATATTGCTTGATTCACACGCTTTCATATCATTGTCGGCGGTGGCTTCGGATGTGCGGTCTCACAGGTTGTTTGTGGAATCACTTAAACGTGTGTCCATGACCGTGGTTGCCGTGCGACTGAACGTGCGATTGGTGTCATATTCGCGATATGACACCTCAAAAGTAAGCATCGCGAGAATTACTTTGAGCAGTTCCTTACTATTTATTTCAATGATTTTAACATAAGCATTTCTTACACCTGCTAGTACTTATTAGTGGCCAGTGTCAAATTTATTTCTCAACATCTCAGTCAGGGTTGCCAAAATGGTTGTCATGTCCAAGCAAGCCTTAGTCCGGGTAAGAACACGATAATACAAATACAATCATGGTCGAGGGGCGCGCCTTTCTAGCTGGAGCCTCGTTGTAACCCTAATCAAATACTCGTCCAGGATGCCGACGACTTTTCTAGAAAACTCTCGCTAAAATGTCTACAGAATACAGAACAAAATGTTTTAAAATATAAATGTGCCGTGGGCCATATTTGTATTTAATATGAGAAACAACGAGATCCTGCAAGAAACGAACAAAGTTTATTCTGGTTGCCTTATCTTTGTAAATACAAACTAATTTTAGTTTTGTGAAGGAGCTTTTTATCACTTACCTGTTTTGCAAAGGAAATGAAATATTTCTTTATATTTAGCAACTTAGTTTAATACGTGATTCCTTAAAACAAAAAAAAATATTAGTACCAAGCGTTGCAACTTATTAACGATTTAATAATACTTTGAATAAAAGTAATGATTTTAAAGTTAACAATGTAACAAAATACTCTTGAAAATACCGCAATGACTCAGGAAGTTAGCAATGACTCAGGTGTGAGGTTCATCGTGACTCATCGGTTTAGAACTTTGGCAAAACCAATTTAACAACCTATTTGAACCCGTGACCGAAAGTAAATTACCGCGCTTAGTTAGTAATTCTATTAGACGTCGCGGGTACAAATGGATCTGTACCATTACCATGAGTTTATGCAAACGGTTCACGTTATCGAAATCTATCGGAAATACAGCTTGTTGCCGATACAAGTAAAAGGGACCGATAGTTTTAGATAACGAGAACGGTTGGCGTAAACACATGGTAATGTATTATTAAGTATTATTAAGAAGACGACACGTTTGGCCTAGTTGGTAGTGACTCTGTTTCCGAAGCCAGCGGTCCCGGGTTCGAATCCCGGTAAGGGCAAATATTTGTGTGATGAGCACGAATGTTTGTTCTTGAGTCATGGATATTTTCTATGTATTTAAGCATTTATTTAACTATATAAGTATGTATATCGTCGTCTAGTACCCGTAACACAAGCCTTTAGAGCTTACTTTGGGGCTAGATTGATTTGTGTAAGGATTGTCCCCTGATTGTCCCCTGATTTATTATTAATGGTATTATTTCTCAAAAACTTTGCACATATTTAACGTGCTTGCGTATGCAACTTTTAATATTACCATTCTGTTACGATTTTGTAAACAGATTTTCCAATCAAATCAAATTGGAGTCTTTAATTAACACAATTACTTTCGAAATGCATGCAATTTTTCAGAGCATTAGCAAAGGCAAATTTTTTAAAGACAGGTGTTTAAAATTGATTCTAATCGTAAGTATAACACTAATACAATCTTTATTATTTATCCTGTTGACATCTTAAGCCGTAGTAGTAATGGCGCTTAGATTGTGACTTAATTAATAAATACAACACTGGCATGTTTTTTATACACAAATCCACTGTTGCTGTTTGCGTTGGCCTAGTATTTTTCCAGTGGAGATATTTGTAGAAACAGCCCGGGGTCATTTTTGTGATTTTTTCAATTCAACGCTTTGTTTTTCACAGTGAAACTAGTTTTATGTTGGCAAAATGCTTTTGAATTACGAAAAGCCTCAGTCGCAAAGAAAATGTTGTAATTAAAATCATTCGAAATAGAATAGAATAGAATTCAATTAAGAGGATTGTGATTCAACGGTAAAATCACCCTTTTCATGCAAAAGGCGTTTTTTTTTATTGGACCTACGCTGTTAGTCTCTGACGACTCTGGCAACTTCAACGGAGAGAATAACAAAAGGTGATAACGATTTCCACCCCTTAAATGTTAACCGATTTTGAACAACTTTTGATAGGTTGTCAGTCAAATCAAAAGCTAGGCCTATACATTTTTCGAATATTGATTAAAGATCAACGAAGGCAAATAATCGTCGAAATTAGTTTTGCATGAGAATACTGAAACCACAATAAAACTGAATTTATTGATTATAGTGAAAAAACCAAAACGTATAGACCTAGATTTTGTTTTGACTGACAAACTATTAAAAATTCGTCAACATCGGTTAAAATTTAAGGGATGGAAATCGTTATCGCCTTTTGTATGAAAAGGCGTATGCTCACACTCATCCGACCAACCGATGTTCACCAATTTTAAACAGGTTGTCAGTCAGAACAAAGTCTAGGTCTACACGTTTTGATTTTTTCACTATAATCAATTAATTCAGTTTTATTGTGGTTTCAGTATTCTCATACAAAACGAATTTCGGCATTATTTAACTTTCTTGACCTTTAATCAAAATTCAGAAAACGTATAGACCTAGATTTTGTTCTGACTGACAACCTATCAAAAATTGGTCAATATCGGTTAACATTTAAGGGGTGGAAATCGTTATCGCCTTTTGTATGAAAAGGGTGATTTTTGCCTTTGGTTCACAGTCGTCTGAACTAAAATGAAATATTCCAATTTTTATTGCGTCAACTTTATACCGTAACAGCATATAATATAGTTTGAGTACCACAAAATCAAATCAGTCTTGAATTACCTATGTATACGATTTAGGAAAATTTAATTATCCAAACAGAATTCATGATGCGCACAAGATGGCGTTATCTCACCGCACTCAAGTACTAATGACTCAGAGTTACGAGTTCAAACTCGCTTTGGGCTTACCAAACATGTACGAAGTAGTTGTATATAGGTCATACGAGTAATGACATCATTAGATTATGGTCTAATCTGGCAACTGTAGAACCAATTCCAGAGTTACGAGTTAAAGCGTGGACTATACAGAGATGTATGAAAGAGTTGTATACGTATATAGGTCTTAGGAGTAATTAATTCATTTGATTATGATCTAAAATCTGACAACTGCAGAACCAATTCCACTTGAACTATCGTTGCATTCCGTTCCGTTCACGAAACTAAATGACACACATACATACATATTATCACGCCCGAAATCCCTAATGGGGTGGGCAGAGCCACAAGACTACTTGTGGCCACGTTCGATTAATTAGTCCTAGGATGGTATGATGAACCGTATGGTGACAGGTGATCAGCCCATCGCCCATACAGATAGTCCACCATGTTGGAGAGGACCCGTCCCTTAGTCGACTTTTACGACATGCCAGGATGATAAGCATCTGCACGCATTCTATGCTATTTCTTTCTTTTGTTTCTTTTTATCTAGGTATAATTTAAACTGTTTTAATACAAGTTTATTTTAACGGTATAGGCCTCCTACAATGATCGCCACAACGACCTATCCTGTATCACTCGCATCCAGCGGATTACCGCACTCTTCTCTGGCGTCTATTCGGGAACGTCTTAGTGATACTGTAGCGACTCGCGAGCGGGATTCGCATCCCGCTCTCATGCATTACGCACCGTGCGGAAGAGTGGGATGAGTGGGATGTGGCGTGTGACAGGTCTGCCCACGCTGTGTCTTCCAGTATGTGGTCGTCAGAATTCTGTGGCCCCATCGGCCATCTGTTCGTGCTGAGGATTTATACTATGACAAAAATGACTTTCATATGTTTTTTTTAACATGTAGTTTAAGAGGACTGTGAACCAACGGCAAAAATTGCCCTTTTCATACAAAAGACGAACAATTTCCACGCCTTAAATATAAACCGATTTTGACCAATTTTTGATAGGTTGTTAGGCAGAACAAAATCTAGCTCTATACGTTTTCTGAATATTTATTAAAGTGCTCGGGCAAGAGAGGGAACTGACATCAGTGGCCGTCCGATAAGGAAGTGCCCGGGTGTAAGGGGGGTTAAATCTAGCGGGTCAGATGACATAGGTGATAGTGGGCGGGAATTAAGTATAAGTAAGTAGTCGGTGCCCTCTCTTCCAGCGGAAGACTGCAACGCGAACTACCGCATCATAGAAAAAATAAGAAAAAACTTCTGGGACAGATGGACCAGGGAATTTATAGCTGAACTACAGCAACGTACCAAGTGGAAACAGGGTACCGCAAATCCGAAGATAGGAGATATGGTATTGATAAAGGACGATAACCAGCCTCCACAACGCTGGCGACTCGGTAGAATTACACAATTACTACTTGGGGTGGACAACGTGTGCAGAGTCGTGGACATCTACACCGTAAAAGGAACCATTCACAGAGCCATCCACAACCTCGTTCGCCTGCCAGTTGAGCAAGATTGTTGAAAGCCGACTCTTTCAAGGGGGGAGGTTGTGCACGCGCGTATAACGGAACACCACAGCTGGGAGCCGGGCGCGGGGTGCAAACAGTCAGAACGAATCAACCTGCGATACTAGTGCGACACGCTTTCATTGTATTGAAATTAATTTAGAAATCTAAAGATTAAATTGCGATAAACTTATATCGACTACATTTATTTGTCTCTAGTAGACAGTCAATAAAGTCATATCATCGCCGAATTTTGTTTTGTATTAGAATACTGAAAAAACAAACCATATACTTAGACCCAGATTTTGTTTTAACTGACAATGTATCAAAAATTTGTCAAAATCGGTTGACATTTAAGGGATGGAAATCGTTATCGCCCTTTGCATTAAAAGCGGTAGGTTCACACTCCTCTTAAGGAAAAATTATAAAATAAAACGTGGTCCCATTTGAAACTCAAACTCACATTCGTATCTTTAAAAAGTCTTTGTGAAGGTGTTCGTGAAATAAAAAAATAAACGAAAGGAAAATTAAGCGAAATACGAGTGCGAATGATCCGTTTCGCCGCCCCTAATTGGCGGGTTGCTGCGTCGCAGTGACGACCCCGCAGGCATCGGATTCATATTACGAACACTCATATTTATAAATAGCGCTGTGGTAAATGAGTTATATGCTCTGTTTTTTTACTCCTTTGCGTTATAAACCTTCCAGGGCGCGCGCACAATCTTTAAGACCCAAGCGAAGTATTTTTTGACCCATGTCATTAATAAAAAAAGTTCTGGTGCATGAAAATAAAATTCACAATTTAAAATAAAACAAAAACCAAGAAGAACGGATTATTAAATTTAAAACTTGTTCAGCAACATGCACCTTGCATTGCCACACCTATGATTAAATTAATGAAACGCCTCAATTAATTAACGTATTTCATGTGCCACGTCGAGTGAAAGTGACGTCTCGATCGTAGCACGCTGGTACGTAGACCCACTACGTGGGTAGAGTAGCGAGCGGAGCGGGGAGCGGAGCGGTTTAGATTTATTTATCCACTGACCTTTTTTATTTCTAAACTCCATGGTTTGAATGAAATATAAATTGACTTTTAATAAAGCTTCGTTTTCATTTTTTCGTCAACTTCTTTTGCAAAGTTTGCATGAAGCAAAAGATATAAAACACTTAGGGCGTTTTTGCATTGAAGCGATTCGATGGAATTCTATACTCAATACTTTGTACGATTAGAATTGTTGATAATAATGTCATAAATCATAAGTATAGTTGTGGTATGAAGAGGTTCGTCTGTTTTGAACTTGATTTCCTTGACAGCAGAATAAAAGCAATGAAAGTGACGAACCCTTTCAAGCTGCGACTATAGGTACGACTCATAAGTGGCAGTACCCTATGACTGACAATCAATTCGAAAATAACATTACATATGTGTTGTGTGACATATTGTTTCTATTTTTCTTGAATTCGAATCAAATCAGTCGAAAATTATCATGTCGAATAAAGGTCTAGGATTACTCCGCTAACGGACAGCGGTGGAGCTAAGAATGAAATAGTAAGACTGAAACAATCAATATATACGTAGGTAGTGCTCCTCACAGACCATCTTATTCCAACTTGTAAAAAAACAATGATGTACTCCTTTGAAGCTGCCCACCAGTGGTAATATTTTAGAGATGTGGATGAATTTTTAAGCTAATTTTACTTCTTAATATCAAAGTTTACGCTATTTTTGCTACAGATTTATATTTGTCAACATACCTACTGAGATAATGTTTTGGTACTCGATGATTAATGGTGTAATTAAGTTGTAGCATTCGCGCTCTTATGATGATAAAGATTAATCATGGCCTTTATTACTTGCTGCATAATCCTCACTTAGTTCTTGTGCCGTGGCTCATATCAAACTTGGCTATAGGTTAGGTAAAAATAATCGTGATTCAAGGTAACGAATCGATAGATCTAAATTTATATTCATTTCAACTTTATTACAAGAAGAATAGAAGCCTCGGGCCTACATATTTTATTTTTGTGCGCTTCGTAGCTGTATGTTAATATAATAAAGAATAATAATAAATCAGGGGACAATCTTTACATGAATCGATCTCGTCCCAAAGTAAGCTCTAAAGCCTTGTGTTATCGGTACTAGACGACAATATATACATACTTATTATATATCATCGTGCTAATTAGACAAATATTTGCCCTTACCGGAGATCGAACCCGCTAGCTTCGAAGGCAGGGTCACTACTACTCGGCTAAATCACATCAAATTAAATAAATAAGTTTTGTCTTTTTGTTCCATTTTCATAGTGTGATGCTATATAAATCGATAGCTAGAACCATTAGAAGTTTCCTGATCACACAACAATTGGATTTTTTTAACTAAAACACAGTCAAAGTAAAAAAACAGTTCTTATACACGAGTTGTAGGTCTTAAGTTACAAAACCTATTACATTCGAAGGCGGAGTGAGAGAATGATATCCTTGTGGATCAAAGAGCTACGACGCTACGGTGCTATGCTGCTACGAGATCGTAGCTTCGTAGCAGTGAGCTAGTGTCCGGTTTACTATATTTTATAAATTTTTAGTTTTACTTTATATACTCTACAATTTCCTTTATTATAAATTATGATGTAGAACTGTTTTTAGTTAATTAAAATGTCCAAATCAGTATTTTTAAATTTTGATTTATACTTAAAACGTTTTAATAAGCGTTTAATTACCTATTTAAACTCTTTTTTACTTAATCTAGTGACTGATTAGTGATAGTGAGTTTCTTTGGTCAATTTAATGACAGCAGTATAAGTTAAGATATTAAACAGCAAAAAAATTATGAATTTACTTTGAATATAATTAACTACTCATTAACACTTTCATTGCCAAGGATCCTGTAACCGGACCCGTTGTTTTTCTACTGATTTTTAAATCAAAAACAAGCAAACAACTTGCTTTACTGTTACTCGGTGCAAGCCTAGCGCATAGTGCTTCGTGGCAATTAATGTTTTAAATATCCACTTTTTTATCTCTCCCCGCTCCGCTAGACTCTTAAACATCTACACCGTATACTGTAGCACAGCAACGTCACTAGTAAGCAACAAAATTTAAAATATCGAATTACAACCTTTCTGCTATTAAACCTACAAGCAGCAATCTCTATTCTTAGCGAGTTTTTACTACAAAGCTACAAGGCATTTATTAATATGAGTGAGGATTTAATAATAGTAATAATAATAATAATAATAATAATAGCCTTTATTTCCTAGTTCATCATGCATACAGGACGGCAACAATAAACTATTTGATTAATAATACATTGGTTCATATTGGTGGGATTCAAATATTAGGATTTACATTTCAAATTATTCGATTTCACATTCTATTTTCAATCATCATCATCATCATCATTATTTCAGCCGTAGGACATCCATTGCTGGACATAGGCCTCCCCCATCGATTTCCAAAAGGGCCGGTTGGAAGCGGCCTGCATCCAGCGTTTTCCTGCCCTCTCTTTTAGGTCGTCTGTCCATCTTGTGGGTGGACGTCCCACGCTGCGCTTACCGGTCCGTGGTCTCCATTCGAGAACTTTTCGGCCCCATCGGCCATCCGTTCTGCGTGCTATGTGCCCTGCCCACTGCCACTTCAACTTGCTAACCCGGGTTTTCTATTTTCAATATAAATAATAAATTATCTATCACTATACTTAGTTTATAGCAACCATATATTGCACTTATTATGAGGATTTACTAGGCGTTTAATACGCAACTAGAACTGCTCCGCTCCCCGCTCCGCTAGGCTCTTATATGTCTAACCCTTAAGTTGCAGCGTCGCTGCCGGCCGTACGGTAATTGGCGGTAATAGACGGGTGGAGCGGGTTCATTTGTTCACGTGAATGGAACGCGGTGCTACATTAAACGCCCGTGGACGGCCTTTTGGTTTTATGAATTTGACGAAGTGTTTGAATACTGATATTACTGATACATTATTAGGCAATTAATAGATTCAAGCGTTACTATGCGGAAGTTCATATTATACTAGAAAATTGTAATTACTTCGCTATTCCGCGAACCCAGCGGCCATAACATGCAAGACAGAAGGATAAGTTAAACCGTCTTATCTCTAAGTGCATCTCGCTTGCACTAGTGCCGATGAAAGAGATAGTCATAGAGATAAATGAGTTTAACTTATCTTTTCTGTCTTGCATGTTAAGACCGCAGTGGGGTTAAAAACGTGCAAATAGTTGAATGTACATGTTTTTTCATGCAAAATTGCATTGTCGTGGTATGTAGTTGTTGGCTGTTAAAATAGGACTCCACAAAGCCGCAGATAGGCAAGTAAACCCACCACTTGCGGCAACGTTACCCCTTACATAGGCACTAACGAAGCCAAGATGGCATAACCACACCTCAGACCGGCCGCGAAAGAAACCGCCAAAAAGGGCAAAGCCCTGAATACCCCCACATACCCCCCCGCTGACGAGGGGAAGCGTGTGAGAAGACTCACGGCAAGATTCACTCGATCGCTTGACGGCAAAGAGTACGATAGCCCCGCAGTCCACTCGAAGTCGTAGTACCTACTTGCCCTGCTCGATAGCCCCGCAGGCTTCAGGTGCAAGGTAGGTAGGATGGATACGGGGTGTGATAGCCACGCAGTCCACCCTAAGATCCTTTCATAGGGTTAATTATACTTAAGTTCAATTGTACGTAAAAGTTATATCAATAAACAAACGTTAAGGGAATTGGGCTTTCACTTAACAAGCAACCCTACAATAGTAGTTTATGCAACGGTTGCATAATGATAGGCCTTAAAACACTAGTGCGGTTTTCATGAAACGAGCCGATAGGCGAGTTTCATAATAAGATCGCACGTGTGTTTTAAGGCCAAATTATGCAGAGTTGCATACATAACTTTACCTACACACATATTATAAATCCTCCATGATGGGTTCAGAAACAATATTTTCTGGCAACAAGTTATTTGTTGCAATCGTGGCTGCATATTTCCGATATCCGGCGCATTTTCACATCACACACACTCCGAGAAGACTACTTACTATTCATATTTTCAACTAAAATGTAAATTACAAACAACTTTTTCTATTCACTCCAAAAACAATTCTACTTTCGTTCAGCAAAACACCAACATGGCGACCCTCCGTCAAGACCATTTTTTTTTTAAATCATAGACAAACGGATGAAGTCTCTATTCTCACGTCACTCGAGATCAAATATTGTGCAGTTTATATTTAAAAAACATACTGAATTGACGTTTCGTATCAATAACTGTTTTAATATCTATGGATACTAGAATAGAGACCCACTTGAGTTTTGACAGCTGTTCCAAATTTAATCTCATTTCTTTACTAAAAACGATAAAGAAGTCATGTTATTTCTTTATCGCAGCACTTTTTCCTAATTGGTTGTCAAAATGGTGGTCATTTCCTACGGTTTTTGATTAACCAATGCAGGTTTTATGATATGGGTGTAGATACGTAATAGTACATTATCTACCTGTGTAAAGTAAACTCTTGTAACATTATACGCCGCTAGCTTAATAAATCTCCGTGTATAATCCAATGCCCCCCGCTAGTAGGTCGATCGTCGGTTCACTGCACTTGAATGACAAATTACTTCGTGATCGTAACTTGAGCAAACTATGCTACCGACTTTGTACTTAATACCTGTCCTGCTTTAAGTCAATTGGTCTTAAAAGTTCAGGGTAACCTAACTATGACCACGTTATGGGATTAAAAGTTACGTCTTAAGATAAACCGAGCCGCTTTTTAGGGTTCCGTACTCGAAGCGATCAACAGGACCCTACTACCGATCCTAAAGCGTCCGTTCGTCCGTCGGTCAGAGGCCTCTATCTGAGTAACGGTAAGAGCTAGAAGGTTGTAACTTTCACAGAATATGTGTTGTTATAGCATGAATACCAGCAAATAATAAAAATACGAAAAAGTTATAATAAGCCTGAGATTACATTGATACCCTAAATTGACTGATTTTAGAACAAGTTTGTTCCAACTGTATTTCAAAACATCTTAAGTTTCAGCTATCAAATTTAGCCTGATTTAAGTTGATACTCCATACTCAAACAACCAATTAATTTAATGGTGTTCTGTTAAAGAAATGTGAAAAATATATTGACTTCGAACGAGAAAATTAACAGCCGCTGCAGCTTAACAATGTGCCAAATTATATGCAACTGTCAAATTTTTTATACCATTAACCGTAACGTACCATGCCAAATTGGCCTAGTACGGATCCCTTGCTGCATGAGTCCAACTCGCACATGACCGGTTTTATTTCACCTATTTAAAAAAGGAGGTTGTATCTACTCATCGTTATCATTGGCCTATTTACGTCCCACTTCTGGGCATGCCTGTGAGAGGGTCTGGGCACCCTCAGAGGGCCCAGAGCGCATTGGGATCTTCACACATCTTTGAATGGTGTTTTCCATCACCGAAATGTCCGTGGTAAATATTAAATTAAAATTCCGCATGAGATAATTATGGAAATCTCGGTGGTGCCGGGATTTGAACCCGCGATTCATCACACGAAAGGAAGCGCGTTATACCACTACGCTACCACTACTATGATAAATTCGCAAAAGTGATTCATGGGTGTGATTCTCTTAAATTACAATTCGTTCATGAACTCGCTTGCGAGCGTAACTTGACCCGTCAGTGCGAATAAACTATACGTACGTGCGGGTCTTCGACCTTGGTCATATTTCGACGCAGCCGGCCATGGACGTAGGTACGTAGCTCCGCATAATAGCTACGAGCGCGCAGGTCAATTTATAATTGGCGAATGAAATTGGAGACGAAATAAGCTTTGTTAGAGAATATCATAGCAGCGCCTCTATTCGGGAACGTCTAAGTGATACTGAGTGAGACTCGCATCTCGCTCTTACGCATTACGCGTCGTGCGGAAGAGTGGGATGAGAAATCTCGCTCACGAGTCGCTACAGAATCACTTAGCGTTCCCAAATAGAGGCGCTGCTATAAATTCCGTATCGCGTAGCCAGGCAGAGGCGCTCAACTGCTGAACTTTGCCGTCGGTAGATGTCGTTACTAGTCGTAATATCAACGATACTCGGCCGCTACATCTGATTGAACTGCGGCTCCAAATGACTAAAGACATGACAGCGATCCTATAAGGGTTCCAAAACACAAAACCCTTATGGGATCACTTTTATGTCTATCTGTCTGTCACAGCCTATATTTTCTTTGAATCTGCTTAACGAAAACACGGACGTTTAGCGTTAACAAATGAATTCTGATTTTGGGGGTTAATTTAGGGGGGCAAATTGATGTGAGAGGGGGTTAAAAAATAAACAATTTGTCAAGTGCATCATTTGGTTCGCTACTTCAGAATTAAACAGACACAATTCTAAATACGTCCATTTTAAAACTAAACCTGATTTTAATTCAAAAACAGAATTTTGAATAGACATTATTTCGAATTGAGTCAAATGATTATATCAAATGAAAGGGCTCATGGTTCATGGCATACACGGCAAATACGGAATATAGGGCCTTTGGGATAAACGGATGGTTAATGGGAAAAAATAAATGAAAATCATAAGACTTTGAATACATACGGGAAATGGAAAATATTGCAGAGAAAATCATTTGAGTTTCTGATTAATTTTTTCCGTTTCATGTCGAAATTCAAAGACTACTAAGAGAACAGAATTCTAATTAAATATGTTTTCCTTCAAATCTTAATTTAAAATCTATACAAGTCTGGCTAAGAATAGAAACGGATTACAATATTCACACTAATAACCCGTTTGCCCAATAAGGCTTATAATCGGTTGAAGATTGTGTCAGCGTACATAATTGAGGGCTGTCGATAGACGCGGACAACGCGTTGACACCCCTGACCTGGGGCGCGGTGCCACTGTAAGCGTGCGCTGAATAATCAGTTAATCGATGTTAGGTTGTGCAGTCGAGTTTAAAAATATCTACGCAGACAAAGTTGTCAAAAACATGTGAACACGACTTTGTTGTCAAGGGCGTAAGAGCGGTCAGATATTTTTGTCCCTTTGGTAACGTATATGTGTTTATGACCTCGACTGTGTATAACAAGTTAGTTCATTATACGCGTATGGTTCCAATATTAGGGATAAGCAATTACATTTTATTTAATAATGACAAATTATGGACACGTCAAAGTCTAAACGCCTATTGGTTGCCATGATCTAAAAAGGCATTACCTGCCAATACTGGAATTCTGCTCAAATGTTAATATAGATAAAACTAGCTTTAATGAATATTCTCCATATTATTATGTTATCTCGACACCATGTTTTCATGTTTTGTCACGTCTCATAAGAACTGCTAAACCAAAGGGAGTTTAGCTTTCTTGCGGCGTTTCTTCTCAGCTCATGTCATCTTTCGAAGCACTTGCAAAATAAATATTTTCATTTTCAACCAATTTGATCACGTTTTCTTATTTGACTAACTATGCAGCTTTGCTTGTCATGTTTGGTCTCTCCTAACTTGCATTGAATACATACTGTGGTTCATTGATAATGCACGTACTTAGAGAAGTACCTAAGCTTATTTATGTCCGGTATCCGCGTCAGATTTCGGCACTACAATTACAAAACGATGCCACTCGGCACTAGCACCTGTGCAATCACTTAACAAATTATTTATTTTATTTACATTGGCACACTGAACGCCCCAAACTAGGATTACCGTACCGTACCTTTAGTCCGTGAATCATAAACTACCGGCTAAGCTAACTAAGACTCGCAAACGACCGGACCCCAAGCCGAAGGTATTTTTTAGTACACAAGAGTATGCCTCTGACGGGCATCGACCTCCTGACTTCAAGCTTCATAGTCCAACAGTCAAATCAATTTTAGCTTTATGATCAAACTAAGATTTACAAAAATAACTAGACCCAAAGACAGATATAAGTTCCTTACAATACGAGCGTCTGCCTTGCGGAAATCAAACCGGATACATTTAAAACATTCTCTTCTGCCGCTATCACTAGAGCCGCACCCCACTTGATGATTTATGATTGTGTACAAACCCTGTTAAGCCTTCGACAGAGCCCTCTAGTGTGAACAACGTGAATTTTTAAGGGGCATTTTAGTGGAAAGGCACAAGGTTAATAACTGCTTTGATTTTTACTCGAGCTCTTCAGAGTGGAGAGTTATGCATTTTTACCACGTTTCGTGTCTTAAGACTAAACTGAACATTCAATGGTGTCCTCATCACTGTTATTGAGTTTTCTATCAAACTAAAGTGTGTTATTAAAATCATCCGATTTCGAGATATGAGACTTTTTAAAGTTAATACGAAATATGAGACTTTTTAAAGTTATATATTCCTAGACTTCCTTTTTGAGAAACGGCATACTTTTCTTTGCCGATTAAATTAAGTGGTACCGAACCCAAGGGTTACCAAAGAGACCCTATTAGGACAGAACGATTTCCGTTCGTCTGTCATGCAGATTAAAGAGGGACAGATTCCACGAGCGGTATAGTGGTATACCGTGGTATAGCCTTAACCTCTGAACCTTAAACATCGTTTTCTGAATTTTAAGACACAATATTCAGCTCATTTTGCCGCAGTATTATAATTAAGACGAATGCCTAATAACTTTTTGTACAACTTTGTGTAGGTGGCGACACGGCAATGTCCGATGAAAATATAGCGGCGGTTAAAAGGTTAAAGATATTTTGTGACGTCACAAAAACACCACTTTCATTAAGCACATGTTTTAAATCATACCAACCTCGTAAGCAGCTCTATGTAACACGTAAAAGTAAAATCGATCAGGCACACAAACAAGATAAAACACATTACCCTCATTTGCTAGCGCAATAGGTTAACCAGCATATTCTACGTGGCCATCAAACGCCAGCCCTTAACTCATTATGTCTGTTCTAAATATTAACGCGCTACACCCTGTGTTGCGTGCTGATTAACCTGTATTATTCATCCGACCGCCATCCGTCACTTAATTACTGTCTAATTCTAATCACATTCGAAATTGAAATTAAAACGTGAAATAGTAAAGTTTAAATTTATGTGATGGAGTATCGTTGATGGGTCTCGCAGCGGATATTGAATTTGATTACGAATATTTGATTGGATCCACGGTTCGTTTCAGTCAAATCGGATATAATGTAATCGGCGGTTAATATGAGGGATATTAGTTAAATTTAAACTTTCGTGAGACATTATCGACATTTGAAGTAAAAAGGGCTTTCACAATTTAAATGTCGGGCCGTTCCTGATAATAAATTGCGAGTAAAGCCGTTTTTATTTCGTGTTCATGAGAAATATTTTTATGATAAGATAAGATAATATAAGATTTAACCGATGATTCGGAACACATTATGCCCCTTGATAAAGGACACAATACGACTGAGTGTCACTGAAAGGACTCCCGCTCAACGCCTCTATTCGGGAAAGCTAACTGATGTTGTAGCGACTCGCGAGCGGGATTTCTCATCCCACTCTTCCGCACGACGCGTAATGCGTAAGAGCGAGATGCTAGTCTCGCTCGCGGGTCACTGCAGTATCACTCAGACGTTCCCGAATAGACGCCCAGCATAATGTTGTGCCTCGTTAGTCACAATCCTGATTTTCTGCGGGAACCAGTTTAAAGTGGCGCACGAAAGTCGGACAGTCCTCTTAAGAGGACGGTGAACCAACTACAAAAATCATTCTTTTCATACAAAAAGCGATAACGATTTCCACCTCTTAAATGTTCACTGATTTTGACCAATTTTTGATAGGTTGTCAGTCAGAACAAAATCTCGGAAACTTGCAAGCGGTATTGTAGCGACGCGCGAGCGACATTCTCTTCCTCACTCTTCCGCATGAATCGTAATGAGTAAGAGCGGGACGCGGGTCTCGCTCGCAAGTCGCAACAATGTCGCTTGGGCGTTCCTGAATGCAGGCGCAGGTCTATACGTTATTTGAATATTGATTAAAGATCAACGAAGTCAAATAATCGCCGAAATTAGTTTTGTATGAGAATATTGAAACACCAATAAAACTGAATTTATTGATTATACTGAAAAAACCAAAACTTATAGGCCTAGATTTTGTTGTGACTGACAACATATCAAAAATTGGTGAACATCGGTTTAGATTTAAAGGGTGGAGATCGTTATCGCCTTTTGTATGAAAAGCCTTAGGTTCACACTCCTCTTAATGAATCACGAAAAAAGAACCCTATCCTAAATATATTCCTGATATACATTTAGTATTTTTGGTGTGCATTTAGTACTTTTGGTCAGCATTATAATAGCAACAAAGCGCACTTAAGTAATTGACGTACCATCAGAGTCACAAACAACTTGACATTTCAAATGATGTTTTTGGTCACCATGGCTTTTACATTTTTCGGTATAAAAAAACTACCTATATGATAATCCGGGATATAAGCTATTTACATTCCAAATTTCACTCAAATCGCTGATCCGTTGAGCCGTTTCAATGTGAAGAAGTAACAAATACACACACAAACTTTAGTATTTATAATATTTCGCTTATACGCTTATTGTATAATTCGCTCATTTCGTTATTTCGCATTTATAGCAGGTTCGAGTTTCGTCATCGATAGGTCGCCTCGCCTATCTTCAATAACAATGTCACGGGGACACGCAACTGTCTCGCTGCGGCGACATGCCCGACACAGGGATAAGTAAAAGCCGTTTATCTATCTGACTATCTCTTTCGTCGGCAGTAATGTGAGAGAGACGCACTTAGAGATAAGAAATAATAAGTACTGTATTTTGTCTGATCGCCGCCCAAACATGGAGTGTTCTTTCAAAAGCATTAAGTATTGTAATCATAGTTTTTGCTGGCTCATAACGGCAGCGTCAAAACTGAGGCACCTGGCGGTACAGCGGGGATAAAACCGCGAATGTGAACGTCAAATACGTACAAAATAACGACACAATCGCGGTTTTGGCATTATAGCGTCGATACAGTTAATCACTTAGCATTCCTGAATAGAGGCCCTGCGCACTGCGCCCCGTGCATTAGATTATTTGTAAATAAGTTTTATATTGGTTGTGTTATCTATTGCGTTTTAGTTAACTGAAATAAATTATCAAACCTTTTAAAGGTTATATTTTCTTAAATTATAAGCTTCAAAAAAAATCATTTCATTTTTACTGATTCGGTTTGTGAAAAAGCATTTTCGACCTCGCCTCGCATCACGAATGCATTAGGCGCGACTGAGACTTGATTCATATCAGCGGGTGCTGTACAAGTATCATAAAGTTGTGAGCGAGCTATATTGCAGATACTTAGTACCTTTGCATTTGTTTACGACCTGTCGAAGAACGAATTATTGTACAGCAAAAAAGAAGGTTCAACTTGTATGTACTGTCAAAAACAAGGTAAAGAAATTATCAACTAATACTTAAAGAAAACATTTAATTTTTGTAATTTTTTGTCATTATAAATAGGTATTTGTACATTGGTTGATTATCCTAGTTACTTAAAATAAGAAATTCGTTATTTCACTGGATGTTCGGAACTCTAAAGTCTCAGGATGACTTCGTCCACAATCCTATTTCGTCACCTTCTTAAATCGTCCACAGTGCCATGTCGTCAGCCTACAATTCCTAAATCGTCACCTTCCTAAGTCGTCCACTGTCTGATATCGTCAATACCCCATTTTGTCTACATTCCTATTTTGACCACAGTGCTAACTCGTTCACTTTCTTTTATCGACCTCAGTACTCCTTGGTCGGCAGTGCCTACTCGTCCGCATTCCTTTATCGACCACAGTGCTACGATAAACGATAAGGTTAAGCCTATTAAAAATTCAAATTCAATTCAAATTCAATTTCAATTAATCTAAGAGGTAAACGTCACCGTAGAATCGTGCAACGAGTTGGCACTATGGTCAAAATAGAAATCTTGACGAGTTGGCACTGTGGTCTAAATAGGAATGTTGACGAGTTGGCAGTGTGGTCTAAATAGGAATTTTGACGAGTTGACATTGTAGACTAATTAGGAATGTTGACGAATTGGCACTGTAGTCTAATTACGAATGTAAACGAGTTGGTACATTGGCCCACGTAAGAAAGCGGACGAGATAGGAAAGTGACGATATAGGAATGCTGGCGAATCGAAACAGTAGACCATATGCGAATGAGAACGACTTAAGAAGGTGACGAAATGGAACTGTGGCCGAAGTCATCCTGAGCCACTCTAAATACCATAATAAAAACAAGAAAAATAGTGACAATTAGGTTATTTAATATATTGGGTTAGATTAGGTTATTGATAATAGGGCAGTGGACAAAATAATTTTCGGACGAGCTGCTTCATAGGCGAGTTACTTTTTAGGCTAGTTGCAGTTTCGTCGAGATGATTTTAGGACGAGTTGATGCTGTAGGCCAGTTGCGTTTACGACCATCTGATACTAACCCATTATGGGCGGCAGTGTGTAGTGAATGCTTTAGATTCTGCGCGGCGATGGATGCAAGGGGCTCAACTGTTCCAATATAAGTAATCTGTTTGTCACCTATTATTGTCTTTTTTTTAATTGTTATTCTAAGTTTCGTGACGCATTGGTTATATACTGTAGTGTGTTTACAAATAAATAAATAAATAAATAAAATTATATTGATTTTGCCAAAATCGGTTTACATTTAAGGGGTGGAAAAAAGGTGAGATTCGCAGTCCTCATCAGCCTCCCGCAGGGACTATGCAACTTTTTCAGCCATTTGTTACACAAATATGATTGAATTTGCCGTTTACCACGGTGAATAGCGTTGATTTCATACGCGGCGCAAATGTAGCCGAATCTAATTATGACTGTGTTCGCGCCAAATGCCGTTCGTTGCCAACCGGAATTTTATTACCAATGAATCGTGTCAAAAAGGGTCTATAAATTGTCTTCCATAAAGTTAATGTTTCGATTTTGACAGTCCATAACGTTTCTCATCATAATTAGTATTCGTTATAATGTTTAAAGTCATAATATATTTATAAATAATTAAGAGTTCCGATTTTCCCTGGTCATATTTGTCGAAATTCATTAAAAATATCTAATATTTATGTTTCACTTCATAATATTACTTGTAATTGCAATTATAAGGTCTTAACTTATCATCAATACATATAAAACAGTACCGTGACTCGCTTATAGGCAACGCACAGCCTAAACGGGTACTCGTAGAGGTTTGATATTTGCAGGGTACATTCCTCGAGTACCCTAGAGGTGCACTAAGGAGGGATTTTTTAAATTCCATCCCTAAAGGGGTGAAAAGGGGTGATAAAGTTTGTATGGAAAATACCGCGGGCGAAGCTGTGGCGGGTCCACTCGTCGAATATAAAAGTACATTACATAAAATTAAAAGCAGTAATAGTTCTGTGGCCAATTGGCCATATAAAAAAAACCTAAAATCTAAGCCTAAGGCTAATTAGCCTTAGGCTTAGCCTAAGAGGCTTATCCTTAGCCCTCTGAACCTAACCTAATTAAATCGGTTTTGCATTGGGCAGCTTGTTCGCTCGATGTGCTCGCTAATTTTAATCAACTTGGCGATGGCAATGAAACAGCATGAATAAAAATAAAAAGTACTTTAAAATTGACTTATGAAAATTATAACCTTTAAATTTTAGGATCACTACCGTTACAATTCTTAAACGATATGCTTTACAAATTTTATTGACTATCGATAATTATGAGCATCAATAAAATGAAAATCAATTTCTGACTTAAAATTCGAAACTGTACGTTTATGGGTGACAAAGGGATCCCGTCAAAAACATAATTTGTTAATTAAGATACACAAGTTTTAAATATTTGGGTTCAAGAATGCATTCATACCGCCATTCCGGAATAGATTGATCCCTGAAACAACATACGAGTACTATCTACCATAAAGCTCTCAAACTCTTTCATAAAAAACACTGTAACATTATGCAATTGTATAAAAATAAATAAATATAATTAGGGGCTACACAATATACGCATTCTACGATGACAAAATCAAGAACAAAAGGTGCTATTATTAAACATTCTCCAATAGAAACCAAGTCTGCGCGCACAATTTGAAGCAACAAAATAGGTGCCATTTATGGCTCCAAACGCCGGGACGCTCCGTAATGTCAAATATCAAAGCGCACCAAATGCTTCACGGTTTATTGCTTCATTCTTATCAGGCGCCTCATTCGGGAACGCTAAGTGATTCTGTGGCGACTCTTAAGTCAGATTTCTCATTCCACTTTTTTGCACGACGCGAAATGCGTAAGAGCGAGATGAGAGATCTGGCTTACGAGTCGCTACAGAATCACTTAGCGTTCCCGAATGAGGCGCCTGGGCGGTTGTATACGCATGTAGACTATCCTTCTATGGTTTCTAATTCTATGTTAAAAATAAATTCTTCTGTTTCCACGCAGATGATATATTACATCAGTCCATTTTTATCACACATACGAGTAAATGTCAAAACCGTTTATGATAAAAAGGCTTCGACTTTATCTAGTGTAAGTAGTCTTAATATAATAAGTACAGGCTTTCCAATTAGCCTGAAATTAACTTTCACTTGTTTACTTACACAGAAGCTCTAAACGACTTATTTCCTTGATCATATTAAATTAAAGCACCAATTTCTTCTCCGATATTTTCAAGAGTTTCAATCCCGTATTAATGAAATTTTATATGAAACCTTGAGGCTTTTCAATGGGAGAAATTTAATTAAGTGGCTTAGCCGTTAAGTAAATGAAAGTTAGGTCTAAAGTACGTTTTAACTTGTTTTGGAGTTTAAGATAAAGTGTATATACGATCAAAACCAAACAATCGAATTTTAATGAAGACATAGTTTATGAAAAATCTATGTAGAAGAAATGTATGAATTATCTAAAGAACCCGTTGACCGGTCGTATAGCCATCCAGCCAGCGCCTCTATTCAGGAACGCTAAGTGATGTAGCGACTCGCGAGTGAGATTCCTCACCCCTCTCTTCCGCACGACGCGTAATGCGTAAGAGCGAGATGCGAGTCTCGTTCGCGGGTCGTTGCTACTGCACTTAGATGTTCCCGAATAGAAGACCTGGTCTCTGATGAATCTTAAAAAAATTTTGCAGCTTTGAATGATTTTTTAGAAACCGTTGACATACCTAATAATTAGTTTTAACGCATCCTCCTTTAGACTGTTACTAGCTGTATGTAACATCTGCAAGTGCATATATCTATCTCCTTTTAATGTGTATCCTCTATCTCGGCTAGAAGTATCAATTGTATATGTAGCACAACTCACACTCGGTATAATTATGTGCACTAAATAATCATACTGCAGAATTTCACGAACAGAGTTAGTGTCAGGGTCAAACTCCTCGTTGACTAGCCTACACAGCCCACAAAACTTGTGCACCAAGGATACTGAGTCTGAATGGACCGCGTAAGATGTATTAAATAGTACAACTTGCCAACCGTAGACAGTTCCAAAAGCGAAAGACTACCAAGAGTTAGTTAATAAAGCGTCATCCGTATTATATGACTCTGGACTGCAGCCAGCAGTCCAAGTGACCGCAAAATATAAGTTTTGCAAGTCCCGTTAAGCTGAATTGCTTTTAGAAGAACTCTTGAAACTTATAATTAGCTAGGCATAGGGTCCAATTCGAAACAGTAGGGCCAATTCGAAAGTGTTTTTGCTAAATTTAGAAGTCGCTAAATTTGAAATAAGAAACGTTCGACTCGATTCTGAACCTTGGAGCAATATAAAATCGAGTTTGACGTTTCTTATTTTAAATTTAGGCAATCTTAAATTTAGCGGACACCGTTTCGAATTGGACCCAGTGTCTACTTATTGACGTTTCTTATTTTAAATTTAGTCACTTTTGAATTTTAATAATAATAATACATTTTTAATTCGGACAACAAAGATCCATAATGGTACACAATATACAAAAAATTCTAAGATTACTGATTACAAATAATTCATTTAGCGAGCACAATTTCGAATTAGCCCTGTATTATTATTATAAATCTTTCATTTTCTACCTATGACTGGATTCAGCTTTTCTGACTAAACAAAGAAATCGTTAATAATCTCAAAAAAAGTCCATGGGCGGTGATTGACTACCATCAGGTAACCGGCCTGCTCATTTGCCTCTTTCTATAAAAAAAATAGTTGTATAAAATAAATAAATATCACGGGACAATTTTTACACAAATCAATCTAGCCCCAAAGTAAGCTCTAAAGGCTTGTTTTATGGGTACTAGACGACCATACACATACTTATATAGATAAATAAATACTTAAATACATAAGAAACATCCAAGACTCAGGAACAACCATTCGTGCTCATCACACAAATATTTGCCCTTACCGGGAATCGAACCCGGGACCGCTGGCTTCGGAAGCAGGGTCACTACCAACTAGGCCAAACGTGTCGTCAAAATAATTCTTAAGTTAATTGCAAAGTTTGTATGTTTTACGTCAGTTTTTAATGAATCTTAGACCCTTGATAGACTGCTTGGAGCAGTTTAATCAACTACTGCAGTCGATCACAACACAACCTCTCCAAGCAGTCCCTTTGCAATTGTTAACGGCAAGTTCGTGAGTGCCCGACCAGAGCCCTTAATTTGAATATCTATACATCTATACATATAATAAAATCGTAAAGTGGAAAAAGTCTGTACATTGAAGATAACAATGAAAAAATGCTATGGGGGGCTTCAGAATGAGATACAGAACAAATCCCAATGGTTTTTGAATTTCATGTCTGTTTGTCTGATTGTTTGTGCGCGATAAACTTTAAAACTACGGGATGGATTTCAATGCGGTTTTCGATAATATATCCAGGAACACTTCAGGCAGGACATAGGCTATAGAAACTTTTAGAAATAAAAGTGGAAAGGGGTAAAAGAGGGGGTGGAAGTTAGTATGGGAAAAACTATTTGGATGAGTTTATCAATTTGAAATTTGGTATATATGCAGTTCAAAACCGTTTCTAAAATTAATTATTGTATGTGTGTGTGTGTGTGTGTGTGTGTGTGTGTGTGTGTGTGTGTGTGTGTGTGTTTCTGTATGTTTGTTAATACTTATCTCCATATGGCTGAACGGATTTGCATGAAACGTCGTATATAGTTAGTCATTTTCTACCCAGATAAGTAAAAATTTCCAAAGGGAATAGTTACAACCGAATTCCACGCGGAAGAAGTCGCGGGCGGAAGCTAGTATAAAATAAATCTTTAAAATAAGATACATGAAAATTCGTCATATTTCAAAGATACATTTTCCACGCAGATGATGTTGCGAGTAAAAGCTCTTACGTCATAAAAGGGGAATATACAGAAACGATTGCAAGTATTAAAAATATACTTTCTTAAAGCTACATAATATAAAATAGCTTCCTTGCAACATGGGCCTGCGTAGTCGGTAGTTGGTAAAATTGCATATGATGGAAATAGTACATACTGCCTAAGTAAATCTTTGCAATGCCATCATATCAGGCCTCAAATCCCAAAGCCACGTTACATTCAGACTTCAGACATTCGACTGCCAAACTGAAACGAATTTAACTATTATTTCTATACGGCCCAAATTGGCTTAACCCATGACCGTTCCCGGAGAACCGTTCTCTGAGGACCGTTGGCACTGTAAACTAGACAGCAGATTGACTTGTACTGCAGTTAACTGCTTTAGTGTCATGTGGGTGAACAAACAATCTTAATATAATATTATGGAACCTGCCCGGATCGAGAAATTATACATGTTTATTGTCTTTGATTGTCATATCATAAATAAGGTGTAGCGATACCATCTTCAGTGGTTGTAATGAGAGGTTTCAAAACCCGACAAGTGCGAGTTAAACTCGCGTGGAGAGGGTTCCGTTCCGTACATGATTATGTGAAATTTCCTGTGTTACTTTAAATACCATAGACTTCTTATAGGTTTTCCTGTAATCTGTAGATATAAAGAATTATTTTCTTAGTTTTTTTCCAAATTCTGGCCCAGTAGTTTCGGAGATAAAGGGGGGGGGGGGGGCAATTTTCGCCTATTTTCCTAAATAACTTCCAAACTGTATCTATATGTTACAATTAAAAAAAATTAGATTCTCGTAACGAGCTCTTTCATTTGATGTGTCACACGATATAGTTTACAAAACCTTTTTATAATTTTCTAATTTACCCCCCAAAACTGGCCCTTATGTTTAAATTCATTTATTTACGTTACACATCCGTATTGCGGTCACCAACTTACATATGTGTACAAAATTTCAACTCAATCGGTCCAGTAGTTTCGGAACAAATTGGCCGTGACAGACGGACAGACGGACAAACGGACAAACGGACAGGCGGACAGACAGACAGACAGACGGACAGATGGACAGACGGACAGACGGACAGACGGACAGACGGACAGACGGACAGACGGACAGACGGACAGACGGACAGACGGACAGACGGACAGACGGATAGACCGACAGACATACGCAAGTGCTCCTATAAGGGAAACGTTTTTTTCCTTTTGAGGTACGGAACCCTAAAAAATATTTCCTTTTTTTAGGGTTCCGAACAACCGATGAAAATACTAGACCATTATAGAGTCCCTCTCGTGTCTGTCTGTATGTTTGTCTGTTAACAGCCTATTTTCTTCGAATATACTGGACGAAACAAGTTGAAATTTGGTATATATACATATACAGAGTTAGGATATTTTATATTAATTTCGAAATATGCAACCGATAAAAATATTAATGCGCTTTAAAACTATATAGAGTTAAATACACGTCGTAGCATAATAAAAAAACATTGTAAAAACACTACCAGGTATTTTGAACAGTTTAAAAAGCAAAAGGTAAAAGAACAATTTCATTTTAAAAACGTTTTCAGGACTCGACCTCTCTTAGTTTCAGAATTCAATCATGTTCCACTTTTCTCGCACACGTAAATACAAAATACAAACGTGAAAATGTCGTGTACGGAGAAGTATTTGTACTTGAATGTTCAAATGTACCTGTTACTTTCAGTTTCCGAAACCTGTTTTTAAATAATAATATATCAGGGCCTATATTCGGGACTGCTGTGATTTGCTATATCGCCACTAAAATGATAAAATCGCGAATGTGAACGTCAAACGATACAACGATACGGTTTGCGGTTTTGGCGTTTTAGTGTCGATATAGTATATCACTTAGCAGTCCCGAATATAGGCCCAGTTTTTTTTTTATAGGAGATAGATGTGCATTTGGCCTCTATCTCACCTGAGTAGTAAATAGAGTTGCGTACAAAAATATCAGTTTTTAAATATTCGTATTAGTATTCGCCGAAAACGAATATTCGGTAAATGTCTACTATTCGGCGAATATGAATATTCGTATTCGTATTCGTGGCATCACTACTATTCACTCTCTCCTTGAAAAGACCCAAGTTGTAGCATTCTGGGAACAAGTCTGCAGGCAGGGAATTTCACTCCTTAGCCGTTCGCCAAACGGTTCGGTTTTCAGGAAAACCAGAGTAATAATCATAATTGTTTTTTTTCTGTAACGAAACTATTAATTCATACTGTAAATACAAAGTAATTCGGTTCAAATTTGAATGTGTCCCTCATCGCTGATTAGCCGCTGTGCACGTTACAGAATCATACGGCTGATTCATAGTACACATACACGGCACTGAGTATTAAATACCTGTTAGCTACTTGAGTATTTTGGATATTGCCAACAGCAACAATGCAGTCCCAATTTCGGCGACAAAAGGCACACTCGTTTGATTCGCGATGCTTTGTTAAAAACGATTTGCTATTTTGTTTTAATATTGCTTGTTCATTAAATTACGTATGTTCTCATGTACACTGACGTTCAAAGGCTGTGGACAATTAGGATATGATATTAAGCATATGTGGTTTCAATTATAGCTATGCCGGCGACTTTATTTGCATGGGGAAAAGTATCTTGTTTAATTCTAAGAAATGGTCTATCTACCTGCCAAATTTCATTGAAATCCGTCCGGCCGTTTACGCGTGATTGAGGAACATACATCCAAAATTCTCACAGACTTTCACATTTAAGATAGGATAGGACTGTTGCCTTTTTTCTGACTACCTTGCTAATGACTTTGACTTTGACTTTGGTATAACAGCTTTCACTTGTTATCCAGCTGGAGTGTGCGAAAGGGACGCACACTTTGAGTGCACGATAACTACCCCATGCTAATTGGTGATGGGAGCCATATTAATTCTTGATTCTTGATTCTAACGTGACAAAATTTGTCAATTAGATCCTCATTGTTTTCTTTTTAGTCTTTCTTTTCCTAATAATAGTACGTATTTTTCTTGTAACATCAAATAAAAATACGCCTTATTTTTCTTCTAGTTAGTATTGATTGACAGACACTCCAAATTATATCTATGCTTGAACCAAATAACCTAAATACAGTACTCGAGCTAGGTAAATATAAACTCATACGTGATTACTTAACCAGTTTTGAACCTACGATCTGACAGACGTTAACCACTGTGTCATGCTTAATACCTTGTTACTCGATCGTTTGGAGCAAAGCCAACTTTAGCTTTGAGTAGCTAGCTCGGTAATGAGCCGGCTTTGATGGCTTTGTAATTTCCTTCAACATACGTTCAAGGAATTTGTTTTTGAAAGGACCTAGTTTTACCGGTAAACAAAGTTATGAATGTGAAGTTTAGTTCATCGGTTTGCCCGACATGTGTTCATTCTAAATCATAAATACGATGGCAATTATTTTGAAATTACACGGTATTATTTGAATACATAAAGATAGTGACATAACGCATATTGGAGAAAAAAAAATACAGGCGTTATTAATGATGTGCCGTTCCCGACAATGCTGCCTAAAAATGGTGATTCCCGGAATAGTTCTATAAAGTCTATAATTTTGTCAGGCATACCATATTTTTTTTTTATGTCAATTGACTGACAAACGAGCTGACGGCCCACCTGATGGAAAGTGGTCACCGCCGCCCATGGACATCTTCAACACCAGAGGTGCTACCAATGCGTTGCCAGTCTAGGGAGGATGGGGAATGGGGATGGGATGGGGATGATGGAATAGGCCTCCGGATCTCGTCATTCACCGTACGAAACGCATTAGCAAGCTATCACTTTACGCCGATATTCTGTGAGAGTGTGGTACTACCCCGGTCGAGCCGACCCATTCGCACAGTAATCATCTAGTGAGGATTACTGTTTGGCTCCACCACTACAAAAACCTTCCAACATTTGCATTCTATACAAAATGTATTTTCTAAATTTCTTACATTATTTTATGAATACGATTGACTTATTTAATTGTATCATACGACTTGATCAAATTTTAGACGGATGACAACTCGTTATTATGTTAAAGGCACACGAGCAATTTTCTATAGCCGGTAACTGTAGTTGTCTTAATCTAACTTCGTACGTTTAGAGGAAGACGCCTATAGTTGCCAGCCACATATTGCCGTGAAAATGTTGCTCGCGTAACTGCACTTCAAGGGGCTTGTAAAAGGGCTAGTTTTATGGGTAATAATCACATTAATGTTCAGAAATGCCCTCGCGTTCCCGAAAGTTAAGAAGCCTAAGACCACAGGAAAGACATATTTTATTTATTTCCGTGATTATTATCCTTATAGCAATTTATTGCTGCAGTTTGGGCTATTCCGATAAAGATCACATATTATACATTGTTAACAAAAAGTTTAAGTGTAAACTTTTGGGGTTAGCCCGTATTTCAGGAATAAATTGACGGAAAAATTGCTGAATTACAAGTACGTTTAGTTATTGACGTTATTGTGAATCTAACGCAATGCCGGTTTTTTCCGTCTCTAGAATTTCGAAGTCTAGTGAAAATACGTTTAAAACGCACTGGTGCCACGCCAACTGTGAAGCCGAGTAAGCAGTTAACACCAGGGACATTTGGCCTCAAACCACACTTTCAACGATCCGAGTTTTGCCTCAAATAGTACATTTTCAACCAAATGTAGACGATTTGAACAACCTACCTGCTTGGATTTTTAAAGATTAAATTTACAAAACTATCGTTACAAGGTGATTTTCTTAACAAAACCGGTCATGTGCCAATTGGTCTCGCGTACCGAGGGTTCTGTATCACGCACATTTTGACACATTGAAACTTTCGTCAGACATTAAATTTACAAAGTTGTCGCACATCCTTAAGTTGCAGGCGGTATTTCCAGTTTTAATTGCATATTTACAAGAGAACGTCAATAAATTGATATTTGTTATATAACTACGAAGTAGGTATAAACTATAATCGGGCTAAATTTGAAAGATGAAATTTAAGCCGTATTTTGGAAATACAGCTGGAACACAATTGATCTCAAATCAGCCATTTTTTAGGGTATCAATATAAGGGAGATTGTTAGTTTTAAATCTTTTAATATTATTATTATTTGCCAGTTGCTCATTGACATCTAAAATTATTAAATGATATGTTCTATCTTCATTACTATTTTTTGACAACGCAGATAGCCTAGTTGGTAGTGACCCTGCCTCCGAAGCTAGCGTCCCGGGTTCGATCACCGGTAAGGGCAAATATTTGTGTGATGAGCACGAATGTTTGTTCCTGAGTCTTGGATGTTTCCTATGTATTTAAGTATTTATTTCTCTATATAAGTATGTATATCGTCGTCTAGTACCCGTAACACAAGCCTTTAGAGCTTACTTTGGGACTAGATCGATTTGTGTAAAGATTGTCCCCTGATTTATATATTTATTTATTTATTTTAGTAATTAGTTGCAGTTAAATACGAAAAAAATTAACGTTACTGCGTTATATTGACCGTCTTCAACTGTACCTGAAATATTGGTATTTCTATTACGTCTTCAAAGTCACTTGAATACTTAGATTAAAAAGCAAAAAACAATGTTCTATCATTAGAAGCTTAGAAATAATAATAATAGTAATAATAATAATAAATCAGGGGACAATCTTTACACAAATCGATCTAGTCCCAAAGTAAGCTCTAAAGGCTTGTGTTATGGGTACTAGATGACGATATACATACTTATATAAAGAAATCAATACTTAAATACATAGGAAACATCCAAGACTCAGGAACAAACATTCGTGCTCATCACACAAATATTTGCCCTTAACGGGGATCGAACCCGGGACGCTTGCTTCGGAGGCAGGGTCACTACCAACTAGGCTACCCGCGTCGTCCCATTAGTCCCGTCCAATAATCTCATTTTAGGTTTTTATGTAAATCAGAAAAGGATTAGCTGCTAAAAAAGTATGTTGTATCCGACCTACACGAAATAAAGAAATAAAGCCTGTGGAGCGTTTTTGTACGCAAACAAAATTCATGTGCAAATTAGTCTAAGTAATTAGCGTTAACACTTTCCTTGTTTTCTGGTGAAAGGAAACGCGATAAGTTTTCACTTGTAAGACATTTATTGTGGTTTACATTTTACTTTAGAAATTGTTATAAGAGCTTATTATAAAGATTAGGCACCAGTCCCACTTAAGATGGCGAGATGTGAACGGTTGGTTAATTTCTTGCTAGTTAGATAGCTTTAGTTAGATGTCAAAACAACTGCTTATAATTTACTGTGATGGAACAAGATGGTTGGGTATGGATTTAAGAGATAATAATTAATGTCTGTAAATGTCGAGAGACTTGATTCGTATATTTCTAATAGCTGGGTCATACAGATGGCCGATGGGGTCGCAGAGTGTTAGAGTGGCGACCACGTACCGGAAGGCGCAGCGTTGGCAGACCACCCACAAAGTGGACTGACAACCTGGTGAAAATTACGGGTTTCCGTTGCATGCGAGCAGCACAGAATCGGTCATTGTGGCGATCATCGGGGGAGGCCTATGCCCAGCAGTGGACGTTTTTCGGCGGAAATGATGATGATGATAGTCTACTACGAGGACGTATCTATATATATATAATATGTTCCTTCTTAATCCTCTCCTCTGCTGCACTGGGAGTGAAGAAATAGCGTAAAATGCGTGCAGATGCTTATCATCCTGGCATGACGTAAAAGTCGACTAAGGGACGGGTCCTCTCCAACATGGTGGACTATCTGTATGGGCGATGGGCTGATCACCTGTCACCATACGGTTCATCATACCATCTTAGGACTAATTAATCGAACGTGGCCACAAGTAGTCTTGTGGCTCTGCCCACCCCATTAGGGATTTCGGGCGTGATACTATGTATGTATGTATGTATGTCCTTCTTAATTGAAGTTTTAAGGCATTAGCTATTTCGTAAAAGCTAAAAAAACATCAAATCGCTGATTTCCTCTTTCTCGTTGTGGGACAGGTGCTATAGGTTTTTGCTGCGACTTAGATTTTGTATTATTGGTCCACTCGTTTTACATTGATTGAAGATCGACATAATAAGCTACCTCTATAAACACATAGGGGCATTATACAACAAGCAACTAAAGAAAAGTAAAAACTCTAACATTCATCTATGGAAAAATGTGAAAAGGGCATTACACTTTTATTTTGGATATTGGATGGAGGATAATTTTGAACGAGCCACTGATATTGTTATTATTTTACTTTGCAAAGTTTGCATCAGGGAGCATAGTTACAATCGGTTTCTGTATAACTTAGGCCACACGAGAATAGAGCTGAATAAAGGCTCAGTATGAATAACGCTTAAAAACATAGCCATATGCAATCCAAGAATCCCCTCAAGTGCGTATTGGGTTTTAATATTAAACATAAAATTTCCCTAATATCATGTTTACAAAATAATATGAATGAATCTTGCTCACTGCATTACATGAGTCCTAGCAAATTACCTACGTAAAGGAGCTAGTTACTGCTAAAGAATGTATGAAATAGTCTTCTTGTCTAGTTGGGTCCACATTATTCTCAGGCTCAGTGAGATCTTTCGCACGCCACAGTAATAGATACCTACCTGCAAAATTACATCCGAGACCTTGAGACCTCTGTTATTTTTAGAACAGACAGTCTGAAGAAAAGCTCCAGACGCAATGACCATTTTCCCATAAATATTGCTTAGTTATATCTAACTCATTTGTTTTAATATTTGGTATGCGGTACTTATTTCAAAACGGGCTCTTAAACGAGCTAGTTTTTCGGTAATTTATTGCTGCAATTCGGGCTATCCTCAAAAGTTAACATCCTAACTTTTTGTCCCCATTAGTGATGTAGTATGTAATCTTTTTGGGGATAGCCCGAATTGCAGCAATAAATTGCTGAAAAACTAGCCCGTTTACGAGCCCCTTAAGAATTAGTAATTTCGAAAATCGAACGCTAACCTTAATAGGTGTATTACAAAATCCTTAAAACCGCCAATCTTTCTGACCATCATGCTTCCGACCCCAGACTTTTATACCTAGTAGGCGCCCAATCGAATTAACAGTGCCCATTATTGCCAAAACCACCCTAATCTACTGTGTATAGGTAGGCAAAAAGACTGATACGAAAAACACCAAGGCCAAGGCATCTCCAGCGCAGATCGAAAATTGCGTGTTTGAGCCCCTTTCAACATTCCTCCTGTCTACCTTCCCCGAAAGTGGCATAAAGTGAAATTATTAGAACAAATGAACGTGCAAAATCAGTGGCGGGCGAATCAGCGTGGCGTGCAGTTCGATCGAGGCGAAGCAAGGCGCGGAGGAAACGTCAGAAAAATCGAATTTTCATGACGGCAGTCGAGGCTGAGGCGGCGCGGCGGCAACACGAACTCAGCGCCCGCGCGCGCCCTGCACGCCCGCTCGCTGCACCACGCGACCCTGCCGACCAACTCGGGAACAGTGCTCAAAGTGTAGAACCTCTTTTATTTAATGGTAGTGCTCAATAGCGGGCTGATTAAGGGATAATGGGTTTGGCCACGTCCCGAGCGCGGGTCACTTTGTCGCCTGGCCACATAAAGTCGTGCTCGTTTGTTTCTTTATTAAAAGGTGACGTCATTACCGCGGTTGATTTTGGTGTATTAGTGATTATGGGTCTGCACCAGTTGTCGACAGTTGCATTGTCTCACATTCACTTATGTCATAAGGTCGATGGCAATCCATAAGGCTGCCGTGTAGTTGGCAAATTATGGACTTCAGTATTTATTGATTAATAAACGATTGCATTATAGTCGATGCCCATTATCGAGGTTGGTATTGCAGAATACCCTTTCAACTCGAATTCAACCTTGTCTGCAGACTGTTGGCGGTTTCTCCAACGTAATATTGTGGAGTATTTAAACTTTAACGGAAACTGAATAGTTAATAGAAAGTTCTGGAACTTGTGCGTATTTCTTTGTAATCATGGAGCTGGTAACTAAAAGTGGAAAAGTAGTCCGATATGTATTTGCAAAGTGAGTAGACAGGTGACTTATTGGTATAATTTACATTTTTATTGAAACCACAAAAACCAATAACTATTATTAGTTATTTCATTAATTTCAATAACTTGAGTTAACCTTTTTCCATGCTTTAATTAGTCAGTGCATTGATTATGCAAAATAAGTTGTGGTACTTATTAAAAAAAGGAATTGTATCATTGGTCATTTGTATTAGATGTAATCTTCGGTTGTACGTGACCTACATACATCTATTTTCAAAGACTCAATATGATACATTTACTAACAGACAGCAAATTAAGACATATATCTTCTAAAGATAAAGACTTTCGTCGGATGTACAACAGATAAAACAAATTAGGGTTAAAATATTATCTTCTAAGCTCTTGGTATTCTTTTCTTTCTTTCTTTCACTTTGATGAAAATAAAAAAGAATATGTCTAGGGTAGTGTATTAGCCTGTATTTGTTAAAATTTTGAAAGCAGGTCAATGTATTTTGTTTGAAAATTGTTTAACTATTAATAAAGTAGGTACGCGTAAGTTTGGTACAACTTTGTAAACGATTGATAATGCCGCTTATAGGCCGAGAATTTAAAATAAATTGAATGGTTGCACTTAAGAGACTCGTATATTTTAATAGGACTGTAAACCAACGGCAAAAATCACTCTTTTCATACAAAAGGCGATAACGATTTCCAAACCTTAAATGTTAAGCGATTTTGACCATTTTTTGATAGGTTTTCATACAGAACAAAATCTAAGTCTATACGTTTTTTGATTATTACGTCAAATAATCACCGAAATACGTTTTGTATGAGAATACTGAAACAACAATAAAACTGAATTTATTGATTATACTGAAAAAAAAAAAAAAACGTATAGACCTAGATTTTATTCTGACTGACACCCTGTCAAAAATTGGTCAAAATCGGTTAACATTTAAGGGGTGGAAATCGTTATCACCTTTTGTATGAAAAGCTGTAGGTTCACTCTTTTAAAAAAGTTTACTCGTTCGATCGAATATCAAACAAATACTTTCAAAACGGAGTAAAATATAGTTCATAGAAATCTAAAACCTTACACAAACCTTATTCAAACATCAGGTGTATATATGAGGCACGTGTTTTGGCATACACAGTGTCTAACTTACTTGTGTTTTAGGCATGATACTCATGAAATACCCCGTTCTCAGGAGGTATCCACCGATTAGGTATCCATAACGATATTGCCAAACTTTTGGCCCACCTTTATAAAAAGACCTAATTTAAATACCTTATCAAAACACTCGCACATTTGTACGTTATTCCATCGCCACCCCCAACCTTTACTCAAAGGTTAATAAACGCTTAACATGTTGACGAATCACAAAAAGTGTCAGGCGCTCCCCTGTAAGACTATAATTGTAACATTTGTAATAAATAAATAAATCACTTGAATATTCTCCAAGCGTTTCGATCGCCCAAAATAAACTAATAACCATCATCTAATGATTACGAAAGGGACCACGATTCGGAGCAAAAAAAATGTCGGTTTATCTTTCCAAGGAGACAACGGTAATTAGGGAACGGTAGACACACTCAAGGAATGATCAACTTCATCTTATGGCACGAAAGTCAATTGAATAATTTGTTTTTAAACAATCGGACTGTACCTTATTTAATTTATTACTTATAATTTATATAGTATACGCGCTTCGGACACTTCAACGGCGCGGTAGACATAATAATTATATGGTATTTGCATGAAACGTACGAAAATTAAAATTCCAGGTCAGTTGAGCACGCAACATGCTGAGCTTCACTCATTTTTATAACATACAAATGTAATTAATGATGAGCGACTCGTATGTTATTCGTATTATATACGGATCAAGGGATTTTAAAGCTAACGACAGTACTATAACAGCTTTTTCAAGACGGCACAAATTCTGAAAAATAACCGCAGCACAGTGTGGGACAGATTCCCGTTATCCTAAAGTTTACATAATCAGTATCATATCAGTCATGTGATACTCTAACGGGCAGTGCTTCGCTCAACGACAAGCTGTTAGCTGCTGCAGAAAACCAGTTTGTGCCATTGTAGACTCGACGTCGAAGATGGCGCTGGTGAGTTAGAGAGTCACATTCTATAGCGTGCATTTATCAATTCCTGATAAGACTTAATCAACCAACATTATTATAAAAAAAAATTGACTAGCACATGAACCCTATTCGACATTGCCTAAGCGATATCGCAAATTATTTTCCTACGTAATGGTAGTATGATCTTATTAACTTGACCACAAAAATGACTCCATCGGCTAGGCAATATCGAATATGCCCAGATCATTGTCCTGGCTGGAAGACCATCCCCTGCCGTGCTAAACTTATTAACTATACTTAAGACTAGACATATAAATAACTTATTGAATTTACGTTTGTAAAATATTTTACGAAACTTTCCGGTTCTTTACAAATTTAAACAAATCCTTTTCATCTTGTCTATTGCTACCCAAACAGAGTCATAGTGAATTAGAGTATCGTATCGATCATACACCATTAGGTGCCGCATAGGTGATGTACGTGCTTATTAAAGTCACATTATCGCCCGAGGTGACAATCTACTATTATTAATGACAGATTATATAACGTTTTCGAAATATTACTTCATATTTATCTTTTACAACCAAGAGCCATTGTAGAATTTTTAACTGAAACAATATAATGCAGAATTGCCGACAGTTTTTAACCAACGGTAGCAGAAGTCGCATTGGCCCACAATACTAATAAATCTTTTTATATTTTGTAACAAATCTATAAATAAGCAGTATTAGTAATAACGTTGAAGGAATATCTTTGTAACTTCAAAAGATGTCATTTACCTAATTGCCATTAAAATGGAGTGGTTAGATCAGTTCCCCAAACGCGTTAGTTCCGCGTAGCAGAATTTCCATTCGCGTTTTTCCCCACTAGAGTTATTTCGTTCATGTATGTATGTCACCATTGGCATGTATTGACTGGCGTTCCGTTCTCTAACAGTTTTTTTTTCTAAAAGTTTAATTTTACAAACGCAATTGGCACTAGTCGACCTTTGTCTAATAGCATTTTATTTTTTTCGATTGATGCTTCAGACGCAAATATTAACAGTCGCTCTTTTGACTAGGTTGATCCAAAAAGAGCTGTTACGGAAAATCTATATTTGTCGTTATTTTTACAAGCTTTTATTTAACTTGCAATGTATATATGTATGTAAACTAATGATTGAATTGAATATATTAAATTCAATTATCGATAATCTCATTATTTGTGTCCTTTTAAAATCTCTGACATCACTCTCCATGACTGGTGAGTCTTTGAACTTGGATTAGAAATAAAACGAGGTGAGTACCCAAATATTGTGTACTTATATTGACAATTAAAAAACAAACATTGTAACTTTACAAAATAAAAAAAAAAACGCTTAACTTATCCACGCTTGCAAGTAGGTATTATACCGATTTAATCCATACTACGAACTTCTGTAAATAACTTCATACTTAAAACCTACTTGTCATACTTCAGATACGATAATTTTTGAATACATGCCATCAGTGTTATAGTTCCTTCAAGGTGCTTATCAACTAGGGCTTTAATTTTGATATCCATTGATGTAATTTTTTTTTTCATTTACGGTATACATCATGTTGCATTTCGTTTTGCAATATATTGAAGTCCACGAGTTTCGCTTCGGCTTTCAACTGCGATATGAAATACAGCAAATTATATGTAGTATGAATCCTGCCGTTAATTTTTCTGTGCCAGCTCTCGACAACGTTATTTTACCTATGACGCTGGCCATAACAGGATATTACTTTGATCATCGCAATTGTCATTATAAGTACACAATATTTGGGTACTCACCTCGTTCTTTTCTAATCCAAGTTTAAAGACTCACCAGTCATGGACAGTGATGTGCTAATTGCGTTTGTAAAATTAAACTTTTAGAAAAAAAAAAACTGTTAGAGAAGGGAACGCCAGTCAATACATACCAATGGTGACATACATGAACGAAATAAAACTAGTGGGGAAAAATGCGACTGGAAATGGTGGTACGCGGAACTAACGCGTTTGGGGAACTATGCCAATGGTGACATACATGAACAAAAACAAACTCGAGTGGGGAAAAACGCGAATGGAAATTCTGCTACGCGGAACTAACGCGTTTGGGGAACTGATCTAACCACTCTTAAAATGTACGAAGACAAACTGCCCGGTAATAAAAACACTTGTTTTTTTTATTTAGCTCTGATCTAGATTTTTGAATTGAATAGGTAATTATTTTCAGATTCCTTGTTTTATACGGATTGTTACAGTTATTTGTACTTTTACCCCTATTTTGGTCATTTGTATGTTTAAATCTAAATATTTTAATAAGCATTTTTATAAATGCTTTATACATTAAAACGAGGTACCATTTCACGAGGTTTAATATTCCATTTTAAACCTCGTGAAATGGTAGACGAACGCTAGCAGTCACTCAATTTAAAAAAAATATATAGTTGGAAAAAAATCCGCGTTTGTTTACATCTCTGTCAGATAATAGTTTTGAATTCATACTAAAGTTACAAATCGTGCGTTTTGTATTGTGCTTTGAGGATCTATTACATTGGTTGGTGGAATTTTAAAAAATTCAAGTTTTGCACGAACAGTAAACCCAGAAAACGTTTGCAATGATTATCTCTTTTCATTTACTATGATGAATGAACAGTTATTTAGTTTGTCGTGCAAATAAGTCTGAAACCCCGACTTTACATATTTTGTAAACATGTAATGTTTCGTGACTAGGTTTTTGTGGTTTCACTATCTGTCCCATATTTTCACTTTTTAATGTATAAAGCATTTATAAAAATGCTTATTAAAATATTTAGATTTAAACATACAAATGACCAAAATAGGGGTAAAAGTACAAATAACTGTAACAATCCGTATAAAACAAGGAATCTGAAAATAATTACCTATTCAATTCAAAAATCTAGATCAGAGCTAAATAAAAAAAACAAGTGTTTTTATTACCGGGCAGTTTGTCTTCGTACATTTTAAGAGTGGTTAGATCAGTTCCCCAAACGCGTTAGTTCCGCGTAGCAGAATTTCCATTCGCGTTTTTCCCCACTCGAGTTTGTTTTAGTTCATGTATGTCACCATTGGCATAGTTCCCCAAACGCGTTAGTTCCGCGTACCACCATTTCCAGTCGCATTTTTCCCCACTAGTTTTATTTCGTTCATGTATGTCACCATTGGTATGTATTGACTGGCGTTCCCTTCTCTAACAGTTTTTTTTTTTCTAAAAGTTTAATTTTACAAATGCAATTAGCACATCACTGTCCATGACTGGTGAGTCTTTAAACTTGGATTAGAAAAGAACGAGGTGAGTACCCAAATATTGTGTACTTATAATGACAATTGCGATGATCAAAGTAATATCCTGTTATGGCCAGCGTCATAGGTAAAATAACGTTGTCGAGAGCTGGCACAGAAAAATTAACGGCAGGATTCATACTACATATAATTTGCTGTATTTCATATCGCAGTTGAAAGCCGAAGCGAAACTCGTGGACTTCAATATATTGCAAAACGAAATGCAACATGATGTATACCGTAAATGAAAAAAAAAAATTACATCAATGGATATCAAAATTAAAGCCCTAGTTGATAAGCATCTTGAAGGAACTATAACACTGATGGCGTGTATTCAAAAATTATCGTATCTGAAGTATGACAAGTAGGTTTTAAGTATGAAGTTATTTACAGAAGTTCTTAGTATGGATTAAATCGGTATAATACCTACTTGCAAGCGTGGATAAGTTAAGCGTTTTTTTTTTATTTTGTAAAGTTACAATGTTTGTTTTTTAATTGTCGTGTTGTTAAATTCAATTTATCGATAACTTACGTTTACTCATAGGGCGAATTCGAAAGTGTGTTCGCTAAATTTAAAATAATAAACGTCAAACTTGATTTTGACATTTTGTGCTGTACAAAATCGAGTTTGACGTTTCTAATTTTAAGTTTAGGATGCCGTTTGGATTTGGACCCAATACTGGCATAAACAGATTATCCCTCGATCTAACGATAGGAAAAAATAATTCGTGATACTAAAACTCTTTCACTTTCCGTCTGACTATAATAATATATTTTTAACATATTATTTATTATAATCGTTTCTCAAATCGATACTTAATGCCTTTTCACTTTGCGAAAGAAAACAAACCGCACGTCACTCGCTTAAATAGAACCTAAATTTCAAATAAATTTAAACCATAACCAATGTCAACAAAATCTTAATCAAAGTGAGTTTTGTATTTTTATAGGCTTTACTGAAAGGGTCGGCGTCAGTGATCCCATGTTAATATAGCCGGGGATTTGCTACGCCTTATTGCATCTTATTGCACCTTTTTCATGCAAATATGGATAAGAAAATTCAATAGCAGCCTCGTAATAACCGTTAGGGTTCACGAAGGTATATGTATGTAGTTTTGTTAAACTTTATATAAAAGGCTTTAGATAGTGGGGTAATTGGCTATTAAGGTTTAACACTAAACGTCACGTTGACGTCTAGCACATTAACGTGGTAATTTGAGTTTCTAGTCCGCGAGCCAGGTACAAATTTCGTCAATCATTCCCTCCCGGGCAATAACTCGTATAATGCTTCAGAAAATTGTATCATGAAGCCCCGTGAACGCCAGCTGCTGTTCCATGGGTGGAGTGAGCAGTGGTTACCTCAAAAGTACGTAGTTTTTTTTTAATTATTCCCCCCCGATCGAAAATTGATCAGATTATAGCTAACCCAATATCCTGAAGAATAAAAAAGTCGGCTGAATGGAGTGGTGGACTATACGTCAGCTGGTCACTAGAACAACCTGACGTATAATCCGCCGCTTTATAGTCAGCTGACTTTTTTTTCCTTCAAGATATTGGGTTAGCTATAATCTGTAAATTTTAAATCAGAAGTGAAAGATTTAAAAAAAACTACGTTTGTTTGAGGTTACCACTACTTAACCCACCTACGGAACCGCAGCGGCTTTATGATACAACTCTCTGATGCATTTTACGAAGAATCGCCCGGGAGGGAATTGGTCATGAAAATCTGTTGCTGGCTCGCGGACTATTGGTACCTAAAGAATAAATCGTCCTACCACTAACAGCCCGTTCTCACTGTGTCGTTAAACTTTCCTAACATCATCGATATCCATACATCGAAAGTTAATCGTGCCGTGCTGTATGTGAACAACTACATTTGAATATACAAGCCACAACAAGCCACGATACACGACTCTATGTATATCTATCTTTACGACACAGTGGGAAAGCGCCCTAAGTCTACGCCTTCTGACTGTATATTATACCCTTACATCTTTTGAATCGTGTGTGACACATGACGAAAATAAAACAATAATTTTAAAAAAGGTAAATAGTTGAGGGGGAGGATTGCCCTTGCAAAAAAACATACTCTTAATCAAGGTTTTATTGTTTTTGCTCTATCGTAAAAATGGTAATACATACAAGCGTCAAACTTGGTGTATTTTAATATTGGATTATTGGTTTATTCTATATTGGCATTTAACTAAACAGTGATAGGGCAAAGTGCTTTATTTAATGAAGTTAAAAACTAAGACTCGATTAGCGTCTTAGAGAAATTTTGCTCTTAAATTGACAAACCGAATTCTTATAGAGCTCATGACACTCGCACGTTCTCCCCGAATCCTCTTCGAATAAATTCAAATTCAAATTCAAATCATTTATTCAGCAAATTGGCAACCTGTGGGCTCTTTTACTTGTCACATGAATAAATTATAATGGATTGAATCTACCAGCGCTTCGGACAGATTCATCATTACTGAGAAGAAGCGCCGCAAGAAACTCAGCAGAATATCATCTTTTCAAATAAAAAAAATATTTTGTTAAACATCATCCATAAAACCATATAAAAATTAAATCGAAACATTATAAAGTAATAAGCAATAAATGATAATTGATAAAATTGATTGTTGAATGATCAACAAATATGAATACAAGCTGCTGGATAAAATAAATTAAGGCAGATACGAGTAGCCGTATATATATATTTTACAAACAATACTTGGAACGATCACTAGTTTATTCGGTATACAAACTTGTGTGTGATATAAAACGTCGTTCATGAACTCACGGGCGAGCCTAACTTGATCCGTCAGTGCGTGCTACATGTTCGTGCGTGTCTTGAACCATGGTCGTGTTTCGACGCAACGGCCACAAACGTAGGTACCTCGCTCCGCATAATGCCGACGAGCGCGCGGGTCAACTTATGGTTGACAGATGAAATGAGCGACGAGATTTGTTACTTGTAGATAACTAGCTACTTGATATAGGTATATTATTATATTAAATAATGAAATAAATAAATAAATATAAATTTATAGTGTCACTAAAGTCTGTTTGCCGAGAGTTGATAAATATTATGATATTGTCTCGAAATAGCGACTGTCCCTTACCTATCGCAAACTGTATGACGGGCGTCGCTTATCGCCGCGCGCACTGAGTTTCGTGGTACCAGCGTGGTGCGAGGCAGTTATTGTCACGCGCGGCGCCGCGCTGTGCGGGCGAGCGTGCGCACGCGGCTGCAATATTGCCAGAATACGCTTGGAGCGTGTCGTTTGGGTGTTCGTGTGTTGTTTTAGACGAAGAAATTAAAAGTTTCATAATAAACGTCACAGACTCTGATTCTTCCTCCGACTCTGAGACTTCGTCATGGTCGTCGTCCGATGATGAGCAATGGTCGAATATGCGTTAATGGCGATCATTGATCCTGGTTTTTGAAAAAAACTGGTCCTTTATTTGGTACAGTACTATTAAAATAAGTTCACCATTTGGCCATCCTCGGTTGTTGTCGGTATCCCTCGTTTTTCACATAGAGTATATCAAAGTAAAGATACGACCTTTAAATATATTACCCGTTGTCCTATTAAACACGATACAACAGAAGGATATGAGCCACAAAACCTCCTAATACCTATAAAGTAACACAACCTTTTATATTGAAATAAGAAAAATAAATCGTGACTATTTTTTGACGTTTGACGCATGACAAATATCGTGCTGCAGTAACTATTATATATATATATATATATATATATATATATATATATATATATATATACATCAATAAATAATGCATGTCCATATCGCTTCTGTAAACATCTTAGGTCTACTGGTAAGTAATGTCATCAGCGCCTCTATTCGGGAACGCTAAGTGATTCTGTAGCGATTCGTAAGCGAGATTTCTCATCCCTACCTTCCGCACGACACGTAATGCGTAAGAGCGAGATGAGAAATCTCGCTCACGAATCGCTACAGAATCACTTAGCGTTCCCGAATAGAGGCGCAGGGCAGATGTAACTTGTGTAATTTTTGTATTCGGCTTTAGCCGATAATAGCCGAGAAAAATGGAATCGTTAACTGATTTTAATCGTACCGTACTGCTAAGTGATTTATTATAATCGTCACTAAAATACGAAAGCCGCGAATATGTCATTGATTGAGGTTACATTTGCGGTTTTGGCATTATAATGACGATATAGTAAATCAATTAGCAGTACTGAATAGAGGCCCAGACCATGAATACTGCATCGAGTATTATAGTGATATATATTTTATAGTTATGATTTATCATTCAATTTAAATAACATAATGCACGTCATCATGCAGTACTCTAATTATGTCAATTTCGAACATAAACGCTTAATAGAATATGCACGCTTGACAACGATATAAAGACCTATTTTTTACTTTATCAATAAAAATGGCATCGCGTTTGCATGCACACAGAGTTTTTCTATTGTATAATATACCTACATTATATTCTATTATTTTATATTCCAATACAATTTGCTCTAGTTGCTGACAAAATTCAGTCTATAAAATCGTCATTAAATCCAAGATATGTTTTAACCTTACACATTAACTTATAATAATTAAAATCAATGATCTTACAGCGCCTCTATTCGGGAACGTCTAAGCGATATTGTAGCGACACGCTAATGAGATACTCATCCCACTCTTCCGCACGATGCGTAATGCGTAACAGTGGGATGCAAGTCTCGCTCGCGAGCCGCAACAATATCACTTGGACGTTTCCGAATAGAGGCCCAGGCGCCTCATTCGGGAACGCTAAGTGATTCTGTAGCGACTCGTAAGCCAGATCTCTCATCTCGCTCTTACTCATTACGCGTCGTGCGGAAGAGTGGAATGAGAAATCTGACTTACGAGTCGCTACAGAATCACTTAGCGTTCCCGAATAGAGGCGCAGGACAATCAATCAGCACATTGTTAGTATGCTTCCCTATTGTTCACTCGCTGAGACATAAATATAAATCTTAATATCAATGTCAGGAAAGTCATTTTTAAGTTTAAGTCTGCACTCTTAGCATTACTTCTTTTCACATTCTGAGTTTCTATTTATATAAGTGTCAACAACTTTGTTAGGTCGGTCAACATATTGTAACTTTGTAGCCGTGATCGAAGTTTGTAGCACATACGTAGCATACAGCTACGCCGTAGCAGTGCTACGAAGTGACTTTGCAACTTTGTTGTAATGTTTGTCTTAATTATTTTCAAAGTAAGGAAACTTGATCGTTAAGTTAAGGCACTTTTTAGTATCTACGTAAGTTTAGTTTTATTTTTAGCCTGACTATGACGAATTGGAGTATTTCGTTGAAGGCAAACATAATTAGGAAAACCTGCATACATCTGCCAAGTAATTGAAAGATGCTGAGGTCCCCAATCCAGACTGGTCCCAGTCCCTCTCACTATGAGATGACACCTATGCCCAGCATCAGATGATGATGATGTCGAATAAAGCCATGTGTCTTCGACAATATTTTGCCTTATAAATACGATTTGTTTGGACTTTTCTGTTGCCAGGAAAACGATAAACAGCAGATCCACCGGTACAATATCGCTTAAACAAAGTCGAACTAGGCCTTTAAAGTGCAATGCACACAGAATGCGTGCGCGGGTGTTTCCGTTGAATTTACCCGATCCGTACCCGTCCCACGCACGCGTTCTGTGTGTTGTCGTCCATATACATTCAACAGAATACAACCGCGCCCGACCCGCGCACGCGTTCTGTGTGTGTTGCGCTTTAAACTACACTTCCTATAACTATAAAATCGTAACCCAATAACAAATATATCGCTTAAGCCCAGCTTGGAATTTCTTTTACGGCCACAACTAAGTTCAAAGCACGGTTAGATCGACCGATACGCCACCAGAAGCACGCGAATATGAGAACGTTACTGGGGTTGCGTAACCCTGTGTTTTGGTCGGGAGGAAAACAAATTAGGGTGGTTCAATCAATAAGAATTTATTTTCAGTCATTCGATATTGCTTAAGCCTTAATAATTTTACAAGCTTTTATTTAGTTTCACCTGTAACGGAGTCTGTCTATAATCAAACGGTGCCTGTCTGTTATCAAATCTTGCAAGTTAAATTTGATGAAATTTCCAGTGTGGGATTGAGCTGAAATTTGATATACTGACGTAACTTCAATGCCATAGTGATGGTCTATCTCCACAAGCCCAAATACACAAACTCTACACCTCAGTCAAAATAATGTGGTCTTGTCGTTTCGCTACAGTCTGTAACGGTGTGCATAGGCACCCTCATTCTAAACGATCAACTATTTAGAATCGTAAATATTTCCCACTAGATGGCGCTGTAAGCTCACTTGTTTATAATTCAATATTATTAAAATTTTACAGTAAATACAATAAAATCAATATTCTAGTAGGAATGGATGGAGCGGACAGATGACTGATTGAGGAGCGAATCAAAGGGTTAACGCTAATGAACGGGAATGAATGGTGAAAGTATAACGTTAGAATTTAATCTAATGGCGGATTGCTCTGTGTAAACATCTCTTATGTATCGTTTTCTTTTATAATTTTGATTTAACTTGGTTTTGGGGAAAATATACGGATTTTGTCGTAAGACGTTGTTTTTATTAAACCGTATAGCTACATTCATGGATGCAAACCATTGTTATAATTAAACTTTGAATAATATTGAATTATAAACAAGTGAGCTTACAGCGCCATCTAGTGGGAAATACGTACGATTCGAATTTGTTGATCGTTTAGAATGAGGGTGCCTATACACACCGTTACAAGTCATGTGAACGTAGCAAAGGCATAAGGTGAAACATTTATTCACTGGTCATTACTTTTCTGCTATACAATAGTTCTTGTAGTAACGAAACGGCCAAGCCAACTTTTTTATCTATGGTAAGGTGTAGAGTTTGTGAAGTTAGGGCTTGTAGAGTTAGGGCGTGTAGAGTTAGAAGTTTGTCTTTGTTGTTTGTGGTTGTTGTTTGGTCTCGTCTTGCCAACATTTTATATGAAAATATTTTTGGTGGGAGTAATTTTAAAGCAAAGGCGGCCGCGTGGACTAGCGCCTCTATTCGGGAAGGCTAAGTGATGTTCTAGCGACTCGCGGGCAAGATTTCTCATGCCACTATTCCGCACGACGCGTAATGCGTAAGAGCGAGATGCGAGTCTCGCTCACGGGTCGCTGTAGTATCACTTAGACGTTCCCGAATAGAAACGAAGAATAGACGCCCTGGTTTAGTGTTGTTCCTTTGGGAACTGCATTTTAGCGTGGATGTCTATTATAATGAGAATTTAACTTTAGATTTGTACCAAATAGAAAGGAAAAGAAAAAGAATATCCTAGAATTGACTTGACAATACGCTAGTAAAAAACATTTCATCCGATCTTGATAAACGTTACAAGGAAGTCTGACAAATGTACGCAATTTTAACCAACTTCAAAAAAACCGAAGGAGGAGGTTCTCAATTCGACGCGTATATTTTTTTTTGTACACTGAGATTTAAACAAATAGTTCGTGCAAAAGAGAATTTAATATAAGGACGCAGTTTGTCTTTCTAACGATCTATTTGCATGTAACAAAAAGGGCCGGTATTCTATTCCTGCGACGGCATAATATACTCGCCGGCTAAATATAATAGGAGCAATGATATCGGAGTGCGTGTTATAGAGATTTGTACGTACAATGACCCAAGTTTTGCTTGTTGGGTATATGAGTCAGTTTCTTAACAAAACTGTAGGAAGATTGAGCAGAATTGCTTGCTGCTTCGAAGATTTGAGTCATGATAGGATGATAGCGTAATGTCACGAGCGCTACCCCCTATGTGCCATTGGATAAGAGGTAGTATATCATAATTTATTTACGTCTTACCACCTCGCTTTGTTTTTTCTTACTTTGGAAAGTTTACAATGATACGAAAGTGGTAAAATAAAGTGGCATGACTTTTAAGACGTAATACAAACCCATTGTTTTAGATTTCACTCTTGACGTACTGGAATAAAAAAAACCGGACAAGTGCGAGTTAAACTCGCGTGGAGAGGGTTCCGTTTCGTACATGATTATCTGAAATTTACTATGTTACTTTAAATACCATAGACTGCTTATACGTTTTCCTGTAATATAGATATCTATATCTATAGGTAAAGAGCTATTTTTTGTATTTTTTTCAAAATGTTAGGCCCAGTAGTTTCGAAGATAAGGGCGGGGGGGGGGGAATGGTCAATTTTCGCCTATTTTCCTAAATAGCTTCTAAACTATTTTACTTAAAATTCAAAAGAAAATATATTTAAGATCCTCACAATAAGCCTTTTCATTTGATATGTCACACGATGTAGGTAGCATAACTTTATTTTTTAATTTTCTAATTTACCCCCCAAAAGTGGCCCCCATGTTTAAAATTCATATATTTACGTCACGCGTCCGTGTTGCGGTCACCGACTTACATATGTATACCAAATTTCCACTCAATCGGTCTTGTAGTTTCGGAGCAAATTGTCTGTGATAGACGGACAGACAGACACGAGTGATCCTATAAGGGTTTCGTTTTTTCCTTTTGAGGTACGGAACCCCAAAAAGTACTTGTAGCGTACGCTTAACTTTATATTCAGAACGCAACCGTTCGCTTAGGCTATGGTTCGTCTTCTCGCTTCCTCCTGACTTCTCGCTTGCTCTCTCTCTTACCGGCTACCGAGCAGGATGTACATCTCTCCGTATTAGTTTTTTTTGCCCTTAGTGCTTAATAATTAATTGATCGAACCTGTGAATATAGTAAAATAAAGCCAAAGTCCGTAATTTCCTTGTTATACACTTTTTTATTGACATTACATTTGAACTAATATTTCCTAAAGAGTGGATACCCTCGCTCATTGACATCTTAAATTATTACCTACTTTGACAAATGACGTTCAGGGTGTCTATTCGGAAACGTCTAAGTGATACTGCAGCGACCCGCAAGTGAGACTCGCATCTCGCTCTTACGCATTACGCGATGAGAAATCTTGCTCGCGAGTCGCTCAACATCACTTAGGGTTCCCAAATAGACGCGCTGGTTAATCTTAGCAAGTATGAAAATCTACTACTGGTTGTAGGGTGACTATACTAGGAAATCCTAATTATTTGGTTATTAACTAATTTAGCTACAATTAAATACTTTTTTGACGTTGAAATTATTGCGTCAAGCTAATTTCATGCTTTTGATTTCAACATTGCAACCACTAAACCGGCCAGCCAATACACCTGCCCAGTGGGTGTATACCCCACGATTTAATGTACCATTAGGTACGTTAAACTGCACGTGTACTAAGCTAACATTAATTTAGATTGACGCCCGCAGGCCCCCAGACGAAACTTTTATCGTTTATTCCATTAAACTTGTCTCTTGGACTAACGCTGAGCTAAGCACTGTAAGTTAATTTACATATAATATTAACTTCACCTAGTTTCGATTTATTATCTGAGGTTAAAAGTTCTTGAGTTACATTTTAAGTGCACTTACTGGAAGATGTTTTTGTATCAAAAGTAACAATAAATCAATCAATAACAATATCAATAATCATAAGAAAAAAAAAAAGCCTAAAGCCTAAAGATAGTTTGGATTGACTTTGACTTTGAATAATATTTTGCCATGGATAAATATTATAGAATTAGTTAAAAAAAATGTAAATTTGGTTTATAATATTCTTTGTTATAGAAAAATTTTACGTGTAGGTAGGTACGCTCTTACTTTTAGTTACATATTTTAAAGTTGATCAGGTTTGGGATCACGTCTGTCTAAAGACAATTATACTGAAACATCTACCGGAACGAGTTTTAACGAAGTATATTCGCATAATTAACCGACCAATTTTCTCTTCAAGTGGGTTAGCCATAAACACCCAATCAATTACCCTACTTGCCTTGCAAGTGCCTCGGTGCACCGCACTGTGAGTTTATAGCCTGGGAATTAATAAATAGATAAAAGTAAGATATAAATAAATAAATAAATAAATAAAACTAAGATATAAATAAATAAATAAATAAATTACTGCTGATTAGCACAACCTTTGCTGATTTTCAGCTTGTACCGAGAACACTAACATCACCTCTACCTTTTATAAAATTGTAAAGAAATGCATACTTACTATAAAAAGTTTATTAGTAATCATGACTGCCCTCATTTTTTATCCTGCTATTTAACTATCAGTAATGAATCTCAACTTTAGGTGCACGCGATTAGATGAGGAGACGGCGGTACAGGGGCGGCGCGCTGTGAGGCGACCCAAGCGATGTCCGCTAGCTGAGCGTTGCCCGGCGGCGGTGCATGTACGCGGCGGCGGGCGGCGCGTCGCTCGCGGGCCGTAAGGTAAATATCACCTATATGTGCACTCGCTTAGGTGAGATAGTGATGGGCGAGCCAAGCGATGTCCGCTGGCAAAGCGGTGCCCGGCGGCAGTGTATCTACGCGACGGCAGGCGGCGCGTCGCTGGCGAGCCGTAAGGTAAATAAATATAACCTATATGTGCACACGCTTAGGTGAGACGGTGATGGGCGAGACAAGCGATGTCCACTGGCTAAGCGGTGGCCGGCGGCAGTATATCTACGCGATGGAAGGCGGCGCGTTGCACGCGGGTCGTAGGGTAAATATCTCACCTATATGTTCACAAGCTTAGGTGAGACTGTGATGGAGAGACAAGCGATGTCCGCCGGCTAAGTCGTGCCCGGCGGCAGTGTATCTACGAGACGGCAGGCGGCGCGTTGCATGCGAGTCGTAAGGTAAATATCACCTATATGTGCACACGTTTAGGTGATAAACTAATGGAGAGACAAGCGATGTCGCCGGCTAAGCGGTGCCCGGCGGCAGTGTATATACGCGATGGCGGGCGGCGCGTCGCTCGCGGGTCGTAAGGTAAATATCACCTATATGTGCTTGCGCTTAGTTGAGACAGTGATGGAGTGACAAGCGATGTCCGCTAGGTGAGTGGTGCCCGGCGGCAGTGCATGTACGTGAACGCGGTGACAGGGGTACTCGTGGGCCGTAATTAAAATATCATCTATCAGTTCAAGCGCTTAGATAAAATATTGTTGGTAACCAATATGTTATCTAAGACCAAGCAACCAACTTTGATTAACGAAATAAAAACTACTTTAGGCACGTTTGCGCTCTTTCTGAAGGGTAAACGAAACTGAACCTTCACGCTCAAATCGGTGACGCTGAATCGGGTATACTCGACTCCATTCGACATTAATCGTGCTCGGATCGGCGACGCTGAATCGCGTATAGTCGGTTCTAGTCGTCATCAGCCACGTTTATTTTATGATATTTAAGTGTTTGTTGTAGGCGCGCCAGCACGGCCGCCAGCCTGTCCCGCCGAGCCCGGGCCATTCCCCCCCGCACCCTGCGCCGACCGGCGTCCGCGCATACTCCTGCCAGCACTGGGAGGCGCGCCTCCAAGCCCCCCCGCGCCCGCTCTCCGCCGTCTCGGAGCCGGCGTGCGATGTCGTCGAGGTATAGCCTGTATGCTCCATGTGTGTAATAGTGTAAGCATGGTTAACTGAAGGCTAGCTGTAATAGTGGCATAAAAAATATATATGATTATTGTAGTCGCTGACCTAATCAATTCTGTACAAAAAGGTTTCGGATTGACGTGTTAATGGGCGGATAATATAGTATGCTATAACAAATCTGTCACTATTCTTGCTAGTGTTCGGTCAAAAAGAGAAGTTAATTTTCGATTGATCATATTTTGTTATATTGTATTTTATTCATAATACAACTGGGGATCTTAGATACACGAGACTTATTTTAGAATTTCGAGCGTTGGAAAGTTGCGTATAACGACTGAAATCAGCTTTAGAATCTGACTGTAAGACTTACAATGTTTTATTGCAAACATTGGAAAAATACATAATTCTGGACATTGTTTTCTGAATATCTTAAATAAGAAGCTTAGCTGTAACTGAACATGATTAATCGAAAGTTGATGTCTATTATTATTAAGAATAGTTCGATGTTTTTCTAATCCATGTTTAGTATATTTAACGTTTGTTGAGAATGTCAAACATTGCTTTCCCGCGTTCAGTGTCATTAGGTAAGAAACGTAAGTAAATGTTAGTACAAGGGTGTTTTTTATTGTTAGTATTAATTGTAAGCATGTGTAGGTGTGTTTATGTGAGACAATGCAACTGTTTACATCGGTGCAGTAGGTAGGTAAACCCTTTAATCCCCGCTATTTTTAGTCAAACTCTTTTTACTACAGTGCGTTTGAGATTCCCGACAGTATGATCCACGGGGAAGTGTTGATGAATAAAGTGATAAAAGTGGGCCGGCCATGAACCAGCGACATCTAGCGGCGACTTGCGTCCGATGGAAGGTGTCCAAGAACCAGAGACTGCGCCTCGACGTACGGAACGAAACATGAGTGACAGTGAATAAACAAAGGGCAAAACTGTTCAACAATAAAAAGCCAAATTGCGCTCGCTTCCATTAATTTCTCACGTAAAACATATCGCTACTTTAAGAATCGACCACTACGTAACTAAATCGTTTATTTAGCTATAAAAAATATAGTTTCGCCTTCCTCGTGCCTCTTGATCCAATTCTAAAGCATTCTAAAAGTGAGATATCTGAATAAATCCTGTGATGGGACTATAAGAGTGATCGTCGTTCGTGGTGTAAATAATTAGATTATTTCTATTAACAAAAGTAATAATTAGATAACTAGCATAGTCGCGCTAGCCGTAGTGTTAGTGAATTTGCTCGAGAATTATTTAATAACTTAATCGCGTAACTTAAGTAAAAACATAATAATAGAGCGGCAAAAAGTGCGTGCGAGTCGAATGTCCGAGTGATCGTTGGCCTTCGGCCGTTTCTTTCGTACACGAGCCCCAGACTACAAACTGGCAGGCATGCAGGCAGCTCTTATGCTAAGAAGCAAATCACGGGAGAGAAGAAAACAGCGTCTCAAGAGAGGGATCAAGCATGACCTACCGAGTAACATTGCGACCAAATCCATCGCTCCCTTCCCGAGATACCCGCCGGCTTCATGGGTATGTAGATAAAATAGAATTTTGAATTACACCAATGAGAAGACCTACTGAAAAGATTGCTAAATGACGCTATACTCAACCGTTTTAGGTGCTCAACTAAAATTAAACAAACCAAGTTAGCGTTAAAGAGCCATCAAAGAATACCATATAACGAAAAGATCGACTTCATGGCTCATTCACTAAGCCACGTCGCTTGGTGTGATTACTTTTGAGGTGACTGATTATTTTCAAGCCCCTGTAAAATTAGCTACAGCCGTAAAAGCGACATCTAGCAATATTTTAACGTCTATAAAGTTTTGTAACACTTTCAGTTACTAATTGGAAACAAATGGTCAGAACCTCTCCATTTATAACGCAGAAACGATATCAAAATAGAGGCCCAGTTAATTCAGAATAATATCGGCTCCAAAAACTTCAAATACATTTAGCATGTACCAGTTATATTTTTTAACAAACCTAACTGTTAATGGAGCATTAAAATCGATATTATATCTGACTGCTTGGTCACTTTAAAGAAGTTTACAAATTGTTTCTTTCCAATTAATAGCTTACCGTTTATTTATGAATTCTGTATAACATGCTACATTTCCGACGAAAAAACGACTTTATTGATCTAAAGATATTAATTACAAATTGTGTGTTTTCTATAAATTGTTGTGTTGGTAGTACATGTATCGTTGTATGTGTGTTAAAGTGGATTTGCATGGATTGTGGATTCAGTGGTAGCAAAGCTTTCGGGGGCTTACCTATTGTGTTGAGTGTTCTCGTGTGCCGAATAATTATAGGTTTACCTTGTTGTGGTAAGAAATACCATTGTCAATTTTGACAATTAATTAATTAATTTAATTAAGATAAAAAGCACTCTCATTCAATTTTATGCTCTTATCACGTTTTTGACAGATATTTGTGAAAATTTGGGCGCGTAAATGAAATAAAAAAATCAGTTAGATTAATGTAAATCAAACTTTAATATTATTCGATTTGGCTGTTTTCTATTTTACGTAAAATCTTCAAAGCAATTTTGTTAAGATTTGCTGGCTCTAAAATCAAATATGAGAAACCTTTTAGCCCAATAGAAAAAAAACAGTTACCGCACACGACTCGTGAATTTAACACAGAAAAATTCATGGGAAAAGCTAGCAATCTACCTACAATTCCTTTACCATTAATGAAAGCTAAAAAAAAAACAAGCGTATATTCAATTTTGTATTACACTTTCATTTACAATATCCGATGTTGCATTTTTTATGACGGAAATAATATTCCGAGTGCGTCGGAATTCGTCACTTGGGGTTGGAAGTTCGTAAAATATTTATCCGGTACCGTCGGATTTGGTACAAAAGGTAGTATTTTCACGATCAGCCTGATTTTATTTTGATTTGATTACATGGCCACAGTAAATTAAATCAAATCAAATATCATTATTTTATTTACCAGAAAAAGGTTTCACTTCTTATAGATAAACAGTTTTATTAAGCATATAGACTTAATGTACTAGATTGGCTGTGGTCCTAACACTAGGACAAGCCTGTGACGTGAGGGCCTTTATAAAGGATTACTTAAATTGTAAATACAGTGTAGGGTGAACAGTTTGTAAATATGAATATATTGAAAAAGCAATGAGACAGGTTTAACAAAAAACAGCGGGAAACAGCGTTAAACTATGGTTTAAACTTAACTACTAATGCGTGTGTGTGTGTGTGTGTGTGTGTGTGTGTGTGTGTGTGTGTGTGTGTGTGTGTGTGAAGAGACCGTGCAAAGTGCCGAGAATACGGTGTTCTTACTACCCGGTATGGAACTCGGAAGATTCTTCTCCTTTGTAGACCCGAGTATGTAGGCGAGTTGACTATGGCACGGTGCATTAACTACCATCCCATCCACCCATACCATCTTAGGACTAATTAATTGAACGTGGCCACAAGTAGTCTCGTGGCTCTGCCCACCCTATTAGGGATTTTGGGCGTGATGCTATGTACCTATATGTAATGTATGTATTAACGTTGTGGCGCGGTAAATGTAAAGTGTATATGCGATTTTGCGATATGGGGAAGGATGTTCTTGCTTTGCTGTCGAGTTATTAAAACCAATATCGTAGTAAAATAATTAGCGATATTGCTTAGGCAATGTTTTGGCTGACTCGATACTGTGAAGTGCAACTTCCTACCGTGCCGAAGGACTTGCGTTCGAGTCCCGTTAGGGGTAAACTTTTTTGTGATGACCACGAATTTTTATACCCTAGTCATGGATGTTTAGCATTTATATTATGTATTTAAAGTATTATTCATATCGCTGTATACTACTCATAGTACAGGGAAATCCTAGTTTGGGCTTAGCTCAATGTATTACTGTCCAAGATATTATTACTATTAATAATAATCTCGAATAGATGCCCCTCGATTAAAACTATCAATTTGCAGAGCAACATAAAAAAAAATGTTACTCTGCCTTACAAAACATACCTACATGTCGTAGTACAAAATAGCGACTCTGCTCAATTTAGGTCCTACCTTTGAAATGTAAAACATGACCGAGGTGACTTCTACTGTTCTCTTTTTAATTCCGGCTGGAAAGGCCCAGCATTCTTCATTTTAAAAGCAAAATCAGACCTCGTAGTGAAAAAGAAAACATTCCAGCACAACTTTTAATTCATCAAGCTCGGCCCGCCTGTAATGTCCATTCATCTCGAGCCATTGTTCTACTTGCTATAACTAATACGTACATGCGTATTATATGTGTTCGTGGGACGTATAGCACATAATAGCAAGCAGTACTGCGCCTCTATTCGGGAACGCTAAGTGATATTGCAGGGACACGCGAGCGTGATTCTCATCCTAATCTCGCTCACGAATCACAGAATCACTTAGCATTCCCGAAGTAACATTCGAGATATATTTTTCTACAGATGCAAAATTCTCTAACTTGCGGTTCCAGAGCTCTCGTTGAAGATATTTTTTTCTTTCCCAACCTTTATCTTCATACGCTGTCTTCAAGCTATTCCAAGCTTCTTTCGCTGTCACCGCATTGTACACGTGCGTGTAGCACTCTGGTTCAAGTAACAAACATATCGTGGTCCTTGCCTGTCGATCTACGTCTTTATCAAGTTTGTCGGTTTCGATACTTTCTATGACTTTCCACCAATCCTTATTTTCCAAGTAATTTTTCACTAAGAATTTCCAGTTTGGATAGTCCGACGTACCTTTTAGTTTTCTTATTCCGCTAATGCCGGTGGAGGTCTCCCCTGACATGATGCGCAAAATAATTTCGCAAGTTGAACAAACACTATAATTTTTTAAATTTACGTTACACAAATGCTCTAAATTCTGCCAAGGCCATGAACGGAAACAGGCCCATAACCTATTGGAAGGAGAGTAGGCAGTGATTGGCACAATTCACATTTATTAGGATAAATGTACAGCGAACAGACCGGTGTGTATAAAGACAAATTACAAAATAATAATTTAACGGTAACCAAAGCGATGCGCTATACTGTGACATAGTTCTATTACAGCCAGTATAATAAATACGATTACGGCCAGTAAGTATAGCTCCTATATGACCTCCAACAGTATTAACCGAAAATCAACTGTTAGACTTTATCACCCTGGAGCAACCTGTAACATTCATTGACACTGTCACGTTTGTTGCATAGGTTGTGGCACTTAGAGCCCAAACGCACAGGCAGGTGTCTTGTGTAGCGCCTAAAGCCTAGCAAGTCAGGTGACTACTGAATGCGCCAAGCGCGCAGTGCGGCCGGTGCCGAGAAATCTAGAACGTTTGTTTTTCGCTAGGCTCTAGGCGCTAAACAAGCCACCTACCTGTGTGGCTTTAGCCTTATTAATGTCACTCGTTAATGGGCCAGACACAAATATGCATACGTTTATACCTTTTCATATCTAATTATACATAATGCAAATGTGTCTATCCCCAAAGTGATTCAGCTATAGGTATAATAGTCATTACTAAATTAACATCAAGATCGAGACAACTGTTAACGAAAATAATAAAAACGCTCTACTGAGGCAAGCTGCGATTTTAAATGGCTCGTCCCTGCTAGCTATAGTAGCTTGAACATTCCCTATTGTTTCTCTTTTAAACAAATACTGAGTTGCTATCGTACTCGTTACTCGGTACCAGCTGGATGAACCTTCGTAATGTCACAATTTCGCTACTTTTACGATGTCGTATAACCGCAGCCGGATATTGTATGTAAAATAAAAATAAAAACAGCCATAACACATGTATTAAAATGTAGAACATTGGAAACAGCTATACTTATAGAAAAGCGGCTCTAGCAAGGTTGACACAAGGATAAGTTAAACCGTCTTATTTCTAAGTGCGTCTCTCTCACACTAGTGCTGACGAAAGAGATATTCAGAGAGATAGACGGGTTTCACTTTTCCCCGTGTCTGGCATGCTAGAGCCGCAGGCATTTGAAAGCAATTATCATTTATCTTTACAGATTTCCCATACATTTAACTCCTTGCTATTTAAAAAGTCGACTGACAGGTTCTTTTAACAATTAAATAAATTAAATAAATACTTACTTAATTGTTTGGTATAATTTACACTCATTGTTTTATGAAATAAAAAAAGCTAATTCTTAAATCTTAATCTCAATCTTTTGTTGATTTGACATTTTGTGTTATATTAAATAGTGAAATGTTTTGTTATTAGAGTATATTATCGAAAGTAATAGGTCTTTCATTCGCTTTAGGGCCTGTTTCACAATGTCCGAGTAAAATGTATCTGTCGAGTAACTCATATAAAATTCGCCGTTATCTGCCAAATAACGCCTTACTTGGATATTGTGAAACAGGCCCTTAGTGGGGTATTAGTCTTGGGCACCATATTGATGCTTGACTGACTGTTCTTTTATAAAATAATCTGTACTGTGTCCCAGATACAAACCACGTATACACGTGTAAGTATATTCAGAGATGCACGCTCTGAATATTGCATCAGGCGTAATAGGTACGACTAATTAATTACCAGCTCTAATGGGGTGATGAAGCGCCGTGGGTTAATCAACTGCTTGTTACCTTTCAATATGTAGAAATCACGGAATTGATAAGGATAAGGTTTCACTGGAAGATTTTAAATCCCGACTGTGACTTATTTTATCTCTAGTCTCTAGGTTTTAAATTACAATACCATGATAATGTTCCAAAATCTCGCAACTGGTGTAGCATAGTCAGTAAATCGCATTGTTACCCTCACGTCTATGGCAAGAATGTCATCATTTTTGAATACCTTTATACATCATATCAATATATTATAATATCAATATATTTAAAAAAAATATATTGATATTATAATTGCAAAAGTGTTTTTGTTTGCTTTTTTGTTTCTTTTAAAGGCTAAACAGCTTAACAGAATTCAATATAAAATTACACAAACGTAGCTTGTTATATGGAGAAGGTCATAGAATACTTACTTACCCGATATCCTTGAAGGATATTGAGGAACTTTCATAAATAGAGGAACTATGAGTAATGCTACTCCTCGGTAGATGGCGCTGCGCGCGATAAATGATTTACACGCGGACAGAGTCGTAGGCAAAAGCTAGTGTGAATTCAATTCCAAAACTATTGGTAATTCAATAAAATTATAATTTCCATCACAAATCTATGAGCCCGCTCGCTTACTTACCTAATTTAAGGGTCAGGGTAAGGAAGGGTCCGTGGAAATTTTGACCGTTATAACAGCGTCAGTCGTCAAATATATATACCTACTAAGTATTATGTTTATTTGCCATCTCCTGCAACATTTACTTAAGATAATATGAACGACATAAGCGATTCACTTTTCATGACGTAAACTCGCTTAAAATGACAAAACACTGTCAAGAATTCACGAGTAAAAGCCTTTCTGAGAAGACGTCAAAGACATCATTCTAACTTCGTTCTTATCAATATCGCAGACATGTTAAAAGATCACTCGATTTGCGTGGCGGAGCGTTTATAAAGCAAGCGGCTGTCGTCGCTATCATTCAGCTATCATGCGGAAGCCATTACCCCCTCACCTCCCACCACCCTAAACGCACCTTCGTTACCACTTCAGCACCACAACCTTACATCTTCGACCAATAATGAACCAAGCCAAACCCAATGCACTGTAATACATTAACATAAGGTTTGGATTGTTAAATGAAGTTGTTATTTAAACGCAAACCGAGGCCAGGCGAATGATGCGACAGAAGTTTCACTTTCGGTGGGGTTTCGATAACATTTTTCGGAACGTCATCGCTCGAACGTTTTGGCAAATATTGCTGACATCAGAAATGAAGATTTCACATTTTATCACTCGAAAATGTTAACAAAATGTAGGGTGCTCATTTTGTAAATAACTGACACGAAAGAGCTGCTTTTACTTTGCAAAAAACTTGCTCGTTTTACATATATTTTTGTGTGATAAGACATAATAATATGAAGCAATGACTAACTTTTATGCTTAGTATTTTAATTTAAAACCATGTCTTCCTATGTAAAATATTCTGCTCCCGTCATAATTTAGGTAGGTATATTTTTTATTTTTTTTTATTTTCTCATCTTAATTTTTATATTTATTCATGAATAATTATTAAAATAAAACGGTACCATCTAACACTAAAAAAATAGATAAAAACTAAAACTAGACTAAATTTACTAAGGTATATTTGTTTTACGAAAAACTCAAATTCTTAATTCCTTGACGATGTCATCGACCCCTACTGTATTATTTATACCTATTCAGAAAATGTTAACGATAATTATTGACAATGAATCATCGCTACGTCACTATCTAGTCATGCATCGTATCGATCGAGCTCATCGATATCTGCATAGCGCAGACCTTGACACGGTGCCCTCAGCACAACACTATCGTGTCAAAATGAGGACAGTTTTTTTTACATTAAAAGGTTTAATAATGATAATTTAGCACAATCACGCACATTTGTTAGTTTGTTTTGATACATTGCGGCTTTTGAAAGGTGTCGGTTACTGTTCTGTGCCTGAAACCACGCAACGAAAGTTCAGTGGAATAAGGTGGGGTTGTACTGAAATTATCATCTGTATTTTAATGTTCAAGTTATCGCTGCATACAATCTGCAAGTTGCATGAAAGCTACAATTGAATTGGAATTGAATTGCATAATAGTTAACGACCTTTGGTGATACAACACTGAGCTTAATCACTCTTTCCTCGAAGAGAGTTAAATTATATTAGTCAGAAATTGCAGACATATTTTTTTTCATTTATTTCATTAAACAAAATCATTTGTGTTGAAATTACAATATTCTTAAAAAACAATACATAATCATTAACATTGAAAATATATTTAAATGTCAAGTTAAAACTAAAAATACACAACGCACAACATACAAACTAATAAAAATCCAAAAAACAAAATTGTCTAATTTATTCCTATTAGATTAATATTATTGGGTAAAGTCTATTCGTGTCGATAAAAAATATGTAAAACACCATAAAAATAAAAAAATAAAAATGTCCAGTTACCTACAATTTATCTAATTTAAAATAATAATAATAATAATAATAAAAAAGCAACAACATAATTTATTACGAACCTACAGTTGTTGTTCAGTAGCATCTGTTACAATGGGAGTTTTCCATTTTAGATGTCTACATAAAATATAACTTAAATCAAGATATCATAAAATCTAATAAGAAAATTTGACGCATCAGTACAAGTTAAGAGTAAAAATTAACCTAAAATCCGACTGGGAAAAAACAGTAAAAATTCAGTACCAAAAATGTTATTTACGGTCTTAAAGAAGGCTTGCAGATTATTTTTATGAAGGGTTAAGATCTTGTAGCGATGGCGAGTAAATATAAAAGCAATGTCTTGCCAAGTGGAAAATGATGGGTCGTATAGAGATTATCCTGTCCTCTCGTAAAAAGTAAACGGCTGCCGACCAGCGAACGATGCGAACTGTACGCGGCCCGAATATGAAGGCTGGATAAAATATTTAACTAATTCTAGGAATTTTCGTAGTATTTTCATAAATTATGGCAGTTTTCGGCTCGTAAATAGACCTCGCTTAAGACCGATACCTCACGGGCCGTAGACATTACATTCAAGTAAATCCTAACTTGAGTACTGTATTAATCTTGAACGCAAGTTATAAACACTGAAAGAAACTACTCCTATTTAATCGTATTTCTACATCTGACTCTGACGAGAATGGACGTCAAGCTTTGGAGGCTTTAATTAGAAAAAGGCTTACCGGTAGCTCATTTAGCCAAATGGTTGGTCTAATAGACAAGTAAAAATCGAAACAACATTATCAGTAGGTTATTATAGCGTAGCTTATGTCAAAGGGGACATTTAAACACTGATCCATTTGTGTATAAACAATTAATCATAGACTTCATATTGTTTCATAAAAAATTAAAGGCACTTTCTAGTATTTCGACGTCCTTAATTAATTTTATATTTATGGTGCCTCCTCTCAGGCAGCTCACGAGCTGTATAAGAGCTTATACAGTCGTTGTAACGCTCAAACTAGAGTTATAATAGCTGTATAAGCTCTTATACAGCTTGTGTGCTGCTTGGAGTGTATCGATTACTTTATATACCTAGTACCATTTGTACCTAGATATTTTATCCTACAGATGGTTTGAAAGGCCACTGCGGTGGAGTGGAAATCAATTAGAAAACGCATTTATTATTTACTAGCTTCTGCCTGCGAATTCATCCGCCTGTAATTCGGTTTTTTGTAAACTAGTTTTTTCCCCGGGAACTTTAATTTTGCGGGATAGAAAGTACCTACTCTAATCCTATTCCAGGAATTAAGTATATACCAAGTTTCTTGAACATCCGTTCAGTTGTTACGTAGCTGAGTAGTAATAATCATACCGCCAGGCAAACGCACACACACATCTAAAAGTTCTACTCCATTATTATACGAAAATCATAATTCTGGTAACTAGTTATATTTTTAAGTAGTTACTAGAGTTAACATTTTCGCATACCCAAAACAGCTAAATAATGCATTGGCCACCCTTATATTAACAAATTTGATTATGAAATTGCTTCCTCTTCCGACCCATAATTTGAGAATTTTGCCATGCCAATGACCACATAATGTTCGACTGCAAAGCTATTTTAGCCTAAAATAACGACTAATACCGTCATCCAATTAAAGTTGGAGTCATATCGTAATTGAATCAAACATTAGAGCGAATTCGCCACGAAATCGTATACAAACGAAATTACATTTTCAACCGCAATATGACAGCCTTTTATTTCGGATGAGGAATTCTACTAATTAACGTACAGTGAGTAAGTGCATCACCTAGGAAGTCCTTCGAAAATCAAATCTCATTATCGTCATTTTACCGAAAAACGTCCACTGCTGGACATAGGCCTCTCCCAGTGATCGCTACAACGACCGATTCTGTGCAGCTGGCATCCAGCGGGGTCCCGCAATCTTTACCAGGTCGTCAGTCCACCGTGTGGGTAGTCTGCCCACGTTCCACCTTCCAGTACGTGGTGACCATTTAGAAGCTTCTATGACCCCATCGACCGTCTATTGCTCGGCTCACAACCACTTAAGTTTAGCAATTCTTTGGGCTATGTCGGTAACTCTACATCTTCTGCGGATCTCCTCATTCAAATCTACTCTAATAAAATAGGGTCCAGTTAATTAATTCAATAACTCGATGAAAAAACAAAGGACAACCGATACTGTTAAGTATCGCTGACAGTCAACAAAACGGTTCGAACAGTAGCGATAATATCATTGTTGAAAAGAGAAACGACCACCATCAATTTTAGAATAGCTTACATAGCAAAGGAACAGTTTAGGGTTCTAAAACTATTTGTCAGTAACTGGGATGTGAATGTATTTGATTGTATTGATTTTAAAAGTAAAAGAGGCGTTGAGGTGCTTTTAAGTATTTTAAATTATGTGTTTGTAGAAATCTGCTGGAATAAACAAAGATGGCCGACTCGGTGGCACAGTGGTACTGTAATGGCGTACTACCATGTGATTCCCTAACGTGCGCAGCGGCTGATCAGCGATGACGGCACATTCAAATTTAGACCGAATGTCTTTGTACTTACAGTCTTAATTAATAGTTTCGTTTATCCACTGATCAGCTGCTGTGCACCTCAGAGAATCACACCATTGTGCTAAGGGTTTGAATTCCGCTAGGGGAAATCTTATTGTCATGAGCACGAATGTTTGTAATTGGAATCATGGATGTTTATTATTTATGTATGTATGTAAGTATTTGCATCGTTATCTGGCACCCATCGTACAGAGAATCCTAGTTTGGGAGTATATCAGCGTATGTTAGTGTCCAAGATATAATAGTCATAATAATAATTAATTATTACTATTATTTTGCCATACCCAAATCTACAACCACTGAACCCGCCGTTTTTTAAGGTTGTTGTCATTGCCGTTTACACTCGTGATGTTCCGACTAAGAATTTAGAGTTCTAATTGAGTGGTAATCCTAGAGTCAAGTGTGATTTTCGCGAAATCATTAAAATTTGTAGAATAAGTTGGGGTAAAATCAGTTTTCATCGATATTCGGAAAGATTTTAAAATACTCTTCATTTCTTGTATTAACAATGGACTCATTGCTGAATCTTTTATTGATTTTTTACATATCAATGTTATAGGGGCGGATATCGAAACAGAAGACGACTTTTCTCTACTTGATGCGTGCTAGATTCATGCCGTGATGAGCTGCGTACGCATACCTATCAGCTTCTCTTATTCTAAGCTTCTCGGGGCGTCTCATCAAGTAGAAAAAAGTAGTCTTCTGTTTCTGCCTCAAAGTACAAAGTGGCATAGGTAAACCAACAGAAAGAACCTCAGTAAGTCTATAAGTAAGTAGCAATGGTCGAGCATTAAGGGACATACGACATTAACTAATATTCTGGGAAGTGATCAGCTCAAAATTAAAATTAAAAAGTGAAATTATACGAGAGGGAATGTGGATGAACTACGCTCATAGGTATATTATGAACAAAGCGCTTCCAACATTTATTAAATAAGTCTTTAAGCATAAAAAGTAGATATCAATAAGCAGTTTGTTTAGTAATCAATTCTTGATACTAAGTTCTCTGTTCCAAATCGACTGTATTTGTAAAGTTCATTATCTAACCCGACTGTAATGAATTAGGTTAATCTTTTTAAGCTAGTTTCCAAAATGAAATTAAAGTTCATTGCTTTTTCGAATTGCGCAGGCAACGTTTTCAAAGCGTCAAACAAGCGCCAGTGTCCGGCGTGGGGCAATTAACCCGGTTGACTTTGTGTACAGTACGGGGACGATACGATTACAATACGGGAACCTAATAACTTTACGATCATCCGTTGATTCATAACGATACGCAAGAAGTTCGCACCAGTCGGAAACAGTCTGCACTAAAGACAATAAACTCAAACCGACACCTTGGGCCCTGCCAGACACGGGGATAAATTAAACCGGTTAATCTCTCTGACTATCCCTTTCGTCGGCACTAGTGTGAGAGAGACACACTTAGAGATAAGGTGGTTTAACTAACCCTTATGTCAATCTCGCTAGGGCCGCTGCCCGTACTAATAACCTAAGTCTCGAGCGTAGACTATTTATATGCATACAGCTGTGTGGTCACTGATGTGGCACCCTATTCCGAACTGCTAAGTGATTTACTATCATTATCGTCAAATAAAATGCCAAAACCGCGGATGTGTCGTTGTTTTTTACGTGTTTGACTTTCACATTCGCGGTTTTGTCAATTTATGGCGAGTCCCGAATACCCTGATACTATTATTTGCCAGGACTACGACTTTGTCTATAATACAAAATCGGTCGGGTGTATATTATGTTTTGTCTCTTTTAACGCATTCCTTGTCACAAAGATTTTGCCAAGTGCTGAATCACTAGGCGAGACTTGCCATATAGGCAGAACGCACAGACGAGTTCACGGCACTGAGTGAAGACCGTACTTAAAACGCATATTATGCGTCGCTGGCAGTGAATTCGTTATAACTTTAAAAAACTCTAGAAAGCTCTCGCAATCAACAAAGATCAAATATAAAAGGATACCACGTACCGTTATCAAAAACAAAAGGATCCTAAACAAAATAAATGCGATTAATAATTAAGTTCTATGCCATGTCTTAAATCTTTATAGTTTTTATTGTGGATTGGATCCTTTAACTTAAATTACGTCCAACGTGTCGTCACCGTATCGGCATCACGCCGTGTCAACGGGCATATACCGTCGCGTCGCACTGTTGCTTAGATAATGAACTCATTACGGGTTCAAGTCATGCTTAAGGCTGTTGCATGTAATGCTGTCATGAATATGCGTGCTCTCTTGTTTCCGCTTCCGTTGACACCAGCTGTCTGAACATGTTAGCAAGCAATTATGCGACGGGTTTTCTCTGTGAAACTTGAGACTAATTAGTGCAGCACTTTATAATAATATGTTCAAATTGACATAATATATTTTGTACATTATCTCTTTAGTTTTCAATGATTACTCAATCAAATGGTGCACGTCTTTATGTGCAGGCCGAATATTGATTCGGTCAGGCACACTTCAAGCTAAATTTTATCAAAAAAAACAGGCCAGAAGACCGTTATAAAAGTCGTAACAGTCATTATAAAACACTATAATGACTGTTACATAATTTGAAGTCGTATAAGACTGGAATTATACAACGATTTTGCTTGTCGGGTAGTGCTAGGAAAATTTAAGCTCTTTTTCTGGTATAATCATAAAATGACTTTGTTAAAGTCTTAATACATTGTGTTAGGTACAAATACGTTTATTTTTATTCAAAGAACCAGATAAGTTACCAAAAGATTTTCTAATCAGCAAACAATCAGAATAATGATAAATTAATTCGAGAAAATACTTAAACGCTGCGAAGGCAATTGATTCCTCGTTTAACCTTACAGATCAAGTTTGATTCAATTTTCTTTGAAGGCAAACGTATCAATTCTGTTGCCTTATCGGGGAAATTCGAAAAAAGCTTCTGAATTAAGAAGATTGATTACCTGGTAGGGGAAAAACATTGCCTTATAGACTGCATTAAGTTACAGATGGAATCCACTCCATGCAGAATGGTTTGATAACAGTTTGTAGTATGCAAAATGGTCGCTCGTTAATATTACAATGCAGGCAGAGCAAAATGTGCACTTGCGTCACAATGACATGTCATAATTTCCCTTCAAGACCTAAAATGACTACGGTAATTGCATATCGGTTCAATTAAATGGTTGAATTGATGATGTTATAAATTAAATTTTGGACGCAGGAATGCAAAACAATGTATTACCTATCTAGTTTTGTACTAAGTTACGTTACAAATTGTGTTAAATGATACCATTAAGTGCGTTATAGGATAAAAACTTTCAAACTGAAGTCATACATATCTAACTCTTATTTTGGAGTCATCCATCCAAAAGAACATCAGTTTCATTGTTATAAGAGATTATATATATCAACTGTGGAAATTTCAAATGTCGTAAGGGACATTTTGAGGAAATGTCAAAATGTCCATTACGACATTTGAAATAAGGTCCATTGTGTCGAAATGTCAAAATGTCCCTTACGGCATTTGAAATTTACACAGTCGATATATAGGGCAGTTAAATAAGAATTTATTGAGGAATTAATTTCCAGAAAACTGGAAATCGTCCTAAAATCTTCATTTAGTTCTAAATGCGTGTAATCCGAGTTTGCACTAGCCCAGGAGGAGAGCATAACTTTTGGGAGCCTTGATTTCGGCTATACCACTGAACCGAATTTGAACTTGTGTATGTTCATTCGACGCAGAATTTAACCTTCTTAAATATAGAGGTGAAAACATTTTCCATCCGAGCTACTACCGTTTTCGAGCTGCAAAGCAAAAAACCGAAAAAAGTAGTCAATACTTCGCGGTTATTTGGCTCCCAAAAGTTATGCTGTGCAAACTCGGTTTACACGCATTTAGAACTAAATGAAGATTTTAGGACGATTTCCAGCTTTCTGGGAATTAATTCTTCAAAACCCTTGTTTTTCGATCTTATTTAACTGCCCTAATATGGCCGTGTACCATTATATTTTTTACAATAGTTTAAAGCTTCCATCCTGCGTCGTTTTCATTCTAAAAAGTGTGTGACTCCCTTAAAATAACACTTCGTTGACGAACTCACTGGCGAGCCTAAGTTGACCCGTCAGTGCGTATAAACAACATGTTCCTGCGTGTCTTCGACCTTGGTTGTAATCCGACATAACTGGCCACGGTCGTAGGTACCTAACTCCGCATAATGATTTATGATTGTCGGATGAAAATGAGAGACGAAATGAGGGATGAGATTTGTTACAGAATAACATAGCTACGCAGCCGACGTCGCTTAATAGCCTGGACACAAAGCCCAGCATTTCAGGCACCAACAAGCCCATGATTGGAACATTTAAAAAACAAGAGGGCCGTGATCCGGCCGCTCTTTAAAAATGCTCCAACCATGATCTTGTCGTATGGGCCCAGTATGCTGGGCTTTATGTACAGGACATTAAAAACGAATAATAAGGGATTCAAAATAACTTTATTTAACATATCCGAAGAAATAATAACGCCGTGAAGCAATGGAATGTCGTCGCGTGTGGAGGCGCCTTTACTCGTAACTAATCCTACTTAAAGTGAGCCATTCTTGTATACATACATATATAACGTAATCGGTTTCTCGGAAATGGCTCTAACGATTTAGATGTTTCACTTTCCAAGTTTATCATTAAGTTTAATCCTATATGGTGTCATCCCTTGAAATTCTTTTGTACACGTTTAGTTATCGCGTTCAACAGTGGGGTCGCCTTTACTGTGAAGTTCATAAGAGCTACCATATCTTAGCAAAATAATTTGCGATATCGTTTAGGCACTGTTGAATACAGGCCCAGGTACTTGATGATTAATTAGTGTAGAGAGGCATATAGCATTTATTTAGGTAGATATATATATACACTAAATCAGTCCGTGGTTTGATTACCTAACGTATACATAATGCCATTTAATTTAGTCCTAATGAATTTGTACTTACTGCAGCTGCAGGCTAAATAATGTGGGTTTTCGTGAACATATACCTATACGGATCTTTACAATATGTATGCGTGAAGAAGAAAGTGGAAGAAAACAGAAGATTTCTTTGTCCTAGTCAAGGGCTACAGGTAGAATACTCTAGAATACCTAATACGCTATGCAAAGTGAAATCAGTCTAAATATCTTTATTTAATTTAGGCTTTTACACCGGATTGAAGGGAGCAAATCTGTACTGATTTTAAATAGTGCGAGGACACATTAAACTAATTTTATTAGTTGATATCGATTAAAATGACGTTGTGTAATTCTAAGAATTTGGATTAAGAAGAAAACGACAGTTTTTGAGGAATTAACTTCTTTAATATTTTATATAATTTTCATAATATACGATCAACATTTTTCCATATTTTCATACTTCAATCTTCGTCGCCTGAACGACAATATCCATTTTAGTGACTCGAAACAGTCAATGTCAGATATCGGTTTTTAATAGTTGCGATAAGTATATATGAAAAAGGTTTGCACATTATTAAAAGTATTCAAACTTAGCCATTAGTTATGATAATGATGGTTAAAAATTGCTTTTTATCGATGTCGATAAACTTAGTCGATTTTTAAATAATCACTAGCACTGGTACATTTTTGCCCCCGTCAATCCGGTGTTTGCTTATGAATGTCAAGGAATGAATCAACCACCAGTTCGGAGAAAACCTCTACCGAGAAGAGCCGACAAGAAACTCTGAGAGGTATCAGTATATCAATATTACGTTTTTAGGGGAATTACAAAAGTATACCGGTTTCCAGCGTCGTTACTTCACATCTCTGTCCATCGTTACATCCCTAACCCGGTTAGAGTTACCACTTACCAAGCACTGACACGAGTAGGTACGTGTTATGTTTCGGGATTGATACCCCATTCGCAGCGAACAATATCGTGCTAGTCCTTCAGTGATTAAATTATCAGACAAAACCCGTACTGGAGTCACAAACTATGCCTTGTACAGTAAGTCTGGTATAAATTAATGTGTCAATAACAAATTCTTATTGTATACCTTATTTATTTGATGATAAATTGATGCTGACAAACGAAAATCTGACAAGTTTACTACTTCTAAAAATCAGTAACTGAGACTACCTACCAAATATTTTTCATATTTTAAAGTGCATTTGTAAATTGCGAGATTATGCTATGCTCAGTGACTATGAAACGGACTCCGATGAAAAGCAACATCATTTTATCAGATCGGACTCGGGTCACAACAAAAAATGATAAGAATTTTAAACAGACTAGATTTCATAGCCATTATATACAGATATAGTGAATAATATGTTTCCATCGGTAAAACTCGGATCTCAATCGGAAGACGACGGGACCCGAAGTGTCAATTAATTATTGTATTCAATGAGTGACATGTTTATATTCATTCATACGAAACTTTATTATTTACTATCAAATGTCAAAATGAAAAATGACAGCATGGTATGATGGGTACTGGCCCCCAGTTCTCGATGCATTCGAGATTATGTCGATTGCGAGATTAAACTTCAGATTCATACAGTTGTGTCAAATGACTGACGTTTAAGCTCGATTGTGAGATTATGTCAAATGCACCGAGAATTGAGGGCCTGCTGAAGCTAAGTAGCTTCAGCAGGCCCTCAGTTCTCGGCTCTCTCAAGTGAGAGAGCACGATAAATACGAACTTTTCCGATAAAACACGATGGAAACTAATTATGCACTTTTTTTTTTTTTTTTTTTAATTTATTTATAAGTTAATTACAATTTTTTTTTTTTTTAACTAAAGCAGCGGGCGAAAACTACATTCAGTTTATCTGCCGCTGTTTTCACTACATCTGTACTTAATTTTCCATACAGGCGTTTAGCATAACCCTACAAAAACAACGTAGATAAGGTGACTGACATCTGTCGGCGGGTAAACAAAAACTGCTTTATTTGCAAGCACCTGCTTAACACGCTATACATGCAAACCTTCTATGTTATCAATACATATAAAGCAGTACCGTGACTCACTTATAGACAACACACAGAGTAAACGGGTGGTCCTAGAGGTGCACAACCAGGGGTTTTTTGAAATTCCATCTCTAAAGGGGTGAAAAGGGGTGATAGAGTTTGTATGGAAAATACCGCGGGCGAAGCTGTGGCGAGTCCAATAGTTCTCTAATAAGTATCGTCGTTCATTTCGTTTCTCATTTCGTCCGACAATCATAAAAAGACTCGCGCACGTAAGCATTATGCGGAGCGAGGTACCTACATTCGTGGCCAGTTGCGTCGAAATACGACTAAAGTTGAAGACACGTACGAACACATAGTTTATACGCACTGACGGGTCAAGTAAGGCTCGTCGTTGAGTTCATGAAGGAGGTTTTATTTAAGAGAATCACATCCCTGATGACATAATAATAAAGTTCTCTAGTTGGTTTGTTTATATACAATTTTATTATCTGCAACTTTCTGTGATATGAATATTAATGTCAACATAAGCCAATCAAAATTAAAGTCACAGTTTTGACGAATTTTAACTCCAAAATGCAGTCATATAAAATTAAATTAAAATTTGACCCCGTAAAGGAGATCATTAGAGTTTTTCTAAATTATAACTTGACGGATGTTTTTGCTTTTTTTGAGTCAATTGATTAAACGAAGGCAATAAATTAAAAAAATGCGACCAAAATTCTTTTAAGTCTAGTGTTGGTCTTTTATCTATAAACTTTTTAGGAACAACTAGCAAATAAAATTAAGGGTCCATTAATTAAATAATATAAATAAGCAATTTTTTATAACATTTAATTGTAAAGTAATAGAATATAGCTCACGGAGCCATTAATAAGTAGGGTACTCTGCTAATTTCGCTAGGTATTCAAAAGAGCTCGATGCACGTCAATAAGTTGCTCTCTTTCGTGTTTAAAAGTGGAACAAGAACAAGCCTCCGATTAATAGGTGTAGTGGAGTTTACTGCACCCTGGCTGGACTAATCCACATATTCTCGTAATCAACAAAAATAGTTTCGAATGACGCAAAAAGTTCCGCAGCCGGTAGGATTCGAACCTACGCTCCCAGAGGGAATCTGATTTCGAGTCAGACGCCTTAACCACTCGGAGCTACTAATAATAAAGAATATTATAAAAAATCTTGCACAAAGTCTAGTATTTCAGTAGGCCGATATTTCGGTGATGTTTTTCGTCGCTCCGGTTGCTTTCGCTGACTTCCTTCCTTCTGCCTCCGACCATAAAACACTGCGGCAACGGCAAGCCAAGGCAAAACGAAATAAAACGGCACTATCCTTACCAAACAAGATTATGATTTTTTTAATTTAAAAGTTCGGTTGGCATGCAACGTTTGCTTGAACATTCTGATGTTTTATTTTGGTAGCTGGTCTCTGAATTTATTAATTTTAGGGACTTGATTAAATCCGTACTTAGGTGTATATTATCAGGCAAAGACATTCCATGTGACATGGATTCAATTGAACAGGACTTCCAAATTGATATTTCTAACGACTTTTTTCGTATTATTTACGAAAGCTTATCTCAACAGCACTTTATCCTTAAATCGTAAGCATTTCTTTTCCTAATTTATCTGCCATCAAATGAAATTCAATTCAAAAATTTGTAGTTATTTATTGTGACAGCAAAAGAACTCCTCAATTAATGAACGCTAACCTAGTTAATCCCAGTGGTAAAAACCTTATTGGAAGTTCGTAATATTACAAAAAAAACCGGACAAGTGCGAGTTAAACTCGCGTGGAGAGGGTTCCGTTCCGTACATGAGTATCTGCAATTTACTAGGTTACTTTAAATACCATAGACTTCTTATAGGTTTTCCTGTAATCTATAGGTAAACAACTATTCTCTGTATTTTTTTCAAAATTTTAGCCCCAGTAGTTTCCGAAATAAGGGGGGGGGGAATGGAACTTCCAAACTATTTTACTTAAAATTCAGAAAAATATATATTTAAAGTCCTCACAATAAGCCCTTTCATTTGATATGTCACACAATATAGATTGCATAACATATATTTACGTCACGCGTCCGTGTTGCGGTCACTGACTTACATATGTATACCAAATTTCAGCTCAATCGGTCCAGTAGTTTCGGAGCAAATTGGCTGTGACAGACGGACAGACAGACAGACAGACAGACAGACAGACAGACAGACAGACAGACAGACAGACAGACGCACGAGTGATCCTATAAGGGTTTCGTTTTTCCTTTTGAGGTACGGAACCCTAAAAACATCAATTTTATGGTTTCCGCTGTAATAAAAATCTGCAATAATATTCTGACACAATGAAGCGAAAGTTATAATAGAAAATGAAAACTTGTTGTAAATAAAAACGAAGACTTCAAAATATTTAAGTGTAAAATGTGCTAAACTCGCAGTCATGCAATATGCCACCATGTCATTCGTAACATGTGAATTAATTATCTTGACAATTCAATTCAAATTTTGTGTTATAGCTCCATCGATATTATCGATGATTCCGCCAATGTCAAGGTTTAAAGAGACCAGTGACAATTCGAAAAATGTCGAGTGACAATTGTCAAGCGACAGGTGACAAGTGACAATTTTGAAAATTATTTTCTTTAGTCGTGCTTATAAACATGAAGCATCCATATTTTAAGCATCCAAAGTTCCATATTTTAATTTAATGACAATAATGTTGTGAAACAAGTCGACATATTTGTAGATTTGTCGGTAATTCTTGTCGGGCTTGCGTTACACTTGCAGTTTTTTCGTTGGTAGTTAAAAAATGTCTCTCCGCGAAAGCAGTAGTAGTGACAGTGATAGCAATTTAGACGAGTTATCATAGAGTAGAGTATATTTACAATTGTCATCTTATTTAGACAGTACCTATTTCACGACCTACAATTGTTACGTTTTCTTGACAATAATAATTGTCGTCCTTCGTTGTATTTTTACGCAGCTGACCACTTTCGAAGGTCTGCATCAACAAGCGAGCGGGTTAATCGACCGAGCGAGCGAAGCGTCTCCGTTTCAGCTTGGGCAAAAATGCTTTCGTATGTCCAGCGGATGTCCGGCGTCTGTCCATTTGTTCTCGTCTACAGGCCGCAGTTCCCCACCGATGCTCGTGAAATTTTGTGAGCAGGTTCGATAATTATATAGAATTTCGAAGTTTTTTTTCGAGTTTTTGCAATTACAAACTTATTTGCGGTATTGGTAAACTGACCCGACCTATGTCGATGTATGGGGATATCAACGGCAAAGTTAAGTTTGTCGCGAGGTTTACATTACAGCTCACAGAGCCACTAGTTTATAATTGTCGATTGAATGAGATACTAAATGCAAGAGAATAACAGAACTGCCATGTGATTCCTTAACGTGCGCAGCGGCTGATCAGCGTTGACGGACACATTCAAATTTAGACCGAATGACATTGTCTTTACAATCTAAATTAATAGTTTCGTTTATCCGCTGATCAGCTGCACCCGTTAGAGAATCACACCCCTGAATAGTTCGTATTACGCTTCTATAAAATAATTTTGAAATATAAAGCATGGCAACGGCTATATTAACTGCTGTCGTGATCCAAATTGCCAAGAAACAAATTTATTTTACCTTAAATTACTACGAGAACCTGCACCACTTCTGTGAAATAACTGAATAGGTAGTTATACGAACCACCACTTACAGACGGTTAACCGTTGAATTTACATGGAAACGCGTCCTTGTTAAATTTTAATGTGTATGTTCGGATTCTATATTCTCGTTTTATACGTAATAATAACATAATACTACATACGTACATAATAATCTTGAATTTCCGATTAATAATACTTTATTTCAGACTAACAAATACTAAATTTGGTTAGTGTTGGTATGAAATTTAGTGCGAGAATAAAATCTACTTTGAAAATAAGCTATCATAGTTACATATTACGATGACGATTATTATTTTGACGACGCGGTTAGCCTATTTGGGAGTGACCCTGCCTCCGAAGCTAGCGTCCCGGGTTTGATCCCCGGTAAGGGCAAATATTTGTGTGATCAGCAGGAATGCTTGTTCCTGAGTCTCGGATGTTTCCTATGTATATAAGTATTTTTTTCTCTATATAAGTATGTATGTCCTCGTCTAGTACCCATAACACAAGCCTTTAGAGCTTACTTTGGGACTAGATCGATTTGTGTAAAAGATTGTCCCCTGATTTATTTATTTATTTTATTTATTATTACGCCCGTTACGCAAAGTTGTTTCATACCTCCTCTTAAAATTTGCTTCAAGGACAATCGGCCAAAATTCAAAGTCATGTTGGATTTTTACCCGATTGCGCCAGAAGGAGGGTACTGTGTTTCAAATGTACGTATTTATGTCTGCAGGAATGACATAATTTTTTAACTAAAATATGAAAATAAAAATTATAATTATAAAAACTAAAAAACTCGACTGCATTTAACTCTTAAAAGAGATAAACAAAACATTAATTGTGCCCTATCCATTGAGGTTGACATGGAAATAGCAGTCGGGTTTTTTGTTTTTTTATAATTATTTGGTTTCTCATACGACAACATGTACCTACTTAATGAAAAGATATATCAGTTACAACGTTGTTTTTACTGTTGTTAAGATATTGCCAATAGGACAATCTTTAATTGACTTTCACGTTAGTTATTTATTACTATTTGTGCAAACTACCTATTTGTACAATATTATAATTTTCACTATAGTGTTTTACCTATATAAATTTATTCCAATAAAGCTCAATTGACGTGACAAATATAAGTAAGTTGCCGTGTAAAATATAGAAAAGCCAACCATTTATATATAGAAGATATACTTCAGTGCGAATTCGCACGCAAATTTCTATATTAGTCTGACTTGACAACAGAATTTACGTGTCGCGAAAGGGGAAATATATTTCTATTACATATTGTACTTTGCGAATTCTTTGACGTTTCTTAGGGTCTTGGTTTAAGAAATAGATGTATGACTTATTTTGGTTAAGCGTTCCTAGAATAGGAAATAACGTGACACGATAACCAAATAAGGAAAGGCGTCAGCAATGGAAGCATGATAAAGCATCGCTTTAAGAGGAGTGTGAACCTACGGCTTTTCATACAAAAGGCGATAACGATTTCCACCCCTTAAATGTTAACTGATGTTCTCCAATTTTTGATAGGTTGTCAGTCAGAACAAAATCTAGGTCTATACGTTTTGATTTTTTCACAATAATCTGTAAATTCAGTTTTATTGTGGTTTCAGTATTCTCATACAAAACTAATTTCGGCATTATTTGACTTTCTTGATCATTCATCAAAATTCAAAAAACGTATAGTCCTAGATTTTGTTCTGACTATCAAAAATTGGTCAAAATCGGTTAACATTTAAGGGGTGAAAACCGTTATCGCCTTTTGTATGAAAAGGGTGATCTTTGCTTTTGGTTCACAGTCCTCTTAAGGTTAAACACTAGGCAAACACGCATGCATTCTTCTAGTCCTATCAGCGCGTCTGTTCGGGAACGCTAAGTGATTCTTGAGCGAGATTTCTCAGCTCGCTCTTACGCATTACGCGTCATGCGGAAGAGTGGGATGAGAAATCTCGCTCACGAATCGCTACAGAATCACTTAGCGTTCCCGAAAAGAGGCGCTGAACTTATTTTAGCATTTGACGTTTTGGATGCTTCCGCAAATATAGTACCCAATACTAACGCACGCCGAGAACAAGGGTGCAGTTTAACTATAATAATAAATACTATTTACAAAGGTAGAAAGGCATTGGTGGTGTTGCATGGATTTGACAGCAAAGCCGACAAAAGAATTGGCTACAGTACCCCACGTTTCGCCTTACCCCTCTCTCTCCTACACAAGAATTATGGTTATCATAAGTATAATGTTACGAACTGATCGTAAAGCACGTGTTAAAAAACAATAGTTTGCGGTGGCGTCTTAAAGAGCTTCATTTGAAATCTTGTTGCATGATTAGGCTGGTTTTAGTGTCACCCGGACCGTCAGTACGGATCGCTCCGCACAGACCGATCTGTATTAAAGCTTAGGGAGCGTTTTAAAGTAATGCGGGCGGGCGTCCGTACGGACCCGATATAGATCCGTCTGTGCGGAGCGATCCGTACTGATAGTCCGCGTGATACTAAAACCAGCCTTACTGTGCCGATAGGTGGTGGAAACCCGCGCTGAAAGTCACAGCGGAAGCAGCAGTGGTGGGGATGAAGGTGCCCTTCTAATAGCATTTATTCTTATGGTTTAACATCGTCTGTATCACACCAAGTGTCATTTATATTCCAGAACCTTCTCCACTTCGTTACTTCGAAAGTTAATTGCAAAATGTGACCGAAATTACTTTAATCAATAATCGATGTGTTCTGTCCTTCAACTTACCGCATAATTCGCCCTACTAATATTTGTTTGCGACAAAATGGAAGTAAAGGTCAACGTCTGCCATTTGAATAGTGTAGCTTAACTGACGGAGGTATTATCACGATAAAAAATATAGTAGACGTTCCTTAATGAGTGAACTTGTGACAAAAAGAATAGTTAGATCAGCATCTGATACACTTTAATTTTACATGTATTACACATAGTGAATAGGTACCCTACGGTTATCCGAAGAAAAATATACATAGTTTACGACGAATACACAGTCCAAAAATAAAGAGTATCTACTTAGAAATCAATTTAAAAAACTGGACAACACCAGTTGACCTGTCAAAGTTCGATGTGCAAATTGTAAAAAAAATGATTAATTAAGTATATATTATACATATTGTATAGCGTAACCAAACATACACGCAAATACGAACACAAATAGTGTTTATTTGCTATTTAAAAGATAAAAGCACTCACAAATAATTTCTACTCCTTATTGGAGTACTGTGCGTTTAGTTTACGCGTATTAAAGTTAAGAATATCATCTATTCATTCACCCTTGTATTCAACTTTGAAGTGCTACTCAAATATTTGAAAGTATATTCAATTCCCTACAATGAAACAATTGGTTCCCCGACTGGGTTGATGAGCTGTTGTACAGTACTTGAGTGATACTTATCAAGACAGTCGAAGGGAGTATGACAGTGAATTAGGCATGTACACCAAACTCGATCTCGTATTCCTTCAATTTGATCCAAACTTTACATTAGTGTATTTTAGGAGCATTAGTTTGGAATTACCTTTAACGAGAAGAGACAAGTGGGGTAGAAGCCCAATTAGTCAGTCACCGCTGCACGATAACGCAGGTATTGTTAGCTAAGCTTAGTCATGTGCAGTCTAGGTTAATTACACAAATAATGCTACGTTAAAGCAAGTTGATTTAGTGAGATTTATTAAACAACCATAATATGATTGTAAAAAAAATAACTTGACATTTGAACTGGCGCCACATTCGGGAACGCTAAGTGATTCTGTAGCGACTCGTAAGCCAGATTTCTCATTCCACTCTTCCGCACGACGCCAAATGCGTAAGAGCGAGATGAGAGATCTGGCTTACGAGTCGCTACAGAATCACTTAGCGTTCCCGAATGAGGCGCCTGCAATAAAGATGTTATTACTCAAATAAATTAATGATACGGAGTTTATACAGCTTGCAGTCAACGACAGAGTGATCATCAAAATTGGTCATCATGTTGGATTTAACGGACAAAATCTTTAGTGGAATGGTACAAAGATTAATTGAATTACAATAATGTTCAAGATTTACGACAACTGAAGAAATCACACATACACTTAGCTTATTTTTTAGAAGCTTTTTGCGGTAAACTTACATGTGAAGACATCGGGGCCACTGTGCGTGGAAATCAACGGAATCTTCATAAAGATTTAAGCCGACTACGGCGAACGCTGTGCACGGAGACGTGGTTTTGGGTGATTTACGCTTACAAACTTGGCTTCACTTTATATCAATACATAGGTGACATCACCCAGAGCTACTTGTTCGTGCACAACGTGACCCCCAGTTAAAGTTTGCCTCACTGACACATAATTTAAACTGTTCTATTTACCCCACAATATTGGTCAAAGTAAACCACATTTCTCTTACATAATTATTCCATGAGAATAGGTATTTTCAAGCGCCCAATGAAATTTCATTCTCAACAAATACAAAACTTAACATAAGTTTGAATTCATTGGCTCTGGCATAGCGTGCGGCGCGCCCACCGTGTAATATGTTTTTTACGAACATAAATCAGCCAGGGGTAATTGCCCAAGGATCACATTAACATAATAGAGTGACTTTCGGTGTCGGCAGAACATGTATTTCATGCACGTAAATGCATTTCTTTCCTGTCTTGAACTTTAATATTTTCCCACATATTGATAAGACTTTTTTATTTGACTTCGCAACTTACCCTGCAAGTAAATTTGACGCACGTAATTTCGTTGAACCGAGAGTACTATGATATATTTTTAATGTTAAAGCCTCATTAGAATTGGGCAAATTGGAATTAAAAGAGGGACAACATGTCTATACTCATTTAGCTACATGCGAAGAAACCGTCTTACAAAGAAAGCTATTGTGGGCATTTCGAAAATATATAACGACTTCTGTAAAACTACAAGGAAACGAAAGTCGATGGAATGATGGAAATGCCCTCTTAATGAAACTTTATATTGGTTGGTACGTTGGAGCGCATTTTCAGCGTCATAAATGTTGTAGTCGGGCATTAGTTTCCAACTTTATTACTTAATGTTTAAAGAAATTGTAAGTATAGGATGTATAAATGCCATATTGTTAGCAACAAATTGTCTTTCTGAAGGCGTACATTTACCGCAGAAATTGTAACTATTATACAATGGAGAAACTTTTAAGTAATGTCTATGAAACGAGCACAAACAAAAGCTTTGCAAGCGGTTAAACTTCAGCTATAGAAAAGTTCATTAAAGAGATCGGATTACCTAGATATTGAAAAACTAGTTTAAAACGACGGTGTAGCTAAGCTATTGTTTTCTTCCTAATTGCTATAATTTCAATCCAGCATATCATCATCATAGAAAAAAGAAGCAAGAAAGAAAACCATTTATAGCCACAAAACAAATACTGTGGATCTTATAACCTGGGCACCGTTAATCAAATAGTTAACTTCGCTAATTCAATACTAAAAAAGTTAACTTGGTTAAACATTAAAGCGTTCCATTTCGGAAGATTTAAAGGAAGTTAACGTTAATCGTTAACTCGTGATAGAAATTGCATTTTATATAAAAAATAAAAAAAATAAAAAATCTTTATTGATAAAACTTATTTGACATTAATACAACTAAAGACTAAACATACTGATGGACAAAAATAACACACGTGCCTGAACTAGGAAGTTCCTGTGTTTCAGGCGAAAAAGGACTTACATAACTATCTTAAACAATCACATGAAAAATACAAATAATATTCTTAGTAGTGAGATAAATTATGTCGTTGCGTTATGGATTTTCTTGTAAAAAAATGTTTCTATGGGCTATGGAAGTTTAGGCATGACACGAAAAATTCATAAAAGAAGGGTGTAACCGCCGACCCGCCCGAAAGTACTTGTCAGAATGTGTTTTTCGCGGCGCGCAGGGCGATCCGCGCAAAGTCCTTTGAGCAACTATTAGGTACGTAATTAACGATTAACGTAATTTAATTGTTTTAAAGGACGTTAATGAGTCCGTTAACAATTTTTTATGTTAACTAAAAGTTAATCCGTTACTCGAAATGTTCATTTCGTTAATTAACGATTAACGGATTAACGGTCTTGTGCCCAGCTATGCTTATAACCAATGCTTAATTCTTAGTGCAAAAGAACTATGGCAAAACAGACAAACTCGGCGTTAGCTGGCAGCAATCATGTAAGACTGTTGCGGAGCGCTGTTTATCAGTTTGCACCTTTTGTAGTTACAACCCTAAAATAATTAATCCAGTAATGATAATTACATTTTCATCATAGGCCTATATATGTCCCACTGATGGGCACGGGCACCGGCCTACTGACACAATGAAAGGGTCTGGGCAATTTGGGCATCAGTTCATACATACGGACCCAGTCCGGATTGAGAACTTCACACATATATCGTCATTCCCGATTTTTTCCTTCACCGAAATGTCCGTGGTAAATTTCAAATTAAATTTCCACAATAATAATGATATTATCTTGGACACACAACGTATGCGTAGTTACTTTGATATCACGAGTGTAATTTAGTGACGGGAAGCATAAGTCGCGCGAAGACGATTGAAATGCATCGATGAGCACGTTGTGAGCACGCGGCAAACCGAGTCTAGGCACCGCCACTCCCACCGTCCCGCGCCGCGCCACCGCCGTTGTTACACACAAAGATGATCTCACGGCATCTTTTTGGCACGCGGGAACATACACTCTTTCTTTCTATCTCGATATAGTTCTGTGGGTATCCTTGTGTAAAGATAACCTAAGAAAATTTTAATTAAATAATAAAGTGGGAGATTTAGTAACGACATTTGAAGGAATCAATCATGTATGAAACCCAGTTAAAGCTCTTTAAACTTTTACCTCTTAATTGTTACATAACTATACAAAAGAGCTATGACATAGTTTTACTTTTGTTTTTGATATTTAAGATAAATAAGAATCAATTCTGTCAAACAATTTTAATCGCAACTAAACGAAAACAAATAGTAACATCTTGTATCAATCATTTTTCATCGCAACAAGAATGAGTGGCACTATTCCAAAGTTATAAAATGTAATACGGTTTTTTGGGTAAATACTGGGGTGACTGTATTAATTATTTGCATAAGTATTGGTAATTATGCACTTCGGAGCATTTTGTGATAAACAATATTATCACACAATCAATACATTTCAAAACGCTACCTCTTAACTGGAACCTTGTTGTTTATGAGGGTTTAGAGGGTTTTTATTGCAGCCAGCCCCATTGTGTTAGTTGTGATATATCGAACGGGCCAATACGGCGTAATAGAACGACTGGCTTCCTTCTGGTCGTAAGTCTTCATTTTCTGTATATTGAAATCGTGACTTGTTTGAACAAATGTTAAACGGCTTTTTAACAAGACTTCGGTATTCCACGTTATGAGATGTTATGTTTTGGGTCAATTCATACAGATTATCCATGAGTGTGACCTGTAGAGGGAGCGAAACGTCAGGTCAGTGGAAACTCTGATTTTCGTTTGTGTAAAGTGTGCAAAAATACCGCATGCTGATTGATAATTTGTTTAAATAAGTAAGTTAAAGTCGAATGATTTCCCAGTTGATTGTAGAAAACTTGGAAATTGGAGAGATATTTTTCGTTCACATTTTAACCATTTCGGTGTGAAGAAGTTATATACACACTCACAAACTATTGCATTTATAATTATAAGTGTGATTCATTACGTATATTCTAATGGCAATCTACTGGAACTGCATGCTTATACGCCGATTAAAAGATACCTATCCCAATTCCTGTCGTCATACGAGGAAGCTTGTGCTCAACAGTGAAACGTATCATAGGTTGATTTTCTGCCGTAATATTAATAGCAGTACTGTTCATTTTCCAGTGCGCAGCCGGGCGCGCGGCATGGCAGGAGGCGGCAGCGCTGTCGGTGGGCGGCGGCGGCGCGGGCGCGGGCGGCGCGGCCCGACGCTGCTCCGTGCTCGGCGACCACCCAGGCGCACGCCGCGACCAGCGCGGCAAGTGGCACAGGAACAACCGGGTACGATTTACAATCAGGCGCAAATGTGCACGTGGCACTATAACAACCGAGTAGGTATGATCCTTTACAACCAGCCTCTGATTCTCTAACGTGCAAGTAGCTCATGAACAACAAAATATGATCCTTAAAATCCGCTGTAGTCTTTTAATTCTCTAAAGTGTAAGTGACACATTAACAATCAGGTTTGATCCGTTACTCAGCCAATCAACCAACTGAGTATTTAGGTATATCCTTTAATACCAGTTATGTGATAATCCAACGTGCCATTGACACTACACTGGTACAATCAATACACACATATAATAGAATCGTAAAGTGGAAAAAGTCTACAATGAAGATAGCAATAAAACAAGTGCGAGTTAAACTCGCGTGGAGAGGGTTCCGTTCCGTACATGATTATCTGAAATTTACTAGGTTACTTTAAATACCATAGACTCCTTATAGGTTTTCCTATAATCTATAGGTAAAGAACTATTTTCTGTAATTTTTTCAAAATTTTAGCCCCAGTAGTTTCGGAAATAAGGGGGGGGGGTCAATTTTCGCCTATTTTCCTAAATAAATTCTAAACTCTTTTACTTCAAATTCAAAAGAAAATATATTTAATATCCTCACATAAGATTTGATTTGATATGTCACACGATATAGATTGCATAACTTTTTTTTTAATTTTCTAATTTACCCCCCAAAAGTGGCCCCCATGTTTAAAATTCATATAAGTACTTACGTCACGCGTCCGTATTGCGGTCACCGACATACTTATGAATACCAAATTTCAACTCAAGCGGTCCAGTAGTTTCGGAGCAAATTGGCTGTGACAGACGGACAGACAGACAGACAGACAGACAGACAGACAGACAGACACACGAGTGATCCTATAAGGGTTGAGTTTTTTTCCTTTTGAACCCTAAAAAATGCTCTGAGGGGGGCTTCAGAATGAGCGTTACATCCCAATGGTTTTTGATCGGTTCGTCTGATTGTATGGGCCCGATAAACGTGTTATATTAAGGACAACTGCAGGCAGGACATAGGTTATAGAAATAAAATAAAATTGGAAGGGGCTAAAAGGAGGAGTTGATACCAACCGCGGCCCGTCGGCTCTATCTGTGACCATGAGACCTGGCGCCTCATTCGGGAACGCTAAGTGATTCTGTAGCGACTCGTAAGCCAGATTTCTCATCTCGCTCTTACGCATTACGCGTCATGCGGCAGAGTGGGATGAGAAATCTGGCTTACGAGTCGCTACAGAATCACTTAGCGTTCCCGAATAGAGGCGCTGGAAAGACCTCTAAACCTCAAACACTATTTATAAATTATAACACGCAAGTTAATCGTTAAACATAGTTTTATTTCTATGTATAAAAATGGCCGAAACCCTAGAACTGAATTTGTCAACGTAATAAAAAGATCCTCCAAATCAATCTCATGTCACGAGCATATCTAAATATACCTCAATAACAAGCAAATTCGTCAAAAAATCAAAACACCGAGTCATTCGTACCGGCTGAGGGCCACTTGTTTCGGCTCACGAGGTTACTTTCAGCTCGATCATCAATCTTCGTTCGAGACCGAGCTGAGCACTTGACTGAGTGCTCTTGAGAAATCTGACTGGACGTTAGTCGCGAACTCCTCTCTGTAGGAATGTCATTGAATCTTCTTCTTTTAATATATAAAAGATAAGGTGTGTTCGTCTCCTATGCGTACCATTAATCTGATTACGATGAAACTTTGGTGAGTTGTAGTGGCGCTCGTAGTGGCTCGGGATCATTTGAGACCAAAAAAATGCATGCCGTGCAAAGCTAGTATTTTTATAAATATGCAAAGAAATAAATAATTATTTTCAATTAAATCATACAAAAAAACCATAAATAGAACAGTTCTAGAACGGTCTTTGGTTTTTGGGCATCGTAGCTCTACAATGCTTTACACTTGGGGCCGAGTTGCAAATTTGCTCATTAAACTTATTGTACTTGGACCAAATTGATTGAGTCATCATCAATATTTGTTCCGCTCAATCGCTGTGTCATGTTCAGATCCAGTCCTGGCTAGTCCATTATAGTAATAATAATGTATCTTGCACACTAACGCACATTGATCTAGTCCCAAACTAGGGTTCCCTGTGCAACGGGTACAAGACAACGATACGACTAAGTACTTATATGGATAAATACACACATATAAATACTAATCATTAATGAGTTGGATACAAACATTCGTGTTCATCAGTCAGTGTGCTCCTACCGGGACTCGAACCCGCGTCCTCCGTCACAGTGGCAGTTGCACTACCACCGCGCCATCGAGTCAGCCATTATCATCAGTAAATCTACTGTAATTTACCTTATCCCATTTATTTGTAGTCAGTATTGTCCTTACTACCACAGGGCCCCTACTTTTAACCTGTTTATTGATAGGTGCCAACAGTTCAACAACATCCTTTACATCAACAGTTACGAAATTATTAAAAGCTTGCGGTACAATGTTTTAGTTTTGGAGGAGCGAGACCTCCTGACACAGGTATGCATACCTACTAGGAGGTCTCAACCACGTTGTATTTACCACCTAAGCTTTACCTTATTCCATTTATTTGTAGACAGTAGTCCGTACTACCACAGGGCCCCTACTTTTAATCTGTTTATTGATAGGTGCCAACAGTTCAACAACATCCTTTACAGCAACAGTTACGAAATTATTAAAAGCTTGCGGTACAATGTTTTAGTTTTGGAGGGGCGAGACCTCCTGACACAGGTATGCATACCTACTAGAAGGTCTCAACCACGTTGTATTTACCACCTAAGCTTTAATGAAATAAACTTTATTATTATTATTATCCCTATATTGCAGGTGCGAGATGCTTCGTTCGGTTCATCGTCGGACTCTGACGGGGAGGCGGAGGGCGCGAGCGGGGAGCCGTGGGGCGTGGCGCGGCTGCTGTATGCTGGCCTCGGCACCCTCGCGCTCGGCCTCGTCGTGTACTTCGTCGGCACTGGCGATAAGGTCAGCAATATTCTACGTACTCTTCTAATAAACAACGCAATAGCGTTCATTGGTCTCGCCATGATCTTTCTGCTGTGATCAAGTACAGCTAGAGCCTACCCATATGTTGCGAACTCAATAAACACTGAGTTTACCTAAAGTAAACCTCGGTACCTAAATGGTAGGAGGGTTCTGAAAAGTAAGAGCAGAACAAGTATTACCTGGATAAAGATGTTAACAGAATCGATCGGCTGGGCCGTTACTTGTAAACAAATTTCGAAAAGAAAGGACAATATGGACAATACATATTTTCTTCAAACCATGTCAATAGAGGCCCTCGGGAAACGTGTAAGTGGTTAGAACAAAGTTATACTGATGAAATCGTGCAGTATTTAAACGTAAAACAACTCGTTATGCGTCCCCAAATCAGATTATAAAGATTTTCTGTCTTCTCAGGGGTTCAAAACGCCTGCTCTGCGATTGGTGGGTCCCTCGCTCATTATCGCCGGTCTGGCGTGCTGTCTGCTGCGCATTGCCTTCTGTATATTCGCCAAGCCGTGCTGCCGACGGCGGACCAACTACAAGGAGAGCAGAAGGTAAACTTACCCCACTATCAATATGCAACCGTAATGTGGGAGCTGCCGCTCAATTACGCAACACCAAGTGGTATCGCTTTCGCGAAAAGTAAACCAATTGTGCCCTTATTTACACCGAGTTAAGACTAAATTGGTTTGCATTTCGAGCCAAACCGATACCAATTGTGCTGCGTAATTGAGCTGCTGTTCTGTTATTGTCCTTGATAATAGTTCACGGCTTGCACTAAAAAAAACAACCGAATTTAACCGCGTGCAACGTATTTAAGTGTTATGTAAGTTATAAGGATATTTTTCTGTGGCAGGTCTCTATTTACTTGCATCCATGAATCCCTTTTCTTTTCCAGACTGTCTGGATATGGAGAAGGCGAGGAGATGCCGTTGGCGGGCGGCGGCGGCGTGCGGACCGGTCCGGCGCAGTGCTCGCCAGCGCGGCGGCTGGACGCGTCGTCCTGCGACGTGTCCAGCCTGTCCAGCGGGGAGGAAGACGAGCGGCTGCGGCGGTACCGCACCGCGTCCGCACCGGCGGCTCTGCCCGTGGCTGCGCCCGTGGTTGCGCCCGCGACGCCGCCCGCGCCGCTGCTGCCCCCGCCCGCGACCAAGCAGCCGACGCCCGCACCCCCCTCCCGCAGGCCGCCCCCGCGGAACGTCTCCTTCGCCGGCCCCAACGCCACCGAAGGTGAGCTCGTCCTCAGCCCCGCTCAGCTGCGCTCGTAACCAAGCAATAAAGTTTGTCGCATTACCCTTTACAAACGATCTGACTCTACCGCTTCGATCGGTTATGCGATAGCGTGGACTCTTGAAGTGAACTTTCTATTCGATTAAGCTACGAAGTCGTTGATTATTTGCACGTTTGAATATATAATTGCAAGCTCCTATCGATATTCGTAACTAATTGTAAGTCTGTTTTGCTAGTTTTAATTTTATCTTTCTAAGGATAGGGAAGAGATTTGGTTATGATAACATTTTAGCGACGTGTCATGAAATTAGTAATGTAAAAGGCTTATCATTCATTTGGGCTACCAGACAGAGACACGAATGAAAATAACTTGGCTCCCACGATCAAATAAGTACAAGTGTCGTGTCGGTTCCTGTTGGGTTGCCCAAGTAAGAACATTCCAAAATGGTCTATGTCGTGGTTCCTAGATCCCGTATTTTATAACACTTCGCTAAAAAGCTGTGTAACTTTTGCAGCAGGACTGCTTATTCATAGTTTCAACGCAGTGTTTCAGGAATTGCTAGACCAATATTTCAACGTGTTCTGTGTAACTAACTAGTCGCAAAAACTCAGGTGCAGTAATTATTATCGTGTTATTTTGTCTTTAAAATTATACAGTTAAGCGTTTTTTTCTTCTTCAAGAATTTACGAAACATATTGGAAAATTGACTTAATTGAGGTTTCTCAAATGTACCTATGTGTAAACAAGAGAATTGGTTTCTCGGAAACGGCTCTAACGATTTTGATGAAATTTTGTATTTAGATACTTTTCAAAGTTATTTGGATAGGTGTCATCCCTGAGAAATAAAGAAAGACGAGCATAGCTTGGTCGCCCAGGTACTTTTTGTAAAGTGAGCTATACTACGTATTCAGGGTGATAAATTGCTAGGCAACATTCGGTTAATACGCAACAGAAACAATGTTCAGATCAACCTTTCCTATCCAGCTAGAGCGTCGACACACGAAAACTATTGAGCGTACACTGATGTTTGACTGATGATCATGAACATGTTAGAGCAAGAGCCCGCGACGGCCAGACCTACGGTATTTTATAAATGCAGAAAGTTTGTCTGTGCATTTACCCAACACAGGTAAGAACGATCAGAGACTATGTACCTTGGACCGCGGTTACTTTGGTAGATAACAGGTAAGAAAGGTGTACAAAATAGTACCTTAAAAACGTTAAAGTATAAAGCTCAGTTTTTTATACTTTGTTCAGAATAATATTAGAAATCACGTGATCCATTGCCGGACACCAATCATCAGCTTTTATACTATACCGTAAGTATAATTAAAATTTATTAAAGTTTAGGGGTGTCTGGCAAGGGGTTGAAACAAGACTAGGTGTCCGGCAATGGATCACGTGATTTCTAATATTTTAACGTTTTAAAGCTACTATTTTGTACACCTTCCTTACCCCTTATCTGCCAAAGTAACCGCGGTCCAAGGTCCATAGTCTCTGATCGTTCTTACCTGTGTTGGGTAAATACACACTATACACAGACAAACTTTCTGCTTTTACGAAATACCGTAGGTCTGGCCGTCGCGGTCTTTTGGTCCATGTCAACAAGTTACCAGAAGCAGTGCTGTAACCGTGTTGCTAATAACTGTGTACGCATGGATACGCGGCTTTATAATCATTTTATTCTTGTTTAAGAATTACTGTACCTCTGTCGGTATGCGCATTTGATATTTTTACAATTTTCTCTATTTATAAAGTAATATTTCGAAGCATTTATTTGAGTGCTTTAGCCAAACCTGAATGTGCTCGATCCATCCATCTTGAAACCAACTTAGGAATCTGCATAACAAGCGTTGAAGATTTGAGGTTTTGACATAAATATTATACTCGTATTTCAAAAGACAAGTTGATTACACCTACAACATTTGTTTTCTCTTTTAATCCTATCGACTTTCTTATTATCATGCTGGCTATTCCTCATAATATCATGAGGTCCAGAAACGGTTTGCATGCAATGCATTTAACGTGAACTTAAAAAGGTCACTTTGGCAATTGTCCTGAATTTCAGGCGCTGGGCGAAAAGGTATTAAATTAGTAAAATTATGAAACCACAACTCTACTGATATGAGCTGAGAAGCGTGTTTACGTATTTTTGAATAGTTTTCTGTTCGATCTGTTACCCTTGAATATACCTACCAATGTGGGTTTTAAAAGATATTTTTGTCATTAAGAGTTTTTTACTAAGCCCGAAATAAATATGCCGAATCCTCTTATGAATCTATGCTTAGTATAAAAAGTTGGTAAAAGTTAGACTTCATTTTTTTAGGCGCCAAAGTTTATTAGCAAAATGGGTGTTGGTGTGATCGAAGTACTGAAATCGTCAAAACCACATATCCTCGCAGTTTAATAGCAAAATAGTAATGTGTGAACTAAAACGTTATTATGTTAAAACTGCCTACTATACTAGACGCGAATTTATATTTAAATATAAAAGTCATAAAAATAGATTTATAACTGACAATAATGATTGTTAACTGATGTGTAAAGTGTTACGGCGTCTGTGCGTTGTTTTTTTTTAAATTATATCCAACATTATACGGGTAGTACAAGCGCCGAGTTAATTGTATTCGTTTATAATTATTATTATACCCGTTACACAAAATAAATTTATACGGCCTGGATGTTTTAAAAATATAAGCCTAAGTTTTATTTTTGGGTAAAAGATTATAACGCAATAAGTTAAAGATACAAATATTTAGTTAATGGCGTATGAACTACGTATATAGACACCAAAATATATAATATATAAATAAAAAATATACTTAGCTAACTAAAGTTGGTGTAAAAATAGTGAGTGATACATACTGTAAGACAGTAATGTTTTTACGTGTAGATAAGTATGTGAGATAATTTTTAACAATACATAAACAAAAAACATGTGTGTTACGCGTGCATTGTATATTGCACAATATAGTAAAATACTGTTTATAATATTAAATATACTATATATTTTAGAAATATTTGCACCTTTAGTAGTGAACTATTACAATGTATATCTGCAGATTTTAGCTAGAATATATTTATGACGACACTTTGAGCAGTGTCCACTTAACAAGGGTTTCGAATTAAGTTTCTGTGAGACGAAACAACAAAAAAATACTTATCGTGAAGGTTTTCATTCGTTTCTGTCAATTATATCTTTGTAATCAGAGGAAGCGTAGTTGTTTTGAATTATTTAAATGTAAGAATGGTCAATTACTTAATTATTATTTTCGGGGCAAGAGTTATCGTTTTGCTCTCTAGTTTTTCTAGCAATAATATAAAGAAGCCTGTTTATTTGTTAATACATAAATACAAATTGCTGTCGTTCAGCATACGAGATTAGGCTGATATAAAGATCATACAGAAATTCAAAAAAGTTTTGTTACGATTTCGTCGCTTACCTAACAACACCGCTCAAGTCGAAAATTGGCGGTTTGTACATTTGAATGTCATTGGATAGAGCTACGCTAGCTCATTGCGGGTCGATCTACCAACCACATTCAAGACGTTTTGGCCAAAAAGAGACCAGAATTCAAAAAGTTGTAACAGCGCGTAAGTCGGCTGGCCTTCCAATAACGCTCAAGTCGTTGTTCGGTCATACTTTCACAATTTTGCGATCCTTGTTTATTTATTGTTTTTCGTTAGCTTTGTGAGTGAACTTGTGTAAAAACTAATATTATCAAAGGTAAGCTAATGAAGTTATTATAAGAAATAATGATTTGCGTATAATAATTAACCAACCCAATTAAGAGGAGTAATTAATTAATAACTCCTCTGCTGCACTGGGAGTGAAGAAATAACATAGAATGCGTGCAGATGCTTATCATCCTGGCATGTCGTAAAAGTCGACTAAGGGTCGGGTCCTCTCCAACATGATGGACTATCTGTATGGGCGATGGGCTGATCACCTGTCACCATACGGTTCATCATACCATCTTCGGACTAATTAATCGAACGTGGCCACAAGTAGTCTTGTGGCTCTGCCCACCCCATTAGGGATTTCGGGCGTGATGCTATGTATGTATGTATGTAATTAACCAAAAATCGAATGAGTTTATTGACATGTACCTAGGTGTTTACTATTGTTTGTTTTTTGAATTACGCGTTGCTACAAAGGTAATGTTTTACGCTCTCAGTTGGTCAAAATGACTTGAGCGTTGTTGTAACATAAGGGACGATTTGTCATAGTAGATATGTCAAGAATGCAGCCGCCGAAGGTGCTATGAGAGCAGCAAGCTATAAAAGGCGTATAAATATAAAAGAAGCACCTATTTGTTTGGACTCTACATTTATTCTAACTGGCTTGTTTATAGATTGTACCAGTTCACAAATAAAACACACCACAGCAATTTCTATTTATACGAATTACGTGTCTCATTAAGTTTATTACGTTACCTAGTTATATAATATTTATAAGCCAACGTAAAACTTCTTCGTATGATTTGTGAATCCTTCTTATCAGCAAAATTAAAAAGTGATCTTGATCAAAGTCATTGTACCTATTGCTTTATTAATTAAGAACACCGTTGCTGTTGACGGCTTGAAGGACTAATCATCGTCAACATCAAGAACTCATTGATGTCAAATAGAGTTCGAAACCAGCGCATCTGGATTGTTATTCTCTATAATAACACTTCGTTCGTGAACTTACCGCGAGCGTAACTTGACCTGTCAGTGCTTATAAACTAAATGCTCATGCGTGTCTACGACCTTGGTCGTATTTCGACGCAGGCCACGTACGTAGATACATAAGTGCGCATAATGCCTACGAGGACGCGGGTCAATTTAGGATGGTCGAATGAAATGAGAGACAAAATGAGCGACGAGATTTGTTGTAGAATAACATAGCAGATGCGATGAGGCGTGTCCCATACTGCGGCCCTAGCAAGGTTGACACAAGGATATAAATTTTTCGTCAACGAATGAACCGCTTTGCATGTTAGGGAACAGTCACATGGCAGTTGTTGTTGTAGCCCAGTTACTGAACACTTCATACATTTTGCGTCGGCTTGTACCGGCTTACCGCATACGAAAATTGTCGGATGTTGCGGGAAAAAGGTTAGGAAAATATGCGAGCGACGGACAATTTGCTAGCTCTAGCCTTGTAATGTATGAGATTTAAAACGTAGGTACAGCGGCCCTAGCATAAATCAAGGATAAAATATCCCTGATCTAGTGCCGCTGCTGATGGGAAAAATATGGTATATGATAACATATTAGAGCTAAATCCGGGGAGGAAATATTTATTGAGCTATTTTTGCCCTCATATTTAAGAGGATGGGCCTTAATTTTTGTGGTGGTGACTTTCTAGCCGAAGACATTTATAGAGTTCACTAGTGTACTGATATGAAAAAAAAAAACATTCATAATTGTTTTTCATCTAACATGAAATACACATTTACAGCAATGACACAAAAATCTGATCAGTCGTTTATAAATAGTAGTTAAGAAAAAAATGAGCTTCTTTTAGACTTACTGGCTTGTGTTAAGAAGTGTTGTGTACTAACGAAGTAGATGTCCCATCATGTCGCCATGCTGATTCTGTAGTAGCTACAGTTCTTGGCATATGCTGTAATACTAAGAAACTATTCTGCACACATAATTTGAAAAAGTAATTAACGATATTTTTCGCTTCCTCTTCATTGACTTTAATATTCGTTTCCGTATGAAAATTTGTAAGCAGTTTTAAAATGTCAACATGTCCGAACGGACCCAATATGAATTCAGTAAAGTCTAGTTTTTCTCTTAAATCAATTTGTAGAATCAGCAAGGTAAAGCCTCAATCATGATCATGACCCATATTTTTTCTTTCAAAATGAACTAACTCCATTGTATTTACGATGATTTATTGTTATTACTGATGCTTGTCGAATTGAATATTTGTAATTTAAAAATAATTTAAAGAAACGCACACAAAACTGGTGACAGGGTTCATTTATTTTGTCTATTGGCAGACGAATTTTTATAACAAAAAGGATTGGCTTCTACAACGAACTCTGACGAGGACTTGGAATGTCTGCAGGCAAAAAAAACTTAACTGCAATGTATATTTTAGATTACGAACTCTAGCCAACGATACCTTATATTTTGACGCATTAAGAAAATGTGGTATTTAGGTGAACATATTTTTGTATGAAAAATTTGTCTGCCTATTTAGGTGTAACCAAAATATATAACACATTTTACATATTATAGCCACGATGCGATGTTTATTATGAAATTATGATAAAAAAATGCACCAACAACCAACTAATAATTCATCTACCTACATACATCAAAGCTTTTGGTAAAGTTTGGAAAATAATTATGTTTATGCTCCTACATCATATTTGAATTAAAGAAGTCTGCGAAATAAAACTTGGTTACAGAGGGTAATATTGACAAGCAACAAATTTAATTTTACAAGTTTCTTTTTCTTAAAAGTATTTCGTATGACATAATTAGAAACTATGAAACTTATTAATTATTGTCACTTGAGCGGTTTCAAGCTATTTTTTACTGGACAAAATTTATCATGTCTTGGTCTTTGTTTGAAACATAGAAAAACCATCGAAATAAGCTAACCATATTTGAGGATTACTCGCCACTATTATCCGGACCTTCACAGGCCGTAGTGTCTTAGAAAATTACTTTAATTTTTATAAGGTTAATATTCGCCTAATACCTGCCTATCTTTCAATCAGACATTGCAGTCAAATGATTGATTAAATGATCATGTGATTTGTTCTGATTCATATTACAAATTCAAGTAAGCGTATATAACATCAGTTTTCGTATTTGTGAGAATGCCGTAACTATTGTAATTATTTAACTGCGTGCTTCCAAAATGCTTGCATGGATGCTTCGTGTTTCCTACTAAGTGCTTGATGTAGTTTTATTTGTTAAGAAAGTGTTTCAGGGCCTAATCGTGTACTACGCTTTTGATATCTGTCTCTGATTAGATCACTTTTCATAACTATTCTTGTAATTAAAGCATTTAGAAACGTTTGGCATTACACAGTGCTATTTGCGGTGTCACTTTAGAAAATTCAAGGACCAATAAGTACTTTACGTTATAACAAACAATAATTTTATTAAGTAGGTAAAATAATTATAATATTCTTTTGTAATTTGACAGCCCTACAGATTACCTTATGGGGAGATTAATTGATACTTATAGAAACAATCTACTTAGACATGATATCAAAACGCAGTAAAACTTATGTGTACTCGTAGGTACTCGGTTTCTAATATTATGTTTAGATGTAAAATATTTGCTGTTTGTGTTGTTGCAATAGTGGATTGAGATAATACAAAATATTTATATAGTATAGTAAATTAATAATGTACAGTGGATTCATCTATACTTGTCTTATTTGGTAATCTAGTTTCTAACCTCAAAATGCACCTTTTTTGGCGAAAACAGCTGTTTCCTTGCAAATAAAAGAACTGGAGACAATATATTAGCCAATTTTAAGACTAGGTTTGCTTTATTTAGGATAAAACCGTTGTTTCACCCAAAAATTGCACATTTTGAGGTTAGGTTAGGTTTACCAAATAAGACAAATATGGATGAATCCACTGTATGTTCAGACTTCGGAAGTTCTGGAAGGCACTAGATGATATGACAAAATGAAGGTGTATGAAAATGAAGACCTAAGTAACGAATCTTCCGGGGATTTGTATCAGTTTTTACCAATAATGGTACATTAAGTTACCATATGTGGGGTCTGCGGACAGCTCAGCCTTGAGTGAAGACAGTATGCTTATTAAGTAGTTATTTGACTATTAATAAAATCGCTTTTAATTAAAACCAAATTACGTTACAGCTCTAAAAATTATATTTTTAAGATGGCAAATTTAAAACAAGAGACGAATAAATTTCAATAGATACATAAGTACACAAACATATTCAAACACTATAATACGTCTTCACTCAAGCACAGTCTCGCCCTATTCGTGAAATCTAAAACAACTTTGTTTTGTTTTTATTTAAATTATGTTGTTGTATTCTTTTTTCCAATTTTATATCCAGTCAAGTAAGTGATAAATTCAGAACCCTCCAGAAAATACCTCTAACACCTGAGTTCCCGCGTCTTTTATAAGGGACAAAAATATCACTAGCAGCCCTACCTTACCCTCGCCCGCGCTATGGCCCTTATAAACTTGAACCCCCATTTCACCGCCTTACCGGTTAATTTTCGCAAAATTCTTTCTTAACGGATGTTTACATCCTAAAGCAACTTACATGCCAATTGTCAAGTTAAAAGTTTTATTGTTCCGGAGAATTCGCGATGGGTCAGCAATTTAATATATTTCCTATATGTATAAGTATATATTTTCCACTTACAGGAGTTAGGTTTACAAGGCTGCTTTAGTTTTTACGAATAATACCGTTGTAATATAAGTTGCGCCGACCAAAATACGAATATGTTGTGCATTACATTCGAATAAGCCATAAGACTAGTACCTAATTTTAATTGTAAATTAAAAAGACGTTCATGAATATTCATTAGTTTATATCTAATGAAGGACAGTTGTAATAAATAATTTCAGTATTTTAAGGACATAGATAAGAATACGTTTTTTACGTGATATTTCTTTGTATACTCAATGTAGAATCAGCAGCCGTTCGAACACCTGTCATTTTTAATCACGCATACACATTATACATTTTTAAAGATTTATTATAAGAAGAATTAAATTTATGAATTATGTGAAGTTGAAGGCGAACGGTATGAATTTAAAAATATTTATAACATCGAATATTATTATACTGCAATTTCGGAAAATAAGTATATTATTTTATTAAATTACTGTTCATAAAATTTATGAATATGTTTTATTAAAGTGGAATTGTAATATTACAGCAAAGTCATAGCGCTCAATAAATTATAATATAATAAAGACTTATTGAATGATAGAAGTGCAATGCATATTATGTTTAATTTATTGCGTTTATGTAAATATTGTTTGAAATCATTCCGCGTATTGTTCATTATATTATTGGTATTATTTATAGGCATTGGTGCATATCATGTGTATAGCAGATGATTAATCAAATAAATTAGAACAAAAAATATAGTTGACGTGAATGTTTAATTTGTTATTAAATTATTTTTGTTGGTGTCCTTTATTTTCCAACAGACCTATAAATTTCCTTTTTAACATTAAAAAATTATATTGTCTAACATAATATTTTGAGGCAAAAAGAAACGTTCAGGATCATTTTTAGGGTTCGGTAGGTACCTCAAGAGGAAACAGTCGGGTAAAAAGGAACCCTTATAGGATCACTTATTTGTCGTTGTCTGTCTGTCTGTGTTTCAAAACCTTTTTCTTAGGAACGCCTGGAGGTATCAAGTTGTAATTAATATCAAATACTTATCTCTTGGAGCTGGGAAAAAATCAACCTTCTAAGTCACCGCAATCAAAAGATACGGCTTGTTATGCTACAAATGTTGATACTTTTAAGGGAATCCAAATGGAATCAAAACCTATAGGGTACTTCCCGTTGACCTAGAATCATGAAATTTGGGAAGAAGCAGTGTCTTACGGCACAAGTCAAGGAAAAAGTCCGTAAACCGTAAATTTGTAATTACATCACAGAAAAAAACACCTGACCGGCTTTTTTATAAGAAGGCCACTTAGATTTATGATTCAACTCTTAAAAAGACATAAAAATATATATGATGTGAAATGACCTTGGGTATAACCAAGTTTTATTTAACAAAGAAGGTCCTGCGTACTTATCCTAATTAGGCCTAATGAGGAAAACATCAAATCAAACGACTAAAGAAAATTTTAACATTCAATATATTTCTTCAACTACAATTATTATTCATATGAACATAAAAATACTATGTACAATAATATTTATTGCAAGTATAAGAAAATCACAACATAAATTTAACGATTAAACTTACAAAGTATGTCCTGGATGAAATTCATGCGTCAAATACAAATTTTTACAGTTTTTTGACACGTTTTTATCACGTATTATTGTTATGGTGGTTCACATAAATATTATAAAACTACGGAACCCCTAAAAACAATAATAGACAAAAAACGTGGAAAATATAGTCTTATGGCCAAATCAGAAGGGCCACTCAAATTGATATTTAATTAAAGTGACGTTCGAGTGACGTTTTTGTATAGGATGACAGCTAGTTGACGGATATTTAACTATTTAATCTCTAATCAAATGCTTAAGCGGCGTTTCTGTATTCGGCCATTAATCAGTTTTACAATGTGACCGACGGTGTGATCGACTGTTCTACATATTATGTCATTCTTAGTGTGGTTGATATTTTACGCTGCGCCGCGTACCTTTTGGGCGCCGTTGTCGAGTATGCGTGACAGCGTATACAGGGTAAAAAAGTCGTTCATTACCTTGACTTCAAGTTGAAATTCGTGTTACTTCTCAGACAATCATGCTTGGCGGCCAAAAGGTATACAGCAAGGTTTGAGATTGACTTAACAAATAAAGCAAAGTAGAAAGTACCATGGTAGGTAAAGAATCCTTTGTGCGCGACTCGACTCGGACTCGCACTTGACCAGTTCTTAACCTTTAAAACAAATTTTAAGGTATATTTTCAAATAGCGACTTCATAAATTGGGACGATTTGACATTATACCATATTAATTAGGTCTAAAATTAATACATGCATTGTATATAGATATCTATTCTATTACATGTGGACGTAACAAGAGATCCAGTAAGTTTTAATTACAAAAATACATTTAATAGTATTATTATATCTAAAATGGATTTGATCTTTACCAGATGTCTACAAAACTGTCATAACAGAAATTTAAGACTTTTAATACTTAACGATTGTCGTGAGTGTATTTGAACACTGTCATTGACGTCAGCGCAACATTTCTTATTTAGAGATCATTTTGTTTGATTATCCTGATGTAAAATGAGACGGTGCAGCTTCGTAGAAATCAATTAAAATTGTAGGTTAGTAGTTACGTATTTAACTTTAGAGAATAGTTTACCTACCTACCTACCTACTACTATCCCAGATTAACTCCACGGTCAAACTTTAAATTTATCCTACTAAATTCAGCCCCTTTATATTAAAAATATTGTGTTGTCCAATAATGAGCAATGTCTTAAATTTTACTTTTAAGTATGTTGTACATACATTGCTTTCTAGATGTAAACATTAGAATTTTATATTTATGATTTTGATTTAAAATGGCAATTCGAAAAACCATTTTATAACTCATTTTTAAATAATTCCCAACAACATTTTAGTAAAAGTTAAACGATATCTGTGACCCGCAATATTAGAAAGAAGATACAATTACCGTATATCGCTAGTACGATTTTAGGTACTAGCACATTAACATAAAAAACAGTCGACATCAGTTTAGTAATACCTACTAGTGTTTTGTAGGGGTGTAACGGAGCTTCGACTTCGACTCCGAAAGGACGGAAATTCCGATTGATTCTACACCTCCGTTTCAGATGTCGGTTCCGACAATTCTAAATCGGAGTGTATACCGATAGAAACTCAAAGACCGCGGCCAGCGCGTACAAGCTTCGACATGACACCCGGCGAATCCCTTCACGCTCATTTTCCGAGTCCCTTTACTATTTGGTTTACGGTCTGTTTCATTATTTTGTTTTCTGTGTCAGATGCGTATCAAAAAAATTGTATTATTGTTGTTATGTTTAATTAGGCCTGCCCATAATAACATATGTCAATTTCACCTGTGGCTCCAACTCCGGTTCCGAAAATACCAACTCCCTAACATCCCTAGTGTTTTGTATCATATTTATATTTTTATTTACAAGAAAAAAACTAGTATTACTAGACTTGTATGTTTCACAAAAAAAGGAAGTGTCCGCTTGCAAAGAGGTGGCAGCCCTTCATGGTTAAGCCCCGTCAATATACTACTACTACTAATCTACTGTACTAAGTTAGATATTTATATGTCACATTTACCACCGATGTGTTTTCTACAAGAATTGGAACTTGTCACAACGCGATAAAGTTCCAAATTGCACGAAAATTCCCTTCCATAAATACAGATATTGTCCGAAATCAAGCTGGTATTTTATGTTCGTTTACCTTTTTCTTAATTTTGACAATGAATATTCAAATTAAAAGTTATTGAATTATATTCTCAATCAAACTCCAAGTAGGTAAATTTCAATCAAGCACCTCAGAAAAAAATCGAATCTTATACAGAGCAAGTTTTTAAACAAATAATTTCATAGCCATATTATAATACACTAGCGACCCGCCCCGGCTTCGCACGGGTACAATGCTGATACTAAATATACCTACCGACTACAGAATGCCTTATAAACAACCTTTACAGCTTTTTTGTCATTAGCCATTTCTTTGATGGTTTAAGTGGCGGGCACTTAAATAAGTAATATTTACATAGGATATTATATACATTTTTACTATGGTTTTTTTAAGTACATAATTCTGAAGATGATTCTCCAACACGCCGAATCTTTGCTAATCTCGCTTGGGAGCTATGTTGAGATAATTGGGACCTTTTTTTTTAGGCATAATTGTTTGAAAGTTTTGGTTTTCAAGTAAAATAAATAAGAATTAATTTGATTTTAATATGAACAGTTTATTGAATAGAAGTTTTCATAAAAAAATACATACAATACTTAAATAGGTGCTTTAAAAAGAGTGTGACACTGCTATAAAAATAAACTGTCAAGGTTTAATCAAGTAATTTATGCGCAGTTTTGAAAATAACTCCTAATCGATAGAAAGAAAATGTGCTCTATCTGAAATGTGTTCTATGGAAAAATCTAAATGTTCAATATCGGTAGCGTCCGCTGCGTAAGGAGCCGACCGCGCGACTGAGCCGCGCGGCTACCTATCTTACAGACGTGCACGCCCCACTCCTGTTTTGTTTACTGTTTGAATTTTTTAATTCGTAATATCTTTTGAATGGAAAGTCCAATTTAAATAATTTAAAAACTATTTTATAGGTAGTTAAATGGGCTTGACCATAAAATAATTTATTTGGATAAGGATTAATATAAACACATAAATAGCATGGTTTGAATTTGGTTAGCATTTTCATTAATGTTTAAAATGAAAAAAGTTGTTGTAGTGACATAACTACAATAGTTGGACATATGCTACCGCGGAGTTTTTTGTAGACATTATGATGTTGTTCAATATTGTTGTACATTATTTTGTTCTATCGCTAATAGTTTCGGCAGCGCATTCGACGAAAGACATTTTAAGACTCATTTTTCTACACCTTCGGTTACATTGTTCAAATTTTACCAAGGATCCCTAATTTTTTTCAAAATGAAATGTAGCCTATGTCAAATTGGAAGAATGTAGCATTCTATTGGTGAAAGAATTTTTTAAATCGGCCCAGTACTTTTTGAGCCTATTCATTACAAACACACAAACATACAAAAATAGGTACAAATCTTTCCTCTTTATAATATTAGTGTAGATATAATTTCGATTTTATCAATAATTTTAAAAACTAAGCAAACAGTCAGATCGCTTGCACAACTTTGTTTATGCCATATTTATTCAATAAAATATTATATATATCTTAGTCTAATATTTTTACATCATGTTACCCAAAAAAATGTATTAAAACACTAATTGAAAAACAGAGTCTTTTAAAACTTTCAATCCGAAATCATTTTAAAACCAGAGATCGTCATAAAGATTAAACAAAAAAAGGACATATAGTTTTTTTAATTCACATGGTTTATTTTACAGTCATTTTCATACATGACGTCCAGACGCGTATTAGAAAGCCGAGCTGGGAACGTTTAATTTTTCGGGTATTTCACGATTATTTAAGTGAAATTGAGTGAAATCCAATAATGTTAAAGTCAGAGCTTAAATGTAAAAATCAAGTGAAACTAAATAATTTGACATGAATAAGGATATTTCATTATTGATGCCTGCAAGAGTATTTGATGATTAGGAGGAAAATTTTCAATTAAAATGCACACTGCACTTTCTTGCAAGTCATTAGTGTAAACGTTAATAGTTTTGTATTACCTTCTTCAAAATAACAGCCCTTCGAACAGATCTAAGGAACTTTAATTTCAATCGATTATTGAGATCTGCGGCACGAATTCGGCTCGTTTTTAGAATAGGTTTCACCTTTTCAACCAACGTTAATATACACGTGAGAATATCCAGTATAATCATTGGCATACGGTCCAAATTCGCGTTACTAACCCGGTAACGATTAAGGCGAGAATCTTCTATTTACTTTACCGCCTGCAACGTGACTGCTTGAACCTTAAGGCCTGAGTTAATATCAAATGGTCTCAACAAGGCCTTTGCGCTTGGCTCGCGACCCTCCCGATATGAAGGATGTTTCTTCCGAGGAACTAGTCGGCACTTTCGGCGCCTGAGTCGATGTGCTCGGTTGAGTCTGCGGAATAATTGCTGTTTTAGGTTGAAATTTACATCACAAATAAACATGGACTTATTAAAACGGACGTTCATTAGGATGCCCAAAAAAATAGATAAAAATTACTCATTAATTATCATGGCAAAAGCTTGAAAATTGTTGACTTTCGTTATCACTCAAAATCTTTGGAATCATGTGTTAAACTGGTAACAGAGGCCTTACACAGTGTAAACGACGTTACTTCTAGAGATGGCTTTATTAGAAACAGGTTGCAATTTCGAACGGAAATGCCTAATTTTGGACACAAAAATAAGTTTATATTCTAAGTTTTGTCATTGATTATAATCTCACTTTTGGTTTATTTTGTTTTCTTTTAATTTGTTTCAATAATTCCACTATAAAAATACCTTTAAAACTTGATTTTTGTATTATTTTAGCCATGGTGGTTTAAGTCAGTAAGAAACTAAAAGAAATAAAACTTCAGAGTTCGGTAGAGCCCTCAAGGTGACACGCATTTCTAGTTTTTTTTTTTTACCTTTTTCGTAATCTGTGTAAAATTATGCAAATTATGATGCCCCTTGTGCCAGTATAACTTAAAAAATAAAATGTCTCATACATTGACGGGACACCCTAACGTTCATAGCTGATAAGCAAGGTTTTAATGGCACGACGTTCATAATTGCCGTACCGCCGGTGTTAAATACAATGAGAGGTATCTCTTCGGAGCGAGAGCGGGGCTAGTGACCATACCTGCATAGTGACGGCAGCGGGAGCGGTAGCGGCCGCTACCGCGTTCCTCCGGATGTCTTCGAGAGGTATCTCTTCGGAGCGGAAGCTGGGCGATCCATCGCGGGAGGGCCGGCCGCTGCTACCGCGCGACAAACTACTGAAATATAAAAAGAATATACATACGTCAGTATAAGCTCTACGGATTGGTGTAGCAAACAGACAAACTCACTTTTGCATTTCTAATGTCAATACATACAGGGCGACATCGAAGACGTGATCAGAAACCAGTGTTTCAGACTCGGTAATTGGTGGCCATTTTCACGCAATATTAGTTACAAGAAACAAAAGGTCTTTTTTTTGTTAATTAACACTGACTGATTATTCATAGTTCACCCTTCGCAGGGGTAAATTAACAAAAAAAATAGCTTTTGTTTCTTGTAACTAATATTGGTGGAAAATGGCCACAAATTACCGAGTCTGAAATAGTAGTTTATGCAACGGTTGCATAATGATAGTAAAATACTAGTGCGGTTTTCATGAAACGAGCTTTAGCGAGTTTCATAATAAAATCGCACGTGTGTTTTAAGGCTAAATTATGCAGAGTTGCATACATAACTTTATCTACACACATATTATAAATCCTCCATGATGTGTTCAGAAACAATATTTTCTGGCAACAAGTTATTTGTTGCAATCGTGACTGCATATTTCCGATATCCGGCGCATTTTCACATCACACAGTCACTCCGAGAAGACTTCTATTCATATTTTCAACTAAAATGTAAATTACAAACAACTTTTTCTATTCAATTAAACAACAATTCTACTTTCGTTCAGCAAAAAACCAACATAATGGCGGCAATTCGATCCTCCGTCAAGACCATTTTTTTTAAATCATAGACAAACGAATGAAGTCTCTATTCTCACGTCACTCGAGATCAAATGTTGTTCGGTTTATATTAAAAAAAACATACTGAATTGATGTTTCGTATCAACAACTGTTTAATATCTATGGATACTAGAATAGAGACCCACTTGAGTTTTGACAGCTGTTCCAAATTTAATCTCATTTCGATACTAAAATCTATACTGTAATAACATTGCATTGGTTGTCACAATGTGGTCATTTCCTACGGTTTTTGATTACACTATGGAGGTTTTATGATATGGGTGTAGATAAAACTGGTTTCTGATCACGTCTTCGATGTCACCCTGTATAAAACAGTACCGTTACTCACTTATAGACAACCCGAAGCCTAAACGGGTGGTCCTAGAAATTTGGAGGAGATATTCCTCGAGTACCCTAGAGGTGTACTAAGGAGGGATTTTTTGAAATTCCATCCTTAAAGGGGTGAAAAGGGGTGATAAAGTTTGTATGGAAAATACCGCGGCCGAAGGGTCCACTAGTTAGTACCTATGGATATGGATACCTTTCTCGGCTGGTAGTCGGTTCGAGGTACACGAAGACGCCGTTTTTAAGCATGTGGCCGCTGGGTCTTCGCAGATGTCGGTCCACATCTTCGCCGTCAGATCCTGAGTTAAATAAATTCGATTTATCAGTGAAACATTTACAAATGTTTCACTGTATCTATCGATTTACAGAACGAATAGAATAGATTTTAATTAAAATCGTATTCTGCCGTTTTTTTCGCTTTTAATAATAAACACTGCCTGAAATGCGATTTTTATAGCAAAAATACAGGCACGGAAAAACGACAATTTAAATAAATGTGCACCATACATAAGCCTCTTTAAAGTTCACATTTGAATACCCTTTCTAGCTTGTGTACAAATATTTAAGAGTACCCTCTTTCTTCAAAGTGACAGCAGATGCTGGCAACGTCGGAAATAACATTACGAGAGTATTTAAATGTTTCGTATCATTTCTAAATGTTATTCTTAACCTTTAGAACGCCACGGTTGCGTGCGAAAAAGCGTGCCTCGGATGTCGAGTGACGGCTGTAGCTGACAAAATGTATGGAAAACGGCATACCGTGACGTCAGGGGTACGGAAATCTGCTGAAGGCTACAGCCGACTGTGACGTTCAAAAGGTTAATCCTTTTATATCGCATTTGTCGTAAAACGACTGACGTTGCCAACATATGCTGGCACTTTGGAACGTGAAGTGAAGAATATAAAGGCCACATATTTTTATGCCTTTCATGCTGAAGTATAATTGTGTGAATTGTGTGTTGTGTTTTGGTGTGTGTAGTGTAATTTACCAGCGCGTCGTCGAATAGTAGTGAGGCCCGGGCGGGTGAAGAGCGGCCGGTGCCGCGGGGCGAGAGCAGGCGCGCTGGGGATCCCCGACAGCTCTAGTAGACGGCCGATCTGCTGCATTTTCTTTTGACGGGCTTTCGTGCGGCCCTGAATGAAAAAGATTAAAAGTAATCAAGTTGTGGTGTAGAGATCTTTATAGATCGATCAGTTGGTTATAACGGAAGGTACGGAAATATCCGAATAATAAATAAATCAGGGGACAATCTTTACACGAATCGATCTAGTCCCAAAGTAAGCACTAAAGGCTTGTGATATGGGTAATAGACGACGATATAAATACTAACATAGAGAAATTAATACTTAAATACATAGGAAACATCCAAGACTCAGGAACAAACATTCGTGCTCACACACAAATATTTGCCCTCACCGGGGATCGAACCCCAACTAGGCTAACCGCGTCGTCAAACGGCATAATGCCGCGAATAATGACAGATAGACAGACATAGATAAATATTGGGTCAATCGTGGTAATAAATCGTACAAGTGTATTTAAAATAGCTGAATTTACCCTGGAAGGACTTTGCATTGTAGTCATGGAACTAAAACTTTACGTATACATTGCTTGAGGATTGTTTAGACAAGAAGAAACATTGATATTGTTTTCACTTAGGGTTGAGATTACCATATCGTTACTTAGACTTGGTTCGCAGCAAAACGCGCTTGTGGATCGTTTAGGCAATAAGGGGATCTAATTTTTATTTTCAACTGGCTTTTGCCCGCGACTACAGGTGGAATTTGTTTATCTCTGTTCCACCGGAAACAGTGCATTTTTTTGGGATAAAAAGGAGCCCATGTCCTTCTCCGGCCGTCCGACTATTTCTATGCAAAAAAACCGTCGCACAGTTTTAACATGAAAGAGGAACAAACAAACGGACAAATAAATACACTTAATATAAATTCGGATACAGACCTATGTAGGCCAATACTGCACCCACGGTACTCGAAAACTATACGCACCGGCTAGAACGCTTTTGGAAGATGGGGGGCGTCTGAAATACACGGACGGACGGCTCTAAAACATCCCAAAAAACAACATAGCTGTATTTAGCCAGATACTCATTAATTTCAAGAATACAAACACCTTAAAATTAAATTGATGATAACATTTTCTTACTTTTTTAAGTTACTTAAACTACATTAGCATAATCTTGTTTTTATTGCATGTATGCTAGATTTTGTGTCTTATTTATCGGTGTAATACTGTTGATGTTCCTTATAAATGAATAAAATATCATTTCTTACGAAGGAGGAAGGAAGCATGTGCGACAACTCATAATTCTAATACTGTATAGAAAAAATATGCCTTTCGGTTTTTAATGGAAAATTGCTATTGGACGGGCTGAGCTATTGCGTCCAATAGCATTTTTACAACTGCAATTATTTCGTATTCCAGACCCCCCTATCCCCGATCCCCTATCTTCCAAGTGCGCCCTAGTCGGCGTAAAAGGTCGGTAATAGGTTTTCGAGCACTGTGAGTCTAGTGCCACACATTCTCTATTCGAATTCGTATACTACAGCTTTTTACCTCTGGGACGATGGACTGAACTTGGTTTACCTTGGCAAGCCTCTGCTTGGCCGCCATGCTTCGGATGTGGTCGTCGAACTTGAACTTGGCCCGCAACAGAACGGTGCGCGGGAGAGCGCCGCTCGCGCATTCTCGGGGCTTGTAGATTGTTAGGTGCAAACAACGGGGGTCCTCTTTATCGCCTGTTATCTGAAAAATAGGAGAAGCTTCTATTATTCCATTTGATTAAATATATAAATATATGGATTCGTCAGTCATTCGTCAAATCGAGCGAGAGGGGTGCGATGGGTACTGATGAATTATACGACTCCCGCCCGCGAAAGAAAGGGATAGCATAGGCATTGGGTTGCTATAGTGGGTTTCACAGAATTTTCAGAATTAAGTTGTCGGGCACATAAAAATGGAGCTCCCAACTTTCTACGAAACGATCGTAAGCGCCAAATCAATCAATTAACTGTAAGGAAGTAACGAAGGAAGGGATTCTAAAAGTGGGCTACCAGAACATTTAAATGATAATTATCATTTTGCAAAACTAAAATCAATCAAAATCAACGACGCCAATGTAAAATGTGAAAAGTTAGAGGTGACTTTGAATAACAATTATCGAGCAATGTTATTCTAATTGTGTTTTTGTACTTAATAGATATATTCAAAATACATATACTTCAAAATGGGTCTCCTTCGTGTTCTATTATGTCTTGATTCAACAAAGTTACCTAAGAAACTTGCACCTCAGTCGATCACTAGAATGATCTGCATGTCATCGACCGCCAGGAACACGTGCCCAAGTGCCATCTTGCATGTCATACGCCATGATCCAAGTGTGTATTACACTCACTTCGAGGTCCTGCAGACTGCCGACGAGCTTGGCGACACCCCAGCCCAGCCGCTGCTTGTCGGGCTCCACCAGAATGATCTGAATGTGGTCCACGGCCAGGAACCTGTTGTGCCAGGTGCCGTCTTTCTGGATTATTTTGCATGATATCAGGTCTGTGTCATCTGAAACAAAAGAGTATCTGATAAGTGACAAAGCTAAAACACTGGTCTCACCCTCAGATATTTGGAAATGCAATCTAAAAACCACTCTCTTGCCAACGTACTTAAGTCCAGGACGTCCCCGACTTGCACGAGGGGCGCTGGATTGCCGAGTGACACCTACAGTTTACCTGCTATCGTCAGCGATTTCTAGTGTACACTAAAATAATCTCTATTGTCAACGTGCTTAAGTTCAGAACGTCCTCGACTTGCACATACAGCGCTGGATGGGCGAGCGGCACCTGCAGTTAACTTCCTATCTTTAGCGATTTCTAGTGTAATCTAAAAGCAACTCTATTGTCAACATACGTAAGTCCAGCCGGTTTCCGAATTGCTCGAACGGCGCTGGATTGGCGAGCGGCACCTGCAGTTTACTTGCTATGTTTAGCGATTTCTAGTGTAATCTAAAAGCAACTCTATTGTCAACGTACTTAAGTCCAGACGGTTTCCGACTTGCTCGAACGGCGCTGGATTGGCGAGCGGCAACTGTGTCTCAGGTTTGCCGGTCAGTTTGAAGTACAAATCTCGGATGAGAAAGAATGTGCGGATAGCGCGACGGGCTTTTTCCATCTGTGAACAATGTTTCTTTTATAATAAAAAATTACATTATACAAACAGTTTCATTATTAGTTTATTCTTTTTTTTACTTTCTCCAATTCCTATCTAAAACAAAACCTGAGTTCCAAAAACTCAAGAGATAATCTCTTTCAGAAAAATTGAGACCTACCAAAAAAAAAAGGGGGGAAGAAAAACGGAGCAAAATCGGTACAAAGAACTATCAGGGTAAGTTCCGCCGGAAAAAAGATGTGATCTAAAAGAGTATCTAATTTATATATAAGTTCCTAAATCGAAACGTACAGCAGTGTGCCCGCCAAGTTCAGAATAAAATCATGTGTCTGGATGATCGTCATTCAGTCAGACAAGACAAGTGTTTTTATTAGGCTAAAAAAATCCGAGCAGTGTGTGTGGTGGTACATCGGGCCAAAAATATACAATAAGCTGCCAAATAATATTAAAATTAATTCTAATTGTTATAGGACATTCACCAACCAATTAAAAGAATTTCTAATAAATAAAGCATACTATAGTGTAAATGAATATTTTAATGACATCATCAAACAAGACCATATTGTAAATTAGTTAAATTAGATTTAAGCTTATAAATAGACTCTAATAATATTAATTCGAGATGACATCTAAAATAATATTGATATAATAGTTCATTTGTATAATTTTAACCTGTATTTGTATTGTATTCTTTAATTATAATTTATTTGCTGGTGAATAATGTAACGTAACGTAATTAATAGCAATGTATTTTTAATAACCTGACTTGTAACGCTGTTATCAATAAATATATGAATATGAATATGAATATGAATATTATTAGTATAGATAAAATATGTCTTAAACAAATACAAAAAAAAGTTTTTTTTAATAAATAATACAAAACAAATTGCTCAAATAACCCGTCCCACATAATTCCGGGTGCAAAGGTGCCCGCCATGCTCGACGCGTTACCGCGTTGAAATAACCCGGACCGAGGGTCAAGACCTTAGCATAGATAGATTTTAGGTTTAATGGAAAATATCTGTGAAATGTTTACATCTCCACTGGGCAGCCGCTTTGCAAAGGCGATCCCTGACATGGGCGTCCGGGTGGGCGGAAGAAGTATGGCGGCGTCCATACATAGCCATTCCACGTTGAGGGGACGCTTGCTCATTTCACAGTACCTGAGACAAGAGAGGTGTTGGTCTTAAATATTCTTAAAGGAAAAAAGTCCCTACCTATTAATAGACCCTCATTGTTATCAGGTCAAAATGGAAAATGGTTTAGTAGAAAAGATTTAGAGTTGAGTCAAAATGTGATTGTGTTAAATAATAGTTTATACAATCCAGGGCATAAAAAGACTAATTTTTACGGAGATATTTACAACAGAACACTGGTTTTAACTTCGAATGCGAGTAAATAAAAGTTTAATATTATAGGAAAAAAAAAGGGATAGCAACTTTTCTGTGGACTCCGGTGAACTGTTAGTTCTTATTATATTGTTATAAAGTATAGTTCTGTTTGATTAAGAACTCTGACATACGAAACTTTCCCGCCAGTGCATTTGTTTCCTTAATTTAGTCGCTCTTCAAGAAAGAGGTTACGCCTGCACAGTTTTTTTTTAAACGCTTTGCTCTTAATATTTTATTACTATAACTTCTTACTGTACAAAACACAAACAGATAAATGTAAGGAAGGAACATTAAAATAGCATTGATTATCTATAAAAATCATATTTACGTATATGGCTGATTGGTCGGATGTCGTAGTCTTTTATGGACTAGAGCATAAAAGTTCTACTTTAAGCTGCCTACATCAAGTGTAACCTTTTGAACGCTACGACTAACGGCGATAAACCGTGCCACGAGCGCTCGACGACGTCTGCAGCCGACGCAAATGTATTGAAAACGGCATATCGTGGCGTCAGGAGCACGGAAATCTGCTGTCGGCTACAGCCAACTGCGGCGTTCAAAAGGTTCAAGAAGAAGATGCTCGTAAAGACGAGCAGCAGCGGTTTTATAAGATTGGTTAGCTAAGAAACACCAATAAGCTTTCATACACTCGAGCCATTAGGGCCGTTAACGTAGCGCATTTTCCTCAAATATATCTTCACCCAGTCAGTAACTTACTCATCCTCGAACATATCCAAGAATATATCGTCGCATTTATAGACGTTCCGAGCCAGCGCCGCGGCGCTCGCGTGCAGGTTGTTCGCGATCGCCACGTGCCGCGCGCAGGCGGCGCCGCTGGCGCCCCGCATGGCGATTCCGACTAGCGTCACGCTCAACTCTAATGTTACTAGACGGACATTTGAAGCTGGAACAATTACAAACGTTTGTCAACACTATAAATCCAAATTATAGAATAGTATGTGAAGATATTTGGATGTTTGTTCCTCAATCGCGCGCAAACCGCTGGACGGATTTGGTCTTAATTTGTTAGTCAGATATACCATATGAAATTAAACATGAGATATCACATGCGAACAAAGGTACGGGCACAGCTTCCACCTTGAATATACTAGAAAGCTGTGCACTTCTCACAGATGAAAAACTTCCCCAGACCCTGAAGCTTCCTGTAAGAGACCCTCTTGTTAAATCTCAAGGAAATCGGTTAAAATTTATATGCTTAAATAAATATTTTATACGCTTTTCACAATCATCTAGATAATTGTGGGAGATTTAATTTATAAATAAATATATACCCGTGCGAATCAGTGGTGGGTCGCTTGTATGCTGTAACCAAATATTATATGAAAACAAAATTGCACTTTGATATTTTAATACAAGTTCCGCGCGTCTTTTAGCCGTAAATCAAGAACCTAAAACCACATGGTGCACCCTAGATATACCTCATCCAATGTAAAAAGAGCTCTGAAGATCATACATTTTATATGGCCCTCAGCGCTCTTTTTACATTGGGCGAGGAATAGTCTCGTTTTGATTTAAGCTTACATTAGGTTTCACTTACTCAATTCACAGCTCAAATTGACGATTGTCGAGAGTTTCGAAATGAGCAAAGCATTGTAGCTCTGTGTTAGCCTCTTCGATGGAGTCGAGTTCGCGCCACTAGATGGCGCTAATTCACTCGAAGTGGCCGTTACGTTCGAATTATCATTCTGTTCAGGACATAGCAGTGTATCGAGAAGTTCTGTGTTTACTCCTAGAATAGTTAATGAATCGAGTTAATGTTAACGAAAATGCGAATAATTAAAAATAGCATTTCTAATTAAAAGTTACTCTTACCAACTAATATTCCAGGCGAGCAAATGAAGAGATGGAAAATTCATGAATTGATTAGTCAATTTAAAATAGACAAAAAGTTTCTTTTTGCTTTAATATCAGATCATTTAAAGATGTTGCCGGGAGCTTAACATTCCTATTTAAGATTAGCACACCTACCTTTGTTATTTATCAACGCGAACAGCAAACAAAGCGCGAACAATGCTTTGTAGTCGTTCTCGGTACAGTCCAGAGAGTCCAGAATCGTTTTCAAAAACGGCCTCTTCTCAATTTCCTTTCTCTCTCTATCCAAATTACTTTCTAATGAGGCAGTCGTCAGTGCAGGCGTGCTGGGAGTAACGCCTAGTAACTTCTGCTTCTCCTCATCTGTGATATTATTTAATTCCGGTCCACTTTTGGAAGAACTCGACTCGACACCGGAGTCGGGTAAAGGCGAATCGGGCATGTTCTGTTTCGCTAAGGTAACAGCACTGGAAGACTTTGAAGCGTGGACCTGCGTGACCAAATCCTCGGTGGAATTGTGCGCAACGCTCGATGATTCGCTTATATGTGATGTGGACGGTAACGAAGTGGATACTAACTCGGGATCAAGGTCACAGCTCGACTGGTCAGTGTCGTACCCGAATGCCTTCGATCCGCTATACTCTGGAGTGGTATAATCTCTTTCCTGCCCTGATGAGCATTCCAACGCCTTCTCCAGACTCAGTTGCGGTTTTGAAAACTCAAGTTTCACATTGGACTTGGCGTTGCTAACATACATCTCCAATATTTTCGTCGCACCGTCCTCAAATACTGATAAGTCGGATTGCAATATGATCCACGCCAGGGAATGAACTATCGGGCCGTGGGTTATTATGAGAAACACTTGTGATAGCAAAAATAGCGAGACCACGCATGACACGGACAGTTTGCTCTCGTCTTCCGATTCCATTCTCTGTCCGGAAAACGTCTTTCTAGATGGAGACATTTCGGCGTTCTGACCTTTTAGAAGGGCCTCCAGACTTCTCGTTATTACTTCTATGCTTTGGATGCTATGACCTCTACTATAAGGAGATGAATTAACTGGTCGCTTGACAGAGTCTGAGGTCAAGGAATAAATGTATAAGGGCACGAGGAGCTTGTGCAAAAGGTGCTCAGTCAATACGTCGTTGAGATCAGGAATGTTCAGGCAAAGAATGTCATTAATATAATGCAGATGGTCTAAGTGCTCTGCGACCAAGTCGTCAAGTTTTTGTTGTGACTGGTGACTGGAATTTGGATAACAATAGATTGAAATTACGACATAATTATTTCATAGGTACTTTCTTGAGAAGCCTGACCAAAAATATTATCATATAATCAGTACATAGTTGTGGTACAGAAATATAAAACGTAATAGGCTAGTTTCCTGAAAGAATCTAGTTAGTCTGTCATTTACATTATCAAAAACTATTTAAAATGTATTTTTTCATTTGTAAATTAAACAAAAAATTACGAAGATATAGTGCGTTGAAGTTCCGCGTGACGTCACGACTTTGCACACTTTTTACCATTAAGTGACGTCATGAGTCCCGCCTCCCGAAATTGAATGTGCGTCATCTTTGTCAATTTTGATTGATTTGATAAAGCAAAAAATACGTGTTCAATATTTACGGACTAACTGGCGGACTAATTAGATATTTTTTTTAACCAGGAAACATCCCTATCACTACGCTTAAGAATGCGTTTTAATCCGGCTTTAATATTTATGGCCAGGCCTATAGATTAGGGCTATGAAGGTACTTACTCCGAGTCATTTCGCACGCACGTGTCCAATTCTAGAATGTGTTTGCCGATAAACCAAACTAGGTTACTAAAGTATGGAGCAGCCGTCCTACAAACGATAACACTTGTAAATGTAAATTTAATGTCATAGGAATTAGGTTCATTATTCATTGCATAAACATTTTATACAGATTAAGCGATAATACAGAGCCTTCGTAATTACCTGTCTCTTATGAACCGCAGCATACTAGCATCTTGTACTCTGTACACATTGAGAGTTAGTGTTCTGACAGCTATTCTGACCATAGACTCTGAATGGTTAAAGAATTTTATTGCCTCCGTGTACAGAGGGAAGTCTTTGGTGTGCTAGAATAAATCAGTTGAAGAAAATCATATAGGTTTGCAACATTCATCTTTATATAATATTCATACCTGCGATAAAACACACTAAAACTATCAAAAATAAGTTAAAAAAACGACTTATTCAAAACCAGCTTTAAATATTCGCAAAATTATTTTTAAAAAAACTCTCATTATGCATGAGGTAATGCTTCGACACTGTTATTTAAAAGGCAAATTTTTAAGTATTTATGAACAAAAACTGGTTTTTGTTCGAGATAATATGCCTGTTTCAACAAACATTACATATCTATTTAAGTGAAAACAATACCAATGGGCAGATATTCAGAATATGTATGGACTTACCTCATTATAAAAGAAATGAATAGTATGACTATTCAGTTTGAAACTGAGAGTCTTCAGAAACGAGATGTAGTATGCCATCACCTCTTCATCAGAGAAGTCAAATTTGTGCACAATTATTGAGTTCACATGGTTATTGCTCAGCAGGTAATCTAAAAACATAGGTACAGTTTCATGATTCTCTAGAAATCAGTTGAATATAAAACACAACACAGTAAATATAATTAATTAATCAGGGAACTCAATCTTTTCAAACAAATAAATTTATTTCTATATCTATTTCATTTTATTTTTTCATTTTGTGTACACAAATCGATCTAGTCCCAAACTAAGCTCTAAATAATGGGGAACATGCATGAAATTCAAAATGAGGTTTAAATGATAACCTACTTATTATGATACTAAATGTAAACAAAAGCATATTACAGAAAAAAACAGATCATTTTGATAACCTATTCATTTTATATTTGATTAAGGGTCAAAATTAGTTAAAAATTGTTTATTAGTTCTGATTTTAGTTTTTTCGACGTCCTCATCAAATTAATGTCGTGTTTTATTTCTACGATGTTGGTCTAAAAACAGTACTTTCGGAAATAATTGCAGATTTCATTTAAATGCCATATATTTTGTACAATCTAACGACAGCTGTGTTTTGCGAGTAGTATGAACAATGAGTTTCCAAAGCTTCATAGCTCATAAAATAAACAACATAATAATATATGTTTTTCGTACACAGATCGGTTTCTATTACTCAGCATTTTCCAGTATAAGATGAAAAACCGGCCAAGTGCGAGTCGAACTCGCGAACGAAGGGTTCCTAACCATTATCTATAATCAAGCAAAAAAAAAGTCTGTTGTATGGGAGCCCCCCTTAAATATTTGTTTTATTTTAATTTAATTAATTAATCTTTAAAGTGAATATATAACTAAATATTCTGTGAATATTTCAAGCGTCTACCTGTTGCCGTTATCAATATCGAGCAAAACGAGCAAAAAAATATTTGTTGTTATAGCGGCAACAGAAATACATCATCTATGAAAATTTCAACTGTCTAAATATCATAGCTCTTGAGATACAGCCTGGTGACAGACGGACAGACAGACAGACAGACGGACGGACAGCGAAGTCTTAGTAATAGGGTCCCGTTTTACCCTTTGGGTACAGAACGCTAAAAAATATGATGCATGTTCCCTATTGTGTTATGGGTACTATGGTGGCCGTTAACCAAAGTAAGTAACAACTGGGGCCATAATACCATAAGAATCGTGCTATCTCTTTCGCACTTGCATGGTCTTACGGAGCTTGCCTCACATCTGCAGGGTTGCATAGTGCAGGAAACAAAGGAATGTTTTAACGCCTCAGTCCTCACTTTGGTTGACGGCCACTATAGATGATGATATACAAACTTATGTAGATAAATAAATACTTAAATACGTAGGAAACATCCAAGACTCGGGAGCAATCATTCATGCTCCTTACACCGTTAGCTTCGGAGGCAGGGTCATAACCAACTACGCTAGCCGCGTCATCAAAACAGGCAATCTATAACACAGCTGAAGCCATATAACATGTAGCGCTATGCGTGTAGTATGTAGCAGTATTTTTCCTCTATGTAGTGCATACTTGCAAGTGCAACAAACCCAGCTACCAACTTCCTGGCATTGAAAGTTTGGCAGAGTTGTATTGTTGCTTTGTCAAAGATCTAAAGTCCATTCATTCTTACTTGTCCTATTTGTTAAACAAGTTTATAACCTCAAAATGTAGGTACTTTTTTTGGGTGAAACAGCTGTTTTATCTTAAGTAAAATCCTATGTGAAAAATTGGCAAAGTGATGTCCAAAATATTATCTCCAGTTGCTTTATTTACGAGCAATAGCTGTTTTGGCTAAAAAAGGTGCATCTTGAGGTTAGAAACTTAGAATCAACTTTACTTCCAACAGATATTCTCGATACAACCTATTTGAATAAACAGCATGGTATATCATCCATTCAACATCCCCATAGCCAACATCAACAACAACATATTTTATTGCAACAAGCATTAGCAACAGTAGTTACAATTTTTAATGCAGGTATATGGCACCTCTCACTTTCAATAGTTAGTTTGCGAATGAGGGTTATGCTTTACGAGCACAATAAATACTAGTATGCTAGGGATGACAGGGCAATTACTTATATAGCCTAGCTGTGAGTTATCTTCAACCTTAAAATATTACTTATTAAATTGGGGACTTGTGTGTCAACCAACCAATTTAGTATAAAGGATACAATAGAACTTTGTCATGGTGACATAATTAATAAAGCATGAAAAAACCATTAACTCTGTGTGGCAAGGTTGACAAAGACATTTGGGACAATTTCAAAAAATTTGTACGTAATTAAGGCGTTGTTAAGAAAAAGTTTAAAAAGTTCCTCTGTGTTACGAAAATTAACTATACAATTATATACCTTATTAATTGTACCCATAAGGCATATAATTGTATTGCTAATTTTCGTAACGCAGAGGAACTTTTTAAACTTTTTCTTAACTACGCCGCACATTTTTTTTTTAAATTCACCCATTTTCTTATTTTTAAAATCGATTATTTGTCAGCCTGAACTTAAAAAAATTACATAATCCCAATTAGGTTGACATATATGATTTTAAAATAGGGCAAGTACCTATATCAAATTAAAAGTACAATACAATACAATACTATTTATTGAATACCACAAAAAGTACAAAAAAGCATACACTATAATAAAATAAACAGAGAAAATAATGTACAAAATAGTTTAACTTTGGCAAGTGGTGCAAAATTAAGTTAAAACATTTGCTATTTTTAACCGACTTCTTACATGCACTCACAATTAACAAATATATCATATCTATATATCCAAACTATATATATATATATATATATATATATATATATATACTCGAGATTTATATATATATAAAGTGTTAGTGGTTGCACTCCTCTGAAACGGCTTGACCGATTTTTATGATTTTTTTTTATGTATGTATAGTTGGTAGGTATGAGAATAGGTTGTAAGGTATATTTTACACCGCGGTGACAGGTGTTTACGCGGACGACTCGCGGATGGAAGCTAGTATATTTATGTATATATATACATAAATAAATAAATACATATCTACATAAGTACATAAATATGCACACAAAGATAAATATGCCCACATTATGTAAGGATATGCTAATAATTCAGCCCAAGTATGAAGAGAATGAGACATACAGGGACAAAACTAAGAGTATAAAATGTTACAGTGGAAGAGACAGATAATGCTCCTAAGTAACTAAGTATTTACTTACATAAAGAAGTCTCATTCCTGATGTTTTCAAACAATATGTTGAGTGTCTGAAGTAGCTGTACACAAACAAACGAAGAGCCTCCACACTTCTGCCTCATTATTTTGAGAAAATATGAGAGCATATTCTTTTCAAGGAAAAAACTGTAAGAAAGAAGATCTTGTTAGGCTATGATTATAAAATAACATTCAGTCCAGCTTAAATTAAAAAAAAAAAACTACAAGTATATAATGTTGTAGGTACATGTCTTTTTCATGACATGATATATATCAACTACATCCTATATTATTTGATGTGACTATAAAACATTACATGACTCAGGAATAGCCAATTTCTTTATAAAAAATCTCTCACACAACAAGTTACAAGACAGACATATCCAATATTGGCAAAAATTTGAGACTCAATCCACCTTGTAAGAGAATTTATGAGGATGACTCAGTATCAATACACATTGATTAAAAACTCGATGTATTTTTGTATGAATAATCTGAAATTTTACTTTGTTTGTGAGCTACATTGGTAATTAGGATCATGCAAGTAAGTTTATAAATAAGCAAGTTTGGTCATTATATTTTTGATTAACTGTTAGAGCATTGGTTTACCACATTATACCTACATGTAGCTCTTTGGTATGTATGGTGACTGTTAGGATAGTGCTTAGAATAGTATTTAATTGCATTTATAAACACCACTACATTTATCATGCTATGAGACACATATGCTCACAATAATACAGGACACTATCAGACTTTTTGACTTTAAAATAACACTATAAATTGCTACAAGCTGACAAACATCACAAATAGAAAAAAATATGTTAAAAACAGTTGCAAAATCTATTATAATATTAAATTTTTGTCAAGTTTATGAATGTGTAACCAATTTAAGTGTATTATATGGGAACTGTGTCATTTTAACCTTTTGAATGCCATGGCTGAGTGCGAGAAAGCGCACCTGGGACGCCGAGTAACGGAGCCTGACAAAATGTATGGAAAACCGCATGCTGTGGCGTCAAGGGCACGAAAATCTGTTGTCGGCTATAGCCGACGGTGGCGTTCGAAAGGTTAAACAAGGCTGACTTCAAAGGTTTGACCCAAAAATGCCTACAAATTTACTCACAACTGAAGTTAAATAAGAGCTTATAAAAATAGTACTTACTCGAAAACTGAGCTATCATTCTGGTCCCCCCATATCAATATCTCTGCTATGCACCTCAAAGACTCCACCAGAGTACCACGGTTGGTTTCCGACACGGTGGTGTTCTTACATAAAATGTTGTGCAAATACTTCAACCGTTCCAGAGAATGAGGGTTTTTAGGGCGTCCCCAGGTACTGCCGAACCAACTTCTACTCCTAAACATGTTGGTTGTTGTTATTTCACGATTCACTAACGAAAACACTGGCCATTACGCAGTTTGTATCTTCAATGAAGCACGTCACTTTAGCAATTAGCGAGTTTTACATCTTTCCGATCACCTTCACAAGTCGTAAAAGAAGACTAAGATGGCTGAATAGTTGGTTGAATTAACAGGTTATGTTTTCTTAATATGTTAGCAGGACTGCGGTCTTGCTTTGTTTTTGTGGGTTTTTTTTCCGATTTCGAGGCAACGCGACTATAGGTCGACATACATGAAATTTTGAGTAAATTATTTGTCACACTGACATATCCGACAGCTGTCAAAAAAGTTTTGTTATTGCTTGGGTTATTTCCTTGAAAATGAAAATGAAGTTCATAATAATAATATCATTTTCATTTTCTATCACTCGTATTTTTGATTTATGGTTTTAGACATCACTTTCAAACGTTCGTATCTTATATCGAACTCGACTACTATGAGGTTTACGGCAGACACTGGAGAGAACCAGCTTAAACAGCAATAAAGAGAGATATCTGTGTAACATGCATCTCTTTCGCACACACGCAGGCTACGTCCCTTTCGGCCGGACACCCCAAGGGACTGAAATGGCAGGTTTAATAAAATAAATATGCTGCCGATTAGTGTTTCAAATTATTCTTGGATTGAATTATGCACTTTCAATGATTTTAAAATATATTTTTGTAAATTTTGTTAGTGTCCAAACATGCCAAAGTTGCGGCTGTGGCTTCTAGAAAAATATGTTTTGTTCACAACTTTACGAGCAATATCGTAGGCTAAATGGCCGGTAGGTACCTCTCTCTACTGCACAAGCAAACAAAAGCTTGTTACCTATTCATCCCAAATGGATCGCACTAATAACGTGTAGGTATTGGTACTCAATAGTAGTTAGGAATATAAGGTATTTAGTAGCATGTGTATCAATCAACCTACTCGTATCTATTTATTTTTCTTGAGATGAGCACATTGTTGACTTTACATGAGTAGGCTTGTTAACTTGGTAGGTAGGTACCTACTTATTAATAGCATGTAAGTAGCACTGTACTATTACGCATCCATTGATTGCCTTTGTGCTTGCACCAATTCTTGAAAGTTAAACTCAGGTTGGCAGAGAGTCCTCCGTTTTTTTTTGAGAGAATGCCTGTCTTTCAATTTACCAATTCCTGATTTTATGGATAGAAATACGTTACCACCCTAATCCTTCAAATCTAATTTTGATCAGTGCAAAATAAACATTACCATCTCGCAAATAGTTTGCAAAATACTTTACTTACTCGTAGGTACTACCATACATCAGGAATAATCGCATGATTCTTCCATTTACTTACTTTAAAATTATTGCTCGAAAGGAAGTTTTCAAGAGATATGACATAGGTACCTATGCGTTATGACTTACGTAGGGTTATTTATAAACACGAGAGCCCTTCAGCATATTATATTTAACTCAGCTGAGACAGTCGTTTTTGAATTTGTGAGTCATATATTATGGAAAAGTATAAGTGTTTTGTTTCGGTGTTTTAGATATGGCAACATTCACGAATTACACCCTTATATGATTAAACTCTACCGTGGATGGTAATGAATACAATACTTAATTCAGAAACGCCACTTAAAGCATTTTATTAGAGATTAAATAGTTAAATGGCCCTCCACTACTTGTCATCCTATACAAATACGTCACTAAAACGTCACTTTGATTAAAGATCAAATTGAGTGGAATTTGGCCAATAATGTCTTTATTTTAATACCTACTAAGTGGAAAGTAACGTATTGGCCTGTGTTGGAGTTGGTTGTTATGTCAATTCATAAATATTTGTAGGTAGGGAATAAAATAAGACAAACTTGAATAAAATGCAGAAATATTTTTTATTGTTGTGTTTTCATTGGATATTTTTAAAGTACCTACTCATTACATAGAAAAATAAATAAGAATTAAATAGTTAAATATTTACGGTTTGTAGTTTGTATTCAATATTTTCGTTTCATTTATTATTATGTATCTATCACTCACTTCATCCTATTCCATGAAGTAAAATCGCTGTAAAGTTCGATTATTAAATTCGATTTCGATACCTAATCTACTAATGTATTTATAATTTACTCATTCATGCATCGGTTTTCTGTTGCTCATTTATTTAATTCAAGTAGATAGCAACAAATGCCTCTTAATTTGAAAACCTGCCACTTAATTTCAAGAATAAATATTTTACTTATTTACACAATATTTTTTCTTAACTAAAACTCTGCCTTCTTTCTCCAACAACGCAATATTTTTCTAAGGCTCTAATAAAAAGATTGAAAGATCGAATGATTTCATAAATACAATTAGTTACCTATCAACATTTAATGGACGGACGTCTTGGATCTAAATTTGTACCTAACAAACAAATCATTACTGAGCAAATATGATAACAGTTTAATGATAGATTTACTTAAGGAGCTACCTACTTAAATTATACTAGACTAATGAATTGAACTGCGACTTTGAAAAAACATATCATGATCATCACGGGAAATAGTTTTAACATGTAATAAATATTTAAATTTGACTCTCATATTTATTTTGTGGGTGACAATGATTTATGTAACTGTTAATTTCGGGAATGAGAACTTACTATAATTACCAAAAATTAAACATAAGAAAGGGAGTAGATAGACTAAATTTATTTATAGATTAAATTTGTTCTTATTTGGGTATTAAAAAAAAATGCAATTTACCACAACCACAATACATACAAGACAATTTTTCAAGCACTACAATAGTTATGAGAGTTGTATATTTCCGTGGGTTGGACTTATTCTGCTAATATAAATAATTAATAATTAAAAAAGCCTATCTACTAATCTAGGCAAATTATAAACGAATCACATTGCAAAATTATACAATTAAAATACATATATATGTAATTCACATGCAGATTGCATTCACATAGGTCATAATGTAAAAACGAGTATTATAACTTTCAATGGAGGGGTGACTTTTGTTCTCCCATTTTTTTTACTAAAAGCACATTTTTGTATTTTGTTCAAATAGATTTTTTGTTTGCACGCCAACGTCCAGAACAGACCTAATAATATTAAGGTATCTCTTTGAAACAAGTCTAAAGGAAAAGTGATAATTCTTTAGCCCTGCGAATAGTGCTAGAGTACTTTAAATGCGTAATAGGCAAGAGTTTTGGATAAATATAAAAACCAATTTCCAAGACACGTACATGTAGACGTAATATTGCGCCCCTTTTCTTTTAATAATTAACAATAAATTATATATTCCGACTGTACCTGTCCTCTTTATTATTTGTTCAAAACTATTTTAAACAGCTCGATACGAGCCAGTGTTACGATTCCTATTCTCATCACTTTTATTTTAAGGATAGAAGTTCTGGAGAGCGTCCGAGTATATGGAGTTGTAAGTGTCTCTGAGCAGATAAACACTGTCATTAGGTTTTCCGTTGAAAACGTACTGGCCTTTCAGGTTTGTGACCTTAGAATTAGTGGGAGCTGGCTTAGGCTTCGGATTAGAATATGAAGGGGCATTGTTGTAGCTCGGTCTTTGCATTGGAGGCATCATCGGTTGAGGTCCGTAACCGAATGGGTCAACTGGAGGCATTTGCGGCACTTGAGGATAGCCACCAGCACCGTTCCATTGGTACACTCCTGTAGGTTTCCCATTTGATACGAAGTCTAGAGGTAAGTTGATGAAAGGGTTTACTTGAGGTGGCAGATTTTGGGGCATGGGTGGTCCCATTGGTCCTAGACTAGGAGGCTGCGACACGTAACCCAGACCAGGCACAAACATGTAAGGGGTAGGAGGCAGCCTTATGTAGAAGATGGGCGAGTTATCATACTGAAGGGAATTTAAATTGTCATTCTGATAGCTATCACCGCCATTGCCGTTCTTCTTTTTATTCTGCTGTCGACGCCTCGAAGGAATGGTTCTGGATAGGTCCTCATCATCATCATCAAAGCTTTCGTCATTAACGGAGAAGACAACATCATCTTGGTCATCTTCATTGTAATCTATGCCTGAAGATAAGAACGACGGAAAGTAGCCAAATAGATTTAAGGCTTTGTTTCTTCTATTTGTTGGGGGTGCTGGTGATGTGGTAGTGGCTTCCTCTTTGTATTCTTCGGTCAGCTTACTCTGACGGCTGCTCGTTGCTTCTGGAAGTGCGGCCGCACGCGACTTTCTAGAAGATGGCGCTCCTTGACTGCGCGCCACTAGCCCAAGCAGTATGAACGCGATGATCAGGTCCTTAGAATGCTTCATTGTAAATCTGAAACAAGAAATAAGAAAAAATCTAGTTAACTTTAACGTTATCGGTCTTTATTGCTACTGAAGTACTAAATAAATAACAATCAGTACTTTTTAGCTTCTGATTAAAATAACATAATTATATTTACTACTTTTTAATGGATGTGGGTGGATGGATAGTAATATCATAAATCTGTTGTGAGGCATATAAAAGTAAAAATGCTGAGAGATATTACCTACTAACATCGGTAATGCATAGTAATTATTTACTCATTTAGAGGTCTTCAATCTTAACTAAACATAAGTTGTACCTACATAAGTAGTTTAATTTTCTCTTGAGAACTATCTATTAAAGATGCGAAACGATGATTAAAACGTTATTATTTATAAATAAAAATAAGTGAATATGAAATGTAAATATGCTGCGGTTGCACCGTGCTTCTGCCGCGCCGGCAAAATTATGAATATTTAATGTACATGCTCTGCCATGTCCGTGTGGTGCCGGCTAAGAATAGCATCACCCCATCTCCTCCCGTGGGTGTCGTAAAAGGCGACAGAGGGACCACCCGAAGGACGGACAGCAGCGTCCTGCGAGTACTATCATGACCAACTGCGGTCGCCAACCCGCCTGCCAAGCCTGGCGACTATGGCAAATCCCCCCAGTTTTAGGGGAGGCCTATGTCCTGCAGTGGATGTTTTACGGCTGATGATGATGATGATGATGATGCCCTTTCTACCAATTTTTACAAGATGTACTTGAAAAATAATAGTCATTAGGCTTCAAATTATTCCTCATATTACCATTTCTTTCACTATTACAGCAACCCTTATAAAAACCCAAAATATCAATAATGGATACAGCCTTTTTAGTAAACCTCCCTTACATGTTAAAAAATACTGAATTTACGATACAAACAATAATATTATTCATTCAAGCGTCCCATTAATATATTCACTTCATCAAACTGTCTGCCTCCCCTACTTGGATCAGTGCCGACTTTCCTGACATACATTACGCGACAAACGCTCAGTCTTTCTTATGCGCCTTACTATGTAAAAAATAAAGTCTTTATTGGCGTGATCAAAGCATCAAGTCGATTTGTTCTTTAGATGTAATCTTACGGAATAAGATGTCTCGTACGCAATAAACTTACACTGACGTAATAATTTGTCATTACCATCCAATATTCAGCGAGAAAAGCAACAAATCAAGTTACGCCTGTGACGTGTTCATTTCCTTGAAATGAACATAAAATGATTTTGCACCGTTACGACAATCAGAGTTTGATTGATTGAGATAGGAGTTCCACTGAAATAATCTAAATAGGTAACTGCGTTTCCTTATTTGGTGCAGTTTGCTGTAATTAACACTTAACGATATTATCACCAGAAGCTTCCTTTGCAAACATCAAGTGAGGTGAATCGAAAAATGCGATTTCATTGAGCTTATTATAAAACTTTATCGTATAAGGACGTTTTGATGTTAATTAGTACTGCCCTGCTAAGCCGAAAAGCGGTATCTCAATCAGAGTAAGTTTTGAGTAATCGACTTTATGACAATTTACAAAAGGTCGATTTCCTCAAACATTCTCTGATTGAGATACCGCTTTTCGGCTTAGCAGGGCAGAGTAGGTATATTTATGTTTCGTGTAAAATCGATAAATCTTGAGCGTTACCTATTTAGAAAAACAACAAAACACACTTACATAATGGGTAATTTTTTTTTCTAAACTGCATTCGTTCGTAGAATGTTATTTAATGTAATTATTTTACTTTACACTTTATTTTAAAAGTTATTTGTAACACTTTTCTGTCAGTTGATAAGTACTTATTCTTTATTTTATTAGTTCTCTTCGTGAATTCATAATACTAAATTAAAAAATAGATTAAAAAAAAAGCTTAAACAACGGCCCTAACATGCATGGCACAAAGATAAATTAGAATCGTTTATCTCTAAGTGCTTCTCTCTCACACTAGTGCCGACGAAAGGGATAGTCATAGAGATAAGCGGTTTTAATTTATATTTGTGGCATGCATGTTAGGGCCGCTGGTCATCTAACGGCTGGTCAGTATAAATCATGTGTTAGTTATAAGGTTAAATACGTTGAACATGATATTTTTCTTGATGGGACTTGTTAATTAATACTGGTCTCAATTAGAACCGCTATCAAGTCTTGCAAGTTAATCGGTAACATTTTATTTTGCCGAGTTAAAATAATTTATATGCCTTTTGCGAATGATTTACAAGATTATACAAGTTGGATAGGATACTATAGCTCCATAACTTATCCTGTGGCTCTATTTCTAAGTGATATGGTTTTTCATATCGCTTTGCTGTCTTCGTTCTTTGTGAAGTTTACATTGAAAAGAAAGTGACAAAATAAAGCGATATTCTATTACCATAGTTATTATCGATCGGTTCCTGTACCTTTCACTTAAACCAGGGTAGAATAGAGTCCCTGTGGCCCTAACGTGCAAGACACAAGAATAAGTTAAACCATCTTATCTTTAAGTGCGTCTCTCCCACGCTAGTGCCGAGGAAGAGATAGGGATAGAGATAAACGGGCTTAACTCATCTTTGTGACTTGCATGTTAGAGCCGCTGGGCTCAAAAAATGACCTGAATACTCAGCTTAATCTCAAGTTACAATGTAAATTTATTCTTTCCCTAAAAATTAATCAGAAATTGGTTTCTATTTTTAATAAATTAATTAAGTATAAGTTTGTTACCATTCTTGTAAAAAATAAATTATTATTACATTATCTTGTTGTACCAGTTATTGAATTAGTTCAATACTCAATCTTTCATTACACTCCATATTTTAAGGTAAGATGGTACATAAATACAAATAATAGTTATTACAATTATGCTTGGCTAAATAATAACCGGCTGCTTTAACAGCTATAAAGCGGACATGTCGGACTATTTCTGACAATAAATCGTGAGTAAAGCCGTGCTTATTTCTAGTCTTAGCTATAAAGCGTTTATATTTTTCTAAAATCCAATCATGAATGGCGCTAAAACCATTTTCTATTTGGAACCAATTTCCTTTTTACATAAATGTATTCCTTATGTTCCCCGCGGCTTGTTTGATGTAGCTTTGATGATAAGAATTTATGAAGCTTTTCCATAACGGGCGAGCCGCTTTAGAAGGTGTTCTTATATGACTTACATGCCATATAAATGAATGTTTATGCGTTACAAATCTTTCATACAATTTTTTGTGCCTTCTCGTTTGACAGTGAATTATTGAATATGAAACAGAAAAGATGCTAAAAAACCGGTATCGTACAGACTTAAATTTTGTCCTGGCTGACTACCTATCAAAAACTGGTCCAGACATTTAAGGGGTGGAAATCGTTATCGCATTTTATATGAAAAGTGTGATATTTGCCTTAGCTTCAAAGTCCTCTTAAAATTATTAAAAAAAAATTAAGTTTCTCACAATGATTCCTTTCATTTGATATGTAATACAACATTGTTTGAAAGTTATTTTTTTAATGTATCCCCCAAAAGTGCCCCCCTTGTTTAAAATTAATTTATATACGTTACATTTCCGTGTTGCGATCACCGACTTATACATATTATACACATTATGTTGATCAAATTTCAGCGCAATCGGTTCAGTTGTGTCGGAGCAAATTGGCTGTGACAGGCGGACACAAACGAGTTATCCTATAAGGGTTCCGTTTTTTCCTTTTGATGTACGGAACCTTAAAAATATGAACGCATGCGAGTTAGTAAATACGGTCCACTTCAATAAATCGAAACCCATCGCTCCTTACTTCCAGAAGAACAGAAGAAAAAATCACAATAAAAGAAACATTAAAACGAAATGAATCCGTTGTCATCAATTCATCATGTTTCTTAGGTCTTATAAAAAAATCACAAAGAAGTGAAAATACAATTAATTCAAATTAAAAAAATACCTAACAATCTAAGCCATTTTATAATAAAAACGAAAAACCAGAACGAGATAAAAAACGAAAGAAGAAACGAGACGGTGCCTTACAAAATTTTAAGAACTTTGGAATCACGTTTTTTGAATACAACGCACGTTTCATAGGGAAAAACTGTTGAAATCTATTTTCTAGATATGGGAAATAGAATCTAAGCATAAAAATAACCACTTTCGCTGCGTATTTTATTAATAATCAGCTAAAGAAAATTCGTCATTTCACTACGCTCGGCCATTGTCGGGAACTCTTGGTTAGCCTCGCAATATTTCGCCAAGTTGAGTATTAATAATCTTTGCACGTTGACAAAGTCAATGTTGGTAGGCATATGCAGTCCATGCAGTCTATGCTATGCTCCTCTATGCTCGCACGACAAATAAAGTGTCAAAGCAGGTAGTGATTATATTGGTACTCTGTGTGACATGACAACTGACAAAATTCAAACAAATTGCAATGGTTCGGTGATGCCGAGAATTGTAAATATTGTTTTATTATATTGATAATTCATAACTACTAATTCATTCGCGCGAGCGGAGCCGCGGGTACATCTAGTTAATAAATAAGCTCGCACTACAGTATCATTACCATCCAGTAAGAATCGGTATAAAATAAATGCCCACAATCATGGTCGTCAAAAATGTTACGTCTCTAATGGTATATTTAGGCGGCATTAAAATTATGATACACCGTCCGACCAACTTAATTAAGTAACGTTATGTCAGAGTAACAGATCATTGGCCTAAGCTTGTTATGATGTTACCAAGTAGGGTTCATACTTAGGTCGGAAGGTTCAAGTTGGTATCAATTTTGTTGAGCAAATTTATTAAATCCCTCATTAGTATTAAGAGGACTGTGAACCAACGGCAAAAATCACCCTTTTCATAGAAAAGGTGATAACGATTTTCACCCCTTAAATTTTAACAGATTATGACCAATTTTTGATAGATTGTCAGTCAGAACATAATCTAGGACTACACGTTTTTTTAATTTTGATTAAAGATAAAGAAAGTCAAATAATGTCGAAATTAGTTTTGTATGAGAATACTGAAATCACAATAAAACTGAATTTATTGATTATAGTGAAAAAAAAGTAAAACATAAATTATGCTCTGACTGACAACCTATCAAAAATTGGTGACCACCAGTTAACCTTTAAGGGGTGGAAATCGTTATCGCCATTTGTATGCAACGCCGTAGGTTCACACTCCTCTTAAGAGGACTGTGAACCAACGGCAAAAATCACCTTTCTCCTACAAAAGGCGATAACGATTCAATTCAACAAATATTTGATCCTAGGCCATATAATACAGATTATAAAGCTAATACAAATTACAATTTGGAATAGTGCAAATTGGGGCGTTTTATTTAATTTATTCCGAGATGTTTTAAGAGTAGTGTGAACCTACGGCTTTTCATACAAAAGGCGATAACGATTTCCACCCCTTAAATGTTAACCGATTTTGTCAAATTTTTGATAGGTTGTCAGTCAGAACATAATCTAGGTCTATACGTTTTGGTTTTTTCACTATAATCAATAAATTCAGTTTTATTGCCGTTTCAGTATTCTCATGCAAAACTAATTTCAGCGATTATTTGGCTTTGTTGGCTTCAATCAAAATTCAAAAAACGTATAGACCTAGATTTTGTTCTGACTGACAACCTATCAAAAATTGGTCAAAATTGGTTAACGTTTAAGGGGTGGAAATCATTATCGCCTTTTGTATGAAAAGCCGTAGGTTCACACGCCTCTTAATAAGAAAAAATAGTTTAATACAATAAAACTACACCGAATAGATAATAATAATAATAATAATAAATCAAATCGATCTAGTCCCAAAGTAAGCTCTAAAGGCTTGTGTTATGAGTACTAGACGACGATATACATACTTATATAGAGAAATAAATACTTAAATACATAGATGAAATAAAAGGTGATAAAAATAAATGGAATATTCTAAAAGATTTTAGATACTTAGATTTTTTTTGTAGTTACTTTTTTACACTAATACTAATTCAATCTGATGCCTAGATAAGTGTAGTTTTGCATCAACGTGATTGTTTTAAATTATAAGGCTTAACTCGCTATAAACTCAATTGGAAGAAAAAGTAGGTACTTAATTTAATTTAATCAGGGCTCGTAAAAAATTAACCACTGCTTAGCTAATGTGCAACGTTTACCATATGATAGGTACTCTAACGTGCGTAATGGCTGATCAGCGATGAGGAACACATTCAAATTTAGACCGTATGACTTTTTTCTTACAGTGTAAATTAATAATTATGTAGGTATATCCGCTGATCTGACTGATCAAACGCTAATTCTCTAACAAATCTCGTCACTCATTTCATCTCTCATTTCATCGAACGATTATAAATTGACCCGCGCGCTCTTAGGCATTATGCGCACTTAGGTATCTACGTCCGTGGCCGGCTGCGTCGAAATACGACCAAAGTCGAAGAAACGCATGATCATGTAGTTTTTACGCACTGACGGGTCAAATTACGCTCACCGGCGAGTTCATGAAGGAAGTGCTCTTTTCAAATCACCTTTATAGGTATAGAAATAAGGACGACGTGCAACGGAATTTTTCACGGCAGGGCGCCGTACCTTGGTCATGTGGTCAAAAGTCGCAGGCACAGCAAGTACACTATACGTTAAAAACGCCTAGGCGTCTATTCGGGAACGTCTAAGTGATATTGTAGCAAGATTCGCATCCCGCTCTTACGCATTACGCGTCTCGTGCGGAAGAGTGGGATGAGAATCTCGCTAGGCGAGTCGCTACAATATCACTTAGACGTTCGCGAATAGAGGCGCAGGTCCAGTGTTTGAAATATTTGGTTTGATTCTTTCATGAGTTCAATATTAGCATCTTTATAGGGTTCCGTACCTGAAGGGATCAACGGGACCCTATTATTGGGCCTACAACGTCCGTCCATCCGTCCGTCCATCTGTCTGTCGAAGGCCTCTAGCTCAGCAACGGTAAGAGCTAGAAAGTTGGAATTTTCACAGAATATGTGTTGCTATGGCATAAATACTAGCAAATAATAAAAATATCTAAAAGTTTTAAGCCTGAGTAGCTCCCCATACATTGATACCCTAAAAATTTACTGATTTTAGACCCATTTTGTTCCAGCTGTATTTCCAAAATGGCTTAAGTTGGTGTTCTGATACAGAAATGTGGAAAATATATTAAAATCAAACCAGAAAATTACCTCTGCAGCTTAAAAATCTGCCAACTTAGTGGCAACTGTCAAAGTTCTTATATCTTTCTTAAAGCCTATTGATTGGTTGAGACCATGCTTAACTGGAGTAGCACGGAGCCCTCGGTGCGCGAGTCCGACTCACACTCGCGTTTTTATTACTCGTTAATCCGAGTTTTTACTCCTTGATTTGCTGCACTGGGAGTAAAGAAATAGCATAGAACGCGTGCAGATGCTTATCATCCTGGCATGTCGTAAAAGTCGACTAAGGGACGGGTCCTCTCCATCATGGTGGACTATCTGTATGGGCGATGGGCTGATCACCTATCACCATACGGTTCCTCATACCATCTTAGGACTAATTAATCGAACGTGGCCACAAGTAGTCTTATGGCTCTGCCCACCCCATTAGGGATTTCGGGCGTGATGCTATGTATGCATGTATGTAATCCGAGTTTCCGGTATTTTGTTTGGGCCGCTGTGCGTGATGTTAATAATGTATTAATTAATTATTGTAATGCATCAACATAATCTCGATTAAGGAAAACTTATGATATTATTTTAAAATTGTTAGACAGTAGCTTCTGCCCGCGATTTCGGTCGCGTTCGTGGAATTCAGTTATAGTTAATCCCTATTGTTTGGTTGTTTTTCAACCCATCTTTATTAAAGCAACCAAAACAAAAAAAAAGAATTCAAATCGGTCAACCCATTTTTGAGTTTTAGCGAGACTAACGCACGGCAATTTTTATATAGGTATATCTATCTAAGATTAAAAAGGTATCGATATTAAAATTACTATTGCACCATAACTATATATCAAATATGATTATCAAAGATAATCAATCCTTACTCGAACACTTTTTGTTCATCATCTTTTTTATTTAAATCAAGTACATATATTAATGAACATGTTATTACATATTCAGGTTTTACATTTCGTCTAGGGCATTAACTCCTTGTTTATCGCCATTTTTTTTGTCTTTTGGTTACCTGGGTACGCACATTTTCAACCTAACTGCATTGCGCTTAAGAGCTATTTCCAAACAGCTAGTCACGTGTGAGATTACGCCACATCTATTCAGATAATTAATCCGTCTGTCAGTATTGTCAAGCAAGTTAATCAATAATTTCTTTACGATCTTCCAACTGATGTCTTCGGTAGCGGTACCTAGAGGGCTTTACAAATTGTTAGTAGAAAGGTGTACAAAAATAAATGAAATAAACATCTTGAACAAGTCTTTGAAAATTTGTGCCGTTTTGATAACACGTGCCTAAGGATTGTTAACCTTTGGTTAAAGCGCTACATTTCGGAAGGTTTAACGGAAGTTAACGTTAATCGTTAATAGTAAACTCTTGATAGAAATTGCATTATCATGTCGTTGCGTTAGTAACTTAGTTATAAAAAATGTTGCTAGGTATGTGCTGTGGAAGTTTAGGCAGGACATGAAACATTACTAAAAATAGGGTATTTTTAGTTTATAAATAATAATACCTATAAGTTAGATATCAAATTCAAATTAAAAGTTATCTGAATTAGCCGCGCGGTGTCCTTTAGGCAAATAATACGTACTTAATTAACGTTAAATGGACTTAACTTTTTTAACGGTAGTTAATGAGTCCGTTAACATAATTAATCATATAAATTAAAATAATCCAATGTAATATAATGTGAACGTGTAATTAATTATTAATGATGACAAAAATGCTACTATACATACATACATATTATCACGCCCGAAATCCCTAATGGGGTGGGCAGAGCCACAATACTACTTGTGGCCACGTTCGATTAATTAGTCCTAAGATGGTATGATGAACCGTATGGTGACAGGTGATCAGCCCATGGCCCATACAGATAGTCCACCATGTTGGAGAGGACCCGTCCCTTAGTCGACTTTTACGACATGCCAGGATGATAAGCATTTGCACGCATTCTATGCTATTTCTTCACTCCCAGTGCAGCAGAGGAGTAAATGCTACTATGTTAATTTTAATTGTAATAACTATTGACAATGTATGTTTAATACAAAATAAATATATATCAAATAACAATTTTTCATGTTAATTAGTTAGTTGAAATGTTAACTTCGTTAATTAATGATTAACGGATTAACGGTCTTTTACCCAGCTATGGTTAACACCGTAGCTCTTTAGTAGGTACGGCTACATTTCAAGTGCTGAATATAGTGCTAACCAGTGTGGCAGCCCTGGGCTCAAAGGCTAAGTATTCGTATTGAGACAGCATCCGTCACTCAACGGAGAAGTGAGACAACGACAATGGATGACTTTTACCGCCTCACCACAATCTCGCGCTAAATGTGGCTAAGTTGCAGGGATGTCGCGAATAGGGCTTTTCGTAAAAAAGTTAATCGTTGGCATTTCGGTATTTTTGAATAATAATAATAATAAAATCTTTATTGAAAAACTTATTTGACAATATTACAACTAAAGACAACACGTGCCTGAACTAGGAATTTTCTGTGTTTCAGGCGAAAAAGGACTTACATTACTATCTGAATGACGCTATGTATGATTTGCGCCTTCTTACCCCATATAACATTTTAACTATTAAGGTATTCGAGAGGTAATTAGCTTTAAAACTCACCGGCGAGCCTAACTTGACTCGGCTATGCGTATATTACACTAGTGGACCACAGCTTCGCCCGCGGTATTTTCCACACAAACTTAATCACCCCTTTTCACCCCTTTAGGGATGGAACTATCGCTCGGTCCCTTTTACTTGTATCTGCACCAAGCAGTGTTTCCGATAGATTTCGATAACGTGAACGGTTTGCATAAACTCATGGTAAAGGTCCGGTATATAGCTTGTTGGTTTCAACTTATGTCGTACTAGTCTGACTGAAGCGAGAAAATCAGATAGAACCTAACCTAACCGAACCTCAGTCTAGTTTGCATCATCACATGGTCAAAATCGAGATAATGTAAATCTAGCCGTTTCCTAAACTGACACAATACAGACATTACTACAGCTACACCAAGGCGTCTGGAGACTGCTTCGCTTAACTGGTAATGGTCACAATTTATGTCACCCTGGTCTGAAGCTAGAAAGTCCAAGACACACGGTCACGCGCACAAACTAGCTAGGAATGTAAATCGACCGCTTGTTCGCGATAATCCGAATGCTATGTAAATGGAATTTGCATTGACTGACAAAATGTAAGTAAAAAGAGTTGTTTACATGAGATCCGTGCCGTGCGTGGCTTCCGTTCGCTTGGAGATATCGATCACGTGAATTGTCTTTAATGACTGAATATTGGCTTTATCTCCTCTGCTGCACTGGGAGTGAAGAAATAGCATATAATGCGTGCAGATGCTTATCATCCTGGCATGTCGTAAAAGTCTACTAAGGGACGGGTCCTCTCCAACATGGTGGACTATCTGTATGGGCGATGGGCTTTTCACCTGTCACCATACGGTTCATCATGCCATCTTAGGGCTAATTAATCGAACGTGGCCACAAGTAGTCTTGTGGCTCTGCCCAACCCATTAGAGATTTCGGGCGTGATGCTATGTATGTATGTATGTATTGGCTTTATCTATGATTTTTAGAGTTCCGAATATCTGATGAAAAAACGGAACCCCTAAACTCTCGTTTGTCTGTCTGTCCGTCTGTCACAGTCAATTTTCTCCATTATATAAATTATCACATAAATTACAAAAACAATTTTATCATATTGGAATATCAAAAACTAAATAATTAATTTTCAAATGAAACTTACTTAAAAACATTACAAACGTGTCCGGCATAGGTAAAGTATTGTGTCGAAACATTGAACCGTTGAACATACTCGAACATTACTAGGCAAAATAAGATAAATAAATACTAGGGTTGGATTGATTCAAAACGTCAGTCATAGGGTCAAAGCAATTTACTTTCATCTAGTTTAAAAAAAATCCACTATTCACATCTATACAATACATTATAAAATAATAATGAATTAGCACCATTTTTCACGTAAATCGGTTCCTCAAAGTAGATTAGTGCAACCCACCGATACTTCAAGAAAAAAGGCACTTGCGCGTAAAATATGCTATTTCAAATATAATCACATACAAAAGTCTTTACGATAAAAATTCTAGTTTCTGACAACTCATGCATGCATATAGTAAATATAATTACGCGTAATATACACGCTGTGCTAGTGACGGAGTCGTTATTAGTGAGAAAATAAACACTTAAAAATTCAACTCGTTGGCGATGGGGCGTGAAACCCTTTAGATCGACTTTAATGATTCCGTAAAAATAGGTCAAATGGTGGTAACATTGCAGGGCAGATGTATGAGATCCTTTTTTTCCATATGTGTTACGTGTAGGTAGTATTTGATGAAGAATTATTGGGTTGTATTGTATTTTTTCTCATATGAATAGAAAAATCATATGAGAAAAAATACAATACAACCTTATGGTCTCATGATCAGTAAACGACAGCTACCAGTAATGATAAGATCTGAGGATACCGGGAAATACTTTTAAATTATATTATACTCAATTTAAAGGGTTTTTGTTACTACATTCATTATTTTTCTGTCGACGGAACCACAAACAAACTTTAATGTCACATACTACATACAATGTAATAAGAATTAGGCCTTGAAGCTAATCGTTAAACGAGTGGAATATAAATAAAATAAAGTGGCTTATGCAAATTGTTTAAATCAACCTCAATAAACTGTAGCTATTTTTACTTGTTCAAAGCCGAAGAAAACCGGACTCTACACAACGTGTGTGACTCATCATACTTTTTCCATGTACAACACTGTGGCACCATATTAGGGTAATTAAGTGGTGTTGGGACTGTCGCCTTTATGACATGTGCGAGGGGTTAGAATTAGATTCAATAATTGAATATACTGTATTTTTATTCTACCATGCTATTATTTCTTTCGCTCACACGGAAAAAACGAAGTGCCAGAAAAGTACCAATTCGGCTTTTCTAAAATTTTACTGCTTCATACAACCGGGGCTTATTTGAAAATAAATAACAGACTTTGTAAATTATAGACATGTGATTGTTTTGATTTGTTTGTCGCTTGGTTGATATTAGCAATAATTTGTTTATTTCTTGCCCTCCCAATTATTTGGTGCAATCGGGTACAAAATGGTACTAATTCATATTCTTGTATTCCGCTCTTTTCCATGGCATCTTAGAGTTGTATCCACTTTAGGCCCAGTGCAGCATAAATGCCGCCACTGGGTGGCGTTTTCATTATTCGATTTAGATAGCGTGATGGCGACAGTTTTGATAGGGGTGTGATTGACCTCGCCGCACTTCGCTTGTCCTAGAGTCCCATACCTACTGGCGTAGACCAGATTTTGCATTAAGTCTATTTTGGCCAATCGTACTAAGGAAGCATCCCACGTGCGCAGACAAAGCAAGAATTATAAAATTAATAAAACAAAATTAACCCAAGTGCCAAAAGCCTAGCAAATTTGACAAAGTTACAAACAAGACGCTTATCGACATGTTAACAGTTAATGTATGTTATAATGATTATTAAAATGGGCTCAATAACACCTATGATTGGCAGTTGCTATAGATAATGGTTATTAACGTGTAATGAACTGGGCCTGTCATCGGATTAGATTCGCATCGACGCAAAAACATTAATTCTACACCCACTGCGCTTATGGAAGCGATAATATAATGCGGTTAGAACAAAAAGTGTGAAGGTAGATGACCGTTTAGAACTCTAATTGTTGTTTATTCTATAGATTTCTATCCATACGAGTATAATATATAAACGCATGCTATCAATCATAATATGCAATCGCTCATAATTTTAATAAAGTTTAAAAAACGGAAACGTTTAAAAACATCAGCCTATATTATACGTCCGACTGATGGGCACAGCGGCCCTAGCATTCCAGACACGGGGATAGGTTAAACCCGTTTATCTCTCTGACTATATGTTTCGTCGGCACTAGTGTGAGCGAACGCACTTAGAGATAAGACGGTTTAACTTATCCCTGTGTCAACCTTGCTACGGCCGCAGGCCTCCTTTCATAGTGAGAGGTACTGGGCACTCTGGCCAGTGGTCGCAACGCGAGCCCAGTGGGGACTTCCTTTGCAGATGAGTGCATGCTTGCCGCTTGACCAATGGAAATGCTAGTGCAAACTATTTAATAAAATTCCGCAAATAAGTTCCGAAAAACTAAGAAGGTGCTGTTTGGGTAATAATCACATTTAGATTCAGAACTGTCCCCTCCTGTTCGCGACAGTTAAGGACCCTGAAGCCTTATTTTTTTGTTTTGACTATAGCCGCATATAGGGCGTCAGGCCTATTTTTGGCAGGCGGGTTTCACTTTGAACTTTAGGTACGCTCGGCCGTCGGGCAGCGCGGCGCTGTAAATCGCATTAGGTTGCCGCTCGCTCGCCGCGTCGCGCGTCGTCATAGCGATTACTCTACTTAAAGCGACCCTAGCGTACGTGAAAGAGCAAATGTTATGCGACAGAGAGAGAAGGCATGAGTAGGCATATTTTCATGCCTAAACACCGGTTTTGTTAGAGACTGATTCTTCTGTACGTTCGTACTATTACTATTTTGTAGTTTTGGCCTGAATGAACAAAAATTTAATGTAATCCTTCGTTTTCGTTAACTTTTGACCACTGGAGGGACAAATTTTGTTTCCTAAGGTGATTATTACCCGTTTTATTTTTTATTTGTTTGTACGCTATGTGTTCTTGTACCATTCATCCGATTACGATGACAAAGTTCGTGAGGTGTTGTGGGCCAGCTAGGAAAGGTTTATGACCAAAAAAATAAAAAATAAACAAAGCATTGCAACACAGCTAGGGAGCTAGTGATTAAGAGCCCCGTTCTTGAGTAGCGCTTCATACAAACTTAGTTCAGTTGTGGCTTAAATATTTTTAGCCGGATCGTATTGAAACTTTCCAAGGATACCTGTAGATATCAGAGGAAAAATATATACATATATAAAAAGACAGGATAAAAATATGTTTGTATGAAAATTTAAAATAATTTATTAGATATACCTACCTGTTAAATTTTATCTAAAACTCGTAATGTACAAACCTACATTTGCCTTTCATCTATTTATTGCAAAGTTTCTATGCGATCCAGATAAAAATGTCCGAACCACAAGTGAACTACAGTCCGCGCGCGAGTTGAGTGCTTTCGGGGTCTGCAGTAAAAGGCGGGTGCAGCTCCCCCCGCCGCCCGCACGCCTCGCCTATCACTCCCACATTATAGATCTGTCACAGCACTTAAATGTTGGCATGATAGGCGAGGCGTGCGGGCAGCGGGGGGAGCTGCACCCGCCTTTTTCTGCAGGCCCTGACGGCACTTAACTCGCGCGCGGACTGTATGTTTGTATGAAGCGCTACTCAAGGACCGGCTCTTAAATAAATTGGAAAAGCGGTTGTGCTAGTGTTCTAATATAAAATGACTAAGATGATGCGAATGTTTTTTGTGCACGTACAGTGTCCCTAATTGAATTCTGTGACTAATGGCGCGAAATCAACAATAGACCAGAAACGTCTGCTTTTTATGCAAGGTCCGAGTTTACCACAAATTAAGGAAAACATTAACGTTCATTGTCATTTAAGAGTATTAATTAAACTGGTTGTTGAAATTTTAATCTACGATATTTGTTAAGAAGATACAAACAACAATACAAATACTCTTTATTGAACACCACATAAAACTTATTGGAAAAAGGCAAAGAAATAGGTAACGCGGTATACAATAGGCGGTCTTATCGCTAAGTAACGATCTCTTCCAGGCAACCTATATATATATATATAGACAAAGATATGTCTATGTCATTTAAATAATTCTTTATTTATCATCACCTGGATTTTGAACTGGACAAAATCTAATGTTTCTCGTCTTCTAGCTTCGTCTTCACTCTAGCTTTTATCCCGCATTTAAAGCATCTGTCACTATTTAACTAATATGCGGGTGCGAAAGGGAAGATTGCTTTATGTACGTGATAAAAATTAGTGTGCTACGGGGTCAGTACTTTTTAATTTTCAATCTTGTCCCACATTGACGGTTATATAGTTCAGTCAAATCCTACGATAGATAGATGTATTCATAGATATTTTAGGAATGCTTTTTGAATTACAAAAAAAGCAGTTAATACATTGAAGTACGAATTGAACGACTACAAAATTTCTCTGAGTCGTAAATCTACATTTTTCCATATTCTATTCTTCCCATGACTATACACGAATCACAATAATACCTTTCACCTTTCTTTATAAATTAATTTCCACCATTTACAAGCTTCAAACTAACGAATTACAAAGTCTAACTAATACCTCAATATAAATCAAAAATCCGCGGCACAAACGCCCGCTAATTTACCGACAACACAACCTTACTATCATTAGTTATAACCTTTGAGAAATGAGCTAACATGGGTATTATTTGGACCAGGGTTGTTACTCTGTAAGTCGCTAAAGGGACTTGTAAACGGAATAGTTTTTAACCGACTTCAAAAAAAAGGAAGAGGTTCTCAATTCAGCTGTATTTCTTTTTTTTATGTTTGGTACTTCAGAACTCCGTCATTTGTAAACCGATTTTGAAAATTCTGTTTTTAATCTGTAGGGTATACCTCCAGTTTGGTCCCGTTGTAGTCAAAGTTGAGGTATGATGAGAGGATCTATGAGGAATCGATGCAACTCCTCAAATATTATAGGCACGCATATAGCAGTTCTAGTATTTTCTGTAATAACTCAAACAATTACGTTCCAAAAGCATTTTTTTGGTGAAGCGAAACTGTTGATGAAGACCATTAATGATCACCGGAACTCCTTAACGGTAAGTATTTCACGGGTGGCGAATAGATTTCTGTATAAGGTTCGCAAGCAAATAATGTCCATGAAAATCCATGTGGTAAAATAGAACCGGTGGTGAAGAACCAGGAGAACTCCTCAACGATTGAAATGCTTGCACCGGGAATAGCAACAGTTTGTAAACGGTGATGAGCAATTGGCATTATGCTATTGTTACTTGATGTAGTAAATGTGTGTCGTTAAATTACAGGATAATAAATAAAATGTGAAAAAAAACTTACTTATCAAAGGCCATTTGAAGTCGGTTTTTTTATTTTATAAATTATAGATTATATGTTATTTCTAACATTCTAATATTAATATTATCGGTATTAATTGAAGAGTCATTATTTGGCAATTTATTGCTTCAATTTGGGTTATTCCCAAAACCGATCACATATTGCAGCACTCCTGGGAACAAAATTTTCAGCGTCAACTTTTGGGGATAGCCCGAATTGCAGCTAAAAAATTGCTGAAATACAAACACCTTAAAGCGGCTCGTAACCGGGCTAATTTTTCGGCAATTTATTGCTGCAATTTGGGCAAAATATGATTTAGATATATATATACCTCAATACAGCTTATTATCTTTTTAAAAACCGTTCGTTTTTGGAGTACCTATGCCGCCGGGACCGGTCGGAGGTTATGCCGGATATATTACAGAATCGTACTCTGCTTCTTATGCGTTAGCACGACGCTGCGCACTCACAACGGTAACGTCGCTAATTTGTGAAGATAATTTAGACGTTTGTCATGACCAGAAATGTTGGGCTGTATCGCCGTTCCAGGATTATATCGACGATGTCAAGGGCTGGCATTGAATGATTTTGTGTTGTAAATGCGCTGGAGGTTCGGTCGAAAGTTATTCCTGTTCATTATCATCATCATATTGTTCACGTTCTTGTAGGATACGATAAAAATAATGGTTTGATATAAACAGTAAATAAGGAAAACTGTTAGTCAAGAGAAATGAGGAAAAAAATATAAGCTTAAGGAAATTATGATTTTTCCTCAATTACTTGTTATCGAGTGAATAAATAAACCTTTAGCTTTAAAATTAAACCAATTCTTTGAACAAATCTCCACGGTATATTTCCATTGTGTGCTAAGGGCCCGGCCAGATGATCACGGTAAGGAGCCGGGCCGTGAAAAATTCCATTGCACGTCACCCTTATTTCAATACCTAAAAGGGTTGGTTCACACGTACCACAACCACACGACAACCACACCACAACCACAACACGTGGTCGGGCGCATATTTTGTATTGAAAATGAATAGTACAATTCACACGTACCACATTTTGCCGTACGTGTACCGTGTGTGGTACGACCACATCGCACACCATTCACACGTAACAACCGCTTGACCACATTTCAACGGTGTGACGTGGTGTGATTGTGGTACGTGTGAAATAACCCTAAACGTGATGTGCAACGGAATTTTTCACGGTACGGCGCCGTACCGTGGTAATGTGGCCAGACCTTAACCTCTTTAGCATAGTATTATGATGTCGATCTCGTCAGTGTTGGTAATTTTAAATTTCATACAACTTTCCTGGACACTCATCGATTCCAAATTAAAATTCATTCGATTTCCTGGAGACTTGAAATAGCTCTCCAGAATGCGTGACTTTACTGGACACTTATCGATTCCAAATTCAAATTCATTCGATTTCCTGGAGACTTGAAACAGCTCTCCAGCATGCAGGACTTTCTGGCTCTTTACGGATTTAATTGCAACATTACAATGCATTTCTATAAAAAAATATGAATGCAGTACTTCCGTCTGCAACTGCATAATGTTTTGTCAAACTGGCCAGTTGCATTTGCAATTTCTCGCGTGATTCCGCGTCTGCGCGATTTGATACGGCCAGCAATGTTATAAATTCACAACCTTCGCCTTTCATTACGCTTTCTAACATAAATGCATTATCTAAACAAATGATAGCTTTCCTGGGTGCAATCTAAAAACAAGCTAAATAGGGTATACACGGGATATGATCGTGGGGTCTAATTAGCAACTCGTATATATCGCAACTCGTCTATGTCGCATTTGGTCTAAATATCTGCTGGTCTAAAAAGTAACTGCAGCTCAATTACGCAGCAAAATTGCTATCGGTTTGGCTCGAAATGCAAACCAATTTAGTCTTAACTCTGTGTAAATAAGGGCACAATTGGTTTACTTTTCGCGAAAGCGATACTACTTGGTGTTGCGTAATTGAGCGGCTGGTCTACTTTTTTTTTGAGTAGCATCTGGCCTAAGTAGCAAGTTGGGTAGGAGGTTTGTTGTATGGGAGCCCCCTTAAATATTTATTTAATTCTGTTTTTTAGTATTTGTTGTTATAGCGGCAAAACATCATCTGTGAAACAGAAATACATCATCTGTGAAAATTTCAACTGTCTAAGTATCACGATACAGTCTGGTGACAGACGGACGGCCAATTGCTACTCAAAAAGAATTGTAGACCAGTTGCTTTTTAGACCAGCAGATATTTAGACCAAATGCGACACAGACGAGTTGCGATATATACGAGTTGCTAATTAGACCCCATGATCCTATCCCGTATACAGGGTGTAACACCGAGAAGGGTCAGTATGGGGACGAGATGAAGATGAGAGGACTATCAAACTGTCAATTTCAGTGCAATGTGTTAGTTCTAGCTGACGGGCTAAGTTAACTCTTTAACTGTTGGACTACGAAGCTTAATGTCGCAAGCTTACTTTCTTTCCAAACTGTTATCTAATAAATAATTATTTATCACGTTTACCATTACTGTCTCAAAGAACTTAAAGTCATAAACTGCTTAAGTTTTTGATTCTCTGTCACCAAAATCAGTACATTATCATATCAGAATAATGGAAAATGATTTTAAATAGCAAGCATAAGCATATCTCAGCCCTAACTATTTATGTTCTTTGGTGTATTTATAGAATAAAAGTAGGTATTTAATAATAAGTGAATAAAAATATAGTTTTAATTTGAAGAAGCTTGACTTTAATGTTGAAAGACAAAACTTATACATATAGATAATTTTAACTTCTCAAATGCACTTCACACCGTAGCATTCCTAGCTTTATGTTTTTATTTATTATACCGTTTGTCTCTGCAATCGATAAGTGTGTCTCCCATTTTCTTTTGGATCGCGATAAATGCACTAGGCAGAATATAAATTCTGTCCAGTTACGTAAAAATGATTAAATCAACAAGATTTTATATTATATAACCACAAAATGAAATTTAATTAGTAATTTACACTTGCAATTACTATAGCAAATACAATGGCTAGTAACACCATTTTGTTATTTCATAAGTTCTGAGATTTAATTTGTACTTCTCTGCTGCACTGGGAGTGAAGAAATAGCATAGAATGCGTGCAGATGCTTATCATCCTGGCATGTCGTAGAAGTCGACTAAGGGACGGGTCCTCTCCAACATGGTGGACTATCTGTATGGGCGATGGTCTGTCACCATACGGTTCATCATACCATCTTAGGACTAATTAATCGAACGTAGCCACAAGTAGTCTTGTGGCTCTACCCGTCCCATTAGGCATTTTGGGCGTGATGCTATGTATGTATGTATGTAAGATTTGAACATCGTAATAAAATTATTTATCCCACGGATAAACACGCATATTTTTTTAAATATTGTTATTACACACGTGACTATAATGCTTGCCTAAAAAGGGCTCAAAATATCAGAAAGTATTCCTCATTAACACATAAGTAACACCATTCATTACGTCGAACACTGTGTCAACACCCATTCTTTATTTACAGAATTAAACTCGACGCATCCAACCAACAATTTAGCTTTTAAATTGGAATTTATTCGATATAAACTTACACTTTCGAGACTTTATGGCGGTAGCAAAATTGCCAGTGTCGTTTCTTTATTAGTTATTGATAAATGTTATTAATGTCCTTAAAGGGCAGTACCCGAGGCGCGTTTACATAAATATATCTGGATATGGAAAGCCGGATAGCTGCTCTTTCAGGCATCGCATTCACAATTTGCATACAGTAAATTGTATACAAAACAAGTATTGGAGTTTAAATTAAATTTGGAATGTGTATCTTTGAAGAACTAACTGGTTAGCCTTATTTTGCTTTCGATAAATTAAATAATAAATATGTTAGCATAACCATATTACTTTAAGTGAGTCATTCTTGTAATTAATTTACGCGAGCAATTCTTGTGAGTTCTTGTGTGTATAATGCAACTGGTTTCTCGGAAACGGCTCGAAGGATTTGGATGAGATTTTGAATTAAGATAATATTTTACATTCTAAGTTTATCTTAACAGGTGCCAACCTGAAAAAGAAATAAAGAAAGCTATGGAGCAAGGCTCGGTCGCTTAGCGGCCCAAGCACGGTTGATAGAAGGATAATTTATTCCCATCTTATCTCTCAGTGCATCTCTTTCTTCGACTAATAGGTACAGAGAGGCGCACCTAAATTAGGGTAAAAATGAAGGTTTGGTTTTATAAGGGGTTGCGATTATATTACTGTAGCGTTTACAACAGAAATATTAATAAAATGATAATTCAGTATAACATTAAGAACTACCCGCCTAAATTATTCTCAGTCAATAAATAAAGCCAGGTTTTCTAACAAAAACCTATCAGAACTGGCCGACATGCTCAAAACTATCTAGCTAGTAAAATCCGTTTTATAAACGCTATTAATCGCTTCAGAGCGCACGTTTAAGTGCATAAATATTGCTGTACATGGATTCGAATTACTCGACTCGGCTCTTTCATGCTTCGATATTTAAATGAGCTATTCAATGAGCATCCGATTAATGATCAGGCGCCGTTTCTTCTATAGTTTGATTATTTTACTCATCTCACCTTAACGCAAGGGTTTAAGAGCTATTTTCGAGTGGCGACGTGCATTGATGTACGAGTTTGTGAACTCGCCTTTGACGTGGGATGCTCGTAAAGGAAACAATGTTGGTGGCGTTGCTGCTGGCGCTTCTGTTTGATCGTCGTTTGTTTTAGTTGTGGCCATTTTAAACCCATTTGTAGATTACCCGATCAGTGGCTGTAAATTGTAGAAGCGGGCGCAATTGTTTTTAACCGACTTCAAAAAAAGGAGGAGGAGGTTCTCCATTCGTCAATTTTTTTTTTTATGTTTGTTACTTCAGAATTCCGTCATTTATAAACCGATTTTGAAAATTCTTTTTTGAATCGGTAGGGTATAGTCAAAGTTGAGTTATGATGAGAGAATCTGTGAGACATCGATGGAACTCTTCAAATATTATAGCAAGCGTATACCAATTTTATTATTTTCTATAATAACTCAAGCAGTTACGTTCCAAAAGTATTATTTGGTGAGGTGGAACTGTTGATGAAGACCACAGATGATCACCGGAACTCCTAAATGTTGAGTATTTCACGGTTGGCGATTAAATTGCTGTATAAAGTTCTGAAGCAACTTATGTCCATGAAAATTCATGTAGTAAAATTGAAGAACCAGGAGAACTCCTCAACGATTGACATCCTTGCACCGGGGATAGCAACAGTTTGTAAATGGTGGTGAGGAATTGGCATTATGCTATTGTTACTTATGTAGTAAATGTGTATCGTTAAATCACAGGATTGTAAATAAAATGTCAAACAAAAAACTTACTTTTCAATGGCTATTTGAAGTCGGTTTTTTATTTTATAAATTATGTTAATTGTTAAATGGTTATCGTTGGTTTTGAATTTTATTCATGTTTTTAAAAGTTTGGCAACGCGCATCTCATACTCCTGCGGTCCTAACATGAATGACACAAAGAAAAGATAGACCGTCTTATCTCTAAGTGCATCTCTCTCACATTAGTGCCGACGAAACAGATAGTCATAGAGATAAACGGGTTTAATTTATCTTTGTGTCATTCATGTGTTGGGGCCACTGGTGTTGCAGACTCGAATAAGCTACGGTAACTGCTTAGCAGCAGGTGGGCCATGCGTATTTGCCATCACAGTAGTATAAAGAAATATTGAGTTATTGCGGACCTTTGTAAAATGGCAACTACTTCTAGCTTTTAAATATTCAAGTAAAATTACGTACAATACCTTGAACCACCTAGAAAGCTTAAATGGAAGATATGGTTTAAATGCATTTGTAACACAAAACCGCATGTGTGGATTGGGGACTTCACATACACACTTCGCATTTCCTCTCGGCCAATGGTGATGACAATGAAAAAGTATGTATTTGAATGTTTAATGGTGATTTTGCTTTTTAGTACCTAAAGCCTTTACAAACATACTACTGTATTCAACAAATGCAGTAGCCTAGATATTTTATGCATTAATCTGCGTAGAAAATGGCCAGGATTTGAACGTATACCGAGCCAATGGCGGTGAGATAGTGTACAATTTTCTGAGGTGGTATAAAGTGGTAGGAATGCCGTAGTGATAGCTTCGAGGTTAGGCTGCGATTGCGACTAATAAATCATTGTTTCGTTCAATAATTTTAATTAAAAACTTAATCTAAATATATTAAAAAGAACATCTTTTTAATGTACTCGAACGTACTTTACCTTCTTCCTTGGAAGTATTTTAATCTGACAGTCCTATATTAAACCTTTTTGTGGCCTTTAGGTTAAGGTAAGAGGTATTAATGAAGTCTGTAGAGACACCCAAAGGTCCAGAACTTCCAGTTATTACTTTAGCCGCGGCCTATCTCGATATCACCGCTGCCTTGTAGCGAATAATACCTAGCGGGCGAATAAATCCAGCCCACGGGCTAAATCAAGTTGCTTTATCACGACAATGCCGGTAGCTGATGAGGACAACGGTACTTTCCACTTGTTTGTTAATTAAACTGCTAGAAAAAGAGCTAAGGGAGATATGCTTCTTTGATCCAGCAATGATGAAGAGAGAGTTGAGTGGATTCGATATTTATGTTGGATAGAAGGATTAAGCTTTTGAACGCCGCGGCTGAGTGCGAGAAAGCGTGCCGCGGACGCCGAGTGACGGCTGTAGCTGACAAAATGTATGGAAAACGGCATACCGTGGCGTCAGGGACACGACAATCTGCTAGATGGGTGAAGTCACACAATAAAATTGCCCCCATTTGTCAGTGTGTATTTTGAAATTGGTCGATTTTGATGGATAAACGAATTTAGGGGGGGTTATGTCCCCTGTGCACTCTCCCCCCACATTTGGGGGTAAATTAGAAAAAAAAAGTTATGCAACGTATATCGTATGACATATCAAATGAAAGGGCTTATTGTGAGGATCCTAAATAGATTTTCTTTTTAATTTTAAGTAAAATAGTTTGGAAGTTATTTAGAAAAATAGGCAAAAATTTACCATCCCCCCCCCTTATTTCCGAAACTACTGGGGCTAAAATTTAGAAAAAAAATTAAGAAAATAGCTCTTTACCTATACATTACAGGAAAACCTATAAGAAGTCTATGGTATTTAAAGTAACCTAGTAAATTTCAGATAATCATGTACGGAACGGAACCCTCTCCACGCGAGTTTAACTCGCACTTGTCCGGTTTTTAGTTTTATTTCTTATTCTATTTTATATACATCAAAATCAACACTTGACTAGGAGGCAACACTTCAAAATCGAGCTCCGAACTTCGTTTTCTGTTTCCCGACTAGCCCAATCAGCCTTAATACTTTGGCCAGTGAAACAGACCTAGTTTGCCGCACATTGAATCGCAAATAAACGCCATACACCACGAACACCAATACTGATGCGTCAACGTATTACGCTATAACTTAATACATTGATCTATCAGCGTGAGCCTAAACAGGACCCGTACATGATTTAGCCTTCCTTCTAACTACTTCAGTTTATCTGCATTATGCAAAGTGCATATCGAGCTGTCTTTTGTTGGAGCGCAATCAGCATATGCTAATGGTCTAGCATTAGCTTTAACACTGATTATCGCTCGCCGTCTACAGATATAGAGCACTAAAGATTAATAATGACAAATTGTGCGCGGTTCTTAACGCAGCAGCTGTGAGGTTTAATTTGATTAGTTGCTTGATTGATTTATGAATGAAGGAAGAATTAATTTGAATGCAAAACTGCCTGTCGTGTGATATCGGCACTTGTCGTGGAACGCGATTGCGCGATCATCGCTAGGTTGCGCAAAGTTTGTTCCTACGAACGCGCGATCAAACATACTGATGTCGAACAGCGGCCCTAGCATGCCATACACGGTATCGGTTCGATTTTAAATTTCTTCATTTGAGTTATGTTTTTAATTGTATTCTGATTATTTTAAAACGTAGATGATATTAATAAGCTTGGACGTATTCGTAAAAACCGGACAAGTGCGAGTTAAACTCGCGTGGAGTGGGTTCCGTTCCGTACATGATTATCTGAAATTTACTATGTTACTTTAAATACCATAGACTTCTTATAGGTTTTCCTGTAATCTATAGGTAAAGAACTATTTGCTGTATTTTTTTCAAAATTTTAGCCCCAATAGTTTCGGAAATAAGGGGGGGGGAATGGTCAATTTTCGCCTATTTTCCTAAATAGCTTCTCAACTATTTCACTTAAAATTCAAAAAAAATATATATTTAAGATCCATACAATAAGTCCTATCATTTGATATGTCACACAATATAGGACGCAGAACTTTGTTTTTAATTTTCCAATTTATGCCCAAAAAGTGGCCCCCATGTTTAAAATTCATATATTTACGTCATGCGTCCGTGTTCCGGTCACCGACTTACATATGTATACCAAATTTCAACTCAATCCATCCAGTAATTTCGGAGCAAATTGGCTGTGACAGACGGACAGACAGACAGACACACCAGTGATCCTATAAGGGTTTCGTTTTTTTCTTTGAGGTACGGAACCCTAAAAAGAGACAAAGTTCGAATACCAAAACAAACACGATATTTAATTGACCTTATTTTAAATCTTAATCGTAACTGCAACTTTTTTTAGTCCTAACACTTAGTGGATGATTGACATTTAATTCAAATATTTCCTTTTGATTTAGCCACATATTTTGATAGTGCCAAAAAACTAGCAAGTGGTTTGCCCACTTCAAAGGAACTGTTAACAACTCGAACAAACGGTGAGCAAGACTCGTGACATTGTGTTAAACTAACGTTTTGAGAGTTTGATTCAACACACTTGACTCATAAAACAATTAGCTTTTATGTTTGAATAGTTTTGTTTGTATAATAAAATTAATTGGCATGATGTCTATTAAAAAAATAACCAGTCATGCAGGTGTCTGACTCGCGCGCCGAGGGCCCTGTACTTACCTATAAATTGTGGTCATCTATTATTGGCTGTTTAAATTAAATAAAAAATTAAAAAAGATAGCTTCCGATAACCGGGTAACTATTTAAGAGGGCGCCGACCGTCCAGTGGCGCCCTCATCACTGTTATTGTGTTTTCTATTAAAGGAAAGTATTTTATTAAAATTGAAGCCGTATAAGTTGTTACGCAACTTAACACACAACGTATGTGCTATGTTATATAGCTTTGCAAAGTATAACCATCATCTAATCAATTTAACAGAAAAAAGCGGCCACTATTTTCTATTAAATTGATTAGATGATGGTTATACTTTGCAAAGCTATATTTCATAGCATATACGTTGTGTATTAAGTTGCGTAACAACTTGTACGGCTTCAATTTTAATAAAATACTTTCCTTTAATAGAAAACACAATAACAGTGATGAGGGCGCCACTGGACGGTCGGTAGCCTCTTAAAATCTACCTATCAAATAAAAGAAAAGGAATAACTTTCGCAAGCTCCTATTCCTATGCATGCAACCGTCGTGTATGATACGACTTTGCAAAGACTATTCCGTTTTATTTTGTTTTTCAAAAAAATGTAAATATATGTTAAATATAGTTAAGTTCACTTCAGCATTAATTATTTGAGATAAGGGTGGCACGGTCATTTTTGCACATTTTTGTAGATAAATAACAAAAATATGCCAATAAAACAATTACAAAAACCGGCCAAGTGCGAGTCGGACTCGCGCACGAAGGATTCCGTACCATTATCTGTAATCAAGCAAAAAATAATCACGTTTGTTATATGTGAGCCCCCCTTCAATATTTATTTTATTTTAATTTAATTATTTATTTTTAAAGTGAATTTATATCTAAATATTCTGTGAATATTTCAAGCGTCTACCTGTTGCCGTTATCAATATCGAGCAAAAACGAGCAAACTATCTTGTGGGACTCCAAGCCCCTCCCTGACTTATGTTTAATAACTGATTAAATCTGATCTTAACAAGTGAGATGATTACGTTAAAGTGAAACTGTTTCGCTGCAAACATTTTGTATAAAACAATCTAAATCATAATGAGTTTACAAAAACGACAACATGCTTAGTGTGACTTTTGATAAATGGTGTGGTTTCTTCTCTCCATTTTCCCCATTACAATTAAACAATGATATAAATCACCTTCCATCTTCCATGAAGCTAGAAAGCATAACAAAGTTTTAATTCCATTATATAAATATGGTACCGTCAGCAGAATAATGTTAAGACCTACACCAACGCAACTCTTCAAACTGAAATAAATGTTACGGAGATATCTCAGAGCTTAGCAGTTGTTTCGAAATGGCGGAAAAAGTATTTGACTTTACAAGAGTTCAAGATACAGTGGATTAGACCGCTTGCTAATTAGACCATGTGACTTTTAAACCACTTGCTAATTAGACCAGCTGCTTTTTAGACCAGTTGCTACTTAGACCATCTGTTTTTTAGACCAGCGCCTCTATTCGGGAACGCTAAGTGATTCTGTAGCGATTCGCGAGCGAGATTTCGTATCTCGCTCTTACGCATTACGCGTCGTGGGGAAGAGTGGCATGAGAAATCTCGCTTACAAATCGCTACAGAATCACTTAGCGTTCCCGAATAGAGGCGCAGTTGTTACTTAGACAAGCTGCTTTCTTAGACGAGATGATACTAACCCGTTGAAATTGCTTACAATGTCGGGCACTGGTTATCCGGCCGGGACAGAAAGGCCACAACCCCAGAAATCCATCGATTGTTGATCCGTCGGTACCTGTTCTTAAATCCACACTGTGACTATCTGAAGACATCTACAATCCGTGATTAATTTCACAAAACAAATACAGGCTTGATAGTCATCTTAATTGGTATTAGGAGGCTGCCGAGTGCGCATTGTAGATTTTAAGAGTTGATAAAATAATCTAATTCACACCGCGCTGTAGGTAGCCAGGCCAGATGGGTTAGTGGAGGTATAGTCTGCCTACAGAGTTAAGGGCATTGGTTCAAATACAGCTTTTTGGGCACTTTTATGAGATGTGCACGTGCATTTTAATCATCTATGTTTTGTCGTGTTAAAAGATTTACTTTGTCTAGTTCCCTTTATCATAGGAAACTCCGATTTGACAGTGGTTGTTGGTAGTCTCTTTTATCGTTTTCCAAAATATTTATTTGTAGCAGATTTTAAATTTTGTTGTTAAATTAATTCATTCATGTTTAGAGAGGTAACGCCAGCCAGTGTTTTGGGAACCATGTCGCAGACGGATTTGCTGAAGGGGGTATTCTTTTTATAATAATATACATTTATGTAAATATATTCCCTTTTCTTAATTTGTAATAAGTTGTACATATTTATTAATTCATTAATTATATTATAATATAATTCCATACCACTAAATTCAGCATACATAAAAATAATTAGTTAAAAGAAACTGAAAGACACGCGTTTATCACGCAGTAAGAGTTACAAAAGTTTACTAGTAGCCACTGAAAAGTTTCACAATCCACCTCCTGGCACCTTCATCAGATCAGTTCCGAAAAACCAAATTATAGTTTTGTCATCCGAACTACATTATACAAAGTTTCATTTCGATACGACAATTAGAAGTAGGTTAAAATTGACTTCTGAGATTGTATACATTGTTTGTTTGTTAGTTAGTTACAAGTGAAGCTAATACAAGCGTGTTAATAAATGATGGCATTCATTTGAACTGTTCGCGCCTACTGACTTTATAACCGTATTTTAATACCGCGAATAATCATTTAAGTAAGTGAATAAAAAGAAGTCCAAAGTATAAGTAGATTCAGAAAATGGCTTACATTTGTAGCGAACAAATTAAGTCAGCTCCTTTTAAATGGCAATGTTAAGTGTTAACCAGGTAGAAATAATTACAATACTCAGACATAAAAACTTAATCATCATTGGTCAAGATAAAAGTCATTCTATACAAATAATAGTATCTAGTCGCGACTATTTCCAATTAAGGATTGTACTTACGTGGTAAGTAAGTTTTAATAATCTGTAGTGACTTAATGGAGCTAGTAATTATATCTTTTTAATGGGGCCAATTCGAAAGACTGTTCGTTAAATTTAAAAGTAACTAAACATGCAATAAGAAACGTCAAATGCGATTTTGATAGCTTGGTGCAATACAAAACAGAGTTATCTAAGTACTAGTAAATAAGTAATTATTAGCATGTAGTGTATTTGTATAGCGCTCTGTGAGTCACAGACGGTGCTGGCTGAAAATCAGCGCTGCAGGTATCTTACACCTCAGCATTATGCTGAGCCAGTGTCCCATTCACTGCCATGAGGACACACACACCACCATTTTGTTTTGTATTGTTTTAATTTATATTTATGTTACTCTGTGTGTCTTCTGTGTTAGTGAATAAATGTTTCTTTCTTTCTTTTCATTTTTTCACGTAACTCTTTCGAGATTCGTAATAAAAAGGGGACGTTCGATTTTCGGATCACAGGAAACACTGTGCGCTCGTGATTCAATTATAGAATCCTTCGCTTGCTCGGGATTCAAAATCAACACTCGCAGCAAAAACCAACTTTGCTCTCTTGTTGCACAAATAACTATTTGCCTCTTGCGAACATGTATATAACTTTGCCTTTTTCTAACAGTTAACAACACACGAAGGATGTCGAAATTTTTACCCAACCAGAAGTATAATTTGCACACATACTTGTACGTTGCCGGTGAATTTATCTTCAATCTAACTCGAAAAGTATCAGTTTATAAAACGACAACCAACATTAATTTCACGAGTCGTTTCACCTTTTTTCTAGCTATAAATGATGTTTATTGTGGCAAAAAGCGATTTGATCGCTTTTCTAATTATTATTCAACATAACATCCTTATAAAGACATCTTTATTACATGTTGTACCGTACCGCAGTCGGAGTATTAATTGTGCAAAGCATTGATCACGAATTAGGAATGCAAAAACTATTGTTCCACATTTTAAGTCAATAAAAAAACAGAGCCACATATCGGTCATTAAATAATAACCAAAACCTTGTTATGCGATTCAAAGTTACTATTTCATGAAATATTGTTAGTAAAATAAACTTTGACACATTTGTAGCAAGGTTGAGGATATAACGGGTCTATTTTGAGATAGAACTTTTTTCTATTGCGCCGTGTCATTTTAGCTGTCACACAAGTTTTAAACTGCTCTGCAAATAAACAGTTTTAATCGTGGTAGGATTTAAAAAAAGCAAATTACCTTAAGAGGAGTGTGTACGGCTTTTCATACCAAAGGCGATAACGATGTCGATCCCTTAATAGCTAAACTGATGTGGACCAATTATTAATAGGTTGTCAGTCAGAACAAAATCTAGGTCTATACGTTTTTTTTTTTAACTGTAATCAATAAATTCAGTTTTATTGTTGTTTCAGTATTCTCATACACAACTTCGGCCATTATTTGACTTTAAAAAAAAACAAATAAGTACGGTTAACATTTAAAGGGTGGAAATCGTATCATGATTGTATCGTGTCGTATCGTGTGTTCACAGTCCTCTTAAACGTATTATGAATTAGCTAAAGTAGACATGCTGTGGTACAATTATGTAACGTGTGCAGCGCTCTACTTGACGTCGAGAACTTTACCGAGAGTCGTATAGGAAAGACTTGAATTCGGCATGAAGTTGTTGTTCACGTTGCAGATTACCCCTATATATGATGCGTTTATTTCTTAAAAGTACCTATCTTACTTCTGCTGTTATTGAAAACTTTAATGTGCATCATGAACACTTAATGATATATTGAAGAATATATATTATTATTTTACTTACATTTTGTAGGTGAATAAAACGGCAGAAGCAGTCTGGTGGTATCCAACTTAAACAGGACCTGGAAAAAACATAAGTTACAAAGAATTATTATGAATGTTAACGTGCATTTTATAATTAATAAATATTAAATAATCCCTTCATCTAAACAGGTATATAAATTACAGAATAATTTGCACATAAAACATTATAATACTGAATAGGATAGTTATAAGTATTACTCGTATAATGTCGTCGACAGCACAGTGGTGTGATTCTCTAAGCGGATAAATGAATCTATTAATTTGAATTTCAAGTCTAAAGTCATTCGGTCCAAACTTGAACGTGTCCCTCATCGCTGATCAGCCGCTACGTACTTTTTTCTTCGCTTTATTATCAACTAGTGGACCCGCCACAGCTTCGGCCGCGGTATTTTCCATACAAACCTTATAACCCCTTCAGGAATGGAATTTCAAAATCCCTCCTTAGTGCACCTCTAAGGTACTCGAGAAATATGTCCTCCAAATTTCAAACCTCTAGGACCACTCGTTTAGACTGTGCGTTGTCTATAAGTGAGTCACGGTACTGAGTTATATGTATTGATTGATTTTGTTTGTTGAATGAAAAAATACCGTTAATAAGTTGTTTGGTCCTTTTAACCAGTTAAACATCATAGTGACCTTTATATACGTGAATAATTGCCGAGGAAGTTTTAGTTAAAGTAGTGCAACGCCCTTTACTTTTAAATACACGGGGGTCTAATAACAACATTGTACGTCACCACGGCGGCTCATTACAAACCATCTCACGAGAGGTTTACGAACGATTCACAATCCTTTTAGGGTGCCTTGAGAAGTAAAAACAAACAGATGTATCTTTTTATTAAAACTGAGAAAAAAAGCACAGTGCACATAATAGTGAAAAAATGTAGCACTTAATTGACTATGATAACACGCAAAATTAAAAATCCAGATGAGGCAATTTAAGAGTCATTTTTGTATTTCAATCTTTGCGTTGTTCAAAAGTTCTCTTCCCACGTAATATACCGTCTCCCAACCTTTGCACCTATAGGTAAATCTATGATACAAATTATCGGTTTATATCTGGTTCTTAGTTCAGCTGGCGGATTTGTGGTGACACCTGCCTATATATTAAGACTTCTGACCTACTTCTATAACTTTTAATGTAATATATCAAAGATGTGCACAAATGACTACGGCACCAACCAAATTGGATTGAAAAGCCTTCCTTTCAGATATATTATAACGGCCGTGGTCAGGTCACGAGTCGATTCTAAGGCCCGCCGTCCACTCGGGCGATAGAATATTATGATTAAGCACGCCACATGCAACATGAATTTGCAATCTGATTGGTGAATGATGGGCCTAGAACTAGAAATAAGCTCAAGCCAGCTTTAGTTCTGGTTTTTTCTCTTTTCAGACATATTTTAGGATGTTTTAATATAACACACTTAACTGGCGGCATACTATTTACTCGAAATGATACGAACATTTACTGGTTTTTAACCAATTTTGATATAAGAAATTAATTGGTTTCATTAATCTAACGGACTGATAAAGTGAAATGTTAGAACACCCATTAATCGTTAGTAAAAAGTAACATGGTAATTTAAATCATTATACACGTAGAAGATTTTTTTGTGTGAAACACATTTTTATAACGACGCTAACAGCAAAACCGTTGCCAGTTTTTTTTACAAAACTTACCGATTCTATCGCCGTCACAACCGCGAGTTAATATTGACGAAGGAAGTCGGAGTTTAAATTTAACTTTAAATTACAGTATTTGATGACCTGCTGCCAGTATTTTCGAATAAATTTGAACCAATATTTACTACAAATCGAACCAATCATAGAACGGGAGTCGAGTCACTCGGCTCGGCTATTCATGAATTTAAATAATATACCGTTCTTCCGATTTGTTTTTTATAAATCTCTACCAGTTTCATCGTGAATTATTTGATGAATCATTTACTATCATCAAAACAAACAAATATTTTCACGGTATGTCATAATTTCGCATGATTCGCCTCCTCCATTAAAGTCGTCTCGATTCGATACGGCATATTTATTTTGTTTATTTGATTATTTTACGAGAATTTGATTTAAATTAAACGAATAAATAGCATGGCCGTTATGCCATTTTTATTTAAATGAGTATGTTTGAAATGCGAATGCCATTCGAGTGATGTAAGGATTCCATTCCTTGTAATATACCTATTCTGACCAACGCCAGGTTTGCTATGGAAAGCAATGAAAAGAAAAAGTAAGTTATGAAAATTATGGAGCTAAGCTTCATATTTGGCACTCAAATGAATTACTATTAGCAAAGCAGTTCTCTTTGGCGTTGAGTTGGCTTGTTGACCATGAAAATAAAAGTGTGCGAGATTCAATTTGAAAGTCTGTCGAACTGAACACGTTTGTGTTGTTATTTTATTTATTTTTGATCATTATTAAGAGGATTGATTTTATTGCATCAATTGATGATGTTACGTTTATTTATTATAACGAGCGAGTGTCATTATTATTGATAATAACATTGAAACATGTGTTGTTTTTACAGGTTTAACGTTTAACTTTAACATCCCTAAAACAAAATCATATTTCACAGATAAGTACAAATTAGATATATTTAGCAGGAGGGACAGAATTTATTGTTACGGGACTCACATATTCCAACTTTGAAAGGCGAGGTAAGCTATTCTCATTCAAGTTTCTTTCTTCATTTAGGTTTCTTAGTAATTTCTTACACTATAATTAATTATAAAAGTTCAATAGCTAAAATAAAACACAAATTAACTTCTATACTTATTATAAGAATAAATTACAATGTTAATAATCTACTCTCTAGTAATAAAAACGCTTATTAGGTATTTATAACGTGTGAACCATTATAAAAACGTGGTTATCTAATAAAATCATTAAATAACAATAATTATAAAATTATATAAGCCTGACATAGACCAATTATATGACGTAAGAAAAGGTCCCAATAAAAATAAACATGATTACACTGGTTACATAAACCAATCAATATTACTTCATAATTTCAGTCGAAAGACGTCTACTGCTGCACATAAGCCTCCCCAATGATAACCTGACCGACCGATTCTGTGCTGCTCGCATCCAGCGGAGACCCGCAATTTTCACCAGGCCCCCAATTCTCGGTGCATTCGAGATAATTTCACAATCGAGATTAAACGTCAGTGCATACAGTCGTTTGACACAATTGTATGAATCTGACGTTTAATCTCGCAATCGACATTATCTCGAATGCAGCGAGAATTTGGGGCCAGGTCGTCAGTCCACCGTGTGGGTGGTCTGCCCACGCTGCGTCTTCCAGTACGTGTTCACCACACAAGAACTCTGCGACCCCATCGGCCATCTGTTCTACGAGCAATGTGCTGCCCACTACCACTCTTTGGTCATCAAATTCTTTGGTCTATGTCGGTTATTCTAGATGTTTTACGTATCTTTTTAGTCAATAATACTTACAAGCAGTAAAAATAATATTAAAACAGATACGCAATGAGTGAATGCGGCCAGCCTAATGGCAGTGATATGGGCTAGGGTGTGATTCTCCCAAATAAATCTTCGTTCATCGCAACGCACAACAGCAGGCAGGCAGGCAGGCTCGCAAGGGACAACTCCCTTGCGAGCCTAACTCGACCCTTCAGTGCGTATAAACACCATGTTCATGCGTGTCTTCGACCTTGGTCGTATTTCGACGCATCCGGCCACGGACGTTGGTACGTATCTCCGCATAATGGCTATAAGCAGCTGGCCTCTTATGATTGTTGTATGAAATTGGAGACGAAATGAGCAATGAGATTTTTTGAAGAATAACAGCTGAATTTGAATAATACAAGTACCTACAATGGGGAAGAAGATAAAAATCAAATGAGGATAACTTTCATAATATATCAATATTATGAAAGTAAACGAAAACAAAAGCATATTACAGAACAACGCTCATTTTCACTATTCATTTTTATTTTATTACGGGTCAAAATGAGTGAAAAATGTATATTGGCTTTCAGTTCTGATTTTAGTTTTTTGGACATCTTCATCAAATTTATGGCATGTTTTATTTCTACGATGATGGTCTAAAAACAGTATTTTGGTAAATAATTGCAGATTTCGTTTATACGCCATACATTTTGCAACAACACATTTGTCAACAAATGCTGTGACGTCATAGTTGTCGTCCATTTTGTATGGAGTGTTTTTGCGAGTGGTATGAACAGTGACTTTTCAAAGCTTTATAACTCATAAAATAAACAACATAATGTTTTGCGTACACAGATCATGGTCTATTTTGCAGCACTTTCCAATACAACATGAAAAAAATGCATCTTCCCTATTTATTAGGCTTTCCCCATTTGCTACAGTTCTGTATGAAAAACTTCAACATGTTCAATGTTCACGCCTCTTGAAACTAGGCTAGGATTCGAATCACGTACATAATCCGATCGAGCGGCATATAACACCAATCTGAGGCCAATCTATTCAGATAGGAAACGCATAAATCTAATACAAGTCTACCCATTAGCGGTACGCGACACAATGGGAGGTGGACAACGGTCCACGTATATTTTAACTGTTCTCGGCTATCGTTTAAAAATAGAATGCATAACGCGGAAATGTGCAAGATCGTGATTCGACTTTGTTTTAAATAACCTACAAAGTGAATTCAGTGAGAAACCTTAAATGCTATGATTCGACATAAACGAGCAGTTGAGCGTTTTTGCGAGTTTTTTTTTTATGTCAATTGACTGACAAACGAGCTGACGGCCCACCTGATGGAAAGTGGTCACCGCCGCCCATGGACATCTGCAACACCAGAGGTGCTGCCAATGCGTTGCCAGTCTAGGGAGGATGGGGAATGGGGATGGGATAGGGATGAGGGAATAGGCCTCCGGATCTCGTCACTCACCGTACGAAATGCAATAGCAAGCTATTACTTTACGCCGATATTCTGTGAGAGTGGTACTACCCCGGTCGAGCCGGCCCATTCGAACAGTAATCATCTAGTGAGCATTACTGTTTGGCTCTACTACTACATAACATTAAAAGGATAGTAATGGCCAAATTCAGAAAGGCCACTCAAATTGATCTTTAATTAAAGTGACGTTTGAGTGACGTTTTTTTATAGGATGACAACTAGTTGAGGGACACTTAACTATTTAATATCTTATCAAATGCTTAAGACTGGCTTTTCACCAGAGGTGTAAGAAAAATCATTATGTATTGACATTAATAAATAAATTTAAAAAAACTATCAAGTTCGACTCTGGGTACGGAACCCTAAAAATGAAAATAAAAAATAGGTATTAACCAATAACTGGGTGACCATTTAAAACCCACCTGTGAAATAAAACAAGGAATAACAGTCGCAGGCTCCTATCTCTACGCAACCATTGAGTATGATTAGGTTTCCGTTTTATTTTGTTAGCTCGAAAACCATTAATATTTGGAACTTCGATGTATCTCTCTTGTAACATATACACCTAAGTTTCTCTCAGCATGAATAATTTCAGATTTATGCTTCTAACTTCGGAGATAAGGGGGGCTCCCCATTTTTACATTTTTTTTTGTAAATAGATGGTAAAAATAGGCCGATAAAAAAATCGTTTTGATATGAACAATGCCCTTTCATATGCCACCTCTTTTGACCGTATTACTCGGAAATTGATAATTTGACCCACTTTCTTAGTCTCCTTTTTCAGTAAAATTTCAAAGTTATTTAAACATTTTATTCCTGCAATATGAAGCCCGCAAGTTCTGTCACTATTCCAATTTTAAGTTCATAACGTTACTAGTTGCTGAGATAAACGGCTGTGACATACAGACGGACAGACAGATAATGAAGTCTCGCCATGAAAAAGAATCTCACAAACATGTGCAAACAATATTTCAAAAAATAATACTTTATAGAATTTGCAGATCCGTATACGATTTCTAATCGAAAACTAATGTCATTTTGACACATCAACTAGCCACTAACTAATTACACAACTCGCGTGTTCCATCATTAAACATTCCTTAATTGTGATATTAATCCTGTATAACGGTCGCTCTGCAGATTGGGCGGCGGACAGCGACCAAGGAGTTTGTAATGGGTATATTTACATTTAAATTGTCTATGCTTTCCCTGTCGGGTGTTGTTAGGGCTCTAAACCGATGTTAACACGGCTTCTGTGCACGCGACGCTCAAATGGGATATATTTACGATGTGGTGACGGGGTACAGAGTATTGAAAGTGTAGAGAAATTGAATACACTGATTATTATTTATGTAAAGCTTTGAGAAGTATGTGTGGTGTTTCTATGAGTGACAGGATAAGGAATAGCGTGATAAGGGAACGATGTGGTGTGGAAGATGATGTCGTCAGAATTGAGAAAGGTATGCTTAGATGGTGTCGATATGTGGAGAGGATGAACGAAAGAAGACTAACGAAGCAGATTTATAAGGCGAGTGTGCATGGTAGGGTTGGAAGGGGAAGACCTTGGCAAACATACCAAATCGAACGTACCAGATCGAGGACTTTCTTAAGAAAAGCTAGGTCAAGAGTACCCTAAACCGGCGAGCGTGCATGAAGAACTTAATGAGAGTAGACGAAGCGAAAGGTGCAGGATCGCAGCAGGAAGAAAATCGTGGGAAAGTCTACCCCTTTGGGAAACAGGCGTGATAGAGTATGTATGTATGTATTTATGTTATTTATGTTCATACTTAGTTCTTCGTGGAATGATATTATAGTGCGTGGGATCTTAATAGGCCATAAAAGATGACTGGAACTATTTGTTGCATAAGGCGTTCCTTCTAAAAAGCGAAACATCTTCCAGCGCTTCTATTCGGGAACGCTAAGTGATGTTCTAGCGACACGCGAGCGAGATTTCTCATCGAACTCTTCCGCAAGACGTGAAATGCGTAAGAGCGAGATGCGAGTCTCGCTCGCGGGTAGCTGCAGTATCACTTAGACGTTCCCGAATAGACGCCCTGTTTTGATTTTCGGTTACCTTAAAATTCATTCAAAATAATCTTAAACGAAATCCTTTTCTCTATTTCGTTATTTAATTCTGAGGAACCTACATATAATTAAAAATTTGATTAATTTCCGTATTCCTCGATGTCCTTTTTATGCGCATCACGATTTTACAACAGTGTGGCACACTTTACGTGATAGAAATTTTAATCACAATTAAAAGGTGATACAGTTACATATTGAGAAAACGTTCTTGTATTTTATAAGCTGAACTAAATTCACGTCTCGTACAACGAAGGCTAATGCTTATTTAACCGACTGTGCAAAGCCAAAAGGAGGGACCAAAGTTTAAGTCTATTTATAAATGTGACCAAAAATCAGATATTCCAATGTAGCTCCTGAACTACTGGACCGATTATAATTTTTTTTTTTTTTTTGTAGTGGTAGAGCCAAACAGTAATCCTCACTAGATGATTACTGTTCGAATGGGCCGGCTCGACCGGGGTAGTACCATACTCTCACAGAATATCGGCGTAAAGTAATAGCTTGCTATTGCGTTTCGTACGGTGAGTGACGAGATCCGGAGGCCTATTCCCTCATCCCCATCCCATCCCCATTCCCCATCCTCCCTAGAGTGGCAACGCATTGGCAGCACCTCTGGTGTTGCAGATGTCCATGGGCGGCGGTGACCACTTTCCATCAGGTGGGCCGTCAGCTAGTTTGTCAGTAAATTGACATAAAAAAATGGGATATCATATGATTTGTGGAGAACGTGCGAATGTCATAGCCTATATAAGAGTTCTAAGAATGTGTCATACTACGAGCAAAAATGCTTTTACTTCGCCAGTCGGATTTTTGTTTTTAAACTTATTTTTTAACATTGTAATGACAAGATTGAGTTTTTAATGCTTCCAAGAAACATTAGAACTGAATTTGGATAAAATACATACATAGAATGTACAAATACTACGATAAAAAAGGATCACTTTATCCTTTTTAGGGTTCCGTACCTCAAAAGGAAAAAACGAAACCCTTATAGGATCACTCGTGCGTCTGTCTGTCTGTCTGTCTGTCTGTCTGTCCGTCTGTCACAGCCAATTTGCTGCGAAACTACTGGACCGATTGAGCTGAAATTTGGTATACATATGTAAGTCGGTGACCGCAACACGGACGCGTGACGTAAATATATGAATTTTAAACGAGGAGGCCACTTTTGGGGGGTAAATCAGAAAATTAAAAAAAAAAGTTATGCAATCTATATTGTGTGACATATCAAATGAAAGGGCTTATTATGAGGACTTTAAATATATTTTTTTCTGAATTTTAAGTAAAATAGTTTGGAAGTTATTTCGGAAAATAGGCGAAAATTGACCGTTCCCCCCCCCTTATTTCCGAAACTACTGGGGCAAAAATTTTGAAAAAAATACAGAAAATAGTTCTTTACCTATAGATTACAGGAAAACCTATAAGAAGTCTATGGTATATAAAGTAACCTAGTAAATTGCAGATAATCATGTACGGAACGGAACCCTCTCCACGCGAGTTTAACTCGCACTTGTTTTATCGTAGCTTTATCACTCTGCTCTGTACAAAATGAAACACTGAAAATTACCAAATCTATTCATTAGAAATTACAAAGATTGTTAATTGTAACGTCATGATTAATGTCGTGTGTATTTCAAGCATCTATCTAAAACAGACCTAAAGAAATAATGATGAAAATCCCCTCGTAAAAACCCTAAGCAATTGAAGGCAAAACCCCGCGCGGGAGGCATATTATAAACATTTCCGATTCTAGATAGCTCTTAGGCTAACACATCTACGTATCTCGCCCCCCGTAGAGTTACACCGCCGACCTAGACCAGGAGTCAGCGATAAGATTTATATCTCTGTTAAACTTTAAAATAATGGGGCCGGATTGTGGTCTGACAGTTGGCACGTAATATCAGATAGTATTCACGTTCATAATCGAATGGACATGTTGGATGCAAATGTTTTATTTGTAAGTAAAGGCTTGTGACAACTTGCAAATTATTGCAATGGCATGTTAAATCTCGGAAACTTGTCGGACCGCTTCTAACAATAAATTGTGAGTAAAGCCGTTTTTACTTCAAGTATTCATAATGACTCACGAAAGTTTTAATTTGATTATGTAAAAACTATTAATGAAACAATGAATACTATTGCAAATTAGGTAAGGAAGAAAAATCACTTTGACGATCCATAAAATACACGAAAATGCGCCATTAATAAAAGAAAAAAAATAACTATTTCAAAAATATTAAATCAACACTAACGTGTATAATATGGCACTAACATGATAGATATTATATAAAAAAATCTAATAATATTAAACGCTTTAAACTATTGTTGGTTATTATATTATATCCTCTTATTATTATCTGGTGTTTGTATGAGAGGCACCCTTTTTGGCACTATTATTATTATTAAATTGGCCTATAATGTAGTTCTCACAGTGCTATTAAGAAAGTTGAATTTTGTAGAGAAAAGAAAATAGAAAAGAAAGAAAAGAAAGAAAATAAATTTATTCACAACAATTAACATATCAGTAGAACACATATAAGATATAATAAAGAAAAAAAAAGAATTGTTGCGAAACGGTGGTAGAGCACTTTCAATCTTCGTGTAGCAATTCTTAGGTACTTTTACCTATGTAAAGTTCCTCCCTTAATCTGTGAAAATCACTTAGACCAATTATAATCGAATAAATAAGTTAATTCTAACGAACTCGGAGCTGCCAGTCGTCGATACATCGGCGCGGCGGTTGTCGTAGAACCAATTGCCGACTGCCTTATAATTTGTAGCAATTGCATTTCGAATTCGGTTCAATAGAAGCGTAATTTTAAAGGCTGGCATGCTAGCAGTAATTGAATGCGGTACCCAACTTCTAATCAAACTGGTTCAAATAAACATGCCATGGGTATCTCCTATCTTGAATTTGAAGTTTCAAATGGAGCTAAAAAGTCGTGTCCATGTTTTAGTGTATTTGCATCAAAGAACTCTCGGGTGGGGTTAAACTCACAATATTTTCCTTTACCTAAAAATTCAAACGAAGAAAAATTTTCAAGCATCTAATAGAATACCAAATCTGTCAACATTTACTTACATGTAGGTAATTTTTTTTTATTTAAACAAAATTAAGATTTCTTTTCGTGTTGTTTAGTCAAAAAAACCGGTCAAGTGCGAGTGAAACCCGCGTAGAGAGGGTTCCGTTCCATACATGATTAACTGAAATTTCCTATGTTACTTTAAATACCATAGACTTCTTATAGGTTTTCCTGTAATCTATAGGTAAAGAACTATATTTTGTATTTTTTTTCAAAATTTTAGGCCCGGTAGTTTCGGAGATAAGGAGGAGGCAATGGTAAATTTTTGCCTATTTTCCTAAATAACTTCCAAACCATGTATCTTAAAATTCCAAAAAAAACATATTTAAGATCCTCACAATAAGTTCTTTCATTTGATATGTCACATGATTATAGTTTGCGTAACTTTTTCTTTTAATTTTCTAATTTGCCCCCCAAAATTGGGCCCCATGTTCAAAATTAATTAATTTACGTTACGCATCCCTGTTGCGGTCACAAATTTACATATGTATACCAAATTTCAAATCAATCGCTCCAGTAGTTTCGGAGCAAATTGGCTGTGACAGACGGACAGACAGACAGACAGACAGACAGACAGACACACGAGTGATCCTATAAGGGTTCCTTTTTTCCTTTTCTGGTACGGAACCCTAAAAACTGAAACTGAGGAATGGTTTTAAACCAAACAAAATTGTACGTACGTAAATGTCATTGGAATATTCTACGTACGCTTTATTTTATCATGCTAAGAACCTCAGCCCCATAAAGCAGTACACTACTAAGTAGTTCGAAATATCATTACACGGTGACATCTAGACCTAATAAATATCTTATTTAAATACCTTTAAGTAATGGCTCCTCGTTGTGTTATCACGACAGAAGGACACCTAAGGCGATTTACATTTGCTACACCAAAATTATTAGGCTGTTTGCATCGTAGGATCGACGGATTCTCTGATTACAAAACGCCACACAGCATTTACAACTCTGGCGCATTGTCAAAAGCATGCATAATAGCTCGTTTGTCTTTTTCAGTCAGCAAGTAATTATGGATTACATTTAAGTAAACTGAATTATTCATTGGACCATCGGGCGGTAGGAGATAATGGGGGGATTTACGAAGTAGTATGCGTAACTGATTATGTTTATTTGCAGTGCTTTGGAATTGTGAAGTGCTTTGCTGTGGAAGAACACTTAGGGGTTGTCCACAAATTACGTAACGCAATTTGGAGGGAGGGGAGGTCTGGCCAAGCGTTACGGTCCTGTTACGTTGGGGGAGGGGGGGTTCAAGGTTGGTGTTACGTCACGATTTTATAATATTGCACAATTAATGTAAACTCAAGAAATTATAATTATATTATTAAGAAATGGAACCGAAATACGTTCATAGATGATTATACCACGCCTTATTACCTGAATATTAGGCAAAAACTTTTTACAAAGCACCTGTTACGTAACGAAATGGAGAGGGAGGGGGGGTCCCGGCTAAGCGTTACGGTCCTGTTACATGGGGGGAGGGGGGGGGTCAAAAGTTTGAGAATTTTGCGTTACGTAATTTGTGGACGACCCCTTAATGCTTAGTCAATAAAGGTTTAGTCTAGGTTAGTTTGAATTTAACTAGATACTCAAAATTGACGATGTACCTAAGGGGGCGTCCATTAATTACGTGAGGTGCTCAGGGGGGGGGGACGGGTTTGAGACAAATCTTACTAAATCTCACTTGGGGGATGGGGGAGTCTCGGCAAATATCACGTAATTTTTTTCTAGCAGAAAACGGTGTGAAACTCCATGAAAGTTAACTTAAATTAAAGTAAAAAAAGTGCAATATTCTCAAATACTAGTCTTTGCTAGTCTTAAATAAAAATAATTAAGCAAATTGTGTATTTTTTTTAATAAATTCAACGCTTTTTTACCCAAAATACAAATTTTGAAAAATCTCACGTGACATTGGGGCAGGGGGGAGACGTCGTGAAAAATATTACAACATCCCACCAAGGGGGAAGGGAGGGTCCAAAAATTAAAAAAAATGCCTTACGTCATTAATGGACGCCCCCTAAAGTCCTTTATTAGTTTCTCGAAAGACATCATTTTTTTAATTTTCTTAATTGTATAGCTGTAATTACATGAAATGTAGTGTTAGCAATCCTTCTCGATAAACATTGCAATAGTCCGCGAGCCAGCAACAGATTTTCATGACCAATTCCCTCCCGGGCGATAAATCGTAAAATGCTTCGGAGAGTTGTATCATGAAGCCTTCTCAAAAACACGTAGTTTTTTTAATTCTCAAAAATTATCTGATTATAGCTAACCCAACCCTTATGCCAACATTAAGGACAAAACAGTTCCTGAGTTCCTATTTTACATATAGAAGACCGCGAGTACCGCTTTCATTTAAAAAGACGTAAAATATATCGGAAATTATTACCAACAGCATTCTACCTAGTATTCTGGAATACGTTTTGTTTTTATGAAACTTTATTACTATTCAATTATAATCCTTCCAGCCTGTTATAACTGTCCCCTGACCAGTTTTTTGTGTTCATTCCTTGCCGTATGCCAATGACATTCTTTCGAGACTTATTGATGCGTAAGCACATGTCAACTTGTTTACAGTTTTATCCCATCAGAAATGACAGTTAAAACCACCTTTTAACAGCTTTTTGAATTGGAGCACGTAAGGCTGCATGGTTTCGACTTGAGCTATTTAGGTTATAAAAAAACCGGGCAAGTGCGAGTTAAACCCGCGTGGAGAGGGTTCCGTTCCGTACATGATTATTTATCTGAAATTTCCTATGTTACTTATAATACCATAAACTTCTTACAGGTCTTGTAATGTATGGTTAAAGAAATATTTCATTTTTTTTTTTTCGAAATTTTGGTCTTAGCAGTTTGGGAGATAAGTCAATTTTTGCCTATTTTCATAAAAAAAAAATTATATCATTTAGCTTAAAATTCTAAAAAAAATATGAAGATTCTCACAACAAGCCCTTTCATTTGATATGCAACACGATATAGTTTGCAAAACTTTTGTTTTTAATTTTCTCATTTACCCCAAAACTGGCTCCCATGTTTACAGTTCATTTATTTACGTTACACATCCGTGTTGCGGTCACCAATTTACATATGTGTCCCAAATTTCAACTCAATCGGTCCAGTAGTTTCGGAGAAAATTGGCTGTGACAGACGGACAGACAGACAGACACACGAGTGATCCTATAAGGGTTCCAGTGTTTCTTTTTGAGGTACGGAACCCTAAAAATGTTAAAAAGCTGTTTGACATTATTACACCCAGCTCTTTCTTCGTCAGAACATGGATTTTAACACACAGGATGTAACTTTTGAGGACTTTTTGAGACATAATTTAAACAGTATTTATTTCCGCAAGTCGATGCGTTGATTTCTATAAAGGTTATTAATCAAATAATAATTAATAACATGAAAACCTAGCTTTTCCACTAAGGATTGCCTTGAAAATTCCACAGGTATTTATAAAAGCAAAAATATGCTTCATAATTCTCAGTAATGTTTATTTTAATTAATACTGCGTCTAATGGTAGCAGTAAACGTGCAACTGGGGTGTACCTGTATTGATTAGAGTAATTACCAATCCGAGGAAGTTCAACGACTGCCGGCGCAGCTCCTGTGGCTTTACTTTTTTTAATTTACAATACTTCGTTGAGCTATGGTCCGGCTATGGCGCAAGGCTAAGTGTCAGGAATTCTAGTTACAATGGCCGTATAATTGCTTGTTTTCTTTGATGATATTGTAAAATGAGAAAGGCGTAGGTTCAGTTCGATTCAGAGAAACGGCTACGGTTTAATTAAACTATTTATTTATTTACTATTTTATACTATACCATCATCAACAAAAACAAGTGTTTATTGTCAACTGTCTCAAATATCTAACGTGGATTCATCCATATTTGTCTTATTTGGTAAACAAGTTTCTAACTTCAAAATGTGCAATGGGTGAAACTATTTTATCCTAAATAAAGCAAACCTAAGCTAATCATTAGCAAAGTGACGGCTAAAATATTGTCTCCGGTTCATTTATTTGCAAGAAAATAGCTGTTTTAGCCAAAAAGGTGCGTTTTGAGGTTAGAAACTCGTTTACCAAATTTAACAAGACAAATATGGATGAATCCACTTTATAGAATCTAAACTTCCAAAAACAGAGTAATGATAATAAATATAATATAAATTTTTCAACTCAGCACCACAAACAAGCAGGTTTTGCTGTTTAGAAACAGTGAGCAAAATTCGATTTTGCTGCGATCGTGAGACAAACTAACTTTTTAATTTATATTATTTAAATGCCGAGAACAGTGCTGAGTCTATTCACAAAATTCGAATGATTTTAACTTATTGTTCTGTCACTTTCACTTTTTGATACGAAAAAGTTCGATTTTCAAAAATAGTAGGTCCAAAAAAGAAATAATAAAACGTTTGGAAGCACACATAACCGTAAAACTGCAAATCATTTGTTAAGGTTTTATATTTTTTAAGTTAGATTTTTTTAATATTGCTTGTTTCACAAATAAATTTACATGATGTTTAATTTTTACCACGTCTTTTTTAACTTTATCCAATATGTTCTCGCTGCTGAGGTGAAAAGATGTATGTGTTACACCAGACCAAAATTATTGCATCTCGTGTTTTACGGTGTCTTTGAATCCCTCGCTACGCTCAGAATTCTAAACCAGAATCGCTCGCTACGCTCGGGACTCAATTATACGATCCTTCGCTTACTCGGGATTCAAAATTAACACTCACAGCAAAAAACACAGCTTTGCTCTCTTGTTGCACAAATAACTATTGCAAGAAGGGCACGCGGGCTTTTCTTTTCGCATGCCTGATTCTATCAGCGCGGCAGGGCTTCAAAGGGTGACATATTGTCTGCTAAGGAGAAGCGCTGCATGAAACTATTGTGTTAATATTATAGCTTAGTAGATTTCCTAAAAACTATATCTGTTTGCTTCTTATGAAAGAACGAAATCAAAAACAAAACCAAAAGAAATATTGGTTGTCCAGTCCGATAATAAGAGTCTTATTACACCAAACTGGACAACCAATTCGTCTTTTGGTTTTGTTTTCGATATAAGACATTACTGTTGTAATGAGCAATTGTACTTTTAGAACCTAATTTCATGGCAGCTTTCTAGGCTTTAACATCTGTGAAATAAAACGGCTTTCACCTAGTTACTAATTCTAATTTGGAATACTAAGAGATCTCTAATGCGTTTTTACCTTTTTTGGAAGAAAGTGTGTCTCACGGGGACAGCCTTTTATTTGACCGCAGTATTTTAAAGTAGCGCAAAGTTGTGTGTGTGTAGTTGAATACTTAGACTTATTAACTTTATCTGTTTTGTAAGTTTGAAGGTGGTCGATGTACAATAAAGAGTCTACATACATACATACTTCTATATAAATACTAATATATTAACAAAATTCAAACAATATGTAGGTATTCCAAGCAATAAAATAGTAGAATTCCTAACACACTGCTTAGGTTCTAATTTGACCATGTTTTAACGTCATTTGAGACCATTTCAATGACGTCATAGTAATAACCATAACTTTAAAATAAATAATGATAAAATACGAAAAAACGTAACAGCATAAGTTCGAGTAATGAGCGCATAAAATATAATCATCACTTAAGACTTAATTAGAACGAACTCCAACTACTTATAATATTAATAATAGCAAAGTTCAATATTTTATACATTGCCCGTCTTATTTTTTCTACAGCACAAATAATTTTACATACATACATACATAGCATCACGCCCGAAATCCGTAATGGGGGGGGCAGAGCCACAAGACTACTTTTGGCCAAGTTCGATTAATTAGTCCTAAGATGGTATATGAAGAACCGTATGGTGACAGGTGATCAGCCCATCGCCCATACAGATAGTCTACCATGTTGGAGAGGAGTCCCTTAGTCGAATTTTACGACATGCCAGGATGATAAGTATCTGCACGCATTCTATGCTATTTCTTCACTCCCAGTGCAGCAGAGGAGAAATAATTTTAACGACATAACTTAACCCGGAAAGAAACCATGTCGACCGATGATTCACTGTCCAAGTCCTTATCATTACGGCAATTTCTCCGATTGTAATTCCACGTATTACCTAACAGTGACAGTGCGGATTATTGGTTAAATGAATCAAATCACTGTGAAGGCACGTGACTGTATGGACTTCTCTCGTGGGAATGCTTTGTGTATTGTGATATGATAAAACAAAAGGGTAATAATGATATGTAATTTGCGGATGTATGGGCACTGTCACAATATTAGTAATAATTCCTGAGGAAACCCTATAATGGGTACCTATTTTTGTAATAGTTAACCTATCACCACGACTACGACATAACCTTGCGTGGAATCATTAGATAAACATACCTATGTATTATGTTCTTCTCCGTTTGTTAGGGTTCCGTACCTCAAAAGGAAAAAACGAAACCCTTATAGGATCACTCGTGTGTCTGTCTGTCTGTCTGTCCGTCTGTCACAGCCAATTTGCTCTGAAACTACTGAACCGATTTAGTTGAAATTTGGTATACATATGTAAGTCGGTGACCGCAACACGGACGCGTGACGTAAATATATAAATTTTAAACAAGGCGGCCAATTTTCGGGGGTAAATGAGAAAATTAAAAAAAAGTTTTGCAACCTATATCGTGTGACATATCAAATGAAAGGAATTATTGTAAGGATCTTAAATATATATTTTTTTGAATTTTAAGTAAAATTGTTTGGAAGTTATTTAGGAAAATAGGCGAAAATTGACCATTCCCCTCCCTCCCCCTTATTTCCGAAACTACCGGCGCTAAAATTTAAAAAAAAAATATACGAAATAGGTCCTTACCTATAGTTTACAGGAAGACCTATAAGAAGTCTATGGTATTTAAAGTAACCTAGTAAACTTTAGATAATCATGTACGGAACGGAACCCTCTCCACGCGAGTTTAACTCGCACTTGTCCGGGTTTTTTTACTATATCTTCATGAGAAATGCTCATTTTGCCAACAAAAACTTTAAGAGACAAGAATATACAATTATTCTTAATTAGAAGACTAATATCAAATTTTAAATAAATTTTAAACTTAAAATACCCTAATAGAAATGGTGTTTCACAATCGAAAGTTCTCGCAATCAGCTTTCTTTGTGATGAAATTATTGCCTTTTGTTTAAAGCAATTTTCTTTTAAATTACAATGGAACCTACGGCATCATAAAGTTACCTATTCTACTAAAAGTCATAAAATAAATTGTCTGTTTTCACTCAATTTAGTTTCGTTTTGTGTAATTATATCAAAGTTTTTCAATTAAAGTGAACGTATAATTCCATTGTTTAATAAATGCATTTTTCTACCTACATGCCTTTTGCAATTTAATATGCTATTTAACTATGTTGCCGTAATTTAATAGGAAAGCAAGAAATACGTTTTGTTGTGACTACTTAATCTACTTACCGCCGTTGCTATAGTCCTTTTCTCGGGAATGAGCTACATTGGGTTACCCGGGAATATTTTCAATTCTGCCGGATTTTTAGGGTTCCGTACCCAAACGAACCAAATGAGAAGGGGGAGGGGGAGGGGGAAGGGGATTAAGACGGTACCCTATTACTAAGACCATCCGTCTGTCACCAGGATGTATCTCATGAACCGTGATAGTTAGACAGTTGAATTTTTCACAGATGATGCATTTCTGTTGCGGCTATAACAACAAATACTCAAACAGAATAAAATAAATATATAAGGGGTCTTCCATACCACAAACGTGATTTATTTGCCGTTTTTATAGATAATGATACGGAACCCTTCGTGCGCGAGACCGACTCGCACTTGGCCGAGAAACAGAAAAATCCTGGGAATATGTCCGGCAATATTACCGTTTTGAACAGTAAGACAACAGAAACAGCTCCAGTTTAACAAAAATAATAGGTTTCAAATTTAAAAACCTTTTTTAATATGTATTATTATGTATCTTTAGTATTTAATGCAAGCTATCACTACTGTATAACAATCAGTTAAATTTAACTATAATTATTCACCAGTGAATATAAATGAAACGTAATTACATACTCTGGGTTGATAAGTTTTAAAACAACTTAATTATAGAATTGCCCTTTCGGAGGCCGATTAATATTATGTTTATTTAATTAAAAATAAAGACAGCGTTTCTATTTTAATTAAGATAAGGATTGAATGGTTTCACAAAGTTCTTTTAAGCATATTTAAATAATTGATATGTATGAAATGAAGTAAGTTATGTTTTTGCTTCATTATTAAAAGAAATAAATAGACAGACTAACAGACAGACAGCGCACGTGATCGAAAGTGGTCACCACTCAAACACTTGCAACATCAGAGGTGCTGTCAATACGTTGCCGGTCAAAAGGGATAGGGGATGAAGGGTTAGGGGATTAAGACATAGTGGTTTGACTTTCGGATCGCCACTCACCGTACTAATCATAATAACAAACTTAGTTAAGGACGGTATTCTGGGAGAGTACGAGCCGGCTCATTTACAAAAAGTTATCTAATCATCTCGTGAGGAATTATTGCCGTCACGATATTACTGTAACGTATTTTTTTGAAAAAAATAATAATAATGTCGAAAGTCTTTAAATAACATACCCTGACAAAAACTCAACAGTGGCCTAGAGGACGCCATATTTCAAGTTTGTAAACACCTGGCTAGCGAGAATAACAATATTTCACGCCATTTATTTACTATGTAATTTTAAACGCAAATAATAAAAGATAAAGAGACAGTGAGCCGTAATGAGTGAATTGCGATCCGTTGGAAAGTGAGGCGCCGAGCGCTCGATCACTATCCGATCAAACGTATCATCACTCAGTCGGCCACAGAGCAGAGCAGCGCTAGAGAGAATCGACATAAATAAATATAAATCGAGTAATCAGTGTCAAGAAAATTACTGATAATATTAAATTTATTTTAACGTTAACATAATGCGTGGAATACATCATTGAAATATGTATAATTTGATTTCTTATGTACTAACTGTTAGGCTGTTACCTACACGAGTAATATACATGTATAAAATGTAATATTTTGTGTAAATTTCCTTTTTTTTAACGTAAAGAGTAGAAAACGCTACGCATTTTGTCTTTATTTGGTAATTGCAATGAAAATCGATCAGTATAAACTTAGTCATTTCTGAAGATATTAAATAAAAAATTAGTCGGTAGGAAAATATGAACATGAAATTTTATTTTCTTATTCATCCAAATATTGTTGCTGTATTGAATAACGTCTGAAAGAAAGATTCAAGATCTACAAATGAAGGTAAGTTTGGCAGCTCACCAATATATAAAAAGTGTGAATAATTAATTATACATAATAAAAGGAAATTAAGCTAGCTATCATAACCCAATATCTGTAACGCCATTTAACTACGTCCGAGTTACTCAATCAAACTTCAATTATCATACCACGCTCGGGCACGCCTCCGCCGCCTCTGTGACGTGCTACTCTACACGCGACAGGTTGCCAGGTGTAAAAATAGCCCGGTCGTCGACCGGCCTTACCGCGGCCTTCACTGCCATGGCAACCCGCAGATCAATTCTAGTAGCGTAAACGCACTGGACGTTTGCATTCTGTGCGCACGAAATAAAATAAAAAAATAAAAATTTACGAGATTGCATTTTAGGTCGTTCTTTATTTGAATTTCATTTAAATGGCAATTCTTCCGTATGGATTTTATGCGAGTGACATTTGGGATAATGTTTTGTTTTTGGTAATGTTTTCTAATCTAAGATCGAATGTACCATATGTCTTGTGAATAAACGATTAATTAATTAATTAATTAATTCATTCATTCATTAATTTAACTGACCCATTTAATTTCGCTTCCAGATTAGTAATTTATGCTGGTTAATAGGGAATTATTTTTAATGGAGACCCTGACAATAATTCCTCCTTCCATGAAATTTTGCAGTATGACTAAATTGGGTGTACACAATTATGTTTATCAATCAAACAAATGTGCCAGTTGGCTCAGTTTGGATTATTTGAAGATTATAATTGATCAAGATTGAAGACACTACTTAATCATACTGCAAAATTTCACGAACGAATGAATGAGTGTCAGTCAGGGTCAAACCTCGTTAACTAGGCCTAGTTTGATAATTCTAGTTTTATTTGATTATACGAGAATCTTAATTGATATAAAATATTTGCAAGACATTTGTTCAAGAATAAAATGTTGTTCATTAGGGGCTTTTGATAAGTACGAATTTTTGTAACCAAGCCATGAATGTTTAGTATTTATATACCTATTTCTATATTTATCTATATATTTATGTACTCGTATCGTTGTCCACAGTACAGCGTCTCTATTCGGGAACGCTAAGTTATTCTGTAGCGATTTGCGAGCGAGATTTGTCATCTCGCTCTTACGCATTACGCGTCGTGCGGAAGAGTGGGATGAGAAGTCTCGCTTACGAATCGCTACTGAATCACTTAGCATTCCCGAATAGAGGCGCTAGATGTCCTAGTTTGGAACTAGAGCAATGTGTGATGGTGTCCAATATTATTATTATTTCATTATCATTACATAAAAACGCACAACCCTGGCTGATAAAGTAGATTTTTTTAATGATTGAATGATTATCATTAGTCGTCATGTCAGTAATCCTTTTTTGCACTCATGTAGAGTTGTTACAATATTTGTTCATGCCATTCAAGCGAAGGTCTATATTAACCTTTTTTCGCTGCGATAAAATCAAAGAGCAAATAAGTCAGATTAACTCCCTAGTCATTGTATAGTTAGACTTTTATTTTATAAGGCTTAATATTTTACATGCCTTTTCATTCTAAAATATCATAGTAGAATCAAGTTGCTTTATTATTAACATAATTAAAGGATTTATAAAATAAAAAATCGTAGGTTATATATGTGTTCATTATATTTACTTCTGATATCAGTAGTATACAAAGCACACGTAGGCTTAGATAAAAATAGCATACTTATCCGATACAGATTCAGCACTGGTTAGTTTAAGTGTCACAGGCATGATTCCACCAGACTTGTTATGATGAAGAGTCTCGAGTGAGGTGAAAAACGGACCAATGCTGTTAACTCCTTTTTACACCGCGGCTTCGGTATTCCCAGATAGGATGTCTAGATATGCACTTTTTGCGTGAACTAGTTATTATATTTTCGCATGAATCTTCTCAAGTCTGGTACGTTTTATGTGGAAGTATTTCAATTTGCATGCATCAGTAGAGGAACAGGAAGATGCTCTTATCTTTCAGGATAAGTTAAAAAAAACGGACAAGTGCGAGTTAAACTCGCGTGGAGAGAGTTTCGTACATGATTATCTGAAATTTCCTATGTTACTTTAAAAACCATAGACTTCTTCAGAAGGTGTTCTTGTAATCCTATAAAGAACTATATTCTGTTCTCTTCAAAATTTAAGGGTCAGTGTTTTCGGAGATACCTAAGGGGAATGGTAAATTTTCGCCTATTATCCTAAAAAAATTAAAAACTATTTATGTTAAAATTATAAAAACAATAATATATTTAAGATTCTCAGAACAAGCCGTTTCATTTTATATGTCACACGCCATAGTTTGCGAAATTAGGTTGTTTACGTTAATCGTCCATGTTGCGGTTTCTGACTTACATAATGTGTACCAAATTTCAACTCAATCGGTCTAGTAGTTTAGAAGCAAATTGGCTGTGACAGACGGACAGACAGACATACGGAAGGTGTTTGAGGTACGGACCCCTAAAAACACAACTGATTTAAAAATCTAAACACGTGCACACGAGCAGCGCCGTGGTCATCAAATTTTTTGATTTACATTAATATTGATACCTACTTCTGAATTTCATTTCATTTCATTTTGAAGCTATTCAAATTAATCGTTATATTTTGTACTTATTGTGTTTTGTGCACTAAACAATTTAAACCATAAAAAGATGAAGTAAGTAAAATTATACCCAATAGGGGAGAAGTGGGATGAAAGAGCCAGTTTACTAAACGGAGCAAAAAAGTATACTTCTAATGAAAAAAGTGATGCTTTTTTTTTCTTCGAATATACTTTATTTATTAAAGTAGGTAATTTTATAGGAAAAAACCTTGAACACTAGAAAAAAATCCATGAAATATGAATTTCAAAAAAATGTGTCTTTTGGCTCTTTCATAACATTTCGGTATTGAAAGAGCTACTTAAAGTTATGAAAGAGCCAGTGTGTATTAAAAAGTGTTATTGTGAAAATTATGCAAAATAATAATTATTTGCATAATTTTCACAATAATTAGAATTATTGCACTATTAAAAAAAAAAAAAAAGACAAGACAATTAAGAAATTTTTAATTCCATCAGTCATTTTAAGTAATTCTAACAACTGCTTTAATTATTCAGTCAAATCTATTATAAATATAATCTTAACATATCGGAGGCGGATTACTTTATACTACCTTATAAAAATTCGAAAAATAAACAAAATAACAAAAAGTATCTTCTATATCAAAAACAACAACTTTAAATCTTTAAAACTTGAAGAAAAAATGCTCTTTTGAACTTCTAAGTCTTAACTATCTATTTGCTTAAGATTCAGACTTTTCAGGAACTTTGGAATATACAAGGTAATTTTCTTAAAAGTAGAAACATGTCTTGAAAAAAGAAATTAAATTTCCCCTTGATGCCACAGGATTCATGAGCCCAACCAGCACAAAAATGTTGCACTGTAACCTATCTTCATCACTGTTTTCATATGATTTGCTGCAAACTACGCAATTATCACTATTTTCGTTATTTTGGACCAGGCTTTTCTATAATACAATATCTGAAGCAAATAATTTAATAATATATGAAAAAAATGCATATTTATTATTATTTTATTTTATTTACATAAACCAAATGCAGGGTTATGACAGAGCCGGTTATGAAAGAGCCAGCTCTTTCAAGGCCCGTTCACCCGGCTCTTTCATAACTTATTCTTAATGAAAATATAACCTTTAAAATAACAACAATATGAAAACTTTTGCGGATCAGTTTCTACTCAGCTGTAAGGCCAAATATATGCACAAACTCAGTCTGCAAGCCATTTACCTATATTTGTTTACAATAAAATACCAAAAAACAAATTAAATGAAGCAACATACTTACTTTTGAGTGCCAAAAACTTTGACTTGATGTGCCGGCGTCCGTTGGTTTCGGCAAGCTATCAAATGTTTGTGGGTGACGGGAAATCAGTATTGCCTCTTAAAAATCAAGTTACCAACCAAATCCGTTCCTAAACTACCAAAATAATGTAAGTGGCTCTTTCAAAACCTGGCTCCTTCATGCCACTTCTCCCCTAAATACCTGCAACCTGTAATCAAGCACGTCAGCTTAAGAAACAACCTGCAATTCTAAGTAAAAGCAACTGCATGCAAAAGTTAACAATTGGCCTCTCCTACAATGTAAGACTAAAAAAACAAATGGAGGTAAATTTGCATTATTTTCTGCGTCAAACATATAAGTGCAAACTTGTGAACTTGAGGACCACTTTTTAAACCCCCTGGCGCCTCATTCGGGAACGCTAAGTGATTCTGTAGCGACTCGTAAGCCAGATTTCTCATTCCATTCTTCCGCACGACGCGAAATGCGTAAGAGCGAGATGAGAGATATGGCTTACGAGTCTCTACACAATCACTTAGCGTTCCCGAATGAGGCGCCTGGTGTGTGTTCTGTACCTTCAGGGCTTTTTTGAGCTGTTTTAAGCGCTACATTCGTTGTTTAGCGACCCGTTTAACACCACAAATTTAGTAAGCCGTTTTAGGTATAATGTCCGTTGTTATCAGCGTATTCTTTATTTTTGAGATATTTCTGATATTAATCTCCTTAGACGTATTTTATACAAATTAAAAAAACTTGTAAACAGCTTGCTTTGTTGCTAATTATTCAGCAACTCACGGGTGCCACGTGATAACCAAATACGCATACTTGAATACCGTTTCATCAACATAATGACGTTTGTACATTCGTCATCGTATGTGTGAGCGTACGCTATGCTTATTTCCTTGATCTCCCGTCAATAGCGAAAAAACAGGGCTAAAAATCGCGTGAGTGGGGCCCGCGTCGTGGCCCAAGATAATAGTTCTAACGTACAGAAGAATCACTGTCTAACAAAACCGGTATTTAACTAGGCACGTAAATATGCCTAATCATGCCTTCCCTCTCCGTCGCATAAAACACGCTGACGCTAGGGTTGTCAATTTTTATTTTATCCGCGTCACCCAACAACATCAAACATCAAGAATACTTGCTGACAGCAGCCTACTGCGATTTACAGTTCCGAGCTGTCCGGCGGCTGAGCGTACCTAAAGTGCGGAGTGAAACACCCTGATAGTATTTATATATTCTGTGACAGCTAATAGGTTTTTAGATAAATACAAATAAAATGTAAAAATAATGCAAATCCCTATTTAGTCGTTAGGTTAGAACAAAGGTAAAAAAATCCAAGCGAGACCACAGCCCAGGCCGTTGTCAAATGCCTACTCTATAAGGTAATAGTCGTGAAACTAATAAATTATTCTTAATACGCTCTCAAGGGTCATTCATCTAAAGTAAGGATTTATTACATTTTAACAGGGCATTTACAGAAACCACCTTGGTACGTCAGATTATGTGGCCGGAGTTATTTTTTACTCGCCTAAAGCGTTGCCATTTAAGGGTTTTATAAATAGCTATCATGATATAACGCGTAGGTTTTTAGTTCCGTACCTAAAAGGTAAAAAGGAACCCTTATAGTGAGACTTCGTTATCTGTCTGTGTGACATAGCCGTTTATCTCAGCATCTAATGTTGTAAACTTGAAATTTGGACGGTTGGTGTTTAAATATATACACTACGGCTACACCCATATCATAAAACCTCCATTGGTTAATCAAAAACCTTAGGAAATGACCACCATTTTGACAACCAATTAGGAAAAACCAGTGCTGCGATAAAGAAATAACGTGACTTCTTTATCGTTTTTAGTAAAGAAAAGAGATTAAATTTGGAACAGCTGTCAAAACTCAAGTGGTCTCTATTCTAGTATCCATAGATATTAAAAAAGTTATTGATACGAAACGTCAATTCAGTATGTTTTTTTAATATAAACTGCACAATATTTGATCTCGAGTGACGTGAGAATAGAGACTTCATCCGTTTGTCTATGATTTTTAAAAAAAATGGTCTTGACGGAGGATCGCCATGTTGGCGTTTTGCTGAATGAAAGTAGAATTGTTGTTGAATTGAATAGAAAAAGTTGATTGTAATTTACATTTTAGTTGAAAATATGAATAGTAAGTAGTCTTCTCGGAGTGTGTGTGATGTGAAAATGCGCCGGATATCGGAAATATGCAGCCAAGATTACAACAAGTAACTTGTTGCCAGAAAATATTGTTTCTGAACCCATCATGGAGGATTTATAATATGTGTGTAGATAAAGTTATGTATGCAACTCTGCATAATTTGGCCTTAAAACACACGTGCGATCTTATTATGAAACTCGCCTATCGGCTCGTTTCATGAAAACCGCACTAGTGTTTTAAGGCCTATCATTATGCAACCGTTGCATAAACTACTATTACTGAAAAAGGGGATCAAGTGGATCGAATTTTGAGCATTGTCATTGTCAAGTCAAAAGAGGTGTCATATATGGGATTTGTGTAAGCATAGAAAAAAAAACTGTCGTCATGTTTTAATTACTTACTAGCGAACCCGCCACAGCTTCGCCCGCGGTATTTTCCGTACAAACTTTATCACCCCTTTTCACCCCTTTAGGGATGGAATTTAAAAAAGTGCTCTCTACGCACCTCTAGGGTACTCGAGAAATGTCTCCTCCAAATTTCAAATCTCTAGGATCACCCGTTTAGGCTGTGCGTTGTCTATAAGTGGGTCATGGTACTGTTTTATATATATTGATTAACAAAAAGTGCGAGATATTAACGGTATCTTTTGATTTTTAGGGTTCCGTACCTTAAAGTTACTGACTGTTTTTCATAGGTAAGTACGGGAGTCTCGACGCGCGTGTCAGACTCGCACTTGATCGGTTTTTTAACAATTAAAATGTAAATGATAAAACTTTACTTGTTTATTTTATGAAATGAAAAATGATGGTAAGTAAATGCGAGCAGACTTATTGTTATTAGCTTAGAGTAGATTTCTGTTAATGTACTTATACGTATATAAAAGAAACAATCTTGCTGTCTCTTTTCTCGATATGCTTTCCAGTTCTCTGCAATTTTACAAAAATAAGAGTATTCTTTTCCCTTATCCAGATTCCAAAATAACGAATTTGGTTGTAGAGTTTTGCACATAACAAACAGGCAAACAGAAATACTCACTTTGACATATGTAGTATTTGTACGAAATTAAGGAAAGATGTAAGTATTAAGCACAGATATAATTGTTATTAATGTTTTATTGCTAACTTTGAAATTAATATTCTCACAAAATTTGGTACCACGATACATTTTTTTAACTAAATTATCTCATGAAATTTTAATTCCCTATGACCGCCGGGCAGGCCAATCGCCTTTTGCAATAATCGAGCATATAATTGCATTTGTAAGCGTGGATGTTACCATAGATCCTACTAATTGCTGGCCCTAAAGCAGTAAGGCTAAATTAAATACCAATGTTTAACCCTATCGTGGCTCGATAAATACGACGCATATTACATTTATGTTACTTGGTTTATCGTCAGCGTTTCTTGAGTAATATTTACAGTATTGCCTTAAATGTTTATTCGGTCATAGTAAATTTGTATTGTCGCTAAATTATTTATCTTACGACAAATACAATACAATACATTTAAACAACTTAAGTTTTATGGGCCGCACTCATAGTCAGTTTAATGAACCATAAATTATAGAGTTCCTTTGGTTTACTGTCATTACGTACAAATGGAAAATCGTCCACTTGAACGTCCACGTCCATTATTTGTTAATTAATTAATTAATTTACGACGAAAATAAATTTGATTATAAATGCTTTTCAGCATAATTACATTTTCACTAAATTCACTTTGGAAACTTTTTACTTTTGACCCAAGTTCAGAATGGTTATTTCACGTGGACGATTTTCCATTTGTACTTAATGACAGTAAACCGTTCCTTTTTCGAAATGTCTATACAAAATTTGCACTTATGAGTAATGTTAATCATTTACTATCTGACTCTGATTGGCGCCATTGGTGTCTGATCGTTAGTATCTTTCTGTATTGTTTTAGAATTTCAAAACTCACAGACTAGGGACGACATGCCCAAACTAAATCAAATTTACGTTTTTTTACTTCAAAAGGAACATTTTTTAACTGTTGTTTACAGATCAATTAAGAATTGAAGAAGAATTGTTATATTATGTGCAAATCTTCAACAGATTTTCCATTCTCAATTTTGGAACACTTACGTTAAAAATTTATAAGAAAAATGTAGTGATAGGCCGCAGCAAAACTTTAGTAACAAATCATGCAGAATGAGTGTAAAAAACCGAATGCAAAAACACTTTTAAAGTTTCAACACTGTGGTTGATCTTAAAATTACATGAAATTAACGTTAAATTGCTCGATAGCTCTTTAAATAAATGAATATGTTTACAGTAATTGATTTTACTGGGCCCTGTCCGTCAGTTTGACCCGACTGTGATTAGGGTGTCATCGGTCTGACGTGAGTAGTCGCCTCGAACCAATTACAATAGCCGAGGTGAGGTCTCTTGTTATTAAGACTATAATAGAATGTAATTTACTTACAGAGGGTTGGGTATTTCAGGTTGAAATCTGTTGTCGCTGGCGAGTGGATGGATGTAGAGTCTGCAACAAAGTAAATATTTTTCAATAACTTGGCTTGCAATTACGAATAATTTAGTAGTTTTTGGGCATTCTTTGAAGGGCCCACATCATAATGTGGCTAGATTAAGCACCTCATTTCGCATCAATCAGAACTGAACTCTATGACGTTGCGTTTCATTTTAAAATAGCGCGTTCTCAGCCGTGGATTTTACAACCACCGCGCGCGCACGCGTTAAATAAAAACGGATTTTTTTGATGTTTAGTAGAGAACCACTACAAAAAAATCAATTTTAGCGAATTAAGAAGTTATTGTTAGTAAACTATTGAATAAAAAAACATCGTTAAAGACCATAGGCTTTCGAAGATTCAACCAAAAACATGTTAAAAAGCGTTATGTTTGAAAAATAAAAGTATCGAGGTTTTTATTACTAATCGTGTTTCCACGTTTAAGCATTTCAAGAAGAAATATTTATTCAAGTTTAATTATATTCATAGAACAAACACGGAGCCCCTGTCACTATTGAAATCCAGATCTCCAAACCACAGATTATATAGCCAAACGTTGTGACTTTCCCCTATTATATAGGCTCTTAAAACTATTAGAAGTGCCCTACCTATTATCCCCTAATATCTCATGCCTCGTTTCAAGGAACGCCTTCAAGTTGTTTTTATTTTTTAAAAAGCAAAATCACACGTGCTTAAAATGAAGTGTTATTTACGGTTACTGCGCATCCAGTCCGCCTTACAACTCATCGCCTACCTCACTATTTTTACCACTTGTTGCCATAAAAAAAATAATTAATTCGCGTAACACTTTCGCATTAACCACTGTGCTCTTTGTACTCGCAAATTAAGTACATAATTAACACTTTCATTTCGAAGTAAAAACTTAATAGCATTTAAACACGATCTTTATCTTCAACTGGTTTGAAATAGGGAAGGTTCCATTTTGTGACATAAACAGGTCCAGGTCTTCAGGCCTTGTAGCCCAGAGGCACATTTGTCAACTAACGCCTAAGCATTTCTAGAAAAACTAGTACTTGTTCGTTTTGGCGCGTTTCCTGTAGTTGACACTGTGTTATTATTTCACACCAGGGGCTTGACGGTCGAGATAATGCTTGTTTAGCTTTGGTTTGCGCAACGCATTTAGAATTTACTACATACTGTTTAAAATCGAGAACCCATATTACAATTATGAGACTTCTATAGGTTTTGAGCACATACGTTTGAAATGATAGTGAACAACCGGCCAAGTGCCAGTCGGACTCGCGCACGAAGGGTTCCGTACTATTATCTATAAAAACGGCAAAAGAATCATGTCTGTTGTATGCGAGCCCCCCTTAAATATTTGTTTAATTTTAATTAAATTATTTATTTTTAAAGTGGATATATAATTAAATATTCTGTGAATATTTCAGACATCTACCTGTTGCATTATCAATATCGAGCACAATCGAGCAAAAATATCACGTTTCTTGTATGGGAGCCCCGTTAAATATTTATTTTATTCTGTTTTTTAGTATTAGTTGTTATAGCGGCAACAGAAATACATCATCTGTGAAAATTTCAACTGTCTAACTATCACGGTTCATGAGATACAGCCTGGTGACAGACGGACAGACAGACAGACAGACGGACAGACGGACGGACAACGGAGTCTTAGTAATAGGGTCCCGTTTTAGCCTTTGGGTACGGAACCCTAAAAAGAATCACGTGGTTAATGCGATATTTTACTGACTTGGTAGCGCAGTGGTAGTTTAACTGCCATCAGTGCCAGAGGCAGCGGACTCAAATCCCACTAGGAGCAAACAAGTTACGTATGCTTAATACCTGCCTATATACCGTCTTAGAGTTCCGTAGCCAAATGACAAAAAACGGAACCCTTATGGATTTGTCATGTCTGTCTGTCACTTTTTTCCGAAACTGTAAGAACTATGCTGTTGAAACTTGGTAAGTAGATGTATTTTGTGAACCGCATTAAGATTTTCACACAAAAATAGAAAAAAGAAACAAGAAATTTTGGGGGTTCCCCATACTTAGAACAGAAACTATTTTTTTTTTTATCAAACCCATAGTTGTGGGGTCTCTATGGATAGGTCTTCAAACATTATATTAAGGTTTTTAATATCATATTTTTCTAAACTGAATAGTTTGCGCTTCCAAAGTGGTAAAATGTCCCCCCCCCCTGTAACTTCTAATATAAGAGAATGATAAAACTAATAAAAATATATGATGTACATGTGTAAACTTCCATCGTAAATTGGTTTGAACGAGATCTAGTAAGTAGTTTTTTTTTTAATACGCTGTAAATCGTAAACCGCAATTTAATTTTCATTCAATCAACTCAAATATTAAAAAAAAAATATTTCACAAACATAAACCTTATGCATAAACCGTGAACCATAATATAGATAATGGTACGGAACCCTTCGTGCGCGAGTCCGACTCGCACTTGGCCGGTTTTTTTCGCAACTCGATACCACCTCGAGTTAATAAACTAATTAGTTGCCTCTTAGATTCAAAGAGGTCATCCACATAAATATTATTCAACAAAGCGTTGGCAGCCAGGGGAAAATCGCCCTTATATCTATTTACCCATTCAAGCACGCAATGCGTAGCAAGAAACGACGAGCTTATGACGCCGTGTTTAACGCTTTGAAGTTGAAGGCATTGAATGTCTTTCGGTTGGAGCTGGTCGCCATAAAATGTCTTGTAACGGTCGGTTTGATGGCGTCTAGTTAATGGTTCTAAACATCTTACGAATGTAACAATTTAAGATGAATTTCAATAAACTGAACAGAATCAATATGCTGAATAAATCATTTTGAACTACAGACCCATTCAATAAGACGTCGTTAAGCGAAAACATCGCCAATGAGTGAATGCTGCCATCGAAAACGATCCTTAATTTAGTTATTAGACTGTTCTCATTGAAAACAGGGTGAGGCAAGAAGAACACTGCCTCTTCCTCTAAATTATATTTTATTTACACCCATATCATAAAACCTCCATTGGTTAATCAAAAACCGTAGGAAATGACCACCATTTTGACAACCAATTAGGAAAAACCAGTGCTGCGATAAAGAAATAACATGACTTCTTTATCGTTTTTAGTAAAGAAATGAGATTAAATTTGGAACAGCTGTCAAAACTCAAGTGGGTATCTATTCTAGTATCCATAGATATTAAAACAGTTATTGATACGAAACGTCAATTCAGTATGTTTTTTTAATATAAACTGCACAATATTTGATCTCGAGTGACGTGAGAATAGAGATTTCATCCGTTTGTCTATGATTAAAAAAAAAAAAATGGTCGCCGCCATGTTGGCGTTTTGCTGAACAAAAGTAGAATTGTTGTTGAATTGAATAGAAAAAGTTGTTTGTAATTTACATTTTAGTTGAAAATATGAATAGTAAGTAGTCTTCTCGGAGTGTGTGTGATGTGAAAATGCGCCGGATATCGGAAATATGCAGCCACGATTGCAACAAATAACTTGTTGCCAGAAAATATTGTTTCTGAACCCATCATGGAGGATTTATAATATGTGTGTAGATAAAGTTATGTATGCAACTCTGCATAATTTGGCCTTAAAACACACGTGCGATCTTATTATGAAACTCGCCTATCGGCTCGTTTCATGAAAACCGCACTAGTGTTTTAAGGCCTATCATTATGCAACCGTTGCATAAACTACTATTGATATATCGACATATTTTGCATGTTCTAAATGAACATAGGTACTCATCCTTTGATTCAACTTGATTTTTTGTAAAACCTTTTGAGGCCAAATGACACAAACGCCTATAAGAAAACGATCACCGCCGGACGCGGCGCGCATGCCCGCTCCGTCATCAAGTGCTCGTAACGTAATATTCAATGTACTCATCAATGAAAACCTTATATTTCGAGAATAAATCATTATCCTTTTTGAATATTGATTCTAAATTTAAAAACCGTTTCAATGCGCATGCTAAATTTCCTAAATGTAAAGATGTGACTTCTTGTTTAAGGGGTAAAGAGACTTAGAATTTATTGTTTTTTAGTAAGACATCTCCTGAACTATTCTTTCAGTTAGCTTATTTTCTGAATTGGCTTCTATATAAGTTTCCTCTATATAAATTTTAGGCCCAGTAGTTTCGGAGATAAAATTATTTTAAACTATAAAAAAATTATATTTAAGATCCCAATAATAAGCCCTCATTTGATATGTCACACGCCATAGTTTGCAAAACTTTTTTCCTATTTTCTAATTTTCCCAAAAGTAGCCCCCTTGTTTAAAAGACACTTATTTACGTTACACGCCCGTATTGCGGTCACCGACTTACATATTTTTAACTCAATCGGTCCAGTAGTTTTATAGCAAATTGGCTGGGACAGACGGACAGACAGAGAGACACACGAGTGTCAAAACTAACTTGATTATGTGGATGGAACGCCGTAAATTGGCTAACTGGGCTATGGACAACACTACGGCATATGGTCATCGTCTTATTTAATATTTTGTATTACGCGAAGGAAATGTTTAACAGAGGATCATGGTGCATTAGTAAGAAACGATATCGCAAATAGTTTTGCTACTAAATTGTAGCTCTTATTAACTTAACAGCAAAGGTGCACGTATCGTAAAAAAGCCAAGCGCGATATCCCTGCAATATCGAATAGAGGCTAAGTATATTCATACCTTGCGATGTCGCATTGTCACTTTTTTAACCAGAATATTAAAATGCAAGTTACTGTCACCCTTTCAATAAATAAAATGTAATAATTGAGTAAGTGTAAGAGTTGCGCGTTGCCCCAAATTAAGATACTCGTATCAGGAATTGTTAGTCAAAGATTGTGTTTAATGTTTTTTTGCCAGTACATAAGCACGTCATTATGCGATTATCTTGGAGTGCGAATAAAGTATGATACTTATTTCAACAGAATTAGAGTGGAACAAAATTAACATTAACAATAAACTACATGACAAATGGAGATAATTCTGCTCAACATCAAACGCTCGTATTTTCGGTGTTAATTATACATGGTTTGGTTTGAATTAGTAATAGTAGTAACGGAATAATTTGAAAAGTGAGGCATTTTAATGTTTTCTTAGATACAATTAAGGGATGATTGCAAACCCGAGCTCTCTAAAATCTGTGGAACTGCATCGTCATCGTCATCATATCAGCCGAAAGATGTCGCTGCTGGACATAGGCCTCCCCAATGATCGCCACAACGATCGATCCTGTGCTGCGCCTCTATTCGGGAACGCTAAGTGATTCTGTAGCGACTCGTAAGCGAAATTTCTCGAGCGAGATGAGAAATCTCGCTCGCGAATCGCTACAGAATCACTTAGCGTACCCGAATAGAGTCGCAGGTCTATCCACGCTGTATCTTCCAGTACGCGGTCGCCACTCAAGAACTCTGCAGCCCCATCGGCCATCTATTCTACGAGCAATGTGCCCCGCCCACTGCCACTTATTTTTAGCAATTATTTGGGCTATTTCGGTTACTTTACATCTTTTGCGTATCTCCTCATAAAACTTCGTAATGTCCACTAAGATGTACGTGGTAAAAGCTACGTAAATTCCGTTTGAGCCCTTTATTTCTTTATGTCGTTGCATATCATGGAATGTAATTGAAAGGATTTATAACAGCTTGGAAAAACCATCGATATTTTTTACTCCACTTGTTCAGAAAAGAAGATTTTGACACATCATACTGTACATTCCTTCCCTTTGCTCTGGATCCAATCTGCCCTCACCATAAATTTTGCTCCCTATAATTAACCAATTTATTTATAAATTAATCTTCCAAGACATGATGTCGTGTGGTTGTTTGCTCGTGCTAGTTTCGTATAAAAACTTAACTGAAAAATGCAGATTGCATCATCCTAATCTAGTAATGAAATTTAATCGGTATTGACAAAAGATTTAACCTTAACCAGTAGTTAAAGCGAAGCTTTCTTTAAAGAAACGATTGAAATTGCCTTTAGTGGATTGCTTTAGGGACTTTTGAAATGTGTATAGTATACCGATAATATTATGTGTTTATATACCGTGTTCAAAAATTTGGAAAATACAGGCCATTTCCATCACGATCATGTTAAATGAGGACTATATATAATAGCTAAACACTGAAATGCGGTAAAAATTGTGCAGAATTGCGAATAGGAAGAAAAAAATATTGTGTAAAATAAGGACTGCGCAGAATAAAAGAATGTGATCAGATGCGGTTTTATAGAATCAATATTGTGCAGACTTTTGAATCGGAAGAAATTTGATTATGACGAATAAATCCTTTAATAACAATCAAAAATTGGCCCTGGGTCACTACAGGATAGTTTTTCAGTTTATGAAATGCAATGCGTTGATGTCTTATGTACTAGAACTGCGTGTACGTGCTGTGTCATATAGTTAAACCGTCCTGCATCCAAACATTGATTAAAATTAACCCTTTTATTTTTACAAAAGAGCTATATTTGAATATGTTTTACTTTTAAGTAAATTCAAATAACTTATGAATCCCAAAAAGCGTGAATACGTCCTAATTTTTATCATAAAATTCATAAATGATGAACTTTAAAAAAAAAGGAAAATAACCATTATTGTTTGTATAATGGTCTTAGCACGTAGTGGACGACAGGTATAAGATGTATACGGTTGCATGCCGGTTAGCCCCAAGATTGTATGAACGATAAACTAAAACTGACAGATCGTTTAAACCGCTTCAAAACTTCATCTAATCCGTCAGCGGAGAACTTATTACGGCTGGTATGTGATTGCTGTGATTACGACATACTTCCAAAAGAAAAAAAGTCATAAATCGAAATGAAATCCACTTGGATTTTAAACTTAATTGTCAGAAGAAATGTTTTGAAATCGTTTGGATTTTGATTTGTTGAATGACTCTTAGTTTCCAGCGTGCGTGATTGGTATTTCTGCTTCTGTATAATTATGGTATTCATATTGGTCTTGCATTGGAATAATATTGCATAAAATGAACTAGACCGGTTATAAATAGTAACATTAATGGGCGTCATTTTGAATCGCTAATGGGGAAGATGCATGAAAATCAAATGAAGTTAAAATTATATATTATGAAAGTAAATGTAAAAAAAGCATATTATTACAGAAAAAAGCGGATCATTTTGACTATTCATTTTTAATTTATAAAGGATCAAAATTGGTGAAAAATATATATTTTATTTTATTTATAGTTCCGATTTTAGTTTTTTGGACATCCTCATCAATGTCATGTTTTATTTCTACGATGTTGGTCTAAAAACAGTATTTTCGGAAATAATTGTAGATTTCGTTTAAGCGCCATACATTTTGTACAGTCTAACATATGCCGTGACGTCATAGCTGTCGTCCATTTTGTATGGAGTCTTTTTGCGAGTGGTATGAACAATGACTTTTCAAAGCTTCATAATTCATAAAATAAACAACATAATAATGTGTTTCGTACACAGATCGGTTTCTATTACTCAGCACTCTCCAATACAAGATGAAAAAAAATATATGCATCTTCTTTATTGGGCGTAATTTAAGGACATCCAAGCCACGATAAAAATTATGCAGATTTTAGACATATCGATGGCACAGACCTTACCTAACTATTCATGGCATTTATTTTAGTTTGGTTCCTTTTTGCTAAACTTCGTCCAAACTTCTCCGATCTTACTATGTACTACGTTTAGTCCTATTTTTTAGGAGCTTGGACTCCAACCCGATCTTGCGTTTGTCTAGCTGTTTCTAATCCTGACTGATTCTATGTTCCTATGAGTATAATATATCAGGGATCCTATATCGTCACTAAAATGTCGAAACCGAAAATGTGAATTTCGCACACATACAAAACAACAACACATTCGCAATTTTGGCATTTTAGGGACGATAATAGTAAATCACTTGGCAGTACCAAATAGAGGCCCTACCACTGTGATATATATAATCATTCGATTAAAATGGGTTATGTAAGATCAGAGGATATTGTATATTTATTTCCGATTTATTATGTATATTGAAAAATTAGTACCGATCGGACGCAGTAACTGGCGCCTTCTCATCGCACGACGCGTAATGCGTAAGAGCGAGATGAGAAATCTGGCTTACGAGTCGCTACAGAATCACTTAGCGTTCCCGAATGAGGCGCCTGATTACAGTTTATTATACCGCTAACACTAATGACACGAATGAATATTCAATCAAGACTCAATTAAAAATATAATAGCACACCAATTATACCAATCCACTTAATTAACTACAATAGAGCTGAAACAAAACGATAAGTCAACATACTCGTATCATAGTCTTCTACCATCCGTGGCGAACACGTCGAAGTTTTAAACCAGCTTTGTTGCAAAGAATGTAGGCGAAGGAAAAAATTACTTCGAATAATCAACGGGGAAACAAAGTACTTACATTATTACCGTGATTGGAAAGAAAAATTTTAGGCAAATGTAATGTGAAATTTTGCAAATTATATGCACGCGACGCGCGATTTCCATTATTTACCGAGGCGGACGCCATTATCGTACGACAATCATTAAACACGACATACCTATAAAAGCTTCCTAACATAATAATCGTTTTTCGACCACTTTCTTCGACGAAAAAGTGCTGAGCTGACAAAAAAACGTGAAAAAACTTAACTCAATTGACATGGCTGTCCGGGCGTACGGTTAGCAACAGAGATTTGTTTCACATTCTCATTTCATCTGTATATAATCGTAAACCCGAGTGCGGTGTACTTTTGTTGCTGACTCGCCCGGACCGCCCACTGTCGATTATTTGTCTACTACAATTGAGTTCTTTTATCAAATTTAGTTGCTTTTTTCTTTTTATTTCTAAATTTAGTGGCCATTATAGTTTTCGCTTTCACTAGAAGTAATATTACCGGTACACCTCGCAGAGGTTTTAATCGATTTGCTATACATATCTAAAGATGAATTATAATTTGGGCTCGCAGACCAGATACACTCAGTGCCGAGTTCACCAACAACTAAACATACGCGTTTAAGCGTTAAACAATTGTTTACGGTTGTGAAATCTACCATTTAACGGCTGATTAAAAATAAAACGGCTGTTTAATTGTTGGTGCACTCCGCACTTAGTTACCATTTTTGTTATCATAATAATCATCAATCGTTTATCTTTGTGCTAACGCTAGATGCCCTGGACAGGCTTTTGCATAGAAAAAATATTACACTATATGTGTAGATAAGTCTTGGAAAATACATACATATCATCAGGCCTCTTTCCCGTAGGGGTAGGCAGAGACCACTTCTTTGCACTTGCTACGATCCTTACATACTTGTTTCGCTTCGTCCACTTTCATTATTCCCTTCATAAATGCTCTTCGGTTTAGGGTACTCTTGACCTGGCCTATACAAAATCTATTTTATATTAAAAACCCCTTTTAAGTATGATTTATTTCGTATCTTTATCGTCCTGCCATAATGATAAATCTTAAAGGAATGGTTCTGATTTTGTATGAAATGCGTTAGGCGGAGAGATATTCCAGTCCATAGTGCACGTAATCCGTGCAGCGCCCCGCCCGCATGCGCAATGCACACAACTGAAGTAGACCTCACGTGGGCTTAGGAACCTGTCCCACTACATTTGTCGGCTTAGCTATAAAACACCAAGAAAAGCCTTCTTTATAATATAAATAATAATTCTTAAATTTTAGATATTGGCATATTTTCAAAGAAATTAGTGTAGAATTATTTCACACCAACTCAACTGTTATTAATTTACTGTTTATTTAGTCATTGTGATATGATACAGAAGCTTATCACATCACAAAAAGTAGCCTAGTAATCAATTCTCTGGTCTGTAACATCAACATCGTCTTCTGAACTCCTGATCCAAACATCTATTTTGTCAATGTAACCAATTTATGACGTTGGAGTTACGGACGGACCACGACGTTCTGTATCGGCGCATTATTTCACAACAATACTAGGAGACATACATGTTTGTTCCCAAGGCATAGATTTATCTATATAAGTACAGTGGATCTCATTTATTACGACTTTGGAGCTTGTAATTTGTAGCGACCATTTCTCTATAGCGACGGTAAATCTAAGTCCCTTGAATTTAAAGCATATTTTAGTACAAATTTTATGTGGCTATAACGACTTTGGATGTAACGCCGAGTTTGGGTGTAGCAACTGCTTTTAATGAATCATTTGTAACAAATTCCTAGAAATCCCATGCAGATACTGCGACCGGAGTCGGCCCCCAAAGACACAAAGAGCTTTCTTATCTTTTGTTTACTTCCACACAGACGGTCAGCAACTGTGAAGACCTTTACCCTTTTGTTTTATAGAGATTAGCTAAGAAGTTAGGTAAGCGTGTATGTTTCCGAATATAAATGGTCCCTTCATCGTCGTTATACCCGAAATCCACTGTATGAGTATTAGTATTGTTATCTAGTATACAAAGTACGCGGAATTCTATTTTAGTGTCCAAAGATGTTAATGTTGTTATTATGATTATTTATAGCCGAGTGCTCAAATCTAGTAGGACAGGTGCCTTAAAATAACAGTCACAAATGATAGTGCTACAAAGCGTATTTTCACGGGCAGCGATGTTTCTATTTTAAGTCTAACGAAAGAATGTGTTTCGAGTAGCAATCAGAAGTAAGCGTGAGGACTTGCTTATATTTATATTCACAAAGGGTTATCGTGACATTAAAATTCGGATAACGATAGAAAATTCAGACGATGGGCATGTTACTTTTCATCCGTGCTAGTTATATACTAATGTATTCGGCTGGTATTTTCTCTACATATGAAGACGGGGCGGCATCTCGACGCCATTGTTGCGTCACCTTGATTTATTCCCTTGATCCTTGACTATACCGACGCTTCGTGACAACTCTATGCGCTGGATGAAAAATAAATAATGCAAACCAGTGCGTAAGCGCAGTGCAGCTAGCAAAAAAGCGTCACGCTCAACGGCACCAAGTTAGGACCCGTTAGGGTCTCTGAACAACACAATAAGGTACCTACACAAATAAATTAAAATCAGTCAAATAAATAGTTATTTAATTGAATATGTTTTTGGTTTTCGCAGCATTATAATTTTGTACTATAATGATAACTTATCAACCGGCATAGAAAAAGAAATCCCGGCCTACCGTTACCTTGTAGCTCAGGAGGAAGAAAACCAATAGTAGCCTTTCCCAGGGCTCAAACTATCTCCATACCAAATTGCATCAAAAAGTGGTTTACCCGTTAAAACGTCACAGATAGAGAGATAGAGATTATAATATTATAGTATAGTATGGATGGATTATAAATTTAAACTCGTACCTCGATTTATTCAGTTAGGTAGCTCTTCTAGCAGTGGTAGAACGAAGTCACTTTTCAATAGGACGTTTGAATTGATTTTGTCACATGTCTGAGTGTGCGTTTGATTTTATTGCTTGTCAGTGTGTACATTTATTGATCGCGAGAGTTACTATTACATTACTTCTGCTACCCGCACCATTGAGAAAGCAAACTGTATTGCTATATATATATTGCTTTCTCAACTGTGCGAGGAAATGAATGATAGGTTTTTATAGTAAGTACATATCGATGTTGGTGTCTTTTTCATATTCTCCATGTAAAAGCTAAACGGCTGGACATGATGTTACAAAATTTAAGACTGATGTCGTAAGTAGTCTAAGTCTAAGTCTAAGTAAGCTTCAGTATGATGAAACGCAATTTTGAGTACGATAATAGAATTTAATACAGTCTATAAATTAAGGGAATGAGAATCATATCAAACTGTGATAAAGTTTATACTAGCACGGGGGACTGAGGTTTCTACACTAACCCATTTGTTGCCTACTCATTGCTATTTACCTAGGCACCTTTAGTTTATCAGTCTTTATGTAAGAATGCCTCAAATTAAGAACCATGTCCTAGTTATAATCATGTTGTTATTGGTTTTATAACTAGTGGCTCCGTCAGATGTAGACCTCGCGATAAACTTAACTTTGCTGTTAGAAAACTGATATCTCCATACATCGACATAGGTCGGATCAGTTTACCAATACCGCATATAAGTTTCTAATTGCAAATACCCCGCGACTTTGAAAAATTTCGTAAAACTCAATCGACAAAAAAAAACTATATAATTATCGAACCTGCTCACAAAATTTCACGAGAATCGGTTGAGAACTGCGGCCTGTAGACGAGAACAAATGGACAGCCGACGGACATCCGCTGGACATACGAAAGCATTTTTGCCCAAGCTGAAACGGAGAAGCTTCGCTCGCTCGGTCGATTAAATAAATTTAACATGGTCATGGGTAGGTATGTGAGTGATCTCGCACTTGATTTCAAATCTTCTGTTCGATATTTTCAAAGATGTGACTTAAAAATAAGCGTTAATTATATTCCGTAGATCTGAAGGGCTACCCAACCCAAAGGCTATTCAATCAATCGTTATTTTTATATAAGTGCTATCACGCTGCATAAAAATCTTTTTAATTGCGTCTAGGTTATTTTTAACTGGGGTTATTCCATTTGGTTGAGCTTCCAAACGGCATCTAGGGTTCAATCAATATGTTTATTTGTCAGGTAAGTAATAAGAAAAATATTAAAATGTTTGGATACAGAATATTTAGAATGTTTTAAGACTATGTTTTTTCCAGGCTGATTATTCGACCATACAGAAAGTCATACAAAAGTGCTATTCGGCAACAAACAGACACGAAATCTTTCAGCAGGACTCAGAATTAATTGTGGTTAAAAATTTAAAAGCTACCTATTTAATTTTACTTGATAAAGTAATTGAATTTTGTTATCTTTAAAACAAAATTCAATCCGTTCCGATTTTTGGCTAGAAAGCCGATATTTTGGTTATAAATTAGAGGATAAAGACAATACAATACAATACCAATACTTTTTATTGAACACTATATAAAAAATGTTGGAAAAAGACATAGAAAAAAGTAATAAGCTAGACAATAGACGTTCTTACCGCTAAGTAGCGATCACTTCCAGACAACCCTCGACAGACGAGATTATAGGAGATACGAATGAAGGCACTTAGTGCATTACAATTTGAAGACGTTTGATATCAAGAACTATAAATAGATAAATTAAGCTTTAGCCTAGGAGGTGGAATAAACCAAAAGCTTCATTAACTGGCTAAAGGAACCCTCAAAGATCAGAATCTGCCTGGCCCATATTGTATTTTTCTCGGAATATAGCTTCAAGGTATGATCTAAATAAATGACTAGCGTTTAATCCTAGGTGTGCTGCGCATATTAACTGGGCAAAGAGTATTATTGAATACCTGATGCGCATACGCAGTTTGTAGTGGCAAAATATCGTTAAGGATTATATCTACAGTGGTTATTATTATGTTTTAGATTAAACTTTAGTGCAGTAGCGTCAGTTTGTTTTAGATGTCTTCTTTAATATATTTTTTAAAAAATAACACGTTTATTGTATGGGAGCCCCCCTTTAAACATTTGTTTTATTTTAATTTAATTATTTATTTTAAAGGAAATATATAACTAAATATTCTGTGAATATTTCAAGTGTCTATTGTTATCAATATCGTTAACAATATCGAGCAAAATAGAGCAAAAAAATCGCGTTTGTTGTATGGGAGCCCCCTTAAATATTTATTTTATTCTGTTTTTTAGTATTTTTTGTTATAGCGGCAACAGAAATACATCGTCTGTTTAAATTTCAATTTTCTAACTTTCACGGTTCATGCGATACAGCCTGGTGACAGACGGACAGCGGGGCCTTAGTAATGGGGTCCCGTTTTATCCTTTGGTTACGGAACCCTAAAAAACCAAGTTCTGGATAATGCAATAAAATAATATTGAGATCATGCTGTTTATAAAATTTCCAGTAAGACAAACAATCCAGCAAGAAGGAAAGTGTTCAATGCGCGTTAATGTGTTTTTCGATTGATTATCGATCGCCATTTATCATCAGATCATATCTGCATCACCGTGGCAGTGATCTAAAGGGACAAATTATAGCGTTCCAGAGCCAAATAGGCGTGGCAACAGACTGTTTAGCAGAGGAAGCCATCAATATAGCGCAGCCGATCTATCTAGTATATCTACTTGTTCCCTATAACAGGTATAAATACGTAGTATACATACCTGGTATTTGATGGGTTAGAGAAGGCAGATGACGCGATAAAGGCGTAATGCTCCCTCGATCAAGCTATGCTTATTAATTATATTGCACCATAAAATACCGTTATGTTTTTAAGTTTCCCATTTGATGTAATCGAGTCGCTTGCTCGTGATTTGTATGGAAATCATTTCTCTTGTGGCGCCGCCGACACAGGATGTCAGAAAATCAAATAAAACGTTTAATCTGGGTCCTCATCCAGGAAACAAAAATATTATACCGTGATGTCTCTTGTATCCTGCGATCTTTATCACCATTACAATAAAATTTGATAATATATTAACAATACAAATAAAAAAAAAATATACATCATTATCCTCATTTCCTGCAACACTGGGACAGTTTGCATAGGCCGTCTAACTGTGTAAATGTATATTAAATTAGGGTAAATTCAATTCATTTCGATTCAATTCATTTCAATTCAATTTAATTTAATTTAATAATTAATATTTAATGTAATACTAACATAGTTTTTGTAAGTCACATTATGATTAATACATTATGGAATTTAATTCTGAAATAAATGAATATGATTATTATTATTGAATTCGATATTTATAACTAAAATGAATGAATTGAATATTAAGACATTTAGTTATTACATATACAAAATGTAAAGGGTCTCAATTTCCTTGAATAAATAAATAATTATTATTATTTTATTGTATATGAAACTATAGTACTAATCTAAATATCGTTTAATGACTGTTCAAACACATCTTCCAGTAACTGCACAGGTATTTGACCGACTTCGCTCGCGCGTAATAAGTCAAATTCTTACACGCACTTTGACTGACAACTGCGGTTGGAGTTACCTCACTGATACGCTGCGGTCATTTATCAAAATAAAGAGTGCTTCACGCCTCTTTGGGCGGAGTGGTTCGAATGATACACCGTTAACCGAAGTGGAAATTGATAAAGGGTAATAATTAAATTGAGTAGCTGATTGTTTTAAAATAGTTTGCTAAAATAGTTCTGTCATTATAATGCGGTGGCGAAGCGTCAAATGTTTCCTAAGGGAAGCCGGAAGAATTAGAACAGTACGTGCGAGTCTGACAATTAGTTAGAGTAACATGGACTTCACTGACAGTTAGCCGTAGCTTTCGACGACGCGGTTAGCCTAGTTGGGAGTGACCCTGCCTCCGAAGCGTCCCGGGTTCAATCCCGGGTAGGGGCAAATATTTGTGATAAGCACGAATGTTTGTTCCTGAGTCTTGGATGCTTCTTATGTATTTAAGTATTTATTTATCTATATAAGTATGTATATCGTCGTCTAGTACCCAAACACAAGCATTTGAGCTTACTTTGGGACTAGATCGATTTGTGTAAAGATTGTCCTCTGATTTATTTATTATTATTATTTATTTATAGCTTGGTAAAGCCGTCAGGAATTGGCTTGTAGGCAGGCTTCGCCACTGTTATAATGAATAGATGAAAAAGAAACGATTCATCTTAATTGCATTCAGTTTTTCATATCACCCTCGCCTCCCAAACCATTGTTGTTTTCTAGGATCTTTTCTTATTATTTATTTCAAATATATCTTAATACGAAAAGAAACTTTGTGAGTAAATAGTCTTAAAATATCTATATATCGATGTTAATCTTAAAGGCATATTAAAAATGCAGCCAAAACAGTTAAAAAAAACGATTAGAAGCACTTAACCTGACCGATGACGACTGTTCTAAGTCCATCTAATATCGAGCGTCATGCATCATGATGCGCATGCTTAATGCCCGTAATTAGCTTCATCCTGAAGATTAATTATCCTGCAGCACTTCATAGATAAGAAGGACGCATTTATATCCAATTCTGCTAACAAGTATTTTTACTGGCGGAAACAAATTGCATTAGCGAGTATTTTTACTGGGTATAAATATCAGATACCAAAAATCGGATGCGATATTTTAATAATAATGACAGAATAAATTAATATGTTTACAAATATTGCAAATTTTATCTGTCATATTTTATCCAGTTTCTGTTTTTATATGTTAATCGCCACTGCGACTGAAATCTCATTAATGTTTACGGATAGATGCCAACTTTAGAACCGCAATCTTGCTAAAGTCAATAATAGTAATTAAGCTAAGGTGCTAACCCCGAGCTGATTTAAAATTTATTTAATTCGCAGCGGAAGTGTTAACCCTTTTGATTAGTGCTGAGCTTCAAGTATTGGCTTTTAAATTTTCAACGCACGCGATACAGATACCAGTCGCACTATTAATAAAAACAAATAGGAAAGGGTCTGTTACCACCTTTCTAGTTGCTCCATTATGAGCTCTATTCCACATATACATAAAGTACGATTAATTCAACCAGTTTAGTCGGTGGAGACATCGGGAAGCGTGTTCATGTTTACAGCGTGGAAATTGCCATGTTAACGACTGTTGATTAGTTCCTATCGTAATTTTTGTTATAAAGCCAAACCTATGCTTATCAGGGTATTTATCAATTCGCAGAAATGGTAGTCTTCATTAGGTTATCCAAATAAATTGTATGCATTGAGACATATCATTTCAAACTGTTGTATAAGAGTGTCTCTTTTAAAATTTATATGGTATTTTCTATTTTGTAGCCTTTTGATATTAAGGTCACATGTTAAATAAATAAAATTTCAAAAGTCATTATAAAACCGGGGTATTTTCGTAGGGGTTTCAACACTAAAAGTCTGTTCGTCGAGAGTCGATAAAAAAATTAAAAATAGTGGACCGCGAATTATATTACCGATGATAATAAAAAATTAAAGGGAAAAAAGATATTTTGTTCATAGAATATTATTATTGAATAGCCTGCATACGTCCTATTGCTGAAATACCATCGGACAACGATCATGACGAAGTCTCAGAGTCGGAGGAAGAATCAGATTCGATGACGTTTATTATGAAACGTTCAATTGCTTCGTCTAAAACAACACACGAACACCCAAACGACACACTTGAAGCGTATTCCAGAACGGAATGGCAATATGGCAGCCGCGTGCGCGCGCTATCTTGCCCGGCGCGGCGCTGAGCGATTGACAACAACTGCCTCCCTCGTACCACGAAACTCAGTGCACGCGGCGATAAGCGACGCCCGTCATACAGTTTGCGATAGGTAAGCGACAGTCGCTATTTCGAAACTATATCATAATATTTATCAACTCTCGGCGAACAGACCTTATGCTTTTACATGGCAACACACGTTATTTTCAAGTAAAATTGAGGACCCAAGAAAAGCAAAGAGTAATAACATAAGCAGTACCTTAGCGTAAATTTACTCACCAAGTCTCAAATGCGATTCGATGCAAAGCAGAGATGCTCACGCTTCTCACACAGCGTATCTCTAATCTGTAACAGATAAGTGTATTGTAGAACAACTAAAATAAGTTGCATCCTAAAGTTCTTATGGCGTTCGCAAAAAGTCTATATTTCCTTGCATCGAGTAAATTTAATGTGGTGGAATTATTTAACAATAGCCTATTAGCCAAGTTGATTTCGGCCAAGGGAAATGCTTTCAAGTAGGATGTGAGATTTGTTTAAGCATATGTCGTGTGAAAACAGTTAAGCTGTGATAGCTTGTCTCTTTAATCAGTTAACTCAAAGATACTATCGCGACAATGATAGCGCAAGAGATTAATGTCGGTATAACAAAATGTTTAACAGTTAGTATCTAATTATTCAAACTTGAGTGTTAAATTCGATCAGTAGTTCCGGCTACAATAAAATGATAACAAGCAATCGATCTACAATCGACCTAAACGTTTTCAATCGATTAATGGTTAATGTTACTTAACATGACATCACTTTCCTCGTCACTTTCTAATGTTGTTTTGACAGCTCGATACAATACAACAATCAATATTTTAATTATTAAATGAGAATATTAAAGGGGTGCCGGTGGCTACTTGTTAGAAACGGTTTGTACTTTTACTTTTTTCATTGAACCGTACTCGTAAAATACGCGTAATAATGACAGTGGCCATTATGAAACGTTTAATGGACCACTTACGGACACGCTACGCACCTGGAAGGATATTTAGAGGTGCATGTAGAGGTAAATAGAAAAGTTGTCGATAAAGTCACATTTCCCTCAGCAAAATATAAATATAAAACCCGTTGAATTTCTATTCAATGACATGCGGATGAAAATCCTCACGACGTCTGGTAATCCAGTGGCAAAATGGTGTGGACGGAACAGATAGACTGGTAACTTTACGCCGAAGTCTTTTCAGACAAACGAACGAGCTGACACTTTATTCAAAAAGTGTTAACACATGATAGTATTAAAAAGGCTCAGAAGCATTTTAGCCATCGTTCCAGTGTGTTTTGATATGTGATGCGTATGATGAACCTTTTCATCCACTTTTGAAGGTGAAGACATTGATTGAGAGAGAAACTGACGTAGCACTTGATATAATATTATTTATAGCAACAATTATAGTCATTGTATGCATCAATATTCATAACACAACGGTCGTTAAAACGCTTTTTAGCCAAACCCGTCACGTTCTACTCAAAAGCAATCACTCGTTTTTAAAAGCGACCTAAGGCTGCAAAGCCTGTTAAGTCACTTCTGGTGACCAGAAGTCCGGCAGCTATTTTGGCCAAAGGCCTAGTTTAGCTAATCTTAGCCTTTGGTGCTAAGGGGAATGCCGCCAGCCTGCTGGGCACCATGAGCAGCGACGGCGATTTGGCAAGTATTTTTTATTTCTAGAGTAGTTTTTAGTTTCAATTTTAATTAAAGATTAATATTATGCTTTACGATTTATTTATAATTTGTTGTATATTTAGTTTATTATGTTGGAATAGTTTATTAAGTTGCTTAAATAAAGTTAAGTCGTGATTGTCAATATATTATGATAGTTTAGCTATTCTATTACTATTATGAGGGAAATTTTACGGACATTGACGTTTCTGCGGTTAGAAATGACTTTCTTATCGATGGAGTTAGTCAAACGAACCGTTCCAACCCCTATATAGAAATATTTAAAACGAAACGAATAACTGGGTATTTTGGAATTTAACGATATTAAATTAACCATTTAAGGAAATGTAAGTACAGTGCTGTGAATCAAAATTAAAAGAGTTTAAGAGTTAAGATATGTAGATTAGGTAAGGTTAGATTTGCAATGTTGCAGAAAACGTAAGCGCTTATCGGTTTCGGTTCAGAAACCACCGATCAATGCAATAAAAAATCGGCCAAACTTTATGGGAATTTTAATAAAAATCCAAGCCTAGAGCAACCTTCAACTATCACAATATTAAGGCCCTTGACACACTGCATGATTTATCGTCAAACGTTCTCGTTACACCGATCGGTTACTTAAATGACTTAATCGTCGATGAATATGCAAGTAAAAGAACGGAAGCAATCATCGCATTCCGCTCAAATCGGGTTATAGCTGTTTGTTGTTTACTAGTTATTACACGTGTTAAAAAGTTTTACGATTGCGTAAATAATTGTGAAGTCACTTTTTCGGTCGTAAACGAATGATTTATTGCCATTCGAAAAAGAAAACATTTCTAACCTGCGTAGCGGGAGCAAAGTCATATTTTGCTCCTTACTATTTTATAAAAAAAAATTAAAGCTTTGCCATATATTTTAAATCCATGAATGGCATGGTTCTGTTAATTTCGGTTTCAAAGTAGGTACCTAACTTTTTTTTTAATTTTCTTATAGTGGAAGTGAAAAGCAAGGAAAATATTTATATCTCGAGCTGCGTAGCTTGAATCCCTCGTTTCTCTTCTAGAATACTTCGTTGCGATTTGCATCCAATATTTTGTCCTAGACCTAAATATACCTCCACTTTACTCCCATGTGGCACAATCTACTATAAAAGTTAAAAAACTCGTCATGAAAAGGCAAACTTTGCCTACTTTAATTTACCTTGATACAAAAATTTCATACACGAATTACAAAATTAAATCATTAATCACAGAGTTTTAGAACCGTAAAGCGTACTACTGAATTCAAACACGATTTCGTGTAGTCTTTATAAACTAATGCAGGTTTAATTATCCAGCAAGCAGGGCATGATGACATCAGGCGAGATTCGGTGCGGAACCCGAGACGAACTCCCCTCGTTATATCACTGGCTCACTATTGCTAGGTTCGATATGTCACCTTGCCTTGCTTAAAAGAAGGCTTAATACATACTAATATTATAAATGCGAAAGTAACTCTGTCTGTCTGTCTGTCGCGCTTTCACGCTAAAGTACCGAACCGATTTAAACGAAATTTGGTCCACAGATAGTGTAGAGCCTGAGAAAGAACATAGGCTACGATGTTAAATGCGAAAAAAGGGTTGTATTTAAGGCGTTGAAAGGGGGGATCACATGGATGATATAGATGAATCGACATTTTTAGAGCTAGAAGCTTGAAACGTATTTTTTAGGCTGTTGATTCGATATAAATCATGCTACCCAAAGACACTTTTCCACGCGGACGAAGTCGCAGGCACAGCTAGTATTGAATAATAGTAAATACTAATATAGAACCTTGTAATACCCGTAATGAATCGCCAGCAGATAATGGGGGAGTGGTCAAATCACGCATGATCCATTGTAATCATGCACAGACCCCATCGGCCACTAGTTCTAGAACTAGTGGCCAATGGGACCGAAGAGTTCTTGAGAGACGATCGTATACTGGAAGGCGCTGCGTATAGGTAGACCACTTAAATGGTGATGACAAGCTTATAAAAATTGCGAGACTCCGCTAGATGCGATGGAAGTAGCGATCATAGAGGAAAGCCTATGTCCAGCAGTGGACGTCTTTCGGCTAAAATGATGATGATGATAAGTTTATTTGCTACTACTGACATATGCAGATTCTCTCCCTAGCGAAGTTGTCACCTTTATCAATATACATCAATATTAATAACACACTGGAACGGTAACTGCAACGCTCCTGAGTCTTCCTGGTTATAACATCTGGCCGTCAGCAACGTCGATCTGTTGTGTGATTCTTTTATCTGCGAAGCGGCTGATCAGTGGATAAACGAAACTATTAATTGAAACTGTAAGGATAAACTAATTCGGTCTAAATTTAAATGTATCCCTTATCACTGATCAGCTGCTGCGCCAGTTAGTAAATCACACTACTGCTGCTACCTTTGTAACAGACACTTCAATCACAGGGGCTTTATTCGACATCCGAATTTCTTTCTTCTTTAACATCGCAAAATAAGATGAAGACTAAGTTATTTCACATAGTACCCAATGTCAAATAGAGTACGTGATCTTTCTTAAATTACCTTCTGCCTGCCTCTACCTCTGCCTACAAACTGCTTGTGCAGTTTGACGGACCATTATACATTATACGGACCATTATTTCATTATAATACGAATGCCATGTAATTGAATATTCATTATTATTATTACTTGTTATTACCTAAACCTGTTTCCTACCTCGTTATGGTTTTTCGCCGTTAAAATTAATGATAATTAGGTGTTATTTAATTGTTTAAGGAGTTCCCAGCATGATTAATATCGTGAAAATAAAAGTAAAAGTACTATATTTCGAAACACTATATCGCTGTTGAACTTTCGCATATTGCCTTTGACAAGTGGAATTTGAATGCAGGTATCAACACCGTTCTGCGAAAGGGCTAGCATAACGTCTATTAATTTGCCCGCATCTGTGTGTAACTTTATAACTTGTAAACTATTTTTGGTTCATATACCCTTTTCCCTGATAGGTATGTGTCAATCTCAAAAGAACTTTGTACCAAAATGCCTATAAATTGCTGAAATCCCTTCGGCATTTTGGTACCAAGTCGTATCGAGCTTAACCCTTATCCGGACAGAGGCATTTTATCGACCACATACCTACTTGTAGTTATTTAGAATTTCAACCTTAGTAACTACATATTATGATGCAAATTATTTATTAAAAAAATAAATGGCTTTTAAATGATCCCCTAGTAAGTGACAAACATTAAACTGTATTTGAATATTTACGAAATAGGAAATTATATGTCAATGCATCTCTTCCTCCGATACTTGTATGAAAGAGACAGCGTTAATTTGTGCTAAAAAGTGTCGTTCTTGCTTAGGGGAAGATTAAAATCTTTGTTTTTAAAAGATAATAATTAATTCTTTTACAAGCAAGTACGTATCCGGTAGTAAAGAATAATTAAAGATTGGATTTTTATACTTCAGGTGGTTCCTTATTAAGGTTTTTGGATTATGCCTTACGTATCCCCCTAATTTTCGTTAACTCTGCACTCTGACAATCACCATGCTAGCCAGAATCGATTAGCATGAATAGAATCGGACGTTTGACGAAATTACCGACGAATGATTGATGTTCTAGGAACGCGTGCGCATATCAGTCTCACGGATTTCCTGTAAGCGAAAGTGAAAAAACGCTGACTTTCTTATGTGCCAGTAATTGTTTCTAAACTTTTTGAAAGTGATTGTCAGATCGTGTTTTGTTTAAAAGCTAGGTGCTTTTACGTAACTGAACTTTGGCGAATCATTCAAAAATGATTTTAGAAGAAAGAAAATTCGATTTATAGTGCAATTTGTACAGGAGCTTGTACATTTAGAATTGGTAATACAGGATGAACATGTGATATATTACACAGTGCATTAAGCCCCCATTAAGGAGGTTGCCAAGCGATAATAACGCTAATGAACTACCTATATCGACGGTATCTTCTTAAAATCAGGCACATAAATAGATTGTTAATATGTGATACTCTGTTTTATTGACCATCTTTTTTGTAACCATGTTTATGAGCAAATAAATATATCTTATCTTATCTTATTGAAAATAGAAAATGAAACTTCGACGATACGTTAATTCCGCCCAACGTTTTGCAGAAAAACTTGCATAATTTCTATCCACAAATATTAGTAAATGACTTCTTACAAAGGTGAGAGAGTTTATATATCTACCATGTTATTTCATAAATCAGACGAAACTCATCTATTATTGAATGACAATCCAGCTTAGTATGAAGGAATGCAAACGGTACCGCAGGATGCGTTCGCGCGCAGCTAGCCCGCGGCTACACGGTCGCCTCACGTCGCCTGTAATTTCTCCCCGCCGCATAATAGCCAGTGTGCAACCGCCTTTATGAGCATGCGCTGAGAATTATTTCGACCCTATAATGCAAACACCGACTAATTATCGAATGCATTATAAAGGTTCCTTATATTTTCTTCAAGAAGGCATAAATTACAATGCGAAATGGATGTCGTCGTCGTGTCGAGCATTATGGACAATTTGTCTTGCACTAGTTTTTATTAATCGTAAAGATTACAAATACGACAGTGTTGCTGAAGGGCTTCAAATTACGAACGTATTTTATATTTCCGTTAGCGTTAGATAAGATGGTAATGAGTACGGTATAAACATATACATTGCACCTTATTTACTCACAATGTATGCTATGATTGCAGTTCGTTACCCAACCAGAGTTGGGCAAAACTTATCTATTTACGAAAAACCGGGCAGATAACTAAATCACTTTTATTTGAAGTAACTAAATAATCCGTCATTTCTTATTTTGAATTTATCTAGATCAGCGCCTCTATTCGGGAACGCTAAGTGACTCTGTAGCGATTCGTAAGGGAGATTTCTCATCCCGCTCTTCCGCACGACGCGTAATGCGTAAGAGCGAGATGAGAAATCTCGCTCACGAATCGCTACAGAGTCACTTAGCGTTCCCGAATAGAGGCACAGTTTCATTTTTATCTAGATAAATTAGTTGGGATTTTAAATAAAAGATGAATGTCAGTAGTACAGTCATGTAGAACTAGAAGTGGTCGGGCATGATAAAATGAAAATAACCTACAACAAAAGTAATGAATGTTTTGTACATACTTAAATATATGAAATATAAATATATGAGACATTTTTCTCCTGTAGTAGCTACTATATTATTTCCATAAGTGTGATTATATGAGCAATGTCAGTGTGACGGTTGGACCCGACATGACATTCTGTATACATTTATTATTATAAGCTTACTTCAATAACAACAGAGGTCGGTTATCTTCATCTAGATATTTTATCTAAATAAAAAAGTTTTCAACGCACTATTTATGATTGAATTTATCTTCGAATAAATTTATTTGAAGTGATTTTATTTGAAATAAGTAATTATCTAGATAAGAAATTATCTAAATAACGCCCAACTCTGCCTTATACCGGTCAGCGGCCCTAACATGCATGGCACAAAGATAAATTAGAACCGTTTATCTCTAAGTGCGTCTCTCTCACACTAGTGCTGACGAAAGAGATAGTCATAGTGATAAACGGTTCTAATTTATCTTCGTGCCATGCATGTTAGGGCCGCTGCTATGTGATTCTCTGACGGGCGCAGCGGCTGATCAGCGATGACGGACACATTCAAATTTAGACCGAATGACTTTGCCTTTACAGTCTTAATTCATAGTTTAATTTATCAGTTGATCAGCCGCTGTACACTTCGTTGAATCACATAGCTTTGACGTGATCTTAATCTTTAATGTACGAATAAAGTCAGTTTTATAACCACTCTAAGGTTATTTAAGCACGTTTCAAACCCACAAGTTATAGGTATTTTTCGTTTGTAAACAGTTAGAATTATGAACAGTTAGAGTCTTCCAATGAGTCTTCCAATCTGTTATCTTTTAAAATCGGAAAAAATACAAACAATTCGATAGAATTAAGCGATTGATTACCACGATTATTCCTATTCGTGATTCCCATACAATATGGATTCCATACAACTGCAGTTTATGACTCATTAACATGTTAAAACACGCAGGTTGCATTACAATATGCTGAAGTGGTCGACAAATCAAAATGCATCCCATCAATATCCATGATGTACCTACATAGTTGTGTTTTCATAACTTATAATTTAGATCACTCGAAGGACAAGATCGTAAACTAAATGTGGCGGTCATAATTTTATAGTACGCAGAAATTAACAGTACCATAGTTTACAGAACAAAGGCGTAACGTAACAATTTAAGGTGACCACAACACGTAGGATAATGTAAATATAGATTGTGGGGTAACATTTTATGCAGATAGCTGTAGTTTTACTATAAAGTGTGGTTGATTTGTGGCCGGCACACACCCTACATCCAATAGACTCCACATAGTCAAGAGATCCCCGCAGCATTAGAGGCAAAAAGCCATAAGTTGCGGATTTACATGCAGCGCGGGAGCGCATAAACTTGAACGCGCCAATCAAAACGCTGCGCGCCCCGCAAGTTTGGCAGCATGTTAGTAAAACCTAGGCTAGGGCTTAGGCTGTGCCTTTAGAATATTTGATTTGTGGTGGCAGGTTTTCGGAACCGAGAAAATAGTCTAGGGATTTGCGTAAACATTAAACAGATGCACGGTAAGCCGTTGGTTTTTAAATTATATATTTCAGATAAAGTATAATATCGTAATAGCTAAAATAATGTTATAATAAACAGACATTCAGAATGTTGACTAAAATAAATTTATAGGAGGAAGTAATAAAAAGAAAGTACCTTACATCATATTTTTTGTCAGTAAGTAAGCGTTTTAGGCCCTTCACATACATTCGTTTTCCTGATTCGATTTCCGAATTCGTTTTCCGTATGCGGACACCCCGAACGCAAGCATTTCATATAAATAGTTCTACATGGCACATACGTTCGTAATTTTTCCGTACGGAATTCCGAACGGAATTCGTTCGAATGTGTGTGCCATGTTGAACTATGTATATGAAATGGCTGCGTTCGGGGTGTCCGAATACGGAAAACGAATTCGGAAATCGAAAATGAATGTATGCGGCGGGCCTTAAATTGTATTATTTTATTGCGTAATACGCATCATGAAATCGTTTGATGCAAGAAACAAATTAGTAGTTGCGTCTCAATAAGCTTAAACCACTAGTCAAGATAGCAGCTTGATTATTCATGGTTTACTCAACTCCACTAAATACAATGTCGTGGTACGAAAAAGCGACGCAGTTCAGTTTAGGGCCTATATAAAGAGAATCAATCGCATTAAGAGATCGTGGTAACCCCTGCCATTTCATTACTCAGTTATTTGCATCACAGTAAAGTTGTTAAGAAGTTACTTTTCCCATCAAATTAAGATATGGAGATATTTGATTGCTGCAATTCGAGCTATTCCTAGTAGTTTTTACCAAACTGTTCTTTACTAAACTTATTTCTGCTATACTTTTGACTGAGCTTCTTTTTAAATAAATAATTTGTTTCTAGTGGGGATACGATAGGTGAAAACTATTTGGCGGTCGCTCTAATTGCAGCTAATATTTGCAATAAAATTTTCCCGATTACCTTAACGGTTAATGACAATGTACGTTAACTTTTATCCTTAGAATAATAACGCAATAGAAACCAAGTCCGATCGCACAATGTGAAGCAACAAAATTGGAGACATTTATGGATCCAAGTTCATTCAAACGCCGGGACGCTCCTATAGGTTCAAATGTCACAGCGCATTGGTTTATTGCTTCACTTTTGTCAGGGCGGTTGCATGTAAACTATCCTTTTATGGTTTGTAATTCTATGCTTTTACCTTGGAATATAATGGTAAACTATTTATCTACTAAATGTAAAATTATGACATTTGTTACCTACGATATTATAGGCGTTTTCGAATCCGAATTGCAGCTTGTACCATTCGCAACTTCTTGTCTTATTCAGTACTATTACCATGAGTTGCGCAAACCGCTCTAGCTAGCGTAAACTATAGCTCGGTCCCTTTTACTCGTATCGGCAACAAGCAGTATTTCCGTTAGATTTCGTAGCGAGAACGGTTTCTGCAAACTCATGGTAAGGGCTCTGTGTAAAGTTTTGCAGACGGTTATATAAAGGTTGTATGCAGCTCATAAACTGATTGAAGGAGAAATTACTCTGCAAATCCCAGCCGTCACTTATACTTAATTGGTGATAAATAATAATAAATTCTCTAAGTTACAAAATTCAAACCTTGTTAGCATTTTTTTGTGTTGAATTTAAATAAAATTATTTAATTTTATTTAAATTCGAAAAACACTAACTCATTGTGCTGTGAAGCAAGTCGAATAGCCCTTTTATCATAATAAATGACACTTCGACTCGTGCATGTATAACAAAAAATGGAATAATGGTTAGGTCATTAAATAAAATGCATAAAGTAAACGACGAATAAATGCCGAGAAACTTATATTTGCTCACTGAGATTTTGCTTTAAATGTCATAATATTTATTTTTCAATTAATAGCTCATTCGTTACCGAAGCAAAAAACTTTCTTGCAGATAAAAATAACTTGACGTCGGGAAAATGTGGAGAATTCGAATGATAATTGTTGCGATCGGTGTCCGGCAAATGCCTGTGTGTTCACATAAATAACTCTTTCTTCGTAGCATTCTAGAGAATAAGGAAGTCTGTTGTTATTTCTGATCGCTTATCGCATATTGCCTACGTGTTAACGGTGATTAAATTAATATGTAAAGCAGACACGAGATGTGTCCGACCACCCGGTTGTGTGTTTTAACGGGAGCTATAACAAACTCCTGCGGCCCTAACATGCAGACACAAAGATAAGATGGACCATTTTATTTCTAAGTGCGTCTCTCTCACACTAGTGCTAACGAAAGAGATAGTCATAGAGATAAACGGGTTTAATTTATCTTTGCGGCATGCATCGCCTCGCCGCTGGAGGTGATTTTGGAACGACGCCTGTCCTATTATCGCACACCTATCAAACCTCACAGGTTATCTATGGGGTTAGATATAGATTAGAGACAAAAGAGGTCAAGTTAATAAGAGCTACAATACACTTGCAAAATAATTTGCGATAGTTGTGTCAAAAACTGTTTTGATAGAGTTGATACCACTTGCAAAAACGTTCGATACAAAATAGACATCAACCATGGGCACCGGCAGGAGGGTGCAAGGGAATGCACTTGCACCCTGTCGAGAAAGAAAATACATAGGAAAAGTTTAAGTCACTGTTTGTATAAAAACTTAAGGCCGGGCGAGGTATACAAATTATATGGCGTTTAAACGAAATTTTGTAATTAATTCCGAAGATACTGTTTTAGGCCAATATCGGACAAATAAAAAATGACATAAATTTCATGAGGATGTTAAAAACTAGTAATTCAGACCTAAAAACAATATTAATTTTTCACTTATTTTGACCCTTAATAAAAAAGGGAACAGTCAATATGATCTTTTTTTGTTTTACATGCATTTATTTACATTCTCTTTCTTAATATACCTATGTATAATTTAAACCTCATTTTGATTTTGATGCATATTTCCTACTGAATGATATTTGATCCAACAAATTTACTTACGGATGTTTATAAAAACCGGCCTTAGAAGGGAGTATGTTTGCAACGATTAAATCTGGAAAGATCCGATCTGATACACGTATATGAATTTAGAATTTGTTATTTTTTCCTTAGTGTACAATGTGTAGGATAATAAGTGTCCTACACTAATTAATGGCTGAAGTCACAAAGGTTACTCAAACTGATCTTTAATTAAAGTGATGTTTAACGAGTATGCAATTTTAACAGCAAATAAATTGAGGAAGACTTGTGTTATAACATTTAGTACAATAAGGAAATATCCGATTTTTATGAATATCCCTAAGTGAAATTGTTGGACCAAATATCAGTAAATTAATACAGTATTTGACATTACGACCGCAAATCATTTTTCTACGATCTGGGGCCTGCTGCATAAATACTTGTAACTTTTAATACGAGCGGAAGTCTCTTTCTAGTAAAAGAAGTTGAAAAGAGGCTTCCGCTTGTGTTACTCTTATTAACTTGACCTCAAAGACTATTGCATCGTAAAAAGCCCATACGCGGTAGTAGTTTTCTCACATTGTCGTGATATAATAAAAATAAACGAGATGGAACTAAACCAAGTATTATTACTTTTGCAAAATAAATTTCACCGGCCAGACTCAAACATAAAATAAAACGGTTCGAATACTAGAAAACACATTACAATTTCAAATGCCGTTTCGATATTCGATTGAATTTGCTCTAACATTATAACGAAGGGAAACTGAATATTTGAACGAATACCATTTCAGGATAGACGGCTCGTCAGAATCCGGTTTTAATCAGTAGGATTACAAGGAATCCGGGAAATGTTCGCATGTCTGGCATCCCGGACCGTTACGATCAAACGTCTATTAATTTTTAGGGTTCCGTACCTCAAAAGGAAAAAAGGAACCCTTATAGGATCACTCGTGTGTCTGTCTGTCTGTCTGTCTGTCTGTCTGTCCGTCTGTCCGTCTGTCACAGCCAATTTGCTCCGAAACTACTGGACCGATTAATTTGAAATTTGGTATACATATGTAAATTGGTGACTGCAACAGGGATGCGTAACGTAAATTAATAAATTTTGAACATGGGGCCCACTTTTGGGGGATAAATTAGAAAATTAAAAAAAAAAGTTGTGCGACTGAAATCGTGTGACATATCAAATGAAAGGGCTTATTGTGAGGATCTTAAATATATATTTTTTTTAATTTTAAGTAAAATAGTTTAGAAGTTATTTAGGAAAATAAGTGAAAATTGACCATTCCCCCCCACCTTATCTCCGAAACTACGGGGCCTAAAATTTTGAAAAAAATATTGAATAAAAAACCTATAAGAAGTCTATGGTATTTAAACTAACATAGGAAATTTCAGTTTATCATGTATGGAACGGAACCCTCTCCACGCGGGTTTCACTCGCACTTGTTTATGCATAATAGTAAGGGTTTGAACTCGTTGATGCAACTAAGATATTTATTACAAAATTTCTTCTTGGAACCTAACATTGCTAGTTATAAATCTATGCTAAATGAAATAATTATAATTGATACGCGTGGCATAAAATGCTAAAACAGATTGGCCTATCATACAATAACGTCTAATTACAAAATATTTACTTCAATGTTGATAATTAAATGCTCACGCCACAACCACAACATAATGATTTTATTTTGGTAAAAATTGCTTCATTCTAATTTATCTAGATGACAATGAACAATAAAAGTAAAAACCATAAACAAGTTTTTTTTCTCTCAATACATAAAACTAATGAATGGACATTATTTCTGAATTAAAAACGCATCATTTGTATTTTCTAGTCAATCGTTTTATTGACAGTAGCTAAGTGTTATGGCCACGAAACATGCAGCCTAGTAAGTATAGGAAATCCGAGAGTCGCTGAACCAGGCATCACTAGATAACGTATTATTAAATTATATGCACGAATTACGTGAGTTTTGACCATTTTTTCCATACATACATGTCGTCTTGTGCTGTACAATAAACTGGTAAGTTGTGTTGAATTATTTATATCGAAGTCGGTGCCAAGTACATTAGGTATGTTCCCAAACTGTTGAAATGGGCTTCATAAAGGTGTTTATTTACTTGACGCCGATTTTAATATATTTGAGTAGCTAATTTAAATAACTTTACGTTTTATCTGGAGAAGACATTATTCTCATGTTGATCCATCAGAGTGGCTGAAATTGGTACAATTTCTTTTTGCACCAAAGTCTTAAATATGATTGAAATCGTAGTTTGTATATAACCACTGGTACTTCTGTACATTATGACAGATCTTGCGCATTAAACGATTTTTAACCGACTTCAAAAAAAGGAGGAGGTTATCTATTCGACCCGTATATATTTTTTAATGTTTAAGATTTTGGTGCAAGAGGGCCTTAGTAAATTGTGAGGTAATATTTATAGCTCAGTGGTGATGGTGTGTGGTGTGTGGTGGTGCGGTGTGGTATATCTTACGGGCACAGCGGCTGATGAGTGGATAAATAAAACTATTAATTTAGACTGTAAGATCAAAATCATTCGGTCTATATTTGAATGTGTCACGCATCGCTAATCAGCCGCTGCACACGTACGCATGGCTTAGAGAATCACATGGCAGATCCAATACAACCAGCTATGTTATTCTCTCTCTCATTTCTGCCGGCAATCATAAATTGACCCGTGCGCTCATAAGCGTTATTCGGAGTTAGGTACCTATGTCCGTGGCCGGTTGCGTAAAAATACGACGAAGGTCGATTACACGCACGAAATAGTACATTGTGCATCTAGGGCCGTAAGAAGGGGATAACTAACGAGAGTCTGTTAGAAGCCCGACGCCGATAGGCGAGGGCTTTTATGACTCGAGTTTGTTATCCCCTTACTGCCCGTGATACACACAATGTTTTTCATCACATTTGCGAGGAAATGAAATAAAAATTAGACAAAAAAAGTATACATATTGATTTTATTTCCATTTTACATCGTGAATTACCATCAGGTGGGTGTTCATAAACTGAGCGTACGTTGCGATCAGCGCGGGGCAGCTCCGCCGGCTGCGGCTCCCGAGCAGCTCCGCCGACCTGGCGCACTTAACTGCCCGCGGGAGTTTGAAACCATACAAAATCCATAACTCCCTAGGGAGTTATGGATTTTGTATGGTTTATAACTCCCGCTGACGGCGGGGCCCATAGAGGAGTTAAATCGGCTATAGTTGCTCTATACGCTTGCGTATAATAACACCCTTTCCGAGCAAGTGTGATGAAAATGTATTTTATCTACACCCATATCATAAAACCTCCATAATGTAATCAAAAACCGTAGGAATTGACCACAATTATGCAACCTTTACTGTAATGTTATTAAAGTATCGATTTTAGTATCGTAATGGTCATTACGATACAGATATGAGCTACCAGCCGGCGCACCGCCGTCACCGCAGCCGGAGGGGCTCCATTGTCGCCGTGTCGCCGTTTATAATAGGTGTGTAGATAAAGTTATGTATGCAACTCTGCCTAATTTCGCCTAAAAACACACGTGCGATCTTATTATGCAACTCGCTTAAAAGCTCGTTTCATAAAACCGCACTAGTGTTTTATGGCCTATCATTATGCAACCGTTGCATAAACTACTATTATACAAACTGACGGATCAAATTACGCTCGCCGGTGAGTTCATGAACGAAGTGTTCTTTTAGAAAATCACACCCCTGATGGCGGTACATTTATTTGGGTTTTTATTTATATTACAGTGGTTTTTAATACGTCAGTGTACCATGAATCGGTGTGTTTACTTTATAAGGCAAATAGACGGTTTATAGTGGGTGGTCAATGTTTTTCGTTTAGTGTTTGCCCATGTACTTTACTTACAATGAGGCGCTCAATGGAGCTTAGATAGAGTTGTCGTTAGATTCGGGAATTACCTTGTTTTGACAATTTAATAAAAACAAGTCAAAGTGAGCATGTTAATCACAGCGGCCCTACAAAGGTCGACACGAAGATAAGTGCCATATAAACCATCTTATCTCTAACTAGTGCCGACGAAAGAGATATTAAGCGATATAAGACGGGATTAAGTCACTCCCACCGTTAATCAAATAGTTAACTTCGTTAATCGCTAATCCGTTAGTAAAAAGTTAACTTCGTTAAACGTTAAAGAGTTAAATTTCGGAAGACTTAACATAAGTTAACGTTAGTCGTTAACTCGTGATAGAAATTGTATTTTATGGAAGGTTAGGCAGGACATGAAACATTAGTAAAAATAGGGTTATTTACTGCATTAGACTGTGTAATAATACCTATTATTTAGAGATCAAATTCAAATCAAAAGTTATCTGACATAAGCCGCGCGGTATCCTATTGGCAAATAGTAGGTAGTTTGGCAGACGTTTATCTGATTTTAATTGTTTTAACGGAAGTGAATGAGTCCGTTAACAATTTTTGAAGTTAATTTAAAAGTTAATCCGTTACTCGAAATGTTAACTTAGTTAATTAACGGTTAAATGATCAACGATCTTGTGCCCAGCTATGGTCACTCCCCAGTGAATCTTGCTAGGGCCGCAGATGTGTACTAAGCAACTCAAACAGCATGATTTACAACATTTGATTTGGTAACTTCATAATAATGGCTAATAAAAAGACAGATATTTCTATTAAGCAGATGAACTAAGAATGACCTTTCTAAAATCTATTTCATCTAAACTTGAACGTAATGAAAAGCAAATCGTTAAGGCAAACAAAAGAGGACTTTAGATTGTTTTGGACACTAAAAACGACAGAACCGTTAAAGTCGTCCATTAAGGTACTTCTCACTGCATAATAATGGCACATTATATTCCAAACTTCTGTCACTAGAGGCTTAAGATGTCGAAAGAGAAGATGTGTTGTTATGGCATGAAGGCAAATAATAAAAATATCAAAAAGTTTTAAGCCTCGGAAGATCCCCATACATTGATACTCTATAATTTACTGATTTTAGACCAATTTTGTTACAGCTAAATTTCCAAAAAGGCTAAGTTTCAGATATCAAATCTGGCCTGATTTTAGTTTATCCTCCATAGTCTAACAAAAAATATCAATTTAATGGTGTTCTGTTACAGAAATGTGAAAAATATATCGAAATCAAACCGGAACAATTACCACTGCAGCTTAAAAATCTGACAACTACTATCAAAGTTGTTATAGGTTAGTTTAGGTTATTTATTTCTCAAAATATTATTACATTATAAATTGCGCATGTCAAAGTATAAGAATTTAGTTTGGGATCGTCAGCAATAAATTAGAAAATGCAAATTAAAATTATTAACAGTTGAAATATTATGAAGCTATGATTAGAATAGATTACATTATTTTTCATTCCATAAAATATCTGCCAATATAATTAAATGTCATGACATGAATATGATAAAATGCCATTAAACAAAATAATAACATAGTCAAATTAATAATTAATTAACGAATTAAAATTAAGAGTCAATAAACTCCTTAACCGATTAAGTAAAATGCATTATTCAACAAAAGGTTTTTCAATCGACGAGTAAATTCATATATCATTACAATAAAGTCTATTATTGATTGGTTGAGACCATGCCAAATTGGCGTAGCATGAAGCCCTCGGTGCGCGAGTCTGACTCGCACTTGACCAGTTTTTAACTTACAATGCAAATATATTTATCGTTACCAAATCCTGTCGTATGTTCTCATACTTAATTAGGTAAAGCAATCATAGTCGTACAGACAGAAAGGTGGTTCTTAATCAGATTATTCCATCAACAGCGTATTAAAAAGATACTAAACAAGCTCTTTCCAATGAGTCATAATGTGACGGAAGTGTCTGTTCAAATGGGCTTAACCACATCTCGATAACACTTCTAATCTGGACTTTAGATTCAAAGTACAAAGTCCTAATTAGGTATGTTCTTCGAAAGAAAATAAGCATTTTTTTAACTGTTTTAAGAAAAAGGAGGAGGTTCTCAATTCGGTAGTAAGTTTTTTATTATTTTTATTATTTATGTTTGTTACTTCACAACTCTGTCATTTATTAATCGATTTTTAATCGGTAGGGTATACCTCCAGTGTGGTCCCGTTGTAGTCAAAGCAGAGGTGTGATGAGAGGATCTATGAGGAATCGATGGAACTCTTCAAATATTATAGGCATGCATATAGCCATTTTAGTAAGTATTTTCTGTAATAACTCAAGCAGTTACGTTCCAAAAGCATTATTTGGTGAAGTGGACCTGTTGATGAAGACCATAGATGATCACCGTAACTCCTAAATGATAAGTAGTTGCCAGTTTGCGGTTAAATTTCTTTATAAGGTTGTGAAGCAATTTATGCTCATGAAAATGCATGTGGTAAAATAGAACTGGATTTGAAGAACCAGGAGAACTCCTCAAAGATTGATGTCCTTGCAACCTGGATAGCAACATTATGTAAATGGGGATGAGCACTTGGCATTATGCTATTGTTGCTTGATGTAATAAATTTGTTTCATACAATAAGCACTAAAATATAAAATAAAAATAATAATTTAACAAATAAAAAACCGACTTCAAAACCCCTTTGAAAAGCCAGAAATAATAATTGGCTTTCGTAGGTCAGTTACCTCGAAACGACAGATATAATATTATTGGTTAAGTGAAGTCCTAAATCGAAAATGGCTCGAAATGGTTCGTGTAATATAATCTACGGCCGGTGCACAGTATAAACAAGTAAGCAGTATGTTGTGTCGGCAGTGTCCTCGAAATAATTACCTACGGCCGCGCGGTAATAATATTAATTATTTCTACTTCGTTCTTATTTCTAGTTTCAAAAGTGACACAGTACTGTATTTATATATATATATATATATATTGTATGTTTTTTTTTTATCTTATCCAAAATATCAAAAATTCTCGTGCCATAATTGTGTACGGTATACCGAAGTTCACCGAGATTTCGAAGCGCGTAGTTTCGGCCGTTTGTATGAAGATGGAATACTGTATACTTGATTATACTGTGGCCGGTGTGTCGCGAATTGAAGTCGGTGGCAAGTTAATAAGGTAATACATGGAATAAATGGTACTTTCTAATACATCCCTCTTACTGTGTCCATTTACTTGACACCAACTTCAATATATTTAATTTATGACTTCACTTAACCAATAATATATCTGCCATTTCTAGGTAAATGACTTACGGAAGCAAATTATTTCTTGGTTTTCAAAGGGGTTTTAGAGTCGGTTTTTTATTTGTTAAATGATGACAGACATTTATGACATGCACCATAGTTGCGGTTATGGAACCGCACTTTGATCGATCCTGATCTAGTATAGTAAGATGGCATTCCAAGAGCGGTTAATAGGATTACGTGCTGAACAAGGAATCACATAAAGATAGCCGCTAAAGAAGTGATTCGGGTTGTAAATACATATTTTATCGCTCTACAGCTTTATTTTTCAACGTGTGGGTAGTGACCTCCAGGGGGTCGCAAACCTTTGCTCGGAGGGTCGCGGTTGAAAGCAAGGTTTTTAAAAACCTCGTCAGTAAAACCACTGACAGTATGAACATAGTCATGGTAGATCACCAGATTTTTTTTACTTGTTATATAGGGACGTACTCAAGAAGATTGAAAAACTCTGATCTATAGGGTACTAAAGCAGTAATAAACTCGCAACAACTAGTAATCTGTTTTACTGGGTGTTCTGTCTGTTGACCGAAATACGTTTGGTCGAATTTCATTTCCCACTCAACGGTTATCAGAAATATTGTTTGTACGATCAACGTTTGGCACCCTTTCATTTGCTAACTGATTTTTTTTCCAAAATGATTGGTTGGCAGAAAAACGATCCCCAGATTTTGTTTTCATCGAAAATTCATTTGGCAGGTGTTACCGATATTTCATCGACATACACACATACATAGCATCACGCCCGAAATCCCTAATGGGGTAGGCAGAGCCACAAGACTACTTGTGGCCACGTTCGAATAATTAGTCCTAAGATGGTATGATGAACCGTACGGTGACAGGTGATCAGCCCATCGCCCATACAGATAGTCCACCATGTTGTAAGGGACGGGCCTTAGTCGACTTTTACGACATGCCAGGATGATAAGCATCTGCATGCATTCTATGCTATTTCTTCACTCCCAGTGCAGCAGAGGAGCCGATTTCATCGACACCGTCGCATTTTCCCGAATTAAAAATTTTGCTTAGTTACGTATCGTCAAATTATCTTCTAGTTATAATTTCTATAATTTTGCGTAAAGAAGGGCTGGAAGCCGAATTCGCTAAACCCCGATTCCACGTGGTACTGGTCTGTCATACCCCTAGAGTATATATAAAAAGCCGGAGGCGCTTAGGGAGAGTAGCCCTCGCCCGCCGTCACAGAGCGCGGGCCGCCGTGTGAGCCGCAGCGGCTGAGTCTGGTCACCTCGGGTGACCAGCAAGCCGAAGCTGCGGAGGTGAGCATGGGTGCCTGCGCTCTGTGACGCAAGGGCGAAGGGGCTGCACTTCCCGCAGCGCCGGAGCCGTTGCAGAAGTAACTTTAGGTCGTTAATCCACGAACAAAATGAGTTTTACAACAAATTAAATTTAAATTATAATAGTAATCAATCGTTATACCTAGTAAGCGAAACGTTGAAAAACCATTCGTTTTTTCGGCATGCGTATTATATGGGAAACAATTCTTCGGCTAAACGTATAAAATGTCGAAAAGTGCGTCTATTAAATAAAACAGTGGGCAAATGAATCTTCTGCGTTATGATAAGTAATCAAACAAAAATAGGGGATGTGAAAATTTTGTATCATAATAATTAGGCCATGTAAAAATCGGCGAAACGTTTTCGGCGATAAGAAATTCGGTCAAAAATTATTCGTTATTTCAATAGAGAACCGTTTTACTGAAATAACAAATGAAATAGATAATAAGTGAGGATAAGTTTTACTACTCTATACAAGAGTTTATCGAAGACGATTTCTTAAATTCAAATAAGTGTATAGTCATTGTTTATGTTTAGCCCTAAGTTACTGTATTTACTCCGCCCTAATAGGGTCCATGTGTTCATTCATACCTTAAATGTAAGACCTGTAAAATAGCATGTTTGCAATAAAGCATTTCTTCTATTCTACTCTAGATTCAATAACGTCTAATTTCTGAAGGGCCATCAAATGTTAAGTTTAATTGCACATTTTGCCAGCGTCTGCGTCCGCGTGGAGTTCGTTTATTGTTATTCCCTCAGGAACTGTGCATGTTCCGGGATAAAAAGTGACCATTGTCCTTCTCCAACCCTCTTAATATCGCGTTGCAAAAAAGTCAACATTAAGTTAAGTGTTCTTAAGTTATTTTGTTTATGTATGTTAGCTTTTAAGGTATTTATGTCATGGGCCTTGTTGCCTGAATTAAAAGGTATTATTATTATTAAAAAGTAAGTGACAAAACAAAGCAACATTGCGTTACCATCATAGCAACTGTGAACTGTTTCTGTATCAATGATTGTATAAAACGAATATGTATATTACGCTCATTGGCCAAGCCACAGGGTGAAACTGCGTGTAGCTTCCGATTTTTTTATTTTCAAGGGATACTATAAACACTATAAAAATACATATAAAAGTTTATTTCCGCTATAGTATACTACGATATCAACACTTGACGATAGCTCTCCAGCATCGGAATATCAGGGCGTCTATTCGGGAACGTCTAAGTGATACTGCAGTGACCCGCGAGCGAGACTCGCATCTCGCTCTTACGCATTACGCGTCATGCGAAAGAGTGGGACGGGAAAACTCGCTCGCGAGTCGCTATAACATCACTAAGCGTTCCCGAATAGAGGCGCTGGTAACCTGCTGGCAAAATTATCTCATAAAATTACGACATTAAGGCGCGCCAGACAATTTTAGTAGCACTGACTTAGCTACTGGTTACTGGTTACTGGTCTAATGTAAATGCGCCATTACTAAACTAGCGTGCTGGAATCCGTCGAGGTGTGTCCGTTCGTCACGTTACAGCAATACAAAAACTCACTAGAATATTTATTCGGATTAGCCTTATTCCTGTTACTTTTCCGTTCTACGTGACGATTGTTACGGTCGGAGTGTTTTAAAATTGCAAAGCAGTTCATAGATGCATGCGGTGTATGCTGGTTATAATTAAGACGCTGTCAAGAGTCAATGACCTTGAGTGATCGGTCACTATCTGTTTGCACCGGAGTGAACGAGAAGCACTGTGCGGTTATTTGTATGGGGAAAATCAAAAACGGATGAATTATATTATTAAGTAAACACACTACACGTAAGATATAAATTAGTCTAATCTTTAATATGGGCGTAATGTAATAGTGTTTTTAATTATATACCCATAAGTAAAAAAAAAAAAAAAAGTCATAGAACTGTTTAGAGAGGATTTTGGACGTAACTTCTCGTTTTTAGGGTTCCGGACCTCAAAAGGAAAAAAAGGGACCCTTACTCACTCGTGTGTCTGTCCGTCTGTCACAGCCAATATGCTCCTATGCAAATTATATCGTGCGACATATCAAATAAAAGAACTTGTTATGAAAATCTTAAATATAATATTTATAGAATTTTATCACTAATAGTTTTGAAGTTATTTAGGAAAATAGGCAAAAGTATACCATTCCCCCCTTATCTCCAAAACTACTGGGCCTAAAATTTTGAAAAAAATACACTAAATAAGAACTATTTATTACACCTATAGATTACAGGAAAATTTATAAGAAGTCTATGGAATTAACGGAACCCTCTCCACACGAGTTTAACTCGCACTTGTCCGGTGTTTTCTCTATCGTATAGATTTCATGAAATCGTGTTTTTGAAATTGTTAGGTTTTCAATAAAATAAAGCATATGAACATATAATTTTATCGCTTTGCCAAATCAAATAGTTTTTGTTAAAATGCTGTTTAAGTAAAGTCGATTTAGACTGATCAGTGGTAGCTTACTGATCTGATCTGATTGAGGGTCGCGGGTTTGAATCCAGGCACCACTAAGATTTTCAGATCTCATGTGAGGATTTGGATTAAGGAAAACATCGCGAGGAAACCTGCATACATTTGCGAAGCCAGTCAAAGATGTGTGTGAAGCCCCAATCTGCATTAGACTCGCGTCAGGACTACTGCTCAGGTCCTCTCACTGTGAGAGACCGTGCCCAGCATTAAGACGTAGATAGGATGATGCCTATGATGACGCTGAATGATGACAAGGAATCACGTTATTATATTAAAACAAACCGCATTTAACGATTTCAAAAAACTCGTAGTCAACTCAAGAACCGAACTCAATTCTGTTCAAGTTGAAGCTGTAATTGAAATAGGTACTTTAAAAGCAATAACAATGGCAGCTAACGCGTAAACCCCCTCATAAATAACTAACAAATGAAGTGTTCAAACGTTCCGGCGTCGACGCGTGTGGTAAAAAACTGCCATGTCACATAATGGCTGTCATAAATTACATTACACGGCTACTAGTCACCAGCGGTGCTAGAACGCGCTAACTATCATTCGACGCGCACGCGCTTCCTCGTTGAACTGTGTTGGTTATGTACATTATGAAAATACTGGCGAACCCTTCACACTTATAGATAGATCAATCCATGAGGACGCGCTGCACCACTTAATTTTGCGTCGCACGATTGCGCTTATGTGCGTAAACGTGTAAAAAAAGCCATTGAAATCATTCTTTCGTTAGCGTAAATTCCCAATAAATCATATTATATAATACATAACGTAAGTGACTTGTATCTTTGGGCACCTCAGTTGATCCACAGTATTGCATTATTCATCATAATTTCGTGAATTCTGCAAAGGACAGGATAGTTAATTGTATGAGATCCTGGGTCGTATTGACCCTAGGGCCAAGGGAGCCATGGCTCGGGGCGGGAGGGCGCGAGGGGCGGCGAAGCCTTTATTGTCAAGCTTGCCTAGAATATATATTTAATACTTAATGGGGCGGCAAAGCCAACTGGCCCAGGGCGCCAAATCTTTAAATACGCCTCGGACAAAAGCGTTCGAATATGTACTAAATAACTTACGAACGAATTCGATTCCCTGCGGTCATAAAGGTGACGTTTCACTTGGCTATGTTTTCCGAATATTTATGTTTCATCCCTTTTCAAATGACAAGTACTTATATCCCAAGAGAAGACCCTTTAGATGCCTTAGTCGTTAAGAAATCAATTGTTATTAAAAGTAAAAGTCAGAGGGGACTTATCATAAATGTAAGGTTTGTAATAGTGCTTAATATATCATAATAAATCATACCAACAAAATGGACGTATCAACCCAAGAGCGCAACTTCCGTATTGGTTCGCTCTGATTATGCGGCTCAACGGCACTCGTGCGCAGATCAATCCTTTCATATTTACTGGACTTCCCTATGTTATTGATGTCAATATTAGTTTCTTCAAGCCCATAAATACTACTACGGTTCAGAAATATTAAATGAGATTTATTATTATAACTTAATTCTTGTAATAACGTTTGGTATGGTGAATCAAGAAATAAATTGTCGAATAAACTTTATGTTTCTAACAGAGAATTTTTAATTATTGATAACCTTATTTAGTTTATGGATTCTCGAATAAAATTTTAAAAAAATAACTTTTCTCTCAGTACGTAAAATAAATTAAAATAAAAAGAATGCAAAACGGTTTAAACTGTTATGCAAAAAATCATAATTATATTATCGTTTCTCATAATTTTTGTATGCATTTTTTGCTAAATGTTACCAATTATCATCATACCATCTTAGGACTAATTAATCGAACGTGGCCACAAGTAGTCTTGTGGCTCTGCCCACCCCATTAGGGATTTCGGGCGTGATAATATGTATGTGTATGTATGTATGTTACCAACTAACCGGCTGGTGCAAGACTAGTAAATAATAATAATAATAATCAGGGGACAATCTTTACACAAATCGATCTAGTCCCAAAGTAAGCTCTAAAGGCTTGTGTTATACTAGACGACGATATACATACTTATATAGATAAATAAATACTTAAATACATAGGAAACATCCGAGACTGAGGAACAAACATTCGTGCTCATCACACCAATATTTGCCCTTACCGGGGATCGAACCTGGGACCGCTAGGTTCGGAGGCAGGCTCACTAACAACTAGGCTAAGCGCGTCGTCCACAGTAACAGATTACCGGTGGTAGGTTTTGACCGCGGGTGGTCACCACACCACCTCCTTGGCAAAGTCATGCGGCCAAGCGACTCCAATCGTGTTCCGGTATGATATCCTTGGGTAGCCATTTGGAGAGGTGGGGTCTGGACAGTTGCACCGAACACGCAATCTTTCAGCTCCAGTTTCGGTGCCTCGTGCAACTTACTTTCTTTACATGCCTTTTTGCCCTTTAACCTTTTGACCGCCAAGCACGTCTGAGGAGTAACACGAATTGCAACTTTAATTCAAGGTAATGAAGGACTTTTTTACCCTGTATCCGCTGACGGTTGCCGACTGGGGCGGTCAAAAGGTTAAATAATAATTTCCTGGGCATTCGTGATTTACCTTCGGCCGCGTCATCACTTTCCTTCGGGTCAAGCGGTCAATAGAAAGCCTATATATCAATAATAAAATAAAAATAACAGCCGCCATATTGGTTTTTCAAAAGTAATATTAATTCTTAGGGCCCACAGTTTGTTTCCAAGAATCGCACATTATCTAACTACTGGTTTATCGCTATCACCCATTGCACCAAAGTCGTAAACGCAAAGCCCACTCGGTAAGACACTCCAGATGCAGATACGGACCATAATAATATTAAATTCAAACGTATCTAGGTACATTGTTCGTTTACGATCACTTGTCAATTGTTTCTCATTATAACAATAAAATTGGAAACTTCTGTGTAAGGTTTAGTCGTAAACGCGTTTACAACAGTTGTAACAAATTGCATTACACAATTTACAGTACTTAACTGTAAATTGTGGAATTCAAGTTGCAGCCTCATATGGGAGACTTCTCACTTGTAGTGTAAAAGTAACAAGTGTTGTTCAGTACAGATTCTAAGTTTCAGCCATTATTAGACTCCTCTAAAATGTATTATAAGCGGAAAACACGAAGTGCCAGCAGAGTACCAATTAGGCTTGTCTACAATTTTACGGGTACATACACACATACATACATAGCATCACGCCCGAAATCCCTAATGGGGTGTGCAGAGCCACAAGACTACTTGTGGCCACGCTCGATTAATTAGTCCTAAGATGGTATGATGAACCGTATGGTGACAGGTGATCAGTCCATCGCCCATACAGATAGTCCACCATGTTGGAGAGAACCCGTCCCTTAGTCGACTTTTACGACATGCCAGGATGATAAGCATCTGTACGCATTCTATGCTATTTCTTCACTCCCAGCAGAGGAGTTTCATTCCCAGTGCAGCAGAGGAGGTACATACAACCGAGACTTATTTGAAATAAATGTCATCTTTGTAAATTATAGACCTGTTTGAATTGATTTGTCAAACAGCTTTGCAAGCTCTGTCCGAAATAAATCGCTTGGTTGATATAAGCAATAATTTGTTTATTTCTTGCCCTCGCATTTTTTCAGTGTAGGTAAGTTTTGAGTTTCGTTTTAATTAATTGTGAGCACGGATTAATAGTTATTAATAATGTCATAAGTACAAAGTGAACAATTCAACTCGTCTGTTTATATGTCGGACTTGAAGAAAGAGTGTCATAAAACATACAAGTTGTAAAAAGAAACCTTGAAAAGATTATCTGAATCATCATTCCTATTATGGTTAATAAATACAGAAATCGAGCTTTAATCAAGCGAGAAAATTACACTTTAATTTGACACTTAACAGGTGTCGTAATGCGGGGTCTTAAAAGCTATTTTTGTATAGCTGGTGACGAAATGAGTTGGACAAGCTGTAATTAATATAACAGCTCCGTTTCCGATCATTTAGCTCTATTCATTAACCAGATACCAGCTAATTATGATACGTTAAGCAGAATATATCATTTTACTCTCACTTGCTTGGGAATTGCAAAAAAAACTTTCGAACATTAATAAAAATTATTGGTTATCAAAATGCTTGAGTTGGTTTTTAATTGTAAAATTAAGAGAAAAGCAAGACTTAATAATTGTATTTGGATATCCTTACCTAAACCACTTTTAATGTAAGTTAAAACTAAAATTAAGAAAGAAAGCTGTGAAATGACAATACTTAACTTTCAAGAGTCGGAAGCAAGTCTCCTGTTCCTTAATTATAGTTTTAACTTAAATTAAAAGTGGTTTAGGAGGACTTGAATTGATAATAATAGCCTATTTAGTTTTTATACTTAGATGGGTAAGACTTCATTTTTAACCGACTTCAAAAACCCGAAGGAGGAGGTTCTCAATTCGACGCGTATATTTGTTTTTTTAACCACTTAGGTCTGACGACCTACCCTTACCATGAGTTTATGCCAACCGTTCTCGCTATCGAAATCTTTATTTTTATCAAAAAAATGGGTTTGCGTTTGATCTCAGTCTCACCTGATATTAAGTGACGACGAGGTCGAAGGTGGTACACGCTTACCCAGAAAATGCCTATTCACTCTCTATCCGAAATCCTGTTTGTTGCCGATACAATGGTACGTGAAGATTACGGGACTCCGCGTAATTCGAGCAGCACAGAATCGGTCGTTGTGGCGATCATTGGGGAGCCCTATGTTCAGCAGTGGACGTCTTTCGGCTGATATTATGATGATGATTTTTATAATACATCATACTAAATAGATCAAAGTTGAAGTAAAGTCTAATAAAAAGCGCCTTTGGGCTGCAATGCTCGAGCTATTAGATCATTGCCTGTGTTTAAACCTATTTAACGGTCATTAATCGGAGATCAACACTAACCCGTTTGCATAATAGCAGTCCAGCGCATGTTATTTGTCGTGAGCCAACTGTTTTTTGTGTTTGCTGACAGGTGCTCATATTGAAGAGCAACGGGTTTTTCCATTTGCAATTGATTTTGACAATCATTGCAACATTATGATTATTGAATTGATGGATATGTATTTCATTTTAATTTGGCTCCTTCGACTAGGCAATTATTAAGAACTAGCTGTTGCATTTTATTTCCGCGCTTTTTCCGAACAATGTCGTTATAATATATTGGACGGGATTAAGAAATACAAAATATTCCTATATCCAGCCATTAAAATGTGATTGAGTAGCAATTTATAACCAATACAATTCATTATTTGTATATGTTTTTTTAATACATACATATAGTTGTAATCCTTTTCCTAGTCCCGATCCCATTAGCTACTTGTCTGGCAAACAAAGCCATTGTCTTTCATTGTAAAGTGTAACCGCAAATCTTTACTTTGAAATGGCAGGTAGTAACTGCAAACACTATTTCACACAAAGGGCGTCTTTATGTTTAAGGTAAGAAGGTTCACATTAAAACACAGAGCATGTCAGGTGTTGAACATTTTGTATTCAAAACAGAAGTAAAGTACACATGGAAGCGTTTTAAATGAAAAATGTTCAACACCTGAACTGTCTTCCATTTACAATGAAAGACAATGGCTTTGTTTGCAAGACAAGTAGCTAATGGGATCGGGACTAGGAAAAGGATTACAACTATACATAGCATCACGCCCGAAAACCCTAATGGAGTGGGGAGAGCCACAAGACTACTTGTGGCCACGTTCGATTAATTAAGTTCATATTTATAAAAAATCTGTGCGACATCAATCGCTTAAACAACCATTTGCCAGAATAAACTTACGATAAAAAAATGCAACAATTTTGTCTCGCAATACACGCTGCTAAAGTTCTGTTTACTGTGACCATTTGGTACAAATAACGACATTACGGTCAACTGTGCTCTTCAGAACTAAAACGCAGTAAACCCCTTTTAAAATGCACTGACTTGTGTTTTTCTTGAACTAAAAACGCTCACTAGCCAATATGTCTCCATTACATAAATCTTGGTCTCAAGAGCTACTTGTCACGGCCGTACTTAATTTAATTGCTCACTGTATATCTTTCTGCCAACACGTTAACAGTATATAGATTTTAAGTTGAAACTAAATAAACAAAAAAATAGTAAGCTTACAAAATAGAACGTATTTTTTTTACCTTTTGGCCGCCAAGCGTGTCTGAGAAGTAACACGAATTTAAACTTTAAGTCAAGGTAATTGAGGTCTTTTTTACCCAGTATAGCCTGTCACGCATAGTCGACAACGGCGGCCAAAAGGTTAAACCCTAAAGCTGGCTACACGTGGACAGGCGGCCGGAGATGCTGCGACTGCAGGATTTGACCGGGCGGTTTGTACGGGCTTTGATCTATCTCCGGGGGCTAGCACGATATGCCCGCGAGTCGTTTGTCACTCAGTGCGTCTCTTTTAACCTTTTAGCCGCCGTTGTCGACTATGCTTGACAGGCTATACAGGGTAAAAAAAGACCTTCATTACCTTAACTTAAAGTTGAAATTCGTATTACTTCTCAGACATGCTTGGCGGTCAAAAGGTTAAACTAGTCAAATATGTAAGGGCGACAAATGGCTCACGAACAGGTCGTGCTAGACATGCAGTTCGCTCTGTTTATCGGACGGACACAGACGCGCAATCAAAATAGAGAATGAAAACAGTTTCAAAGGAGTAATAAGACAATTATCTCATTTGAAAATGAAGAAAATTTTACGTTCAGTAATTTTAATATTGCCACAATCATGCGCAAAATATATACCATGGCCTTTATTCGACATTGCCTAAGTGACATCGCGTATATTTTTTTCTATGATACCATGTCGTAGCAAAATAATTTGCAATAACGCTTCGGCAATGTCGAATAGAGCTCACGCTAAATCGTGTAGAGCAGCGGTTAATTTCATATTATGTAATACTTAACCCGGAATATGTGTAAACGTAATTATTTAACCAGCAAGGAAAATAAAACCAGCCTTTATAAATCATCATTTTTTTTTATCCCAGCCAGAAAAACCCGACGAGTGATTTCGTGACTTTTATCGACCGCTCATCAAAAAGCCACGCGCTTGCAGAATGCAAATTATTTACTTTCTTCTTTTTAAACAGATCCGTGAACGTGGTCACACTAATTTTATAAAAAATAACTACTTTAACGCTTCTTTGTTCAATTTGAACGCAGTAAAGTTTTATTGATTTCGTAACGTTTATTTTGAATATGGAATTTAGGTTTTGATAAAATGAAGTAATTAATTTGAAAATTACGAATTCTACGATCTCACTACTTAGTTAAGAAGACGGTTTCATACCATTTGTTTTATTCGATGGGGGTACCATTACAAGCAGTTATTTTTCATCTACACGTATCCAGAAGTATGAAGCATATTTACCGACAAATTTGTAAGATATTACAGAGGCTGGCAGCTTTCAATAATTACCTGAAAAAAAAAAACATTTTCATTATACACAGTTATTCGACGTGACTACCCAACTCAGTTAATTATAATGTACTGTTTCCTAGGCTTTCAATATACTTAGTAATAAAATTTATTTTCATAAAAAAATATAAATATTATGTTTAAACTAAAATTGTTACATTCTGTACTAAGAGCTCTACATTTAGTTATGACATGTATACTTACGTCAAGTATTTAATACTAAATATTGTAGAGTGACCATAATTTGTAATATAACTTTCCATTAAATAAAAAGTGGCTACCTAATAAGAAAAAACCTGGGAATATTACCATCTAACCACGTGAGAATAAGCATCGCAATGAAGTGTCAATGTTGAATTAAAAAGTTACTACAGGTCTAGCATACTACCATACTAGTTATATCGCGCCATTTATTTCGCACACACGGTTATTTTTATGTACGATAAAATCTAGTGTGCTAGGCCCTCTGAGCAATGCGGCTCCGCTATTCCAATTAAAATTAAAGGCCCTGTTTTTATCAAAAAACTAAAGGTTAAGAATGATGCGTAAACGCATATGGAGGCCATTATTATTTGCACTTTAATAAATGTTGATGGCCAATGGATAACGCAACACTCAAAGGGCGTAAATGACAGACACAGTGTAACTAAAAAGGTGACATTGTCACTTACTCGTGCGTGTTTTACTCGTTAAAAATTGTTATACAGTATTTTTTAAATGAGCAACAAAAGCAATGCAGCCCATTAATTATTTGCAATGAAAAAAAAAAATAGGTTTAATCGGCGAAAAAGATGTTGAGAACTTTTTAACTTTATCGTAGTTGACTACGAGCCTGTTTCAATCAAATTTCGAATTCGGAACGTGGGTTTTGAGAATGACAGGGTTGTAAGTATGCTGAAAATGTTTATTGGCCATCAGCGCCTCTTTTCGGGAACGCGAAGTGATTCTGTAGCGATTCGCGAGCGAAATTTCTCATCTCGCTCTTACGCATTACGCGTCGCGCGGAAGAGTGGGACGAGAAATCTCGCTTACGACTAACTGAATTGTCATATATAATGTAGACATTATCACAAAAATGTAGTATGCACGTCAATACGATTTTGAATTTCCTGACTGACATTCTAATAGTAAATCATAACGTTATGGTGTTAGAAGAACTAGCGAGTTCATAAGTAGAGAATATTATAGGAATCGTAAATACAATAATAGTTGACGACATCATTATGTTTTCAACCTTATAAGTAACGAATTTTATCTAACTTATATATATATTTATACTACCTTATCTATATTAGGTACATAAACTTATGCTTTATATTTTATTGGCAAGATGATAATTATATAACATACCAACCACAGCTTCGCCCGCGGTATTTTTCATACAACCTTTTTCACCCCTTATCACCCCTTTTCACTCCTTTCGGGAAGGAATTTCAAAAAATCCCTCGTTAGTGCACCTCTAGGGCACTTCAAGAATGTCTCCTCCAAATTTGAAACGTCTAGGACCACCCGTTTAGGCTGTGCGTTGTGTACAAGTGAGCCACGGTACTGTTTTATATATAATATATAGATTTCTCAGTGGAATAAACAACTAATAAACAAATGTATTGTATAATAATAAAATGCAATAAGATAATAATTATTAGTACAGAGATTTAACATAAATAAATAAGTAATAAAACAAATCAGATATTCCACTTGTAAAACAAATTTAAATTGCCCGACTACAACATGCAATTTAATTTCTAACTCGAAAACTTCACACACCATGTAGCTAGGTGTCGCTTCCTCAATTAAATATCCTGATTGGGTTGTATTTTTAGATTGATTGCTCGAGCTGGCTGTGTACGATTATTAATTTTTCATCACACTTGCTCGGAAAGGGTGTTATTATATGCATGCGTATAGAAGAGTTATAGCCGATTTACCTCCCGCGGGAGTTATGGATTTGGTATGGTTTATAACACTCGAAGGAGTTATGAGTTACACTAGAACAAAAATTAGCGAGTAACTTAATGACCGCGGGGCGTGCGCGCTGGGTCCGGCGGTGATTGTATTCTTATAGAAGTAGCGCGCAACCGACGCGACATACAGATTATTCTACCCACCTGATGATAATTCTCGGTGTGCAATAAGAATCAAATACCTAATTATTATTTTTTGTCTAATTTTCATTTCAGTTCCTCACAAATGTGATGAAAAACATTGTGTGTATCACGGGCAGTAAGGGGATAACAAACTAGAGTCATTAAAAGCCCTCCCTCCCCCTCCCTCGTCGGGCTTCTAATAGACTCTCGTTAGTTATCCCCTTCTTACGGCTCTAGCACAATGTACCTATTACTTGTTCGTTGGCGTTTTTGCATACGTAAGATAAAAATCGTATTTATATTGATCGGTGCCATAATTAAATTGTATAAGCTAATTAAATAAATTCGTTGGTTAATAAAACAAACTACGAAATTATAAAGTTTTATTTTAATGTTATGTGTTAGGTAAATAAATGAAAGGTTATCACTTAATGTTGTCTGTATTGCATTTCTTGTTTGCATGCGGTTCGATTTTTGAAGCACTCGTGTAATTAGGTTTTATATCAACATCTTTTTAAGCAACTGAGCTACATATTAATAATGGCTTTTGACTGAAAATGAAAATAAAAATATTTATTTTGCAAGTAGGCCACCTGGGCTCTTTTACATGTCTGAATCTACCAGCGCTTCGAAAGGTGACATCTGCTGGGAAGAAACGCAGCAAGAAACTCAGCAGTAGGTCTTTTTTCAACTTTAGCAATACAGTTTTATCTAGAAACTAAAACAAAATGTGCAACATAAAAACCTAATGGGTACAAATTAATTCTAATAAATAACTAATAAGGGAGATGTATAGTCTCCGACTTGAATTAACATTGGTTTAATTCTACGAAACTTAAGTAGATATAAGAATTCGTTCTTACTCAGGACCAATACAACTGTAAATGTCACTTAGGAATGACAATAAGGAATTCATTACGCAGTTCCTTCTTTATGGTTACAGTTGGTATGTAATCATAAGTCGTGATGCTAGTAATATTATAAATGCACAAGTATCTCTATCTGTCTGTATGTCTGTTACGTTTTCACGGCCGTTTTAAACCGCAGAGCCGACTTCGATGAAATTAGGCAAGCATCTAAGAATTATTTTTATTCCGTAAAATTGCAAAGTTCCCGGGATATCACGATAAACGAATTCTAAGCGGATTAACTTGTGGAAAAAACCTATTATACATATACGTAGAATAAGAAGAAAGATTGCTTTGGATTTTAAACAATTTCAAGTGTTATAAATATCAAAGAGGATTTTAAACGTCCGTATTTTTAAATATTGTAACCACAACTTGCTATTAAATTTCCATTGGTTCGGAAGAAAGTATCGTGTTTTACTTAAGAGACGGTGAAAAACTGCCCACCATTATTAAATAAAAAAAAGACTTCAAATAGCCTTTGAAAAGTAAATTTTAAATTTTCACTTTTTACTTGTATCCTATTGTCATTTAACGACACACATTTACTACATAAAGGAACAAATAGCATAATGCCAATTGCTCATCACCATTTAAAAACTATTGCTAACCAAGGTGTAAGGATGTCAATCGTTGAGGAATTCTCCTGGCTCTTCACTACCGATTCTATTTTACCACATGGATTATCATGAACATAAATTGCTTCTAAACCTTATACAAAAATCAAATCACCACCCGTGAAATACTATCATTTAGGAGTTCCGGTGATCATCTATGGTCTTCATCAAGAGTTCCACTTCACCAAATAATGTTTTCGGAATGTAACTGCTTAAGTTAATACAGAAAATACTAAAATTGCTATAAGCGTGCCTATAAAATTTGACGAGTTCCATCGATTCCTCATAGATTCTCCCATCACACCTCGACTTTGACTACAACGGGACTAAACTGTAGGTATACTCTACCGATTAAAAACAAGAATTTTTCAAATCGGGTCATAAATGTCGGAGTTCTGAGGTAACAAGCATTTTAAAAAAAACGAATAGAGAACCTCCTCCTTTTGATGTAGGTTGAAAAGTGGGCTTCGGGTATTCCATCTTCGTTGAGAAAAAAAGCTTGGTGATTCCAACCCTGAATACGATAATGCCGAAGTCCTTTAGCTTGACAGAAGACATTTTGTTCCAAATGAAACATCTGGTTTTACTCAGGCTATGGATGTTAAAACGGAGCCAATACAATGTTGTTTATATTTTTATTATAATTACCGACTTCCTAAAAAGCATTAATTACAATTAATTATTGTAATCGCGAATGAATTGCTTTGTGTTTAAGCACAGAGATAATCGTTAATAATTGGTCTGTTATAAAAATAAATTAAAATTATCATTTCATTAAGTACTTGATACAATTAAAAACAGATAATTGCCTATACATCCTTAACTCTTACAATAAATAATATGATAATATTTATTAAATATTCTGTTATAGTATGTATGTATGTAAACTCTTTATTGCACATATAATAAAACAATATTCTGCATTATGACATAAACAGCGTACAAAGGCGAGCTTATTCCTAATGGGATCTCTTCCAGCTAACCTTGGAGTTGACGAGAGAAGACAATGCGTGGATAGACAAAAATGACAAACAGCCAAAACAAAAACAAACAAATAATAATAATAATAGTACAATAAATAAACAACACAAATAAGTACTATATATCAATATATATATATATTAAAATTACATAAATATTAATTTAAATAAAAAGTTGTAGAAGAACAGCTAATTCTAATTCTAATTCTAATTATAGTATCATATATGTAACATTGCGAAAGCTTATATTAAGACAATCTGAAGGACACAATAGCAAAGTCTTAATCGAAAAAATGTTTGGAAATATATAAATTATGTATTTGTATCTCGAAAGACTGGGGGATTTTGCAACAGGAAAATGATTTATAGTTGTGTCATTTGTGTTGTGTGTGGTCATTTAATCCCTAGAAACGAATTTTCCCACAAATGACACACCTATAAATCATTTTCCTATTGCAAAATCCCCCAGTCTTTCGAGATACAAATACATAATTTACATATTTCCTTACATTTTTTCGATTAAGACCTTTACGGTCGAGCCTAGACGGCATGTAAAAATATTAAAAGAAAGGCCGCCGTCTCTGGAGATTATAAAAAAATAAGTTTAATCGAGATAGTTTGAATATAGTGCATCGAGCAATTGACATTTAGTCGACTGAATCTTTCAAGAAGATAAAAGCCAATTTGCTATTAATTATAATGCGTCTCTCTACTTTTGTAAAAAATGTGGACGACCAATTAAAATCGCGTTGAGTAAGTACAAAATAATTTAAGCATGTTCTTTTTCGATATTGCCCGAGTGATATCGCGTATGTTTTTAGGGTTCCATACCTAAAAGGTAAAAGTAAAGTTATGTGCACTTTATTGCGTGTTTATCTCAGTAACTACTAATGTTATGAACTTGAAATTTGAAATAGTCGTAGAACATGCATGCCCTCATTTATTACGGAAATAATATGCTTAAATAAATTTTAAATTTTTGCCAAAGAAGTGGGTAGCCCCACTTACGTACACGTACTTGTCATCCAATAGGGTAAAAGTGGATGTCATTTGTCTTTGTTTAGGCATTTTAAAAATCGTCCTTTTTATTATTATTTTAGAAAACAACGACATAAGCTAAGAAAGTAAAAGTTTGTAAAAATTAACTAACTAGTTCAGAAAACCAAGTTTTACGGTAACACAACTTCATTCGAATAGACGTGTGTTTTCAAGACAGGTAACGAACCGGAGCAAATTAAGCTGCATATAATTATCCGCTATGGGAATATTCCACATTTAGATTCATATAAAGCAAGAAATTTCACATAATTAAGTGGACTGGCAAAATTATCTTCATTCATAAAGAGATGGTGTTATGGCTAAAGACTAGTAAAATGTAAATGATAATGCTACAAGTTAGCAAGCTGTCATTCTATTAGGGTTAAAACAGTGGTATGATCCTCTTACGCGCACAGCGGTCGATCAGCGGATAAGCGAAACTAATTTAGACTGTAAGGACAAAGTGATTTGGTCCAAATTTAAATGTGTCGCATCGCTGATCAGCTGCTGTGCACAGAGAATAGCAGAATTATAATGTAGGTTATGTAGGTAACACGGCCAATACGAACCGTCAGTAAAATAAAGGCGCAACTTAAGAGGACTGCCCAGGCAGCACACAAGCTGCATAAGAGCTTATACAGCCATTATAACGCTAAAACTAGAGTTATAATGGCTGTATAAGCTCTTATACAGCTTGTGTACTGCTTGGGTGTGAACCAACGGCAAAAATCACCCTTTTCATTTGGGCCCAATATATATAACTAATTTCGTTTTGCTCTCGATCGTTTTACAACTCTCATACATACAGGTGAAAAGGGTCCAATCGTAATACATTGAAGGTTCAACATGTTCGCTCATCGATGTTCTACTAATCGGGTACATTTCATCGTCTGCGCGCAGTCTAACCCTAAGTGTAACGAGAGCATTACCATACAGTTACACATTCACGACCGTCACGTCACGTTCCGGCCATTTTGGTTTTCAGTTCACACGCTCGTGTTTTAGAGCATTAATATTGATGGCAGACTGTTTATTGCTGACGTAGGCTTAGTTGGGACGAGTAACGAGGAATCGATACGTGTGTACGGTATTGGCCTCTATTTGACATTCTCAAAGATATGTTCTAGTTGTCGGTTAGTACATCAAAAGAAAGAAAGAAGAATGGAAAAATAGTAGATTGTTGCACCAAGCAGAAAGTGATTCATTATTGCGCCGAGTGTTAGTTTGGCGCCCGAACGCAAGTGAGGGCTCTAAAAACAAGAGCGCAATAACACATCACTTGATGCGAGATGCATAATCTGCTTTTCTTTCTACTACTGCAAAAAGTTGGTAAAAAAACGTAAAAGTACAGTTAAACCCAACTAGCTACGTAAAAAGGATTTTTGCACCTGTTATGACGCACCCTTAGAATTTTTATATAGCCTTTGATACTCGCACATGCTCCCCCCATCTTAAGATACCCTATTTATTAAAATCGGTCCATTGGTTCTGAAGCTAAAGTCGAACATCCGAAAGTTTCTTCGTTAATTTTCATATTATGCCTATTTTTTTTAAATCTTTTAGTAAGCCATTATATCTTATCAGCCAGTACTTTGAGCATAACATTTTAGACAGGGCAATCACAGTTCGATATGGCCGCCGATATGTGGACTGTTTTGCTAACAGTAGGTCTACAGAAAAGTGGTCAGCTGTACCGTCGGACTGTGAATGGGCGGATTGGGTAGCTGTTGGTGTAAACTTCTTGATCAACGAACCAAATAAAAAAAAAGAACAAAACAGTGCAGTAATGAATTTTGTATGCAACTTTATTTGCTCTAGCTAGAGCAAATAAGGGCTGCGTTGTGCTGAGTATTTAAGGCCATAATGATGAAATTAAAGCGTAGTAGGAAGAAAAAACATTTATCTACACCCATATCATAAAACCTCCATTGGTTAATCAAAAACCTTAGGAAATGACCACCATTTTGACAACCAATTAGGAAAAACCAGTGCTGCGATAAAGAAATAACATGACTTCTTTATCGTTTTTAGTAAAGAAAAGAGATTAAATTTGGAACAGCTGTCAAAACTCAAGTGGTCTCTATTCTAGTATCCATAGATATTAAAACAGTTATTGATACGAAACGTCAATTCAGTATGTTTTTTTAATATAAACTGCACAATATTTGATCTCGAGTGATGTGAGAATAGACACTACATCCGTTTGTCTATGATTTAAAAAAAAATGGTCTTGACGGAGGATCGCCATGTTGGCGTTTTGCTGAACGAAAGTAGAATTAATTGAATAGAAAAAGTAGTTTGTAATTTACATTTTAGTTGAAAATATGAATAGTATGTAGTCTTCTCGGAGTGTGTGTAATGTGAAAATGCGCCGAATATCGGAAATATGCCGCCACGATTGCAACAAATAACTTGTTGCCAGAAAATATTGTTTCTGAACCCATCATGGAGGATTTATAATATGTGTGTAGATAAAGTTATGTATGCAACTCTGCATAATTTGGCCTTAAAACACACGTGCGATCTTATTATGAAACTCGCCTATCGGCTCGTTTCATGAAAACCGCACTAGTGTTTTCAGGCCTATCATTATGCAACCGTTGCATAAACTACTATTGAACATCGCATTACACAACAGGGGTGTGGTTCTGTAAAATAACACTTCGTTCAAGAACTCACCGGCGAGCGTAACTTGACCCATTAATGCGTATAAACTACATGGTCGTGCGTGTATTCGACCTTGGTCGTATTTCAACGCAGCGGCCACGGACATAGGTATCTAACTCCGCATAACGCCTACGAGCGCGCGGGTCAACTTATTATTATTATTATTTATTTATTTTATTATTTATTGTAGTCACGGTACATATATGTATCTCATATACAGATATTAGGTACATTATATGTACACAATGCAAATCCATGACACCCTGTAAGGGCACAACAATATACACAAGAAAAATTAAATGAATATTTAATTAAATTAGATCTCAATACATGTTAATAATAATCATTTAGCACAGCTATTAAGTATACAATTAAATAAATTAAGCTAATTACAGTCCATGAAAGTCATTTAAATTTCAGTTTAGTGAATGATTGACTAGATTTGCTTTTAAACTAATATATAATTTACAATAATCAGTTGCCATACAATGTCCAAACTAGGTTTATACAAAATAGGTTTTTTTATTTTATTTTATTTTAGACTAGTGTCAGTTAGGAATTCGACATAAGCCGCGCGGTGTCCTTTTGACAAGTAGTAGGTATAATTAAGGTTTAACGGAATTTAATTGTTTTAACGGAATTTAATGAGTCCGTTAACAATTTTAGAAGTTAACTTAAAAGTTAATCCGTTACTCGAAATGTTAACTTCCCTTGATTAACGATTAACGGATTAACAGTCTAGTGCCCAGTGCCCAGCTATGCCCACGGAGCGCTATACAAACATACTACATTAATATTTACATACTACTATCTATATGGACATACATACTATAATATGTTTATGTAATTTGTTATAGGTATGTACAGCATTGGCACCCGCTCTGGCTTCATAGAAAACCAGCACCGTAAGCACTACCATGCTAGCTGCATTGCTGAGTGGAGACCATTTCGGCTCACATCACACTCTTGTGCCATCACTGTTTTATAGTTTACCATTTATTACTAAGTTGTTGTGTTTTCGCCGAATTAATCTTTTTCTATTCTATTCTATTCTATTCCATTCATTGACATGTTCATCACTAATTCTCATTTAGGAATATCGCTTTTCCTCTCTTCTTCTTTACATCAAAACATAGCAATATACAAACCGAACGATTTTAATATTATTGCTTCAACACTGTCAAATATAGGGACAGGGTTCTATTCGGGAACGTCCAAGCGAGCGTTGCGGCTTGCGAGCGAGACTCGCATCCCACTCTTACGCATTACGAATCGTGCCGAAGAATGGGATGAGAATCTGGCTAACGCGTCCCTGCAATATCGCTTGGACGTTCCCGAATAGAGCCGCTGGTATGGTTGTAACGTGACGTCACAGCTAAAGATGTAACAATAAAAAATGCATCGTCATTGATGCATTTAATGGTAAGTAAATGCCAGGAATAATGGTGGTGCATTTTGTGCCCGACTGTACACGAACCCGTCTCTATCTCCCCGAGTTTTTCAGCCATGTGATTCTCCGTACGCAGCGGCTGATCAGCGATGAGGGGACAGTCAAATTTAGACTGAATGTCCTTGTGTTTATAGTCTATATTGCTAGTTACGTTTATCCGCTGATTAGCCGCTGCGCACGTTAGAGAATCACACCGTAGCTTAATTAAATAATTAGGGATCGATCGTGTCATTTAATTAGCAATGCACTTGTATGCAATTCCTGACCGCATCGGTAACATTGACGATAACTTTTAAACCTCGTATCATGGTGTTTCTGTAATTTAGAATTTTTGTCCTTAAAGGGTACTTGACACGGTTGTTTTTCGAAGTAAATAGTTCAGTGAGTTGCGAGAAAAAACTCTTGAATATTATACTCGTTTATAAGAGTTTTAATGAGGCTAGTCAACAGATGTATGCAGAGCGGTATTACCCTTAAAAGAGGCTATAATTGCGTGGTTTGTTGTAAGGGTAAATTAAGTTTATTGGACATTTTAATATAACCAAATTACGTATCTCCTAAGATAGTCATGTATCAAGTACTAGCGGCAAAAAGCGGTTTATAGATATGTCACTTGAGGGGTTCCAAAGAGAAGTGAATGTAGAACAATATGGAAGCTTTTATCAAGAAGTTACCATCGTCATTTATTTGAAGGTTTGTTAATTTTGATTTTAATAGCTATAATAGTTTAATTTTGGGCTTCAAAAGAACTCAACCGACTATATTTCCATGAAATGACACTAATATTATTAATGTTAAGTTTGTGAGTGTGTGCGTGTATGTGAGTTAGTATGTTTGTTACTCCTTCACACTTCAACGGCTGGATGGATTTAAATGAAATTTGGTATATAGATAGCTTATTACCCTGGATTAACACATAGGCTTTTAGCACGGAAAATTTCCCGCGGGAATAACTTTATCCTCCTGAACCACCGGTCCTCACTTGGGGACATAACTAAAAAAAAACTACAGCCAAATGTCAAAGTGACGCATAGAACGTTTCTGAACGAAACTTACAACCTAAAAAAAATAAAGACCGAGTCATAGCTGGCCAATCAGCGACCAGTGCGGCTTTAACATCTGACACCAACGGCCACACCATGCCCCGCCGCGGTAAGTAAATCCAAGGATCCAGGAGGATATAACCAAATTCCATGCGGAAGAAGTTAGTTAATTAATAAACAACCAATAAACTTGAAGTTAATCCACATTTTGCAACTTAATAAGATCATTTAAGAACCAACATAATAATTATGTGGTCGTAAAATACCATTGTAATAGTGAAATGATTGATAATAAGTCGTAATAGCCAATTACGGTAGCTATAGCCAACAGTATTAGTGAGAGGTTGTTGAACCTGTCGGCGCCACTTGTACAAGGCCAAGCTTATCATTCTATGAAAGCGATTTAAAGCTAAGCTATAAGATAAGTATTATTCGTGAAACCCTAATCAATATTAGGAAAAAACCGGACAAGTGCAAGTTAAACTCACGTGGAGAGGGTTCCGTTCCGTACATGATTATCTGAAATTTCCTATATTACTTTAAACACCATAGACTTCTTATAGGTTTTCCAGTAATCTACAGGTAAAGAACTATTTTCTGTATTTTTTTTCCAAAATTTTAGGCCCAGTTGTTTTGGAAATAAAGCGAGGGGAATAGTAAATTTTGGCCTATTTTCCTAAATAACTTCCAAACCATTTATCTTAAAGTTCCAATAAAATATATATTTATAATTCTCACAAAAAGCCCTTTCATTTGATATGTCACACAATATAGGTTGCATAACTTTTATTATTAATTTTATAATTTACCTTCTTTCTCAAAAGTGGCCCCGTTGCGGTCAACTCAAATCAAGTCAAAATTCAACTCAATCGGTCCAGTAGTTTCGGAGCAAATTGGCTGTGACGGACGGACGGACAGACAGACAGACAGGCACACGAGTGATCCTATAAGGGTTCCATTTTTCCTATTGAGGTACGGAACCCTAAAAATGATGAAAGCTAATAATTTGGTTTTAAATTCTAAATATAATAGTATCTAACGTATGCATAACATTCTATAAACTAAACAGTTTATTAAACTATTCCTACATGTTAATGCAATACTGACCATGTCATTATTATAATCATCAATATTTTTCCATGATAAACCTGTAAAAGGCAGCGAAAGCGGAAGTGTGTTGAATAAGACGTACTTTTCTTACGGATTAATACCAATTACACCCGTACGAAAAAATGCTATAACTTTACACGATACGACATTAACGCACGCAGCTCGTTTTATCTCTATTTATAGAATATCGTAGGAGATACAGCGATTCAAAACGTGTGCAAAAATATCAGCGCCTCTATTCGGGAACGCTAAGTGATTCTGTAGCGACTCGTAAGCCAGATTTCTCATCTCGCTCTTACGCATTACGCGTCGTGCGGAAGAATGGGATGAGAAATCTGGCTTACGAGTCGCTACAACATCACTTAGCGTTCCCGAATAGAGGCGCTGTAGTTAGTTTCTATATAGCATCGCTTCTTAGTGGTTGACCTGTGCGTTTTGTCATAATTAGATCCCATTAAAACTGTTATGATTTAATATGGAAAGTCATGCAATTCAGCTTGTTTTACATGATCTCATACAAGATTTATACGATAAAATCTAACTATGGTTTAGAATAGAACGGAAATGGATATAATGTATGCCAAGCCAAGAACATTATTATACAAAAATAAATACATACATACATACATAGCATCACGCCCGAAATCCCTAATGGGGTGGGCAGAGCCACAAGACTACTTGTGGCCACGTTCGATTAATTAGTCCTAAGATGGTATGATGAACCGTATGGTGACAGGTGATCAGCCCGTCGCCCATACAGATAGTCCACCATGTTGGAGAGGACCCGTCCCTTAGTCGACTTTTACGACATGCCAGGATGATAAGCATCTGCACGCATTGTATGCTATTTCTTCACTCCCAGTGCAGCAGAGGAGCAAAAATAAATGGTAAAACAATATAAATTATAACAGGAGCGTGTGGTTAAAATGTGAATTGAGAATTTCATATTTTTCTTGCCTGCATTTCTCCAAGAATTTCCATTACGCACTAGCTTCTGCCCACGAGTTCGTTCGCGTGGCATTCGGTTATTCCCTCGGGAAGTTTTGAATTTTCCGGGATAAAAGAAGCCTAGTTAAATTAATAATATTACCGTGATATGAATACCAGAACTACAATCTCTTCTAGTTCTAGTTCTACGAAACCATATATGGTACCCGATTGGATGTAGACCCGTTTTTCAATATCAATTTATTAGATGTTGATTAGTATTTAGAATTATTTAGCGGTTGGTCGCGAGTGAGACTCGTTGATGTTCACCCTCATTAGAAATGGGCTGTGTAGCAGTGGCGCACCCTGCCTACAAGCCGATTCCTGGCGGCTTTACCAAGCCAGAAAGCTACGGCTAGCTGTCAGTGAAGTCCATGTTACTCTAAATAAATGTCAGACTCGCACGTACGGTTCTAATTCTTCCGGCTTCCTTTAGGAAATATTTCACGCTTTGCCACTGCTGTGTAGGTACTAATCGATGATTTGTAAGATCAGATTACGTTGATATTTTCTTATTCGCATATAATAAGAGAAAGTATAATTTTTTTTTACTTTAACCCTTGTGGCAAAACATGAAGTAATAAAACATTATCCAACTGTGAATGTTTTCCGTGTCAATTTTGGCTATCTTGAAACAAAACAAAATTTTATCTGAAAATCGGATTTTCAGGCTGTCCTTTAAAACGGGCGAGTAGATTTTGTTAGATCATTTTCAAAATTTTGTCATAGTAGCGATATTAATTAATGGGGTTAATTAAGAAATATCGCTACTATGACAAAATTTTGAAAATGATCTAACAAAATCTACTCGCCTAGTCGGGGAAACTGATTATTCAGCGTTTGCGACAAAATTATTGATATAAATGAATATAAACGAATACAATAATGAAAAAACAGGCTTTTTTAACAAAATGTAACTTTGGTGGTAGCTCGCGTGGTGCAGGCGTCGAAAGCCGCTGAAATTATAGAGATGATTGCGAAAATTAAGTGTAAGTATTACAGTCGGCAATGCTGACTGTAATACTAACACTTTAGTCAACTAGTCGGCTATTCGGCAAAAAGTGCCTTAGTGTGCTGTGCCTATTTCTATTCTCGACTTACAATTTGCAATTCGTAACTTGATTAAAGTCATTAATTAGGAATGTATTGTTACCCAACATTCACGGGTTATTACCTGCCCCTCAGAGATTTGGCAAAACAACAAAAGGCAATACGGTGAAAGGAGATCCAACATTTGCTTTGCAAATTAGAAATTTGTTTAATTACATTATTACTATTGCAAAAAATCTGCTCTCTCCCAGCTTTGTCCGTTTTTGAACCATTACACAATGTGGTTTGTTCATAATAAATTGCCGCATGTCTTATGGCTACCTAGGTACTCGTGCAGCAAACAAAACTTTTTAACCGACTTCAAAAAAAAGAAGGAGGTTCTCAATTCGGTTGTATTTTTTTTTATGTTTGTTACTTCAGAACTCCGTCATTTACAAACCGATTTAAAATTTTTTTTTTAATCGGTAGGGTATAGCTTCAAAGTCGAGTTATGATCAGAGGATCTATGAGGAATCGATGGAACTCTTCAAATATTATAGGCAAGCATAGAGCAATTTTAGTATTTTCTGTAATAACTCAAGCAGTTACGTTCCAAAAGCATTATTTGGTGAAGTGGAACTGTTGATGAAGGCCATAGATGATCACCGGAACTCTTAAATGTTGGGTATTTCACGGTAGGCGATTAAATTGCTGTATAAAGTTCTGAAGCAACTTATGTCCATGAAAATTCATGTAGTAAAATTGAAGAACCAGGAGAACTCCTCAACGATTGACATCCTTGCACCGTGGATAGCAACAGTTTGCAAATGGTGATGAGCAATTGGCATTATGCTATTGTTACTTGATGTAGTAAAAATCACAGGATAATAAATAAAATGTCAAAAAAAAAAAAAAACTTTTCAATGGCTATTTGAAGTCGGTTTTTTCATTTTATAAATTATACATACATACATACATATTATCACGCCCGAAATCCCTAATGGGGTGGGCAGAGCCACAAGACTTTGTGGCCACGTTCGATTAATTAGTCCTAAGATGGTATGATGAACCGTATGGTGACAGGTGATCAGCCCATCGCCCATACAGATAGTCCACCATGTTGGAGAGGACCCGTCCCTTAGTCGACTTTTACGACATGCCAGGATGATAAGCATCTGCACGCATTCTATGCTATTTCTTTACTCCCAGTGCAGCAGAGGAGGAATTATAAATTATATGATTATTACACTTCTTTAAACAATCTGTGTTTATTATTACCTCGCGTATAGATTAAAATGTAAAACAGAACGCAGTGACAAACCGCTTTCAAGGGTGGGTCGGATAATAATAGTGAAATCCAGAAAAAAATGCGCCATAACCTGTTGACGATCTAGGTGCTTTAACTAACAATCAGTGCGGTGCTCAAGTCGGATTAAGGTTTGAAGTTTTTAGAAATTGTTTGAATGAAATGTTTACACATAAAAGTTTGTCGCCTAAACCGGTCACAAATTTGGCAATCACATGCAAACGTCAATAAATATAGAACTGTGCGCAATTTGTCTACTCTAAATTAGCGGTTTGGGTTGGTTTTTCTGAAACCAGAATATTTGAGATAAACACCGGCAATTGCGTTTTTAGGGTTCCGTGCCTCAAAAGGAAAAAAGGAACCCTTATAGGATCACTCGTGTGTCTGTCTGTATGTCTGTCTGTCCGTCTGTCACAGCCAATTTGCTCCGAAACTACTGGACCGATTGATTTGAGATTTGGTATACATATGTAAATCAGTGACCGCAACACGGATGCATAAGTAAATAAATTAATTTTAAACATGGAGGCCACTTTTGGGGGGTAAATTAGAAAATTAAAAAAAAAGCTACGCTAACTATATCATGTGACATATCAGATGAAAGGGCTTATTGTGAGGATCTTAAATATGTTTTTTTTTGGAATTTTAAGATAAATGGTTTGGAAGTTATTTAGGAAAATAGGCGAAAATTGACCATTCCCCCCCCCCCTTATCTCCGAAACTACCGTGCCTAAAATTTTGAAAAAAAAATACAGAAAATAGTTCTTTACCTATAGATTACAGGAAAACCTATGAGAAGTCTATGGTATTTAAAGTAACATAGGAAATTTCGGATAATCATGTATTTCGGGTTGGCTATCCCCATGTGCAGACTGAAGAAGACAAGCAAGTCTCTGCAAATCATGGGCCCGCGTATCTACAACAAGATACCTGAATCTATCAGAGGTTTAAAAACTGAGTGTCGTCTTCTACATAAACTTAAAATATTCTGTACCAATAAAGCCTTTTATTCTGTTAGCGAATTCCTAGATGAGTGAGTAAATATGTCAACACACTTAGATAATAGACATAAAATATAATAAATCATATAAATTAAAGTAATCCAATGTAATGTAATGTGAATGTGTAATTAATTATTAATGATGATAAAAATGCTACTATGTTAATTTTAATTGTACTTAATAACTATTGACAATGTATGTTTAATACAAAATAAATAAATATCAATATCAAAATATCAATATGAAACGGAACCGGTTTTTTGTAATTTGGTCTGAAATACTGCCGTGCATCTATATTTCGTATTAGCCGTGGTACAATTCGTATGGGCACTTGTGTGTGCACTGCGGCTAATTTTCACGTACCGATTGTAAGAGCGGCCTGCAGAAACACCCTATACAGTCTATTAAAATAAGTTTACCATTCGTATTATAAGAAGATCAGATAAAAAATAAGTTCACCATAATTATTACTCTAACTAAATGTCAGACTCGCACGTACGGTTGAATTCCGGCTTCCCTTAGGAAATATTTCACGCTACGCCACTGGTAAGGGGATAACAAACTCGAGTCTTTAAACCTTCGGCGTCGGGCTTCTAACAGACTCGTTAGTTATCCCCTTCTTACGGCCCTAGATGCACAATGTACTATTCTTCCTTTCTTCTCTCTTTCTATTTGGTCTAAATTTTTAGTGTTCCATATTTGAAATACAGAAATAAAACACGCATTTCCTTATACTTCTCCATATCACTTACTCATTCAAAAACGCCTCCCTCATCTGAATTACCTAAACTACAATAGCGATTCACAGTATCTTATTTACAAAAAGATTGAAACGTTAAAACTTTACTCGTAACCTTAATCAAACCCATTCACGGCTTCTATGTTTGCATCTGGGACAATAGTATTACGTAGTGATAAACACCGGCACCTGTTAAATTATTCGGAGTCAATAAAACGAATGGAAATTACTTCTCGGCCCCTTTCTGGGTTTACGCAAAAGAAAATAACGGATAGTACATATTCCAGTTAAGTTTTATTCATTTGACGTAAATGGAAAGCATAAAATGGAAATACCTAGGTATATTGGAGTTACCACTATAACAGTTCTCTAGAATTCTATGCGTACGCTAAAGAATTGTGTATCGTTAAGTTTTAGTTGTAACTTCTACTCCTGGCCCCCTATTATCGGTTCATACGAGATAATGTCATTGCAAGATTAAATGTCAGATTCATACAGTTGTGTCAAACGACTGTACGCACTGACGTTTAATCTCAAATGTGAGGTTATCTTGAATGCACCGAGAATGTTTGGTGCATGGCTTGTTCTTGTCATTTTATGTGACCAATAAAGAACAACCATCATTCCAAATTAAAGTTAATCGCTTCCCGCACTCACATTTTATCTATAAGATTGTACTCGAATCAGTTGACAGATTTTTCTTGCACTTTTTAACCGACTTCAAAAACCGAGTTTATAATTATATGGACTTCAGAGTTATACCTACCCATACAATAACATGCAAATTAGATAACTTGTATCTGACTTACTTTGGGAATGCATTTTTGACTGTAATAGTTTTTAGTATTCCATATTTAAAACAACAAAACACACACACACATTTTACTTTTCCATATCTATTTTTCATATGCAATAAATGCATCCCAAAAAAAGTATGACCTCGTAACTGAACGAATGAAGAGTAGGAATCCAAAAGTTTTGGAAGCGCACATTAAGAATGTGAAATCAACAAGACAATTGCATTAGCATCCGTTAGAGCATTTTCCAACATGATCGCAGGTCAAAAGCCACACGCGAAATTGAATCATCAAGTGTCCATCATTATAAAGTCATAATTTAGCGAAAGTGACTGCTACAACAATAAAAAGAACAATGGAAATTGAATTCTATTTCCTTGTAATACAAGCTTGACCTAATAAGTGCACACCTCGCGTGTTAAAAGAACTACGCCAATTTTATTTTGACAAATCATTATTACGACTCGAGCAAATCGGGCGAAACGTTTTAATACAATTACCCACTTTCATTCGATCAATTCGATTCGAGTCGTGTGAGTTACTCGAGTGTGAATCGATTTATGTAACACATATTTCCGCTGATTTCTATTCTAGATTTAAAATAAATCGAGATGTTTTATGTAACTTCTGTAACGCGAGAAATTTTGTAACGATCCACGCATTTTAATGTATACCTACATGGATCATTCATTTCAAAGCCGTAATTAACAGTATTTTTGTAGTGGTAGAGCCACACAGTAATCCTCACTAGATGATTACTGTTCGAATGGGCCGGCTCGACCGGGGTGGTACCACACTCTCACAGAATATCGGCGTAAAGTAATAGCTTGTTATTGCGTTTCGTACGGTGAGTGACGAGATCCGGAGGCCTATTCCCTCATCCCTATCCCATCCCCATTCCCCATCCTCCCTAGACTGGCAACGCATTGGCAGCACCTCTGGTGTTGCAGATGTCCATGGGTGGCGGTGACCACTTTCCATCAGGTGGGCCGTCAGTCAGCTCGTTTGTCAGTCAATTGACATAAAAAAAATATATATTATACCATGACACATTTTGCATAATTTATTTCATTAAGTATATTCAATTTCGAAGTAAATTTGATTGATATGAATAATTTACGATTTTTACAGAAAAATAACCTAAAATTTTTAATTTTTCTTAACAACGTCGATCTTTTCTCATGAAACGTTACATGGTTTTGTTAGAAAGAAACCTACCAATAAAATTTCTCACATTCCGATGGCTTAGCAACAACTTTCAACGGCCGCACAACTAACTTGGCATTATTCAGTTTCAACCGTACAAATGTGTTCGTCATGGTTTCTGTATCCGTAGCGCTAGAGTTGAATTTCCAATCAATTACACGCGTCTGTTAAGTGATGGGACCATACTTACCACGCTAAAGATCATAACCGTGAAGGTCAAAATGATTTGCTGCCGATTTTCCGCCGCTCGGTTCGTCCGGCTAGCCGTTCCGCACTATATATCGACGACTCGATCAATAAGTGATAAGCGATAACAAAAGTATTGATTTCTTAGCCTGTTTCCGCGACTTTTTCCCCAACTGTTTCCAGGGAAACTGTATTTATTTTATTATTTTTATTACTTTATTTATTTTATTTTATTTTAATTAAACTCTATTATTTTAATTAAATTCAATTATTTGGTATTATATTTATTTCGACGTGACTTAACTTGTATTTGTATTTGTAATTAAATTGTGAATTGTGTTTATGTTATGTTTGTTATAATGGGATTAATGCCTAAATAAATAAATAAATATTCACGGGATTGGCTGGTTAACTCAGTCGTAACACGTGGGTTAGTTTGTATACATTTAGTTAATTACCTAAACGAATAGAGTATAGGCTACCATTGATTTTGTTTTGTCTTAATCTGAATAGGTGTAATGCTTGAAAATTGAATACGTAAAATAATTCTTGATATTTCCGAAATTACGAAAATCAAACTGACTCTCGACAAGTTTATTAATGTCACGTTTAATTAAATTTTAAGGCAGGAAGGACTCTGATAAGTCCGTTATTCACGCTCAGTTATTTAACAGTTAATTTATATCGATAATGTAATTAAAAATAATACTCTATATAACAAACCTGCATTTTGAATCATAACAATGGTCAACAGAGTTTAAAGTAAAACTGCATTATTTTGCGACTTATCACTTTTTACTTCGGATCGCCTGTACCGGAAGCATTTGTACCTTACTCGACATCTTTATATTATTTTGTGTTGAAAAAATGAGAATGTGTGAAACTGATCTGAATTAAGGACAACATATTTACACGATGCTGCTATATTTGCGAGTTACTTTAGAACAAGAATGGACTAACTTATAATAAAAATGCATGCCAATATGAATTCAATTAGGTCGCATTATGATTTAAACTAGAATGGATTAATTTTACGAGTTAGATTATTTTGTAATAAGTGAAACGCGAATTGTGGTATTTTTGTAGATGACTAATCTGGCTGTGATGACAATATTAGTGAGAGCTGCATTTCAAGTTAATATGATGAGAAATAAAATTAGACAACGCATTCAAAATAGTATATTAGTGACTTTATTGTCAAATAAGAGCAACTGTTATAATATTTTAAATCTTGACTACTTTTGAATCTTCGACCTTTGAACTCCAAAAATATGTAAGCGCTTAGTTCATCAGGCAAAATTGCGTCCTTGCGTGAATGATAAGTGTGGTAAAAATAATTAAATATTATGTTTTTGTAAAAATTGCAAGTGCCTTTTTATAAACAAAATTGTAGATAAAAATAGATAGATAGAAGTCGCTAAATTTGAAATAAGAACCGTCAGACTCGATTTTGAACCTTGGAGCTATACAAAATCGAGGTTGACGTGTCTTATTTTAAATTTAGGCATTTTTAAATTTAGCGAACACCGTTTCGAATTGGACCCACTATGTATTTATTTTGTCATCCAACTATGAAGTCGTGACGTCACGTGATACATTGAAGAATGACTAGGGCGTCTATTCGGGAACGTCTAAGTGATACTGCAGCAACCCGCGAGCGACACTCGCATCTCGCTCTTACGCATTACGCGTCGTGCGGAAGAAAGGAATGAGAAATCTCACTCGCGAGTCACTACAACATCACTTAGCGTTCCCGAATAGAGGCACAGGGCGTGTATTCAAGAGGTGTAAGTGATACTGCAGCGACCCGCGAGCGAGACTCGCATCCCGCTCTTAGAGTTGGATGAGAAATCTCGCTCGCGAGTCTCTACAAAATCACTTAGCGTTCCCGAATAGAGGCGCTGTAGATTTGTACTACTTTTTCCTACCCCTCTTAACACAGACCAAATATCGTAAAGACACGTCTTATGGCCGAATTCAGAAAGGTCACTCAAATTGATCTTTAATTAAAGGGACGTTTCAGTGACGGTTGATAACTAGTTGAGGGACATTTAACTACTTATTTAATTAATAATCAAATGCCTAAGTGGCGTTTGTAAATTCGGCTATTAGTCTAACTTTTACTAGCGCGCGGGGGTTTAGAGCGCTGTTATTGCTGCTTTCGAGATTATGTGCTCCCTACCAGTACCTCTGATGGCTTTTTTCCTCTAAGGGAGCGATCAAGTATTAGGTACGTAACGAATTTGGAGGGAGGGGCAGGAGGGGGGTTTGAACTACGCGTTACGTATAATTTTTTTAACCATCGGTCGCGTAGAGAGATTCTCTCACGGCTATTTGAAAACGTCTATTGAAATTTTTTTTAGGTATACATTGTCACTTTGTGGTTACGTAATGTTTTACTAGGGGGGAGGAGCGGTACAGAATAACGGTATGGCGCGTTATATGGGGGAGGGGGGGGGGGGGGGTCAAAATCTCCAAAAATTGCGTTACGTAAAACCTACCAGCGGCAGCGGGGGTCGCCCGGCTGGCTACGCGGAGTCTCTGGATATAGGGTCAGTGATCTTTTATCATCCACTTACCTATTATTAAGGCTAGAATACACAAACGAGGTCATCATAAATACAAAATATGGAAAGATCTCATCCTCATCTCGAGTCCGCTAAAAGGTGCCGAGTGGCCTTAAACTAGGCTCATTAAGTGTAACCAGCGCTAAGACGGGATGTACTAAGACCATTAAGCTGGTTAATACTGTAACCCTAATTGGTAAAACAAGGCTCATAAAATAGTAATAATTATAGTTAAATGCCTCAAGTATACTGAGCTTCATTTTTATATGGCACACTAAATCGACATTTTATTCGATAAACTATTGAGATACTATTTAAATTATTATGAAGATTTTAAAATATATCGTAAGCACAACTTACAAGAACTCGTTCGTTAAAATACTACGACTTCAACACATTTTTATTTTCAAAACTTACTCATGAATAAATTTATCTATGTTAATAGGAACATAGTCCAACGACAAACTAAAATGCATATACAAGTACAAAAATACGAGAAGTGTTATTTTTTCCCCACTTAACTTAGTTTAGCCACAGAAGGAATACTAAAGTATTTTATGTCTTATTTATCTACAAAATGTTGGTTAAAAACAAAAATAAAAAGATAATCATGATTGTTTATATTTAACTACGTGAAGTTCCGCCGGAAAATATATGTTTTTTTTTACTTTAATTGCTATGCTTTAGTGTATTAAAAATAGCGAGCAAAAAAATTGAGTAAGTATAATTTTTCATACATTAAGTACCCCCTTTTACCCCCCTTTCAGTTTAATTTCCAAAAGTTTCTATAACCTATGTCCTGCCTGAAGTTTCACTTATTATAATATCGAAAACAACATTGACATCCGTCTAATACTTTAAAAGTCTATCGCGCTCATACAATCAGATAAACAGACAAACAGACGTGAAATTCAAAAGCCATAGAGATGTGTTCTGTTGCTCATTCTGAAGTCCCCCGTAACATTTTTCATTGTTATCTTGGATGTGCAGACTTTTTCCACTTTACGATTACTTCCCTTTACGATAGTCTCGACATTCTCAGATTTTTAATAACTTTCTGCTCTTAAAATAGATTTATTTATTTTAATTTTACGATATATACTTAAATATTAGCGTCATGTAGTTTCATTAACTATGTGAATATTATCTCAATAAAATACCTATGCTTCGTTTTATATGAGGAAGCTTCCATTAAAATTATCGCCCGTGGTGGACCCTATTTTAGTTAGGTAATCTGTAAATTATATTATACCCAAAGATCTCAAAAGGAAGATATGCCTATCAGTACAATTTCGTGTAACAAGTCTCATAGAAGGTTGTCAAATACTAGCGCCATGGCTTACCCACACCCTATTGCTGATGCCTTAGTTCTTACGAGATACATATAAAAGTCTAATATCGCTTGATTCACACGCTATCATTGTAGACGGTGGTGCTGCGGCCTCACCCCGCACGATGCGGGAGGGCATTTTTTCAATTATAACAGTGTCACTTAAATTAGTGTCATGCATGGTGGTTGACATGCGACTGAACCTGCGATGGTTTCAGATTCGCGATCTGACACCTCAAAAGTAAGCATCGTAAAAATTGCTTTGAGCTGTCCCTTCTATATACCTACTTCCATGATTATACCGGTTGATCTTAAAAACGAAATTCTTATATCTTTACTGGCACTTTGTATGTCAAGGTAATTATATAGTTTGACTGATATTAGGCTTATTTATTGAAGATTATACTACTAAAATAGTTTCAAATTGTACCGGATCTGCATAATTGTTTAACCGGCAACAATCATTACATATATATGAATAACCGTTTTTATTAAAAGCCTTGTCACCTCGAAGATTATTTATAAACTAGGTTTTGTAAAGTCATGTAAACATTTCAAATGGGTGTGTAGAGTTACGGAATGCAATCAAAAGTCAGGGTAGCTGACTAGTTTTAATTCGTTAATAGTTACAGAATTAAATATATATAAAAATCGTAAAAAAAATACTGGTGCAAACAGGTTTGCATTTGCCAATTAGAAAATCCATGATTTATAGTATATGTTTAATTACATAGGTTTTATTCAATTTCTAAATATGAAAGGCACGAAGTCTGCTTAAATTATTATTGTAAACATTATTTTATGAAATATGCCAATATTAAAAAGATATCCATATATTTGAATTCTAAAAGTAGTCAGTTTAAAAAACAAAAACGCGACTGCATAACCTCTAAAATGAGAGAAACAAGGAATTGATTTTGCGTAGCCATTGGGTTGCTATGAAAAAAGCAGTCGGTGCAGTGACTTCTAATAGCAGTTATAGGTTTTTTTTGGTGAATCATCGACTGCTTCTTCCATATCGGTCCCAATGTGTACGGCCGAATCAATTTCTCGTGTCTCTCTTTTTAGAGGTTACACAGTTGGGATTATATTATAATAAATAATTTTTATTTTCATCTTTTTAGTTAATCAATTATATCCTATATTACTCCTACAATTAAGACAAATCTAACGACATCTCATATGTTAAGATCTTTAAAGCCGTTTAGGCTACAGAGCGTGCCAAAGAAATGGACATACAATACAACATACACTCGAAAGACATTATCCTCCTTCTGCCGCAGTCGGGTAAAAACATAGCAATCGTAAAAATAGCCAACTACCCTTTTGTAACGACAAATAGTCGGATATCACACAGCGCTACTTTCTACGTTCGCACCCAGAATTCACTGACACTTTCACGCCGCAAAACTATTTCTTAATGGTCAATCGATTACCTAAATCGGTATCGCGCAGAATGTAGAATAATCGATTAGACATTCTGTTAATTATTACTATGATTCTGGGATAATGGATCACCGTCTTCCACTGAAGATCACGGGGGAAATAATAGATAATAATAATAATAAAAAATATTATTATTATTGAATTTTTCATACATTATTGTTTATCTTTGGAAAAATACTAAAAGTGTAAGCCAATAATGAAGGACTAATACACAAAGAAAACCAACCATGGCGGATTCTAATAGACGGAATCATGTGAAAAAGAGTATTTTCAAGTGAATAATTCCTTCGTTATAATGTATGTCTACGTATATTTGTATGTACCCTTTGTTACTTATTTCTTTGTCGATTTCCAATTTGTTTTATGTGGTGTCCAATAAAGAGTATTTGTATTGTATTGTCAAGATGTTTACTGATAATATCTATTTATAGAGTAAAGATGTATTTAGACAAAAAACATATTTTCGTTTTTTTTTTGTGAAAAAGTAGTCTTTGATAGATAATAATATCAATCTGTCAAGCCTCTGTCAAACAGGCAAAATCAAATGTATTATATAAGTTAAAAGTAATGCATTGATATAGCTTAAAACCATCAATTACTATGTTTGTTTTTGCCTATAAAGCTATTGCAAAAGTAATATACAGTTTTATAATGAAATTAAAAGCAATTAATTTTTTATACCAATTAATATTTGAAAATTATTGTTTTGATGTTTATGCCCTCCTTCCAGTTACTGTAACAACCAATTACTTATATGTATATTAGTTAAACTAAACTAGCGGCATACAGTTCGCTTCCGAAATATTTGACACTTGACAAATTATATTAATTATGAATATGAATATTTATGGCTTAAGTTATATGCTAACTTTATGAAATGAGATTCCTGTCACTGGTTTATTAGGAGTAATTCCGTGGTTTTTAATTTTTATTATTACTAGTATCCGCATTCCTTATTATATTAAGTGTTAAATTTAGAATATATAAGTAATTTACTTTCAATTTGATAAATTGAATGGTACAATTTTTATTTTTATTTTGTTTCAAGCTTTATATTTAATTTCAGTATGTTAAAAAAGTATAATGTAAAAAAAAAAATTTTTTTTTGCCTTTTTTACTACTCTAAAACGCAAATTAAGCCAAAAAACCTTAACTCACCTTACTCACAGAGCGTAAAAAAACACCTAAGAATATCACTGTAATTACTGTCACACCACTCGCGCGAACGGCTGCGCGCACGACGGTTTGCGCACTTGTGGCGATCTGCGCGTGGCGCGCCGGTTTTTACGCGTGCGTGCGGGGTGCACTTTCGCTCAAATGCGCAGGGTGCCTAAGGGTGCAAGTATTTGACACGTTCTTTTTAACAATATTTTTTTTCCAAACTAGTGTAAGACTTCTACTTACGTATAGTTTATAGTCACTTAGGATTTGATCTACTTTTAGTAGACACTAACGAATCTACGCAAATTTAATAGAGTTAAACTGACTTCAGTGCCATGTTTTAAACTAGTCCATTATTTATTATAATGAAGAGGTTAAAATTCTACTATAATACCGTAATAATGGATCCGATTCGAAATTCGAATTCGAAATTAAAATTTCATGAACTAAAAATAATAAACGTCCAATTCGATTTTGTATAATACAAAGCTGTCAAAATCGAGTTTGACGTTTCTTATTTTAAGGTTATTGACTTTTAAATTTAGTGAACAAACTTTCGAATTGGCCCCAATATATATTTTGTCTGTAATAAAGTTAATCACTGACCACGATTCAGGCATAACCAAGTGTGGGACCATTATATTTGGTAACTAAATTTAAATAAATAAATTTTATTTTATTTGCTTTTTTTTCTAATCTGAATATTTTCAAGTCTTGCGTCTGAAGTCAATATTGGGGCCAATTCGAACGTGTTTTCGCTAAATTTAGAAGTCGCTAAATTTGAAATAATATTTATAATCCGACTCGATTTTGAACCTTGGAGCTATACAAAATCGAGGTTGACGTTTCTTATTTTAAATTTAGGCAATTTTAAATTTAGCGAACACCGTTTCGAATTGGACCCATTGGTACACACATTGTATGCATTCAGTTGTGTATTGCGACAATGTATAGCGGTTTGGCAACTGGAAAATTCAAATGTGGTGTGATGAGATTTATCTCAATTGTGCGTGTCATAGAATAAATTAAATATAATTTAAATTTATAGTACTTATTTCTAGATTTCTTTCAATATTTTTATCTACACTTAATAATGTTGTTCCTACTCACATAGGAAGCTTATCCATTTTCTCCTTGACATTTTTATACAAATTGGTTGTTACAGCGGTTTCAAGATGTCCTAAGCTCCCAATATTCTGACGATCGCCCGTAACCGTATTATCGTATAATAACCGGGATAGTTATAATAGCTTCTTCCTCAGCAGACATACACGAGTAATGATGTCCTTATTAAGGAATAAGGCGGCAAAAAAATAAAATGAAGAACAACATAATTCCCGAGGGAAACTGCAGTTTTACGAGTGGATCTAAAGCCATTAGCTTTATACGCATCCTCAGGGACTTCCTTCTAACTACGGCATTATACTACGATTACTCTTGTCTATACGTAAATAAAATACCATATAACAAAAACAGGGTAAAAAAAATATACGCGTGTTTGGCGTTTATCCGGCAGTTATTGACGAAAGAAATGAAGCGACATTTTGTGATAATATTAGACTAAAGTAAAAATCAAAACAAAATGTGTATAAAGAAAATGCTTTTCGCTTGACTATCTGTCGTCAGCCAATCCTTCAATTTGTATGTCGGATCGGTAAGGCTAAGGCCGCACTGGAGGTGACTTGCTTCGCGTCTAGAGCCTAGGAAACACCCACCTGGTTACTCGCTAGGATAACACGGTGGCCACACTGAAGGTGGGCTGGGTGTCGAGTCGCTTAGAGCATACCAGTCATTTGTTCGTTGGCACGCCAAGATATGCAAGCTATCTCGAAAACTGCTATTGACAGCGAATTCATCATTAAAATATGCCTCTTACCCAACATATCATGTTGGGTTCAAGAAATAAATAAAAAAGATCCACTTGTGGAGAGTTTAATGTTTTATATAAACAACTACGTAATTTTGATGACAAGTTTTACGGATATTTGCGTATGAGCAAAGAAACCACTGCAATTAACGGTTCGTCATCCATTTTTTGTACGGAAATCACCTCGCGCCGCCTAGTAAAAAACAGACACGCTGGTTCACTACCTACACGCCAGGCGACTAGCGAAGGCGCCAAGCTCGCAGTGCGGCCGATTCCGACAATTATAGAACGTTTGATTCTAGGAGGTTCGTAGCCAGGCGATTTGCTAGGCCCTAGACGCGAAGCAAGTCACCTCCAGTGCGGCCTTAGGCTAAGGAAGGCCGCTAAATCGCCTGCTGCGTGCAATTTGCTTCACTACAAGGGCTTCTTTGGCGCGTAGAAATCCAGTTTGTATCAGCCATGGGATTTCCTATTAAACGCGCAGCGATGTATACAGTCAAATTTGGACCGAATAACTTTGTCCTTACCGTCTAAATTAGTTTCGTTAGAGAATTACACTACAGTATGGAACTTGGTGTCGAGCTTTCACACGGCAAGTTAGAGAATCGCACCTCTTAACATGTGCAGTGGTAGCCTAAGGCTAAGGCCGCACATTCATGTGGCTTGCTTAGCACCTAGAGCCTAGCGAGTCAGGTGACTATTGAAGGCGCCAAGCGCGCAGTGCGGCCGGTGTGCCGAGAAATCTAAAACGTTTATTTTAGCCAAGGCTCTAGGCGCTAAGCAAACCACCTGCCTGTGAGTGTCTGGCCTAAGATTTAAACGCGCGGCCTCTTGTAGGTACATAGGGAAGCGGGTTCCACTCCCGGCTAGTATCTCTGAGATTTTCAAATCTCTTGTGCAGAACTGAATTTGATAATTCAACTGCTGGGCACTGAGCCTTTGAGAAAATTTTATATTTACTCGTACCACGAGTTTAGGTGAAAGAAAATATCGTGAGGAAATCAAAGATGTGTAAATTGCCAATACATACTAGGCCCGCGTGGGGACTATTACCTAGTCCCTCTCATTATGAGAGGAGGCCTCTGCCCAGCATTGGGACGTATATAGGCTAATGATGATGATAATGATGACCTTTGCACATAACGCACACGGCTGAATTACTCAAGACTGATAACAGACTCGAATATAAATCGTCATAGCACGTAGGACAGAAATTATCGCAAAAAAACATTAAGCCGAGTGGATTTTAAAGTAATTCGATTCTGGATAAGTCCATGATCACTAACATTACATTTTATGCATACTTAGTACATTGAAATCGTTCCTACATGTTTGGGGAAAAGTCACTCAAATCTGCTTTAATTCCAACAAATTATATAAGTATTAATTAATAGTTTCAGCGGCAAAATTGACAATAAATATACTTTTTTCATTATGCCTACAAGCTGGCGGTCACTTTACATTACAAATGTTTGAATTTTTTGCATTTGCGTAAAAAAATGATTTATTTTGAACGGGTCCGTGGCAGCGCCAACAGGATCCTGGGTGCATTCGCGGACCGCTGGGACTCCGCGCTGTTAAACCGGTGGACACTGCTTCATGCTCTGCGCGACCTTTAAACTTAAGTTATTTTATTTCATTTGTAATTCTTACTAACATAGAATAAGACTGTATTATAACTAAACCTATGGATGCTTTTATCTGAAATAAAAATTAAATTATTATTATTATTATTATTTTACATTAAATTTTGCATCTTTATTGAAATAATTCATACACCATATGAAGGAAAGAATGTATACTTGAGTCAAATTCTCCTAAATAGGTACGATATTAAGGAAAGATTTTAAATTTATTAAACTAGCCTAAAATTTAATGAAAGTGACCATGTAATTACCCTTCTGCCCTTTCATTAACAATTCACGGTATTAAAGCCCAAGAGCGTTATTGTATTTACCGTATCATTAAGTAACGTTACTTGCATCGTTCTAATTGGATGCAATTTTTCAAGTCTTCACTGCTTAATGCTTTATGAATTTGAATTTTACCTTACTAAATTCATGGCATATGATGGAAGAACAATTTTATTATAAAACATATAGCATGATCTATTGATAGTAATATGTAATAAATGCGAAAGTGAGTTTGTCTGTTTATTACCTCTCCACAACCTTATCGTCTTGAGCCATTGACGTAGCTGGACTAGCTGGACACCCTTTATATCCCGGGATGATGCAATGTTCCTGAGGGAATCGCAAAGTCGCGCGATCGCGAATCAAATGTTAGGAAATGCTTTACGCCGTACATAAGATCTAGAAAACAACCTAGCACTGATTTACTTAAAGAACACTAAATAGTTATAAAACTATAAAGCAAATGTATAACGACGAGATATGAGAAGGGGGATGCAGGTGGTTGAAACAAAGGTATACTAGGATAGGGTTAATATAATCCTCAAGTCCCTAATGGGCGTCGTGTGCTTGGCGCGATTACAAATCAATTGGTCCAATTAGAAACGGCGTCTTCTTAATTTAAAATGATCTTAACTTAAAATAAGAATCTTATCTTATCTTAGAGGGTGGGGTCCTTGCGGATACACTTCGACCCTAGGGGATCTTTTGTGTAATTACCCCTTAAAATAAGAATGGTCAAACTCGATTTTGTAAAGCATAAAACTGTCAAGTTTGACGTTTCTTATTTTTAGTTTAGTGACTTTTTTAGCGAACACATTCTCGAATTAGCCACAATGAAAGAAAAATGGCAGAAAATACTAATTATATTTTTAAAGACTAAAAATTTATAAAACATGGGTCACGAATGTATGAATGCGGTTCAAGGATGATTAGTAACATATTTTGTAATATCACTCATAAATAATGAACAACTGTTGTCAAAGTATTTGAAGCAAGATCATCAAGATCATAAACGACAAGTTTCCAAGTGGAATTTGGAAACTTGCTCGTAATTTTTCATGCTCTTAAAGCTATTAGACCAAAATATAACTCCCCCACGCCGCAAAACGCCCATGGCTACAAGTCCAGGACCTTCAGACCTGATTATCATATGGCTCTTTTTTTAGTTGGTTTTTTAACCAACTTTTAGGTTTATAGCTTTAATGAGGTCTGTAGTTTGTTGGAAAAAGATACCAATAACCAAAAAGCCAAGCGAAAATCCCCTCACATAACAATGTATCTGTTAGGGTTCTACATACTGTATGGCTAGACGCCACAGACATACTGACCCATAGACGGATAATAACCTTAAAATAACAACTTCCCTTTTTTTGCGTTAGAGGTAAAAAACAGACAATGAGGTAATAAAAGGCATAATTACGTCAAAACTTTGAGCAGACTTCGCTAGCATGAAGCTTGTAAAACTCATCAAGTCAACCAGCATTGTAAACCTTCAGGCGGAACGATGATTCGTGATCAACGAACTCTTACTACTGTGTTGCATAATTGCCCCCCACACGCCTTACCGCACTTTATGAGCGAAAATGCTGCCTTCATCTACATTAAAATGATTTAATGGTATCTGTTTAATATTTTACAAGCTTGTGTACGCAATTATTAGTCCCTCGACGCAATGATCCCGGGTAAAAAGTGTCATAATGCTATAACCATGAACAGCGAATAACAATGCAATCCATTTTACTGTCGGATTACTAAAGTTGACAGGTCCACACGAATTCAGTTTTTGTATACCTACCCTAAAGACGTGACGATACTAAGGAGACTGCGCCTGTGCACCGGCAGTATTCAAGCTTAATTAGTTTATGTGTGACGTGCCAACTTAGATAACCGACCTTATTCCATGTGATTTGAAATTACACCGTATGACTTCGACCTAGACTCATAATTAATAGTTTCGTTTATGGATCATCCGCTGTACACATAAAGGAATCACACCACATGATTTTTATAACACGATTATAATATACATATCTATCTACTTATTTAGATTTTGTTCTGTATCATCATTCGTCTAAAAATATGTATAAGACCCACTGCTGGCACCAGCCTCCTCGCATTGTGAGAGGAACAGGCAGTATACCACGCGGACCCCGTGCTTCGTCCTGTTTCCTCGACGCATTAGTTGTTTTGGGCACTGGCCTAGATGGACGATATGTTCTTCAAAGCCCCTCTTTCCTGCTAGATTACCAAACGATAACCGATATTTATCACCGAAAAACTTATTTAATTCCTATAAATGGATCTTTAATGACTGACTATAACACCAACTTAAGACGGCCCTGTGTGCTTCCAAAGTAAGTTTCAGCCAAATAAGAAGGAAATGTATTTCCTCGGAATCTAAATTAAAAACCGAAATTAAATTCGTTCCGAGGTTCGGGACATGGTGAACAATTCTAGTCGAACTCCCGCGGTGTCGCAAATTATCGTAAAACATTCGTAAAATCACAATTCACAAGCACATTCGATTTGGTCGGTATTAAATGAGCATTCGATTTTAAATCAGCCACGCCGATATCAACTTTAAATATTCGTTTAATTTACATTTTAGAATTTTGTTATTATTTATAAACAAACAAATAAAAGTAGGCGTAGATAGATTGTTTACCTACTTGTACAAATGACAGTGGAAGCTTTTCTTCTTATCTATATAAACACAACACAACACAGCCCTTTAACACAAACCTTTAGAGCTTACTTTAGGACTAGGTCAAATAGTGTAAAGATTGTCCCCTGATTTATTTATTTGATTTATTTATTTATATAGTGATCTTATCAAACTTATAACTGGGTCGTGGGCCAAATCCGTCTCGTAACTCTAGAATTTTCGGATCTCTTCGAAACCGAATTTATATTTACCACGAGCATACCAGGAAACCTGCATACATCTGCGAAGTAATTCGAAGTTGGTATGAAGTAATCAATTCGCACTAGACCCTCGTGGGGATTACTGCTCAGTCCCCCTTACTGTGAAAGGTGGCCCTCTGCCTATCAGTGGGATGTATAGTCGGCGAACACACAGCTAGGGGGAGGCAATCGTGATAGCCGAGGCGAGCGGCCATGCGTGCCATGAGTCCATCTCAGGTGGTTTACCGAGCAGGATGTATCAAAGCATAACGAAACGACAGTCCCAGGGTACGTGTGCACACGACGGCGACCAACAGCAAAGTGTCCCTGCCGTCGCAGTCAAGTGACAGCCATGATTCTGTCAAGCGCGCCAAACGTGTTGTAGATGGCTCTGGTGTCGACTTCCTGTGGCGCGTTTTGTTTCGTTGAGCTTCTGTATTCTTGATTGTATCCGACTTATAATATAGGCTGATGGATAATGATGAATATTTTTTGCGTTATGCCACGAATTGGGGTGAAATTCTTTAAAGGTACTTGGAAACCAGTAAGTTTTAGGCGATTTATTGTTGCAATTCGGCAATGAATTTCTGGAATAAATTGTCAAAAACAGCAGCTGGAGGCTCAGCGAAGAATTCCATAGTAAGACAAACTGGTTTTTCTATGCGGCTGGCGCAAACTCGTAGGTGAGTTAACCGTTTTGCCTGTTAGATAATCATTGTAATCCTCAAATAGCAGTTCGTCACCGAACACACCGGCGAGCCGAACATGACCTGTCAGTGCGTATAAACTACACGTTTGTGCGTGTTTTCGGCGTTGCGTATACGCGGCGTACGACGAAACTCGCCAAAGTCATAGGTACCTAATTTCGCATAAAGCCTACGAGCGCGTCGATCAATTTATGATTGTCGGGCGAAATGAGAGACGAAATTAGCGACGTTTTGTTAAGATACTAACATAGCTATTTGTGTGAAAGAGTCACATGGCGGACTCTTTTATGGTCGGCGTTTTTCCTGGACCTTCGCCAGATGCCGCACTTTTCTATATGCCCAAACGTGAATTTAATCAACTATACAAAATGCCTCAAACGGCTAATTCGAGTTCATACTAATTTGACGTTGAATATTAAAATTAATAAAACTCACATTATGCGTTGAAGGCAGTGAATGCGTTTAATGAAATCAGAAGTTTTGACATTTACATTGTTTATTGACTACACATTTTACCTACTTGCTAAGCGAGTTAATGATAAGACATAATGAGAATAATTAACGATCTATTTACTGATAAAATGAGTGTAAGTATTATCATCAACATCGCTGTTAAGTCAGATAGGTATAAGCTGTGAATAATACAGTATAATGAGTATTTAGTTGGACCACTCCAACACGAATATAAAGCTTTATAAAAAGTCCACTACACGATAAATGGAAGGTTAAAATAATTTGATTTTTAAAAATATTTTTAGAGATTAGCCGGCAGGTTGACTCGTGCTTATTGCAAGAGCTTAGCATTCCTGCAGGTTCTTTAGTGACATTTTACACCCTATGAAGTTATAATGGGCCAGCGTGTGCAGCGCCCTCGGGCAACTCATGTGTCTGGCGATAGTCGGATCTTTCTTTCGCACTTTCTCCAGGGGGGCTAGCACGACATGCCCGCGAGTCGTTTGTCACTCAGTACGTCTCTGTCAAACTAGTCGAGTATGTAAGGGATGCACTGAGCGACAAACGACTCGCGGGCAGGTCGTGCTAGACGTGCTGAGCGAGAGATACAATTGTTGCGAAGACAAAAGTTGTCGGTGGGCGTCGGCCCTAAAAGAGGTGTATTGCGTTCAATTCCGCTTATATTACATAGTTTCCTTTTTCGGGTACGTAAACCTTTATTAAATTACTAGTGCGAGTATCCTTACTCCCTCTTTTCAGTAAGTTTTTTTGTTAGAATATAAACTTGTGTAGATTTAGGTTAATTTAAGTCTTTGACAGATTTTTTTTTGTCAGAAGAAAAGAAAAGGCGAAATAAGGGGCGAAGTAATTTTGTGCGTAATATTTTATGTACGCGTTTAATAATTAATTTATAATAATAATAATATAATAAAATAATAATAATAATATAATATTAATTAATACAGTAATTTAAAAAAAGTTAAATGGAAAAACGTTTATTATCGTATACTTACGATAAATAAATAAATTTGTTGTATAGTCCATGTTATATAGTTTATTAAATCGGCGTAATTAAATTATGCGAAAGTAACTTTCTGCTTAACTAATGTATGCGTAAGTCATTTTCTGCCTTAGCACTAATCGGACTTCGCAAATTATGCGTAAAAAACATTCAGGTTAGGTTGGATATGCGTGACAGTAATATGCGAAATATAATTAAGCGAGATTAGTTTCTGCGCATAAACAAATATGATTATACTGATTATGCAATATAGAATAATGACATAAAAAATCCACTTTCCACTGCAAATTCTTACAACTTTTAACTTCGGAGCTTAGCGTAATAGTTTTAAAACTGAGGTAAGACCAGGGAAAAACACGCAAGTATCTTTGCTATAAATGCCAGCTATGGTGGATGACCCCAAGTCATACAATTTATACCTACCACACGCCTCGCCGCGAATAAAAGCTAGTAAGATAATAAAAATGTCGTGCAATAATAAAAACACGGCCAAGTTCTGGTAATGAAACTCGTATATAGTTATCTGCCCATCGCTCGCATGTCCGTCGATCCTGACACAGTCTGTTTCTCCCTCCGATCAGATCTCAAAACTTCTCTTTTATTATCTTATTAGTTGATATACTTTTTAAGTTTTATTAGGAATGTCAGGTAAGTTTCTGAACGCCATACAAATAAAGTTAAATAGTTTGCTAAAGTACGCTGCTTTATTGCTTTATTACTCTGTGATGTTTTTATTTTACTTTTTTAAAGTTTTTATATGATGCAAAACCAATTTGTGGGTTGAAAAGATTACTTTCTGCTGAATTTCTTGCGATGCTTCTTCTCTGTAACGATGGTCTTGTCCGAAGCGCTGGTAGATTAAACCTATTTAAATTTATTCATGTGACGTATAAAACATAGGCGGCTCATTTGTTTACTAAACATAATGGTTTTTTTTTTAATGATAATAAGTAATGATAATAGTTAACTGTTTTTCTGTCGCGAATTCGTCCATGTTAACTTTCCTAAATAAAAAGTATCCTATGCCACAAGATTCATGCTATTTCCATTCGATTTCATCGTTTAGCGTTTAGCCGTGCAAACATACAGACTGAAAGACAGAGTTAAAGTTTTATCGTTAATAATCAATGAACGACATGGAAACAATAGACGGCCAATAAAATTGTATCAAACTCTAGATAAAATTGTTATAATAAATGCCATAAATGATCTAATAAATAAATACTTTATACATATATTTTTGCGTAATTATTAGTGTTTAGTGTGTTTGTATAACACTCCGATTGCTACAGACGGTGCTGGCTGAAAATCAGCGCTGCGGGTGTCTGACACCTCAGCATCATGCTGAGCCAGTGACCGATTCACTGCCGCGATGACACACATGCCTCGTTTTTCTTTCTCTATTATTTTGTTGTTTTTAGGGTGCCGTACCTCAAAAGGAAAAAAGGAACCCTTATTGGATCACTCGTGTGTGTGTCTGTCTGTCTCTCTGTCTTTCTGTCTGTCCGTCCGTCACAGCCAATTTGCTCCGAAAGTACTGGTCCGATTGAGTTGACATTTTGTATTCATATGTAAGTTGGTGACCGCAACACGGACGCGTGACGTAAATATATGAATTTTAAACATAGGGGCCACTTTTTGGGGGTAAACTAGAAAATTTAAAATAAAAGTTATGCCACCTATATCGTGTTACATATCAAATCAAAGGGCTTATTGTGAGGATCTTAAATATATATTTTTTTGAATTTTAAGTAAAATAGTTTAGAAGTTATTCAGGAAAATAGGCGAAAAATGACCATTCCCCCCCTTATGTCCGAAACTACTTGGGCTAAAATTTTGAAAAAAATACAGAAAATAGATCTTTGCCTATAGATTACAGGAAAACCTATTAGAAGTCTATGGTATTTAAGGTAAGTAAATTTCAGATAATCATGTACGGAACGGAACCCTCTCCACGCGAGTTTAACTCGCACTTGTACTTGCACGTCCGGTTTTTTGTTATTGTGTGTGTGTTGTTAAGTGAATAAATGTCTTTCTTCTTCATGTTCTTCATATAGGATAGGTATATATCTATTCACATCTTCCAAATACTATCTTTATACAATCCACACGTTTGTATAGGTGAGCGGAGTTGGAATTAAACTACTCTCGACGCACCGTGTGCGTGCGCGCATCGTGGAACGCATATTTTTCTGGATCTGCCACAGATCCGTCTCTAAAACCCTTATCTGCATCAATTATTTTCATTAATATCAAGTGCAGTGGTAGCCAAGTTGTCCGACGCGCAGTGGACCGCAGTTTTTCTGCGAGCAATTTGGTTAAGGAAAACATCGTGAAGAAACCGGCACAGACTGCAAAGTAACTTAGCGATATGTGTTAAGTCCCCAAACCGCACAGGGTCCGCGTGAGGGCTATTGAAATCTTACTTATTGCCCTTATCGTTAGCGCGGCAGTACGCGGAATCTCGTAGTTTTAGCCCTCAGCAATGAGCCGTTCCCACCGCTGTTTGCTCGAGCACTTTAACTCTCAAAACAACGGGCGGCAGGGAACAAACAAGCCTTTTAAGTAGCTGAATTAGTCCAGGAATGTGAACATTATGGTCCGGCGAGCATTTTAAAGAAATCCTTAAACTAAAGTGAAGTGACGACGTGGAAATGATTGCATCTTGATGAAGCACAGGCAACCACTAAATAAAGAACTAGGGAAAGGGCAATTTATAATTATAATATAGAGACATTAATTTAATTGACAGGTATATCTTATAGAGCGATTAATAAAAAAAAAATTTTTTTTTTTGGAAAAGGGATTACTGAAACGGTTACATACTTGGTTGAACTATTAGCTATTTCGTCGCTACGCGTGCAATACCGCGGAAGAGCACTTTGTAAAAACTGCGTATCTGCGTTTTTGCGATTTTTTAGGAACAAGAAAAAACTGAATATCTCAGTCATTTAACTGCATATCATTACATATCTCAATTTTGTGCCGTATTTTATTTACGCGGTATTTACATAGTGCTCTTCCGCGGTATTGCACGCGCAGCGACGATTTGTAATCAAATCGTATGAATTCAGATAAATTTGAATTCGCTAACCGTTGGACTTTCTGCTAATATATTAAAATGAAATGCCAACGATGCAACTGCCATTAATAAAGATAGATGGCAATTAGTAGGTAAGATGTAAAATTAAATACACCTTAATATCCAGAAATAAAAACGTAATCCACAAATTCCATTAAAACACCCATCAAAATACAATGTTTCAATCTTTTTCGAACTTAATCTATACTTAAGTTTTACTCTCACTGTTTTATTGCTAGCAGGTAATCTAAAAATAAGCACGTACAGGCGTCCGCGCATATTTACAGTTCGCGTATATTAAAATAATTGTAGTGCGATTTGCCGTTCATGAATGAAACACCTAGTCACGATTCTGCAATGATAAAACCAAATGCTGATTCGGTTACGGAGAAACTTTAGTAAAACTGCAGCAAAATGGATAAATACATTTTTTAAGAAACATAAACGTCGGGTATTCGGGTTATTCTTGGTCTTGACTCAGTAATTCCGATACACCGCAATGAAATCTATGACAGCATAGTCTTTACCATTTGAATAAATTCCACTGGGACCTAGTTAATAGGAATCATAATTCGATTGCGTGGGTAGGTAATGCTAGAAATGTATTTATGTTCATTTCATAAGATAAGCTTTATCCTATTCGTTTAGGTTATTAACTTAATGTAAACAAACTGACGAGTTGCAGCTAACCAGCTAATCCAGTCAATCTTCATTATATATGGTATATCTCAATAGGGATGTTGCCTCGGTAAAAAAATAGTAATTCTAATTAGTCTGTCAGTTAGATAATCAAAAAATATTGAACACTTATTTTTTGCTTTATCAAATCAATCAAAATTGACTAAAATAATGCGCATCAAAGTTCGGGAGTGGGGGCTAATGACGTCACTTAATGGTGAAAAGTGTACAAAGTCGTGACATCACACGGAACTTCAACGCACTATATCTTCGTCATTTTTTGTTTAATTGACAAAAGAAAAAAATATGTGTTCAATATTTTTTTATAGTGTAAATGACGGACTAATTAGATTTTTTTAGGAAACTAGCCTATTGGCTGGTTGTCAAGTCTGGCTGGCTGGCTGGCTGGCTGCCAAGTCACGTGGGTTAGTTTGTTACAATGAGTTAGCTACCTAGACGAATAAAGTATTGTACTAGTTAAATTAATAATGATCTGTGAGACGAGTGTTTGCATCTAAAATATCCCTATTTTGTTGTGCTACGTCACAATTTTTCAGGCATAAATGACAACAGCGCTTGGCAAAATTTGACTATAGGAACATAGAATCTGTCATCGGTGATTCTAGATTTAACCTGTTTAAAGCAAAGTAATGATTTCATAAAACAGTGCTCTGCCAGTCATATTGAATGGCACAATAAACATACTTACCTCATTATCCACATTTTCATGGCAACTGTACGATTCTGTTAAAGTTTTACAATAATAAACCAGAATCAGTGTACTTTTGCAGCCGATCCGATATATTTGTTACCCATTCATTGAGTCTTCACTTTCATCCGACTCCATTAGTTTCAATTACAATGATATTAGCGCAGATTTTTTTTATTTAGACAGAGATAAATCGTATTAAGGCCATTTAGCTATCTCGTTCTTGAGTTGGAAATTAAACTGAGCTATCTTTATTGTGGACTGCTAGGTAATAGCGATGAAGGCGTGCTTGGTAAGACAGAGACAAGAATATTCATCATAAATGTTCATTGTTTATTTCCACGTACCTACCTCTTGGAAACATCAGTCTCAAGAGTTTTAAATTGAACAACATTGACCGTAGTGACAAATGAATGAATGGCTGATGAGAAATGGTTAGTATTTCAATTAAAGCATTCATCCAAATATAAAAAAAGAGTTCAAAACGAGACACGTCCCAGCTACAGTAATGATTTAAACCCAATTCTACTCAATACTATGTATAGAGTGATAAGTAACATAAATCAGGGGCCTCATTCGGGAACGCTAAGTGATTCTGTAGCGACTCTTAAGCCAGATTTCTCATTCCACTCTTCCGCACGACGCCAAATGCGTAAGAGCGAGATGAGAGATCTGGCTTACGAGTCGCTACGGAATCACTTAGCGTTCCCGAATGAGGCGCCAGGGGCTTGGGAAAAAAAGATGTTTTGTCGTTTTAGTTTGAAGTAAAAAAAACTTATAGCTATTATCCTTATAAAACATAGGTACATGATGTCTTGAAAAATATGGACTTGGCTAGTGAACCTTTCACAAAAATATTCTACGATTGGGGTAGGGCATAAAACATGATAGGTATCGTCTGTACTGATACAACAATCCTCCTTCTTATATTTTTTGTTTATGTAATACATGATTAAAAAATCGTGTAGGCAACAATTGTGTTGTAATAATCATTATTGGATGTGGGTCTGCGGCACCAGCGCGAAAACGAAGCTGTTTTTGCTTCAGTTTTTTGCGATGACAAGACGACAATATCCGGTGGTTGGTGCTTTCTTTTTATACAGGAAGGAAGTAAGACGGACAGGTGATATTAAGCTTTAAGTTCTTTTTTCTCGTGATAATATCGATATCGATGGCCAAAATTAGGACCATGCAAAGAGTTTATTATCTTCTATTCTTATTGCTTTTAACTGCCGGTATTTTGTCGCCATCATATTTCAACACTTCTTTGAATACTTTGCTACAAGCGATATAAAGTTTACGTTACCGAACTGATTTAGATACGAGTTTTTAGCAAAGCAGTGAGGATTTGACATATGTACTTAGCATTTTTCTTGTTGATATTTAAAATCTTTACAGATAACAAACTCAAAAGAGGAAAACAATATTTCGTAATAACTGGTTCATTAGGTAGTTGACAAAGCTCTATTTTGATGAAATAGATATTTCCGGCGCCTCTATTCGGGAAACTCCAAGCGATACTGTTGCGGCTTACTAGCGAGATTCGCATACCACGAATTGCGCATCGTGCGAAATAGTGGGATGAGAATCTCGCTCACGCGTCGCTACAATATCGCTTGGACATTCCCGAATAAGGCCCTGCGCCTCTATTCGGGAACGCTAAGTGATTCTGTAGCGATTCTCGAGCGAGATTTCTCATATCGCTCTTACGCATTACGCGTCGTGCGGAAGAGTGGGATGAGAAATCTCGCTTACGAATCGCTGCAACATCACTTAGCGTTCCCGAATAGAGGCGCTGATCTCATGATCAGTCTCATAGTGGACTGAGAGATTAATATAGTCTATGAAAGATTAGTAACATTCAAACTAGTTACCTTGTTTAAAAATAAAAAAATTAAATTATTACACGGGTGCTAGGTGACGAGAGATTTTTTACTTCAGTGTATAACATTCGTGCAAACCCAATACTCAATTTATTTATTTGTATGTATGTAGCTACTTATATCCCATTTGATACTTCTCAACACACCTGATAACAGTATTACTTATGCAGTTATGAAAACCCGGTCAAGTGCGAGTCGGTCTCACGCACCGACGATTCCGTACTACGCCAATTTGGCATGGTCTCAACCAATCAATAATATCCTATGTTAATCGTATAAGAACTTTGACAGTTGCTAATAAGTGGGCAGATTATTAAGCTGCAGCGGTAATTTTCTTGTTTGATTACAATATATTTTCCACATTTCTATAAGTGAATACATTGAATTGATATTTGTTATGGAGTAAAACTAAAATGTGGTCAAATTTGATAGGTGAAACTTAAGCTGTTTTGGAATTATAGCTGCAACAAAATTGGTGTAAAATTATCAAATTTTTAGGGTATCAATGTAATACTCTTCCGGCTTAAAACTTTTTGGTATTTTTATTATTTTCTGATATTCTTGTCATAACAACATATTCCGTGAAAATTTCAACTTTCTACCTCTTACCGTTGCTGTTCTCTGACACAGACGGACGGACAGACGTTGTAAGCTCAGTAATCGTTCGGATACGGAAACCTAAAAACAATCTAGCAAGGCTTTTAGTTAACAAAAAGTAATCCTAAAAAGCGCGGGAACTTTAAAATACCTTGTTTTGGCAACAATTTGTAATCAAACATAGTCGTTTTATTAAAAGAAAGCGTTGGGTTCTCATTTTTTATTATTTCCTAGATCAACCATTTTCCCCTTAGGTATAGAAATGGTTATTCAACTCGAGATTTTTAAAAATGCCAAGCTTTCTTCGGTATCATATATCGTTAGGGAGACTTTATTACATTATTTTGTTACAGAATACTTTTACTAATGGACAAACATTCCAAATTTGAGTTTGCTTTTGGATATGAATTCGTAGGCAAAGTAGTAGCAAACCCCTATGGTCGTAATAGTTCCTATGAGCCTCATGAACCATATCCATCCAGGGTCGCAGCACAATGGTTTCTCATTGCAGCACGGTGTCATAAGATGTTTAGTTGATAATCCCTTTGGTTTTAACGGCCATCTAGGAAAAGAGACGACTATATAGGTCAACTTTACTTTGGATACAAGTAAATTGTCAAAGCTCTTATTGCACTGGTGTAAAGTCGGTATTGCTTTGTTAGATAACAGCTTCGACAGCCCAAAGAAAAGTTGGTAGATGTGTTGTATAACTATACCAATTATAGCCCAACTCATGATTAAGCTGGCTGTCAGTAAAAAAAGTGTAACAAAAAACAAGAGGCGAACTAAGAGAAAATTGGTAGATTGTTCCACCACCACGTACCAAGCTCATTTGTTCATCTTTTTCGCACATTATCTGGTGCACGGCTAGCCTAAGTCAATGAAAAAAGCAATACTTCGTTCGCATTTTTACGTCTTAGACACTGACAAGACTTAAATCGACATTAATTAAACAGTATTTTAACGAAAACTATTTGATTTGGCAAAGCGAAAAATATTATGTTAATATTCTTTATATTATTGAAAAAGTTGTCGTTTCAGAAACGCGATTTGATCAAATCGATTCTATAAAAATATCGTAAATTTGAAATCCTCTTTAAACAGTTATATATATATTTTAATTTTTTTTAACTGCTTCGCATGGCTTCGGGCTGTCCCCTGCTTTGCGCTCTAGTAGGCTTAGTTTTAATCTAGGTAAAACCGCAACAAAATGAGACCGTGTGGCGCTTGATTCCCAATGTGGACTTGAGCCTGAGTACCTGGCAGGCACCCATCAGGGCTGCATTCGACATTGCCTAAGCGATAGATATCGCGCTGGTTTTACAATGTCGCCGTCGTTGCTCTCAAGTCAATAAGAGCTACCATATCGTAGCAAAATAATTTCACAGCGCTTCATATCAAAACACAACTCTCGGGACACATGAGTAAAATCGTACGGTTTTCAAATACGAGACGAGGCTGTTGTCGGCTGTCACGCGAACGTTAGACGCCACTGGTAACATGAGCTACCTATTTCAAATTGATGACTATGCTAATTGCTAAACCAAGCATGATTATACATGTACTTACGTGTCGACAAAATGCCAATGGAATTTTGTTTTAGTATTTGTGCATTCAAAATTGAGACTATCACAACGTTTAGATTCGCACTAATGGTAAATCAAAAACTTCGCTCGTTTCACGAATGACGTCGTCCAGGCCCCCAATTCTCGGTGCATTCGAGATAATCTCGATTGCGAGATTAAACGTCAGATTCATACAGTTGTGTCAAACGACTGTATGCACTGACGTTTAATCTCGATTGTGAGATTATCTCGAATGCACCGAGAATTAGGGGCCTGCGCAGTCACTATATAGCATGTCTCATGTACTCATTTAAATCTTGGGTTACCTAGCCCCACTTTTAAATAACAGTAAGATTTACAATTTTTGAGAAGACTCTGGATTCATTTATGAAGCTAGTTCTGCAACATCCAGGTTCCATCTGCTATATACCTGGAAAAATACCGGTCACATGTATCAAATGTATTGCAAGAAGGTACGTTTAGTCAGATTCAAACTTTCGTGAGATATTAAGACTAAAAACGGCTTTACTCACGATTTATTGTCGGAAATGGTCCGACATGTTTCGGACTCGTATAGAGTCCTTCAGCGGCCCTAACATACCATGATAAGTTAAACCCGTTTATCTCTCTGTCTATCTGTTACGTCGGCACTAGTGTGAGAGAGACGCCCTTAGAGATAACACGGTTTAAGTTATTCTTGTGTCAACCTTACTAGGGCCGCAGGCGTTGAGTGCGGTCACGATCAAGCGACCTGTGCACACCACACCCCATGCCGGACCATTTCTGACAATAAATCGTGAGTAAAGCCGTGTTTATTTCAAGTTTAAATGTATGTTTAGTTTGTTAAAGCCATGCTACAACGTTGGCAACCGAGCTCCCAACCAAGTCGCCCCTAGTAACTAGAACGACGAATAATGAACAAGATTACAAACGATTTTGCTATGTAATAAAAATAGGAGCTGTCGAGAAAATAAAACAAACGACTCTCCTAAAATTATTTAAACTTTAAACTAGCTAAATAATAAGCATGTGGACAAAAGTGCCCTTTAATTGCTTACTTCTTTTTCAGGTCGAATCTCATGTCATAAGGGACGGAATTTAAACCGGCGATGTACAAAAACAAATGGAAAAACAATATAAGCACTACCACGAATGAAAAGAACTCTATATACCATAGGACATTCGTAAAAACAGAACCAGTATGCGGCATTTCTGCATGTCAAACGTGGTATCCGTATATATTGTGGCCAACAGTGTCAACCACGTGTCAACTAATAGACATTTATCAGATTCTTAATCAATATATTTTTTTCATTTAAACTCTTTTATTTTTTGCCATACAGATAAAATTGTTTTAAAGAGTCTGTTACAAGAGTTACAAGCTTTTCGTACATTATATTTTTTTATAGTCTAGGCAGGGCCGGATTTAGCCCCTGCCCTACCCCTGGACACCGGAAAAATGCCGCCCCATTACTGAAATTTTACTCAAACTTATAGGTTATACATCTTCCAAATTTTGCCGCCCTGGGCACTAGCCGCGCTGGGCAGTCGCCCCTAGTGTAAATCCAGGGCTGAGTCTAGGTAAGATACCGCATGACTTCAAGTCCACGGGAAGGCGAAGCAATCGTGGACAGAAATTTAGTTTTTAAGTATAACAGTATTATTAGTGGTAGAGCCGAACAGTAATCCTCACTATATGATTACTGTTCGAATGGGCCGGCTCGACCGGGGTAGTACCACACTCTCATAGAATATCTGCGTAAAGTAATAGCTTGCTATTGCGTTTCGTACGGTGAGTGACGAGATCCGGAGGCCTATTCCCTCATCCCTATCCCATCCCCACTTACGAATAGGGTTGCCAGATGGCCGGGAAATCCGGAATTTTACGTTTGATCCCGTGTCTCGTAATTATACTTTACTGTCCCGAAATTCCAAGCGGCAAGCGTCAAACGGCAACCAAAACCAAAATTAAAAAATGCCGCGCATGCAGCGGCCGTGGGTCGGGGCATTAATAAGCCTATTTAATAGACTCTTTACTTGAAAGTTTCTGATTAATGAAAGGAGTAATGAAATCGGCTCACTTTGAATAGGATTTTCCATAAAAAGTGACCCGATTTCATTGCTCTGGAGTGTAATCTGTGTAATACTGTTTTATTGTTTAGTTTTTCACTATTAAAAAAACGTACCTACGTGTACCACAATTAGGCCTTCTTCTTGTCCCTTTCAAAATATTGATATGATATTTAGTGGTTTTTTTTTCGTTTGATCGATTGATCAGAAATGTCCCGGAAATGAAAAAGCTAAATCTGGCAACCCTACTTACGAATGAATAATAAATAAATAAAGCAGCATATCTTATTTTTATTACCGAGTGCGAAATGGGCAAAATGCTTTGCGAGGAACGCTAGAACGCCAAAAGCAACGTTTTATTCCTCAAACATACTCGTAGATGGAAACTAATTATGCACTACATCCATCTACATGCATCTTTCCATCGTGTTTTATCGAAAAAGTTCGAATTTATCGTGCTCTCTCAATTAGCTTCAGTACATATCACCTGTCATTTTTCATTTTGACATTTGCAAGTAAATAATAAAGTTTCATATTAATGAATATAAACATGACTATTTCTCATCTCACTCATTTAATACAATAGGTAATTAATAGACACTTCGGGTCCAGTCGTCTTCCGATTGAGATCCGAGTTTTACCGATGGAAACATTTATTCAATAAATCTGTAAGTAGTTGTCCTTATTGAAAAGTTAAACTGCAGCTCAGACAGAAGTAAATAAAACAAGCATTAGAGCGATATCCGTCTAAGAAATTTTGTCTATGCATTAAAGGCGAATGTTTAGCAAAATGATCAAGCCCAAAACGACAAAAATATAAATCAGCAAGCTACCAAAAGAGTTTAGTTTAATTTAATTTCAATTAAACTTTTTGCAAGCGTAGGATGTCCGTTCGGAGCACCTAATCACTTTTGAATTACTCGATCCAGTGAAAGCAAACGTGCAATTTCTTTTTTTTTGTCTGTACGATTTTGTTTTTATTTCGACAGCCACTCTTATTGTGAAAACTAAACTTGTACTTTCATTAGGTAAGGCAATCTCATACGCATAGCCGGTTGTTATTGATTCTGCAATACGTCTCGTCAAACCCGCATTGTTGTCTACTTTCTGTCTTGTCTGCGTATTTTTTTTATAATAATTAACGGTTCATGTACCTATGTGAGATGAAGTCACAAGTGAGATTAATGTCAAATTCATACAGTTGTGTCAAAGAACAGTAGGTACACATTTAATATCACATAAACTAAACTAATCTCGCATGAACTAGGATATGGGGTTCAGAGTAGGGCTTGCAATCCGGGGATTTCGTGAGTGGCCTTTTCGGAACTGCACCATAACTATAATGAGTAGTTACCGGATTTGCAAGCCCGTCCAGAGACCATCGCCTCTATTCGGGAACGCTAAGTGATTCTGTAGCGATTCGTGAGCGAGATTTCTCATCCGACTCTTCCGCACGTCGCGTGATGCGTAAGAGCGAGATGAGAAAACTGAAAAAATGCACAACGCAATGTGAAGTTCGCGTCGCGGACTTGTGTTTCCGTTGGCCGTCTATAACCTACTGGAGGCCCAGCGCACTTTAGAATAATGAGGTCCCCATGATTACGATATGACAGAGGATAGTAGCGGATTCAAGGGGGGCTAAAATGTACAACTGTAAAAGTCTAAACTGGCAACATTGATAAAAATTGTCACCAGTGATTGGTGCAAGGGTTGTCAATGATGGAAATGTTGCCAGTATATACTTCCATTTAGGTGAATATTCCTGAATCTGCCAATGCCTGCCACTTTTGTAATTCATCAACATAATGGGCCAAAGAGAACATCTGATAGCAGGATCTGCCAAAATGGCAGAAATCTGCCACAAATGTTGACACTGGGGGGCTAGCACGACATGCCCGCGAGTCGTTTGTCGCTCAGTGCGTCTCTGTCCAACTTGTCAAGTATGTAAGGGACGCACTGAGCGACAAACGACTCGCGGGCAGGTCGTGCTAGACGTGCTGGTCCCTACGCAACTAGCCCCTAGACCCGAGAGTGCGCTATCCCCGTTCCGTTGACCGCAGTATAATGTTCATATTGGCACGTACGCGTAAACTATTATGATTTAAGTATGACGTTATCAATGACGTCATCATTTTGTGCGCGATGCATTAGAGAAAAAGGTGCCGTGTAAGCGCTGTTCCATTTTGCTAAAGCACCAATAGCACTAAAATCAATTAAGAACGGTTGTTAGCATCTTGAGCATTGGAATTCTAAGCGCGTTTTGGAACATGGCGAGTGGACGTAGGAATAACTAAAAGTGACAGTGACAACGACAATGACAGTGCAGTGACAGTAACATAACTTACTCATGATGATTTCATGTAATTAATATAAAAAATATTTAAAATGTTCCATATTATTCGATACAATTCCCCACAGTCACCTTTCAGTGCTGCATACATGGTAAAATTAAAAGGAGGAGCAATTCTATCAAAAATTTGAGTGCCAATATTTCAATAATTAGTGTTTTAGTGCATTAATTTACACGTTGCAAAATTAATACCAGAATTTAGGAAAATCTTTATAACGCTAGTCAATTAGAGCTATTGGAGGATCGAGCCGTGAATAAATAAATTATGAGATAAAATTATTCAAGTTATGTACGACTACGATCTGGAAGAGAAGAAAATGAAAGGTTCCCTTCGCGATTGGCGCAAAGCGCTTCGAACTCCAGCAACTTATAGAGTAGGTAATGCTGTCACTTTACAACCTCGTTTCATATCGATGGTTGCAATCTGTGGTGTTTTCCTTTTAATATTTTGTTACTACAACTGGTCAATTGGCCTATCACACCCTGCACAGAAATGGACTAGTATTATAAGGTCATATAATACCACATACCCACTGACTACTCCAGTGATGACAGGAGATGTAGTAACATTTAGAATTGGTGTAGTTGCTGACATGGACACAAACTCGAAGAGTAGTTCCCATGCTAATACATTCCAAAGTTACTTCAAGAGAGGTACCTTAAATTATGACCCTGTGAAGAAGCAAGTTACGGTGTCCTGGGACAATCCTGCAACTCTTTTATCATCCACCTATTCACATAAAGGTAGAGGAATGGAGTTGTCAGAGTTGATTGTTTATGACGGAAGACTTATTACGTTTGATGACCGTTCGGGCTTGGTAAGTTTCTAGCTGGTAGATTTTATGTGCTATTAGAAAAATATTAATTCTAGTTTGTTGTGCAGATCCAAGATAAGAACTCAGTTTAAATCCTTGAAAAATATTGTACATTGTTCTCTGTTTCTGTTTCTCCTATAGTAATTAATTACGCTGATGTATAACGAGCCTTCTTGACTGACAAAGTAATAATAAACAATTTTTCATTATGAAAATAAATTACATATCTCCACTAATAATGAGATTTTACAGTTTGTCTATTGCAGTATTGTTACTCTACTCACTTTTATTTGCTAACTCTTAATCTTTTCAGGTATTTGAAATACTGAATAACAAAATGATACCATGGCTTGTATTGGTTGATGGCAGTGGTCACGTGGAGAAAGGTTTCAAAAGTGAATGGGCCACGGTAAAGGATGAGATCCTGTATGTTGGATCCATGGGGAAGGAGTGGACGACAGCCAATGGTGACTTCCAGAGCTATGATCCTATGTGGGTGAAAGCGATTAATATGCACGGAGAGGTAATGCTGTTTTCCATTTAGTTCTTTGGTCATAACATTCATTACATAACATAAAAAAATTGGGCATTGGATTAGGTATTTACTGTACATAAAATGGTAGCAAATTTTCTTGTTTAGAGATTCATTTGGTTCTCCCTCTTATTATTATTATTATTATTATTACAGCTTTATTTTCTACATAACAGTTCTGAAAAATATACATACAATTATAATTATTTCTTTCCCATTTCTTTGTTATGTGGCCCCCCCTATGGGTAATGACGGATATATCTGTCAGGGCATACAGTGTAAAAGAGCCCTACATGGGTTTGATGTAAGGTTGAAATTCGTGTTACTTCACAGACATGCTTGGCGTCAAAGAGGTTAAATGTCACCTAATTAAATTAATAACTTCAAAAATTCATTATTTCAGATCCAACATCTATCTTGGGTGAACCAATTCAAAGCAATACGTAGCTCAATAAACATCCAATGGCCCGGATACATGATCCATGAGTCAGCAGTCTGGTCTCCCAAAACAGAAAAATGGCATTTCCTACCTCGTCGGTGCAGCCATGATGCTTACAACGAGACTAAAGATGAAGTAATGGGATGCAATTATCTCATCACTGCAGATGGGGATTTCAATCACATCGAAGCTGTGGAGGTATTTTTCTTTTTCTCAAACTTTTGTAAAAATAATTTCTTGTTCTAAGAAAAAGGAACCTTGAAGGCTGTGCTATAAAGTTCAAATTTACGATGAAAACACATGAGCACGATACAACATTGCGTCCTGTCACAATGCCTTTTCGTATTGTTGACAACTATCAATCAAATATCAGCTTTAAGTCATTTTTACAAAGTTCAAAATCAAAATAATTATAATTTTCCACTACACAGCAGCGTATCGTGACGCGATATCGCATCGTGGCAAGACGCGTCGTCGTAACGCGCTCGTGTCTTCACCCTTAGAGCCATCCTCGTATCTGTTTGCTCCTTTTCTTCACAAGGAAACATGATTTGTTCAACTGAATAAATAATGTATTTGCGTGCATGACGATAAATTATGAATAACCTTGGTAAATTAAGGTCCCTCTGAACATGTAGAATGTTTATTACATGTATAGGTATTCATAACTAATTTTCTACACTTGTAAAATCGAGATAATCGATTTTCAAACGGTAAAAGTAGGTACTAATTCTCAGTAAATATATATTACTTACTTATTATTATTACTGTTCCTGGATTGTGCAGTGTGAGTGGCAGTTTCTAAACGTTTCAATTCATATCTTTGAAAAATGCATACCCTCCTATTAAATTACAACACCGCGTTCACAAAAACAATGTGGGTAAATTCTAGTCAAACAGGAAAACAATTTGTTATTCTCGTTAATAGTGACTTCATATGCACGTAGAATAAAGCATAACATCATACAAACAAGCAAGATTTTTCTGGGCTGTTACAAAAAAGGACCTAACATCGAAGGCTAAGGCGAGAGCTTCGCTTCGCTCCCGCCTTAGCCCCTTTCGTACTGTGACACGAAGCACATTTTACTATCACGTGCTTAGGGTCTCTGATGCGTTACTTACTCATAAATGGTCACCTGCAAACTTTGTTATTTCGGTTACTCGCGCGCACACTCACTCACAAACACTAGTCTCGCTCGCAAACAAACAAACACACATACACTCACACACACACACACGCACGCACGCACGCACACACACACACCTACACACGAACACAAAGATCTTTCACACAGCCCTACATACACCAAGTCACACAACAGCACACCCATTTGAATAATTAATAATAAAAAAAAACTACTAGTCTGAACTAAAACTAAAATTAAAATCATATACAATTATTATCTCATGGTTAGACGTTTGATCTCATCTTGTTATTTGTTACATTGTTAACCGACTCAGTGGGTCCCAACCCAAGCTACAGGCTCAGCCCAGTTTGGAACCCACCGGATATTACTTCTTTAATATTATGTAACCTTGTGATTTCGTAAATAAATATATTATTATTCTTTTTTCTTACTATTTTATAAGTTTGTTAAATAAAACAATGAGATTATAAAATTCATTTAATTGGGTTTCTGTGAAATATGTTCATTCAAGTAAATAGTCGTTGAAACAATAATATTCAAAATAAAAATACAAGGACCAAATATCATATGAAACATATTCTACGAAACAAAATTATGTGAAATTTGTGTCTGCGAAACAAGGGGACACCGGACTAGAGGCCCTGAATTTGTTTTGGTTGAAGATCTGCAACAGAACCACTTAATAAGTTACGCGCTAAAGTTTGCAACAACACACTTCGCATCAATGCCCTTGATGCGAAGTGTGTTGTTGCTTCAATCATGTAATTTATTAATGGTAGAACTATAGCACTGGTAGAACCAGTGTATTGACATAGTGAACTGTGGTGTGATTCTCTAAGGCTTACAGCTGCTGATCAGCAGATAAACGAAACTATTCATTTCAACTGTAAGGAGAAAGTCATTCGGTCTAAATTTAAATGTGGCCCTTATCGCTGATTAGCCGCTGCGTACGTTAGAAATCACATGGCTTTGCTGAACCTGACATGCTATAGTTCGGCCACTCTCACCCGCTTTTCTCAAGGATTGATTGCCTTGGCAGGTTTCAAATTCTAGTCAAAACAATCCTAAAAATTATAAGAATAAGTTGGAAATGCTAATTTTATAGAAACTGCATAATATCAATCTATTTCAACTATTATTTTTCAGATCACGAATCACCAACCAAAACACGGCTTCTCCTCGTTCAAGTTCATTCCTGGATCGAGAGATGAAGCCATAGTGGCTTTGAAGACCACAGAATTCGAAGGGAAAACAGCCACTTACATATCAGCCTTCAGAACCGATGGCACCGTCTTACTGCGCGACACCTTTGTCGAAAACCTTAAATACGAAGGGCTAGAGTTCATATAAATAATTTATAGACGAATTATGTGTAAATATGTAAAATAAATCTATAGTTTCGTTAAAACACGGGTTTTTTCTGCTCATAACTTTATTCGAAAATATATTTTAATTTTAACAATTAATAAAATATAACATTTATATATGACATGTATATGTTTACCCTTGAAAATGCTGTATGCTAGGAGAGACTAACCCAAAAGACTACTGTATAACCACTCATTCTTATGAAGTAATATAATACAAAAGAAAAAGCAATAATAGTGTCTATGATCTAAATACAGGGATAAACAGGAACATTGCACCCAAATAATCACAAATCAAGCACCTTCGGGGTACGGAAGGTACAAATGATAAGCCTTCCTACAAACAGCGTACATCCAATTTGCTTGACAAGATCTGTACCCGAAGGGTAAACTTGGAAACTGTCTGCCAGTCACACCATTTTACTTTCAAATCGTGGAACCACCCACGTCATTCATACTTCTTTTTTCATCATTTAAGACCTATAGATCTAGTAATTTCTTCGAACACTGTCCAAGCCATGGCAGCCGTAAGAGTCCTACGCAGCATCCTTGGGACCGCCCCTTTGAAGTAACCCTTGATCCCATAAGTCTGGAAAGATAATTATAATTAGTATAATCATTGTCACGAGAATAAGTTGATTATAAAAGAAATATTTGACATTGAATGTGTTTTACCAGAGAATTATGTCTTGTAATGTAACCTACTTATCCTTCTAATATTTTAAATGCGAAAGTTTATTTGGCTGTATGTTTGTTACCCTTCGGCTCCGTAACGGCTAAACGGATTTTCATGAAAACCTATCCTACTAATATTATAAATGCGAAAGTTTGAGTGTGTCTGTCTGTATGTTTGTTACCACTCAGCTCCGTAACGGCCTTAGGTCCTGGAATAGGACATACTGTAGGTACTTTTTGTCCAGGAAAATTCAAAGTTCCTTAGGGAATAACTACGACTGAAATTCGCCGCAATTAAAATTTAGGACCACAAAACTATACTTCCTGAGACCTCAAGAATACATAACAGAGGTCAAACCGCGGTCTTCATACTATGCAAACGAAATATCCTAAGACTTAGAACCTTATTCCCCACAATATAAGGTGTAACATTTACCTGATGTACAAACAGGGCTGCGCTGAAGGCGTTTGGAAACTTGTCAGGGTACAACTGCATTTTAGTCTTCAGAACGTCCGCTGGATTGGTGGCCAGAGACGCGGCAATTCCAGCCATGATACCACATGAAAAATGTATGGCACTGGCCGCTCCTGGCGATTGAAGCCATTCTAGAAAGAACAAAATTAACTATTAAGCAAATATAAGTCTTGTTCCACCGTGCTATGGTACTTATTCGTATAATAATAAGTCTACTCGCAATGACGTGCATTTTTTTGTTTACACAAATGGCGTTACATTTATATTATGTTATTCATGTTCGTTACGAGCCAGTATTGTTATAACTTAATCTAAATTCAAACGTCACATTTTATCGCGGAATTTCATAAATTTTACTATTTTATTTGAACTTGCTGTGTGTAATTGTTTTAATCATATAGTTTAGTTTGTAGATGTTTCGATTTATAATTCTTACCTTTAGGCACTGCCTGTTTGGCCTGCGTGTAGAACATTAGATATAACCCAGAGAAGGGAGCATCCCTTGCCAACGTGGGGCCCAGCCCACAAGACAACCCTTTGATCCCTTCAGTCTTGTATATAGACTTTAATGCCCCATTCAGACTGGTATACTTGTAAACACCGGACTCATACCTGTAAAACAATGAAATGTAAATTTAATTAATTGGTTATTCAATGCAAACCATTTGAAAGAGGCTACTGCGTTTTGACCGCGATTGTACTTTTGCGTATTATTTTATGATAATCGAAAGTAGAATGATTAATTATGTATGCTGAAAGACGTCATAAGATCAGACTATTGGTATCATAATAATTCATAACAAAATTAATCATACGACGCGCTTGATAAAAAAGAACAATAATTGTTATTGTTTTTTTTTTGTGAAAAACGCCTTTATCTGTAGTTGCAAAGAGTTGACGTGAGTAGTAGGGATTCGTGGCTTCTGGCGCACTTGGCGCCAGTCCCCTGTGTTTGTGTTTGCGCGAGGTTCCAAACCTAAAAAAAAAAAAAAAAAAAAAAAAAAGAAACAGCCCCCCATTTGAATCGATTGCGCTAGGTCCCGAGATCATATCTCTAGCGGTTTCGAAGATAGGTTTTTTGTTCTGATAGTCCTGAGATCATTACCTAATTGCTAATCACGTTGAAGCCCTCGGGCTACTAATGACATAGTCGGCTGGTTTCCGTTCACCTCTTAATCACCCACCCTCATTAGTCACGCGTTCTCAATATTTTGTTATGATACTTTTTCTATTACTTTAACTATGTTGCTGTTTTGCTACCCAGTTTATCGCCATTTGAATCGATTGCGCTAGGTCCCGAGATCATATCTCTACCTAACTTACCAAACTTTCCTTTAAAAAAGTTGACTTCTTATCACCCACATTACTGACGATTTCTCAATATTGTGTTATGATACTTCATCCGATACTTTAACTATGATTGCTCGTTTGCTATCTTGTTTAATTTTGATTACTAACGATTTTGAGTAGTATAAGAACCATATGTCTTTGACTTTCTATACGAAGTTGTGTTTTAACTCTTGCCATCACAATACCTAATACGTAACTCCAGGACCTCTCCACATTATTTAAAACAGTGTCAATCATAAGATGGATATTATTAAATGCAAATTAAACCAACTCTTGGATCGTCTAAAGTTCAAAGACATGAAACTTTGTGTTGCTACAGACTATGGAGATAGACCATGTACCGTTTACATACCCCTAACTAAAAAGTATTGTGACATACATCATAACCTGATGAAACTCACCTGCCAAACTTACCATTACTTTAACGAGCACTACACACATGTCAGTCAGAGTGTCGTCGCTGAAGTAGAACTTGCCATGCGTCGTGCATACGAGAAACGTTTCGCCCTAACGCAAGACCCTGGACACGAGCAATGGATCAGACACTTGGAACGTTTGTCATGCGTGGAGCCCACGACTCAATCGCCAGAGGAATGGCTGTACGAGCTGAGCGAGGAAGTGAAACATGGAGCAGTCGATTTATACGCGAAAGTGATATATGAACTAAATTTAGATGTAAACATTAATAATTATTACAGTAACAAATCTGGTGCAAGTGATGATCGTAGTACAAGTGGATATTCATCGGATATCATAAGTGAAAACTCAGACTACACACTAGACCTAAGAAAAACTGTCATAAACACTATATACTTTGAACATCTTGTACAATCGATGTATGATCAACGAACGTATGATTTACATAAGATGCTACAAAAGTCTTTAACAAATTTAATTAGATTGTAGCTTATATAGTGACTTTTATTGTTTTTACAACTGTTAGCTGTAAGCATATTGTATGTGTAACCAGTTTCTTATTAAATGTATAGTATAAGATATCTTTTCCATAATGTATTTTATTTTCGGTCGCAATATGCGTATCATACTGTGCCTAACATGTTTCATTGAAGGTTTAAAAACTTGGCTGGTAATTAAACTTATTCTACGCGAACGGAGTCGCGGGCACAGCTAGTAATCTAATAACGTAACTATACCTAACTAACCTTAAAAAAGTTCACTTCTTAATCACCCACCCACATTACTGACGATTTCTCAATATTGTGTTATGATATTTCATCCATTACTTTAATTATGTTTGCTCGTTTGCTATCTTGTTTAATTTTGATTACTAACGATTTTGAGTAGTATAAGAACCATATGTCTTTGACTTTCTATACGAAGTTGTGTTTTAACTCTTACCATCACAATACCTAATACGTAGCTCCAGGACCTCTCCACATGATCAATATGGATGTGAGTATGCATATTTATTCTTTTTCATTTTGTACTTTAACTAAATTATTTTAGTGTTGAATATGTGATATTTAATTGCGTACTAATTTTTTTCTGCATTCTTTGTTATAGCTCACATGTTCTATGGATAACACCGTGGATTTTGAGGAAAATACTTACAAAAGCTGCTATTTCCCGGCATCCGACGACGAAGAAAAGGTAGAATCCCCATACCCAATCAAGAGACCTAGGAGTGAATCTCTGGATGAGTTCTTCGAAGAGCCTAAGAAGAAGAAACCTAAACTGCGTATGTCTACTGTGGGTCGAGCAACGAAAGATGGGATGTCCTACGTGTCATCAAACAAAGATGATGGATCCACAGCTACACATCTAATCAAAATTGAGATTTATGATTTAAAAAAATTGTCAAACGTCCCAGCAACAGAACATTGGAAATATCCCGACGTGCGTGTAAAACACTACGTCAATAATAAACTTAATAGTGGTTGTAGTTACCACAAGCAAACTCGAAAGTTAATTTATGATATGACTAAAGAGATCTCAAATGCACCCGATTGTAAAAAAAATACGTTTAAACATGAAATTTTATACGAGCCTCCTGAAAAAAATGAAAACAGGTAAATAAAATTTCAGTTTCCTTTTTTTGTTTTCGTGTTAATATTGCCATATATTAATATTTTTGTTTGTCTGTAGAGTACAAATCGGAGGAGGTTTAAAACGCGTGGCTGATGTAAACACGCAAAATGATGCGAATAGAATACGACGTATAAGCGAGCCGACTACTTCAAGAGATCATGAACCATCGGTTGGTTCACCAGCTTTTGAAGATAACATTGATATGGTAGAATGTGATGTATGTAAGATACCAATTAAAAAAAGGTATTTAGCGAATCATAATAGGAGTAATTCTCATAAAAATAATGCGTTACGAATTCATCACAGTTTTCCAAATGTTACGCTGATTGAAACTGCGTTTGGAAAAAGAATTTACACGTATAGAATCACGCCACTTTCTTATAATGACGAACTTTTGTTATTTGATTTATTTTTTGCATCTGTAAAAGATACTTTGATTAATTTACACAAAGAGAGCATCGAAAACTTAAAAACGTACAAAGTAAATTTTATATTACATGCTAATTTTATCCAGCAGTGTAAAGAATTAACGAATGCATTTGATTTCCAAACAGAAAACTTCATCATAAACGAGTCTGAGGATTTGAATAGCTTTGTTAGATCTTTACAAGAAACTCTGACAAATAAAATCAATGATTTTGAAAAGAAAGATAGTGGCTGGAGTATTCAGAACATAATTAGCATGGATATGAATGTGAATAAATTCAACCCATTACGCGGCTCTAGGATGAAACCATCACCAAAGCTAAAAACCATCACCAAAGATAAGAGTGTAATCAAAAATAATCATAGGTAGTCATAAGACCTGTTTGTTTAATAAATCAATGTTGGGTGATTTCTTGTTTATGGTTTGTACTGAGATGTATAGGGTTAGATGTATTAATTAGTTATAAAGGTTTAATTTAATAATAAATATTCTACGTGTAACCAGTTTCTTATTTAATTTATAATATACGATATCTTTCCCATAATGTACTTTATTTTAGACCGCAATAGACGCGTCATACTGTGCTTAACATGTTTCATTTTGAACACCCTTTTACTGCTATTGTAGCTGGTCCTAGCGGCTGTGGTAAATCAAATTTTGTGTGTAATTTTTTGAATAACATAAAACAAGTTTGCAACCAAGAATTTCATAATGTTCTATGGTGTTACGATGAAATGCAACCATTATACAACTTAAGCGGAGTTAACTACTTTCAAGGAATTCCTGACTTGTCAATGTTTGATGGGAAATTTTCTCAACTCATTATAATTGATGATCTTATGAGAGAATCTGATGGTCGGATAGTTGATATTTTTACTAAAGGGAGTCATCACAGAAATTTAAGTGTATTTTACATCACACAAAATTTATTTCATCAAGGAAAAGGACAGCGTGATATATCTTTAAATTCAAACTATATAATTTACTTTAAAAATCCACGAGACAAAACACAAATACGTTTTCTTGCTCGTCAACTTGTACCAGAGAACTCTAAATTCGTTGAAGATGCCTATAGAGATGCCACTAACAAACCGCATGGATATTTGATGATTGACTTAAAGCAAAATACAAATGATAATCATCGTTTTAAAACAAATATCTTCCCAAATGAATACACAGTGTGCTATATACCCAAGAAGGGATATAAATATACCAACTCAGAAATAATAACTGTCATTGATAAACAATGAAACAACGAGTTCACACACACGAAGAGTTTCTAAGAGCGTTACATTTTTTAAAACCTAAATTTCGAACAGCTTTATTGAAAACTTGTGATGAGAAAGAAATTAATTGCATTTGTGAGTGTATTTTTAATGTTTTAAAAGGTAATATTCCATTAGAAGAAAAGCAAAAAAGTAAATTAAACAAATATAAAAAAATACTTAGAAAACTTGTTAAGAAAGGGAACAATAAAATAAAAAAAAATATTATAATACAGAAAGGTGGAGCTTTCTTACCTATTATTCTTGGTTCAATTTTAAGTACATTGTTGGGTTCACTGGTCAAGTAATTATGGATAATGCAAAAAAAATGATATTAATTGAGCCTGAAGTAATAGAAAAACTTAAAAAAGCCAATACTAATATTAGTGTTGATAATTTGTCACATCTTGATGAAGAAATGCAAAAAGTTTTAAAAAGCAAATTAAAAGACAGAGAAAAATGGTCACTTTACTTACAAACACTTCAAAGATATTTATATTTTATCGGTAAAGAGAGGGAACCTATTAAAATATCCATACTAAACAACGATAATTCAGAAAATATGGAAGTGAATCCAAAAATAGAAAAAGCAACACACGAAGAAAGTGTTGCTGGAAATATTATACATGAAAAAAATAAAGATATTTATGTTAAATCACAGTTACTTCAACTCTTACCAAAGACATTTAAATTAAAAGGTGAGCTTTTGATAGATATACTTTTAAAGAATAAAGATACTATTTATTGGGATGATAAAGGTACTGTTTTTATAAATAACAAAGAGGTTTATAAAAGTAATATCGTAGACTTGCTTAATGATGTTATAAGACCACTCAAGAACAGTTCTCCGATTGGTTGGGTAGACTTCGCAGCTGCTTTAAAAGATCTACACGTACCATTAAGTTATATAGGCAATCCGAAAAGATCAACGTTCCTAAATGTGATGTCAAAATCTCCAAACTTCGGTAAAACATCGGAAACTTCCGAATCTGTAACGACCCCCGTATATTCTTCACCAGTATCAAGACGAAAATCAAATAAAGAAGACGTTCCAAAAAGAAAAATTGACTGGGAGAAATGGACCCCTTATTAGAAATAAATGACATTTATTATGATGTATCCAACCCCGCTGGTTACAGTGGTTTGAACAAATTATCAAAAGCTATGAAAAATAAAATATCTAAAGAAGATACAAAGAAGTGGCTAGAATCACAGGATACTTATACTTTACACAAACCTGTACAGCGTCGATTTCCAAGAAACAAGTATATTTTATCTAATTTTAATGATCTTTGGCAAGCTGATTTAAGTGATATGCGAACATATAGTGAATTTAATGATGGTAATAAATACATATTATGTGTGATTGATGTCTTTAGTAAGTATGCATTTGCTAGAGCTATGCAAAAAAAGAATTCAGATACTGTAAAAAAATGTTTTGAAGAAATATTTTCCGAAGCAAAAGCTACCCCGAGACATTTACAATCTGATAAAGGTACTGAATTTATATCCAAAGACGTAGGGAAGTTATTAAAAAGTTACAATATAAATTATTATACTACGAATAACCCCGATATCAAAGCAAGTGTAGTGGAAAGATTTCAGAGAACATTAAAAATGAAAATGTGGCGTTATTTTACACATAATAACACATATCGTTATGTGGATATTTTACAAGATTTGCTTTACTCATATAACAATAGTTTTCATAGAAGTATTAAAATGCGTCCGTGTGATGTTAATAATAATAATATTATGACAGTTTGGCGTAATCTATATAGTAAGTTAAGTCTAGAAAAGTGTCAGTCCAGTAACGTCATCAAACATAAATATGAGATTGGAGACTATGTTATAATCACAAAATATAAACACGTATTTCAAAAAGGATATGAATCAAATTGGAGCGATGAAATATTTGTAATTACTTCAGTTGTAGAACGATCACCATGGGTTGTGTATACTCTAAAAGATATGCAAAATGAACCTATCATAGGGACATTTTATGAAAAAGAATTACAAAAAGTTATTTATGACCCAACAGCAAAACACAAAATAGATAAAATCATAAGCACTCGTTACTCAGGTCGCAGAAAAGAGTTGCTTGTGAAGTGGAAAGGTTATCCAGATAAATTTAATAGTTGGATCTTGGCATCAAATCTAGACAAGTCATGAATAACGGAAGTTTTTATTTAACTCTACTTAGCAACAGCTCTTTTTTATACTTCCCTGATAACAAGACAACACATTTTTCTACAAAATTGCCTAAATCTATAAAGTTAGAGGGAGGGGAATGGTCAGTGGGGGTTGTAGAGTTTCAGTATCCTTGCACTATGTTTACTGTTCAAGAAAATAATAATATCATGTATATAACTAAAAGAATGGCGGTTCCTAATGAAAAAGAATTAACCGTAGTCACTTATAAAAGTCACATACCTGCCTCCAGCTATGACAATATTGATGATGTTATAACAGCACTGAACTCAAGAGAAACTTTTAAATTGAGACACGACAAAATTTCGAAATTTATAACTCTTACTGGAGATGTAAGTAACCTAATATCATTGAAGTTTTCCACAAAATTGAGTCTTCAACTTGGATTTGATCCACATACTAACATAGCGGTGAAACAATATAGCAAATTTCCGGCAAATATATATTTAGGTTTACCATCTCAGTTACTTATATATTGTGACATTGTAGAACCTCAAATAGTTGGTGATGTTATGTGTCCTTTATTAAGGTTAGTTCCATTAGACCCAGTAAAATATGCATATGGATCGAATAAAATGCACGTTTTTTCTCAGCCGCACTATATTCCAATTATGCGCAGAGAGTTTGATACAATTGAAATAGATATAAGATCGAACACTGGAGAATGTATACCATTTCAATTTGGAACGAGCTGTATTAAACTACATTTCAAGCGTAGATAAAGCCATGTACTCAAAATATATAAGCAACGGTAATTGTCCATATCAGCACTACTATACTAATCAGGCTGGAACGGGTATTGGAATAATTTACAGAGGTGTACCACATCAACGTGGACATGGTATCGGAAGCTTTTTAGGTGGATTATTTCGATCAGTTCTACCTTTGTTTTCAAGCGGAGCCAAAGTAATTGGTAGAGAAGCGTTAAATGCTGGAGTAGGACTTTTGACTGACATGGTACATGCAAAACCTTTAGATGAGTCCGTTAAAACACGCTTTAAGGAAGTTACATCTAATTTAAAAAGGAAGGCCGATGAAAAATTTGATAGAGTGATGATGGGATCAGGGCATAAAAATAAAAAGACATGCTTGAAAACCCTCATTCGTTCGGGAGGATCAAAAGGGAGAACAGTGAAAAAAGTAAAAAGAACAAAAAATTTAAATTTTGACGATATATTTGCATAAAGATAAATATTAGTAATAATATGGCGTTTTTACATAATCATTCTTGCGAATGTGCTAAGTCTGAATTGGATTTGTTTGCTTTACCATCAACACAAACAAGTATAGAAAGTGGACAATGGATTCATTATAAAACTATTTCATCTCTTAGTGATGATGGGCCATTAGAATTTCAAGTTCCTGGATCTGGTGATGATTACATTGATTTATCACATACATTACTTCATATAAAGGCAAAAATAGTGAATCTAGATCTAACTCCTCTTGCTGATACAATTGTGGCACCAGTTAATTATTGGTTGCATTCACTTTTTAATCAATTAGATGTTTATTTTAATCAAAAACTAATATCACCACCCAATAATACATACGGATACCGAGCTTATATTGAAGCGCTACTGAATTATGCTCCACATGCAAAACAATCGCATCTTACGTGTGGACTATGGTATGAAGACACAGCTGGAAAAATGAACAACGCTGATGAAACTAATAAAGGTTTCACACAGAGACAAACATACGTTAATAAAAGTAAAGAAGTGGAAATGGTTGGACATTTACATGGGGATATATTTAATCAAGAAAAGTTTTTGGTTAATGGAGTAGAAATGTGTATAAAACTTATTCGATCAAGGGAAAGTTTTAATCTTATAGCTTCAAAAAATGATATTAAAGTCAAAGTATGTATCACAGATGCTACGCTTATGATTCGTAAATGTCGAATTAGTCCAAGTATACTGCTTGCTCATCAAAAAGTATTAGCTAGTACAACTGCAAAATATCCAATCACAAGGGCAGAAGTTAAAGTTTTAACAATTCCTTCTGGTATACAGGGTAAGACCATTGATAATGTTTTTCTCGGACAGATACCTAAACGGTGTATTATAGGTTTCGTTGATAATACTGCTTTTAATGGTACTTTTACTAAAAATCCGTATGACTTCGATGATTTTGGTATAAACACATTTAGTTTATACATAGATGGTATGCAAATCCCTTCAAAGGCGTTACAACCATCATTTCATAATCAGAATTATACTCTTATGTATCATACAATATTCTCAGGAACCGGTATCCACTTTTCAAATGAAGGTAATGGCATTAGTAGGGAAAATTACCCCAAAGGTTATTGTTTAATGGCTTTTGACTTAACACCTGATTTATCTGCGAATTCATCTTCACATTGGAATTTAGTTAAACATGGGTGTGTTAGGATGGAAGTAAGGTTTGAAAAAGCCCCAAGCCAAACAATTAATTGCATTGTTTACGCTGAATTTGATAATATTATTGAAATAGATAAAAACAGAAATGTAAGTGTAGATTTTAGTAGTTAAGTACTGATTATATAAGATTTGTTACCATTTTAGTTTAGTTATTGTATAACGTTCTTTAATATAAAGTGGTCATAAGAAACTATTATGAATTCTATAGAAATAAGTAAATATTTAAAAAAAATACATCATTCCTTGATTTCGAATGTATTTCCTGCTAATCGCTTACCAATACATATGACGACTCCTGTTTATTTGATAAGTAACCTAGATCCTGATAGTAAACCAGGATCTCATTGGATTGCAATATATCTAAGTGCAGATGGTGTTGGAGAATACTTCGATACTTTTGGTCGCAAGCCTGAAGGTTATCATTTATCTTTCTTGAGACGGAATTCAAATAGGTGGATTTATAACAGTAAAGTTATTCAAAATATATTTTCATCTCTTTGTGGTGAATATTGTTTGGTGTATTTATATTTAAAATATAGGGGTTTTTCTTTAGACGAGTTTGTCAATATGTTTAAGAAAGATTCATTTCAAAATGACTTTTTGTTGAAAGAAATGTTTAAGCTCTTATATGCATAGTTTATGTGTGACCTGTGACCAATGTATTTAAATCATTGTATATTTTTAATTTTTAAATAAATCTGTAATACATACTAATAAAAGCAACGTTTTATTTACTACCATGGTGATTATTAAAATAAAAAATAGAATAGTTGGAAACACTTTTATTAGACCTTATGTTTAAACGTATATTTTTTACAATCGGGTGCATTTGAGATCTCTTTAGTCATATCATAAATTAACTTTCGAGTTTGCTTGTGGTAACTACAACCACTATTAAGTTTATTATTGACGTAGTGTTTTACACGCACGTCGGGATATTTCCAATGTTCTGTTGCTGGGACGTTTGCCAATTTTTTTAAATCATAAATCTCAATTTTGATTAGATGTGTAGCTGTGGATCCATCATCTTTGTTTGATGACACGTAGGACATCCCATCTTTCGTTGCTCGACCCACAGTAGACATACGCAGTTTAGGTTTCTTCTTCTTAGGCTCTTCGAAGAACTCATCCAGAGATTCACTCCTAGGTCTCTTGATTGGGTATGGGGATTCTACCTTTTCTTCGTCGTCGGATGCCGGGAAATAGTAGCTTTTGTAAGTATTTTCCTCAAAATCCACGGTGTTATCCATAGAACATGTGAGCTATAACAAAGAATGCAGAAAAAAATTAGTACGCAATTAAATATCACATATTCAACACTAAAATAATTTAGTTAAAGTACAAAATGAAAAAGAATAAATATGCATACTCACATCCATATTGATCATGTGGAGAGGTCCTGGAGCTACGTATTAGGTATTGTGATGGTAAGAGTTAAAACACAACTTCGTATAGAAAGTCAAAGACATATGGTTCTTATACTACTCAAAATCGTTAGTAATCAAAATTAAACAAGATAGCAAACGAGCAAACATAATTAAAGTAATGGATGAAGTATCATAACACAATATTGAGAAATCGTCAGTAATGTGGGTGGGTGATTAAGAAGTGAACTTTTTTAAGGTTAGTTAGGTATAGTTACGTTATTAGATTACTAGCTGTGCCCGCGACTCCGTTCGCGTAGAATAAGTTTAATTACCAGCCAAGTTTTTAAACCTTCAATGAAACATGTTAGGCACAGTATGATACGCATATTGCGACCGAAAATAAAATACATTATGGAAAAGATATCTTATACTATACATTTAATAAGAAACTGGTTACACATACAATATGCTTACAGCTAACAGTTGTAAAAACAATAAAAGTCACTATATAAGCTACAATCTAATTAAATTTGTTAAAGACTTTTGTAGCATCTTATGTAAATCATACGTTCGTTGATCATACATCGATTGTACAAGATGTTCAAAGTATATAGTGTTTATGACAGTTTTTCTTAGGTCTAGTGTGTAGTCTGAGTTTTCACTTATGATATCCGATGAATATCCACTTGTACTACGATCATCACTTGCACCAGATTTGTTACTGTAATAATTATTAATGTTTACATCTAAATTTAGTTCATATATCACTTTCGCGTATAAATCGACTGCTCCATGTTTCACTTCCTCGCTCAGCTCGTACAGCCATTCCTCTGGCGATTGAGTCGTGGGCTCCACGCATGACAAACGTTCCAAGTGTCTGATCCATTGCTCGTGTCCAGGGTCTTGCGTTAGGGCGAAACGTTTCTCGTATGCACGACGCATGGCAAGTTCTACTTCAGCGACGACACTCTGACTGACATGTGTGTAGTGCTCGTTAAAGTAATGGTAAGTTTGGCAGGTGAGTTTCATCAGGTTATGATGTATGTCACAATACTTTTTAGTTAGGGGTATGTAAACGGTACATGGTCTATCTCCATAGTCTGTAGCAACACAAAGTTTCATGTCTTTGAACTTTAGACGATCCAAGAGTTGGTTTAATTTGCATTTAATAATATCCATCTTATGATTGACACTGTTTTAAATAATGTGGAGAGGTCCTGGAGTTACGTATTAGGTATTGTGATGGCAAGAGTTAAAACACAACTTCGTATAGAAAGTCAAAGACATATGGTTCTTATACTACTCAAAATCGTTAGTAATCAAAATTAAACAAGATAGCAAACGAGCAATCATAGTTAAAGTATCGGATGAAGTATCATAACACAATATTGAGAAATCGTCAGTAATGTGGGTGATAAGAAGTCAACTTTTTTAAAGGAAAGTTTGGTAAGTTAGGTAGAGATATGATCTCGGGACCTAGCGCAATCGATTCAAATGGCGATAAACTGGGTAGCAAAACAGCAACATAGTTAAAGTAATAGAAAAAGTATCATAACAAAATATTGAGAACGCGTGACTAATGAGGGTGGGTGATTAAGAGGTGAACGGAAACCAGCCGACTATGTCATTAGTAGCCCGAGGGCTTCAACGTGATTAGCAATTAGGTAATGATCTCAGGACTATCAGAACAAAAAACCTATCTTCGAAACCGCTAGAGATATGATCTCGGGACCTAGCGCAATCGATTCAAATGGGGGGCTGTTTCTTTTTTTTTTTTTTTTTTTTTTTTTTTTTTTTTTTTTTTTTAGGTTTGGAACCTCGCGCAAACACAAACACAGGGGACTGGCGCCAAGTGCGCCAGAAGCCACGAATCCCTACTACTGACGTGTACTGCAAAAATTTGGGTTGACTGATAAGTACTATCATTCAGTTCTTAAGAAGGTATATTCGCACAAGCTGGCAACGTCGGAAATATCTATCAAATCACGTTCGTTTAAACGTTTCATATCATTTTTGAATGATAATGTGAAATGTTTATTCTATAACTTTATACAGTTTTATTCATATAATACTTTAGATCGTGAATGTATCCTTAAGGCTATCCGCATTTGAAGTAAAATTGCATTTCAACTATTCTAAAACAGTTTAACAGAATATTTATTCAATTCTACGAATACTAATGTAAAAGGTTATAGAAAAGCATGTTAACCCTTCGACCGCCACAGTCGGCTGTGGCCGTCGGCAGTTTTCCGTGCCCCTGTCGCCGCGATTAAACGTTTTCCATACATTTCACTGTCACTGAAGTTATTATCTGTATCGTCACTAAGGTCCTTAGCGATTATTGCCAATGAAATATTTCTAGTTTCCTAAGAAAAACGAATTAGTCCTTCATATACATTATAAATAAATTGAACACATATTTTTTCTTTTGTCAATTGAACAAAAAATTACGAAGATATAGTGCGTTGAAGTTTCGCGTGACGTCACGACTTTGTACACTTTTTACCATTATGTGACATCATTAGCCCCCACTCCCGAACTTTGATGCGCGTTATTTTAGTCAATTTTGATTGATTTGATAAAGCAAAAAATACGTGTTACTATTTTTTTACCCAGGAAACATCCCTATTGTATCACATTGCTGCAAACTAAACTTAGTTAGGTATAAGTGCGGAATCTAAAGGTTCGTCAATTTTGACATTAGATCAAAAAGTGACCATCATTTTCGTTCCGCGCCTGTACCCACGAATAAGCTTCGCGTCAAAACTTACCGTGTCTTTATAACAGTCATAGGTATCAGAGCTACGCCGCTCATGGCCCTCGCAACTACTCCAAGGGTGATCGCCTCCAACGGACCCAGGTCCTGGTTCCTGTTCTTGCCCATCTTGGCTTTCAACCAATGAAGTGACGAGAAGTAAAGGCCCACGCCGGGAACGCAACGCGCGACCGAAGGCACCATCCCGCGCCATAGTCCTACGATTTGTTCCTGACGCACTATAGTCGCAAAGATCGTGATCATGCCAGGTTGAATGCGGCCGCTGGAAAGATAATAATAATATTAGGTAATAGGTAAGTGGAGAAGTGGAAGTGGGCTGTTTAGACTGAGCTAAGACACATTCCAGTGAAACTGGATTGTCACGGTTGGGCGTAACCCCATTAGGATCTTGTATCACATAGCATAGTTGCATTTGACGTGCGGTCTATACGTACTCAAGTCAATCTTTTTAATCTATGGTATGTCAGTAGCGAAGCGTCAAATATTTCCTAAGGGAAGCCGGAAGAATTAGAACCATACGTGTGAGTCTTACATTTATTTAGAGTAATATGGACTTCACTGACAGCTAGCCGTAGGTAGCTTTCTAGCTTGGTAAAGCCGTCAGGAATCGGCTTGTAGGCAGGCTGCGCCACTGGTAAGTATGTCTTGATTGGCGGAGTCACATCGGTTTGTTTGTTTACATTATAGTTAATTATCTAAACGAATAGAGTATATTACCTAGATGTGTCTTTATAAGAGCCATTGATTATCACGGGATTTATATTTCAATGCAAAGTTCAAAACATCTCTCTCGACGACTCTTTGAGTTTTTGACCAACAGGCGCACAAACATTGCATGCGCGATTTTGAATTTTATTTGAATGAATGTAGTTGTAGGTCGTAATAACATTGCATCCGCTTGCCAATATGGCGGACAGTTGCAGTCCAAAAGTTAAAGGCATATTAGTGCTAATAATAATATAACAAATAGGCAGCAGATATGAAGAGCAGCACGAGCCAATGCGTGACTAACGATTTAAAGTGCAAATAGTCTAGTTGACCCTTGATAACCATTAATTGTTACTAAATGTAAATAAGTACCGACGAGATATTGGAATTACGCAACGAGTTTCTACTTGGCTTTATTCCTATATTTACACATTATTAAAATTAAAGTAGAACTCCAGAAGACTGTCAAAATCATAACAGTTTCTAACTTTAAATAGCAGTGGGATATTTATTCCAATGGCAAAAAGAAAGTTAACTGCATTCGAGGATTTACTGCGAGAAAATCATGAAAATACTTGACCACTTTGTATATAAAGAGGTCGTTACTCAATATTTTTTTTTTTCATTTCACTTACTTTATTCTATCATGCAGTTCAACCACCATTCAACCTCCGTTCAATACCCTGAAGTGTACTTACTTGACATTCGCCGCAGCGACGAACTGGCTAGGGTTCTGAAGACGAGTCTTCACCAAGTCCAAGGGTTGCAGGAGCACCGTGCTGAAAGTCCCAGAGAAGGAGCCCGCAAGGAACGCCTTGAACACTGGGTGATACTGTAAAGAAATTGTTCCATAAAAGTAACTAAAATATGAAGCAAACTTTTGCTCCTCGCTTGGGCAGACAACAGCGAAGTTGTCTTCTCTAAAAAGTATAAAACATAGTATAAACTACTTAACGGATTTTGAAGCAATTTTAGAGAATTTCTCGAGGAATTAAATATACTTATAAAACACATCCGTCTAAATCGCGGCGGGTCGCTAGTGAATACTATTGAGGAAGGTAAATAAGCTTGCGCGTCATCTGAAACTAAACCAAAACTGTAACTGGGTAACTGTAAACTTACATTAGCCACAATGTCCATGTTTAGTGCTGTCAGGTTATATCTTTCGAGTACACACCAAACTTGTAGTTATCGAAATGATACAGCCAATGGCACAAAGATTCGGAGGAACTCTTCAAGCCTAGATCGTATCCGAGTAATCGGAATAGTAGATGGGGTTGATTCGGAACCAGAGGGTAATGGTCATTTTTTGTAGCAATTCGCTCGAATAGTAATGCATGTATGCTGTTGTCAGCCTGAATGGTTGAAAACCTGTGAGTTGTGATCCACAGGAGCAAGCGTTAGCTCTGACGCTCTTTAAAAAGTCTTTTGATAACACCACAAAACGAACTAGTATTTGGGGGAAAGGAAATCACTATCAACGAATTTAGCCATTAGGAAAACAATGAGAAACAATTGAAATACGAAATCAACTGATACTACGTTCACACTGGACGAATCGTAACAACGAACTGAATGTCCGTTGGCAGTTGTTGGACGTTTATATAATTTTCTTATCATTGGATGGGTGGCGAGTGATGCGTTAGGTCGTACCCCCACTGATTATTTAGTATTCGTGCCGTCTGCCTAGGGGGTACCGAGGCGACAGTTATCTGCTGGCCTCCGGGCCACCAAGATAACCGAGTACATCTACGAAGGCTAGGCGATAATGCCTCGTCCAATAGTGCCATTAAGCTAAGCAAAGCACACAGTGTTGAAATATTTATAAAGGTATTGTTAATTATACAACAGAAGCAAATAAGAAATACATTTAGAAAAAGTATAACATTACAATGTATTTTTCTAAGTATTGCACTTAATATTTAGAGTTCCTGAAAATTCATACCACAGTTTATACCTATTCTGTCAATACATATAAAACAGTACCGTGACTCACTTATACACAACGCACAGCCTAAACGGGTGGTCCTAGAGGTTTGAAATTTGGAGGAGACATTCCTCGAGTACCCTAGACGTGCACTAATGAGGGATTTTTCGAAATTCCATCCCTAAAGGGTTTAAAATGGGTTAAAAGGGGTGATAAAGTTCGTATGGAAAATACCGCGGGCAAAGCTGTGGCGGGTCCACTAGTCTATTTATGTAGATCACAACCATACTTTCTTACTCATTTGCGCCAGTAAATTATTAATAACTATCAGTACATATTTATTTTAAATGGGCAAATATTCAATTGAAATACCTAGACATTAATATAAAAATATATGACAAAATGTCTCTAAAACTGGACACCATTTTGATTGTTTTATAAAGCAAAATGATTTATTCCTAACAAATATTTTAGACAGGCTAATTTGCACACAATCGGTTTTTTATTGCTTCAAGTATGTACTTTATCTTACACTGTTTCTATACATGATCAAGCAAAATCAAAGGTTACGAGTTCATAATTAAAAAATAAAACAAATGATAACTTTCATTATCTTCATTATCTTCAGTAGCCTTATTAACAGAATAGGTACCTACGTTTATGTTTTTGCGTAGTTATGGTTGAGAAATGGACCCATAGCATTGTATCTGAGACATTTATAACATTAGACTTTATGAGAAGGTAATAAGGCTTGTTTTGCCTTATCAGTGAAGTAGAGTACACATGAACAAAGCCAGACAATTCAATTGTAATAACAATTGAATTGAGAATAATTTTAAATAATAAACACTGTGCAACCTCAAAACCAGAACAAACAAACAAAACTGTCGGCAAATTGAGTTCTTATCATTGTCAATATACAGTGTTTTCTTAATCCATATTGTCGGTGCCAATCAATGGTCTAAGGTTTCTTTAACAGGTAAAGTTTGACTATCATTATTAAATAACATAAATATTCAGTTATTTTAACTAGATTAACTAAAAAAAGTATAAATAGGTATATTGATTTCTCATATAGTCAAACTATTTCAATTCCAATCGACTCCCCATAGAACCTTATCATGATTAACTGATAAATTCAGATGTCAAACTGGACCTCCTGACTGATTGGCTAATATAAACTTGCTATACTGAATAGGATTAGTATGATGAAATATGTAGCTGTAATTGAATCATTAAGTAGATTATCTTATGAATGATGTAAGACAACTGTCTGCTGTCACTCTTTATATATATAATTCTACTGTACGTGTGTATGTCACTGAACTCCTCCTAAACGGCTGGATCGATTTGAATGATTTTTTTGTATGCGTTTGGGTGGTGCCCTGGATGGTTTAGTTTAGATTCACAAATCAGCCCAGCAGATGGCGCTGCAGGACAACGTTGACGGGTCCACTAGTTATAGTTATATATTTATAAGGTAGATAATATATTATAAGAGAGATCTGATTGATGAGACTAGAGTTCTGTTTTGTGGAATAATAAATAGTTGTTTTTCTTCTACTTTTTTTTAGGCAATTTATAACTTATTTATTTATATATTGATATATAGCATTCATATTGTTTATTTATTTTATATTTATCATTGTTTGTTTCTTTTTTGTTTTAGCTATTCGTAATGTTTGTCTATCCACCCATTGTCTTCTCTTATCAACTTCAACATTAGCTGGAAGAGCTCCCATTATTGATAAGCTTGCCTTTGTACATTCCTTATGTCATAACAACACATACAACACATAACAAATATGCATAATTGTTATGTGTCACTTATGTGAAATAAAGAGTTTACATTATTTTCAACACTTTGGAAACAGCTTATATCGTGAAATCAACTAGTTACTAACTCATCACTAAATGCATGCTAAATTATTTATTAAGATTGAGCATGTTTTGAGTAGTGTCAATATGGCTCGCTGCTGGGCTTCCTCTGATGTTTTAAGATAGCATCTGGGCCGTAATGATAGTGCCAGCAGACTATGAACTTTATTTAGTTGCATTACAGATTTTGCTGATTTTCTCGCAAGCTTGTATTCGGTTACATACCTATCCAATAATTTACAACCAATTTTACAACTAATACCAGTGTACATTATTTTAGGCATGAGTTTGATATATCACAACTTCTGGTAGAAGCGCATTACTCAAACTTAGTAGCGATGCCTAAAGGCACTCCTATTGAGCAGATGCTAGAGAAGATGCTGAATGAGTTCATAATCACAAATGAAGGAAGGAGGGGTAATATTAATCCATGACTCTGCTACTAATTTTACTGATAGCTAATTAACAACCATATAATGTATGAGTACATTCAAAATTAATAAAAATTTAGTTAAATCTTAATAGGTACATACTTAGTTTGATTGGTTATTCTGAAAGTTTCTGATTGTTTAAGAGTAATAGCCTTATCTAGTCATTAATTAGATACATTATTTTATTTGTTGGTTACTGTCTCAGACTTGTTTGAGATTATATTCATCTCTTGAAACTTTATGTTCAGTTAATGTAATGACCGCCAAAGAAACAAATATTTTATGAAAGAGTGTGACAAATATTTTTGCAAATAACTTAAATTTAAAAATGGTACATGAAAATTTAGTAAGTATTCCATTAAAATTAAAAAAAAAATGGTTATCAAAGACCAATAAAAAAGTAAGTCCCAAAAATGTAAACAGTCAAAATACCTGAGAAACAACTTCCATTTTCGAAAAAAATATTGCAGAATCTCCTTAAATAGTGCGAACTAACAGTTGTGTGACAGAAGCAATACTGATTCTGGCCAGCAACGCACCCGCAACAAGTAGGCTCAAATGACGACATTTCAGCGACTTTTGCGGGACATATTATGATAAGGGAAGAATATCGAACAACGAAGACAAACACATAAGGTCAGAGACGTTATTATCGTATCGACAAACAAGTCCGCAGGGGGCCAACTTACTTCATTATCGGCTTTATCGGTGCTCAGGTCAAGGGGTGCGGCTGTATCAATCGCCCATCCATTGGAAAATGCGCTTAGTGCTTGCGACATAGTTTATTCACAGAGGATAATATTTACATTTAAACTACGTAATAATTTGCGCATGTTGACGATGTATCACGTTAACATAAACGTTTTTACAAATATTTGTATTAATTACGTCAAAGTTCGTATCACAATATTATCGAATGATCAGCTAATTTTGTCTACACCAGACATTATTGTATTTAATACAAATAATATACGCGCAAAAAAATCATCTATAGATGACATAACACAACAGGTGACAATAGTGACATTGACATTGACATAACACATAGGGCGAATATTTTTTTTAATGATTTTAATATTGGCTCAGATTAAAAAATTATACTGTCTATAGATTCGATCAAAGGGTTCGCTACATGGTTTAATCAGATTCATTCATCACTAGCACCATCACTTGAAACGACAATAATGTAATTAGAGAAAATGCTTTTATCTACTTAATCTACTAAGAATAGAGACAGCCAGGGCTGTTCTTAATTCGAAGTTTTTATTTTGGGTAGGTATGTTTATACAAGAGATCTTTATCGATAGATAATGATATCAACCGGTACGTAAGATGCATAACGCAAGCAAAAATATTGTAGGTAAGAAGGTGCGAGATAGAGACACACGAAATAAAGTATTAGTTATTCAGTGGCTCAAGTACTTATATAGACTTTAACGTCGCACTGCGAGGCACAGAGGGCTTAGTACACTAATTGTTATCGCGCACATAAAGTATTCATCCGTTTCGCACCCGCATATTAGTTAAAAAGTGACAGATGCTTTATGTACGCGATAAAAACTAATGTGCTAGGCACTCAGGCTTTCTTATCATAAGAGCTGGTTAGCGGTAAGCCATCAAGCAGCTTAGGTCACGTGGGCCCGCCGAGTGCCGACACACATCGTAAATCTACTATATAAAAATAAGTCGGGTTTTCCTTCCTGACGCTATAACTCCAGAACGCACGAACAGATTTCCACGGTTTTGCATTCGTTAGAAAGGTCTCGAGCTCCATGAGGTTTATAGCAAAGAAAATTCAGGAAACAATTCAACAGAAAAGCGGGAAAATCATTTTTCGCATACAGCGCCATCTCTGATACATAGCTACACCAAACGAAATGTTACATAAAACGAAGCCATCTGGTGGCGAAACGGAGTTCGCCGGGTTTGCTAGTCTCGTATAAATATCCAATTGGATTCCGCTCAAAGTTCCGAGAAATTCAAAAGTGTCAAACCGGGTTTGAACTTACGAGCCTCTACTTGAGCGGGCTTTGGCTTGGCCAAAAAGCAGTGTAGCCATCTACTGCTGAATATTAGGTATGTAGGTCTCCCCTTAACTCATCAACAACAAACAGTCGCACGCCTTAAGCTGCCGGCCATAAAGTATTAAATTTAACCGAAATACCTAAGCAACCGCCTGACTGTATCCTGAGCAGTGGTAGGGTAGCCGGGTGGTCGGACGCGTACCTCCCTCCATACAGAGGGTCACTGGTTCAAATCCGCTCGCATCTCGGAGTTTTTCAGAAAAACTCAAGTGCGGAAATTTATTTGATATTTTTACCATTAGCATTAGCATTTCGTTGAAGGAAAACATAGATGAGAAGCCCGCACACAGAGTAATTCAACGATTTGTGTGAAGTCCGCAATCCGCACTGGGCCCGCGTGGAGATTATTGTACAGTCACTCTCACTATCAGAGGAGGTCTGTGCCCAGCAGTGGAGCTAGGCCGATGATGATGATGATGAAACTGCGGGAGTTCCCCTGTCCTTAGATTTTAATATTACAAAGTATTTTGTAGTAGGTACCTTCGAGGACATTCAGTCTGGTTTTAAATAGCAGGGTTATCTGAGAGCACCCGATAAGGTCCTGGCAGGGGGTAGAGTCAATGCAATTATGTGTAAGTAAACATACATCTTACTTACTTACTTAAGTACATCATATTCCAAAGGATGGTGAAGCGTTTTGCGCAGTTTTTTTTTCGATAAATTTAATTTGGTAAGTAGATCATGAGCCAATAATCAGATGATTGCGTTGATTACTTTAATAGCACGTCATTGTAAACTATTTCAGGTTTTTGAGTGATATTTGTCTATAATAGTATTAGGCCTTTCACCGATAGCTTTTATTAATGACGCAGAGCCAAGAGCAAAGCTAACAAATGAAATTCCTGTATACTATGTCATTGATCAAGCAATTGATGATTGGTAAGCCGACTCATCTCTGCTTCATTGGGAACGCACTCTTAACGTTCCCTGCTACACGGTGAGTACGACAGCCCGACAGCGGTCAATTGATCAGGTCGATCGAAATCGCGTATGGTTCTACACCGTCAGGTGATTAGCGATCTAGTGCAGTCCCGATCAGGTTGTTGGGAGCAGACTGATTTTCAATACCCGACCGACTTCTCCTCGGTCAGTTTTGTACCCCAACCTAACCAAAATGACTTCTTTCGGGCTGTCGTCCCAACCATATCTATAGCAGTACTTTTGGGGGAGGAGGCACAGGTAACCAAAGGCCCTGGTGCAAAACTGGGTCCCCAACTATATTCTTTCAAATGAGTTGCCTTTTGACACGACTGAATGCGAGAAAGCAAGCCTCGGACACCGAGGGACGGCTATAGCCGATATAATGTATGGAAAACGGCATGACGTGGCGTGTGAGGCACGGAAGTCTGCTGTCGGCTACCGCCGACTGGGGCGTTCAAAAGGTTGAAGACATGTTGCAAACTATTTTATTTACATTCCGAAGATGGGAGAATTTTTAGCTACTATTAGCTAGTTCAATACGAGATTGCTGGTCGGTCAGGCTCCGAGGGCCCCCTGAGCTTGTGGGCCCCGGTGCACGGCACCGTCTAGCACTTTGGTAGCTACGCCACTGCCTTAGGGCTGCTTTTCCACAAGAGCCGTGCGAGGCAGAGCGGTGTCCGAGGAAAACATCCAACAATAGGATTACTTCATTTTCAAATCACTGCAACCCTATGTGTGGACTTTTTCCTTGCTAGCTGCCTCACACAGCACTGGTGAAAACGCAGCTCTACGGAAGTTTGACATGCATCAAGGTCAAATGCGAGGGATGCGAGTAACGCTATGGGCGCTCTACACGATGGACCATCGTCGGTCATCGCATGGGACGCATTTATACGTAAGAATGAGTGAGAGATTTTTTTATCTCATTCTTACGTATGACTGCATCCTGTGCGATGGCCGATGATGCATGATGGTAGAGGGGTCACTACAGAGATGAACCAAGCACAGCATGCCCCAACTATGCTATGATTGGAGCATATTTGAAGAATGCCAATCATTTTTCATTTTAACCTTTTAAACGCCACGGCTAACGGCGCAAAAGCGTGCCACGAGCGCTAGACGGCTGTAGCCGACGCAAAAGTATGGAAACCGGGATATCGTGGCGTCAGGGGCACGATAATCTGCGGCTACAGCCGACTGGGGCGTCCAAAAGATTAACTACCTTTGTTTTTGAATATAAAGGAGTTTTCCACTTTTTACATCGATCAATAAAACAAATAAAGTAATATTACTTATTTATTCCCACGTACTCGCATACAGCTACGTAGTAGGTACTGTCTGTTAAGATGAAACTTAATCTAACATTACGTCTTCGTCAAGTACGTAATAAGAAAATATATAGCAGTGTTTATAAAAAAAATATTAATCACAGTATGTACTAACGTAGGTACTTATTAATAAGATGTCTATATTGTATGTGGAATGATTAATAAATATTTATAATTAAATAAACAAGGACACCTGATAAAAAAGTTGTTTTTAACAGACCTTTCAAAAGTATTTCATATTTAACTCCTTCGGAGTTGAAAGGCACAATTTAATAAATGCAATAAAATTATATTGATTCCTTTACAATTTTTCGAATAAATCTAATATTAATAAAAAAAATACACAATACGAAAAAGATTAAACGTGAAATTACTTGATAAAGATTTGCACAACACTTATTCAATGTATTAGAATTCAAAATCTACGCTTATGAAATTGTTATAAATTCACTTACTTTTAGTTTGTAATTGAATTTAAGCTATTTTCTAAATAGCGCATATACTTATGCTATAAAAATAAATTTCCAACAATGGAATGATTTCGGAATGATAATACTTAACAATTTAAGATTCATAAATACATAATATTTAAACGTATTGGTTCTGTAGTATTTTTTTTTAAAACGTTAGAGATTCGAAATCGAGATAATACTTGTAAATAGTATGAGAAAAATGCCGAAACTGGTCCTTTGTCAAGTCTTCAGAATAACTGTTAATTAATCTAACTTATCTACAATTTAATTTTGTAAAATGGAATCTAGTGCAATAAGTACGGAAGTTTACGTTAATTAATTTGTGTTTGTTATAAACTGTATGTGAAATAAAGGATGATTAGCATTGGACGAACAATAAAAATATTTACTTTTAATTTTTATTTCGTAAGTAAAGTAATACCTGTATTTTTAAGTATAGCGGAAATGTATCAACGTTTTGGATGACAAGTTAAGGCGGTGTGTGTGCGGCGATAATATTAAACTAAACGATTACAGATTATAAAAATATTTGTGCTTACAAGGCACCCGTATTTATTACTCTTTAGGTTCTGGTAAACGAGCAACTACAGGCGTCTTCCTCTAACGTACGACTAAGTACTACCTTACGTAAGTAAGAGTAAGACAGAGCTATAGTAGCCGGCTATTAAGGTTTAGGTATCATCTATTAAAACTGACCATCGACATTCAACTTTGTAATGCAGTAACGTAAAGATTTCCTTAGAAAAACACCTACCGAGTCTAAATGCTAACCAACCTTTACTTTATATATATTATTAGAGGTGCTAGAATGCCGTTTTAAATAGGATAAAAGCGTTATTTCTTTCATAAAAATCAATAGGAACAGACGCTGTTATCCTAATATAAACATAAGCATTGCAGTACTCGGCAAACTAAATAATTGTCGTGTGAAGTGCACATAAATATAAATGTTATATAGATTTTAGCCAATCAGAACACAGTTACGAATTCAAAGACCGTGGTCCATTCGAACTTCAGTATTTAATTTGCCGCGCACTAGCATCCTTATGGACTATTTATACCGAAAGAGCGCGATGTTTCATGCGGCTCCTTGGTATAAATGGTGCATACGTGTCGACAGTCTTTACATATGCCTCGTGTTGCCAAAGTTGATGCCACTCTGAGTGGCCCCCTTGTTGGAACCGTACTGTAGTGAGATGACGCCTTGGCCGGCCCTCAGCTGTTCTTCGGAGAAGTTTCGGACGTTCTTCTCGGATTCTTTCGGTCCTATGGACGGCTTGCCGAAGTTGCCAGCCTGTGGAAAACACAAAATAAAATGTTATGAAAATGAACATATGAAAATATTTATTTTGCAAGTACGCCACATGGGCACTTTTACATGTCTGAAGCTACCAGCGCTTCGAAAGGTGACATCTGCTGAGAAGAAACGCCGTTATCCGTATCTACTAATAATAATATTATAATAAATTATTTGACGACGCGGTTAACCTAGTGAGCCTGCCTCCGAAGCTAGCGGTCACGGGTTCGATCCCCTGTAAGGGTAAATATTTGTGTGATGAGCACGAATGTCTGTTCCTGTGTTTTTGATGTTTTCTATGTATTTAAGTATTTATTTATCTATATAAGTATGTTATTCGTCGTTTAGTACCCATAACACAAGCCTTTAGAGCTTACTTTGGGACTAGGTTGATTTGTGTGAAGATTGTCCACTGATTTATTTATTTATAGATCTACAAAAAAGTCCGGGTTAGCATATGCCTATCTTTTAAGGAAAGCTTATTATACCCATTCTATCTTTTAAAAAAATGGTCACGTACAATGCGGCAATTGAATAATTGAAAGCTTTATTTCTCTATACCCCCGGAACGCTAGCTTCGGAGGCAGGGTCACCCCCAACTATGCTAGTCGCGTCGTCGTATAAAAGATAAATATTCCACTATGAATTGATTTGTTATATCTCAAAGGGATTAGGCAGCATTTTCGATGAAAGGCCCCAGGCGGCTTGAATTTTTCCGACGCTTCCAACAATTCTCGTTTTATTTCAACCAATTTACACAAAACCTTCACAAATTATATATTTATAATTCCTCATGATTCACTCTATCTATTGGTGAAAACCGCATGAAAATCCGTTCAGTCGTTTTTGAGTTTATCGGTAACAGACAGACAGACAGACGCGGCGGGCAACTTTGCCCGGCTGCTTGTAGCGTGTGTAGCGTGGCGCATTCTGTTGACTTCCTTCATTAAGGAATTTGCATGACCATTCCTCGTACAGTATTTATTTTACCGAATTCAGGTAGTAACGCGAACAGTCATCAGCTTAACGAGAATTTTGCAAAGTAAATTGAACGTTATTACTCTAAGTTTTACGTACCTTTGGGATATGGACATGTTATCATTGCACGATAGCCTTTCGTTACTCACTTAAGTTAGGAATCAATAATGTGTTTAATAAGAAAGTAGTAAGTATTATCGATATCTCAACATAAGTAGAACGAAAACTCAAAAAGTAGATAGGGGCCAATTCGAAAGTGTGCCGTGGTCGCTAAATTAAAAAGTAGCTAAACTTGTAATAAGAAATGTCAAAGTTGATTTTGACGACTCAGCTTGGTGCCATACTAAATCTAATTTGACGTTTAATATTTTAAGTTTAGGGAGTTTTAAATTCAGGCGACGCCAGTTCGAATTGGACCCAGTCTAGTAAAAAAAAAAATACATCGGATATTATTCTTGTTAAACTCGAAATTGGTGAAACGGAACACTACCGAATTCTATTAACGAGTTCTACCTACATTAAAGGAAGTCACATTCGAGTATAATCTCGATAATATACAATCCTTATTATTTAATACGATCTCAATGCTTGCTTTTTAATGCAGATTCTAACGAATTCGGATACAAATAGATAAACGATCTAAAACTCAAGTCCTTGCTTATCCGGTTACACAGCTTAATCAGGAGATTTTCAAAAATCCTTTACTTACCTTAGACACTTTTGTCACCCAGTAGATGGACAAAATGGTTAATGGAGAAATGTTTTTACAGCGTCAAGGAAGCGCGTTTGAATATGTATATTGACTAAAATCTATAGAAATTATAAATATTGACTATTAAACACTAAGTAATTAGAATTAAGATTATTGCCGTTTGTACGCATGCTTGCAGGCAGAATACAAGTGCATTAATAATATAAATAAAACCATGTTTTTAACTGTATTTTTTATAAATAAATGCATTTGCTTTGATTTGAGCAAAATCATTTTAGAAGTGGAGCTAAGCGAACCACTATCGAGCTAGATGGACCAACGACATAATGACTCGTATAGTTCTATGAATGCAGAGAGCATAACAAACAGTGTATGTATGTAAATAGCGTGTACCATTTGAGAGACACGTGCTGCTTTGGGTAAATATTATGCTAAGAAGGAATTGGAAAGTACCTTTCTCCCAAGAGACTGCAGACAGATGACAACAGAGTTGAGGTTCTGTCGCTCCCACAGATCGACGGTCTGGAATGTCTCTTGCGCCGGCACGCCGAGTTGTCGAGCTGCTTCCAGGAAAGCATTTATGTTCTCCATACATTTGAACGCCATCTTTGATTCATTTATCTTCTTAACCAATCCTGGCTGGATGTTGTTGGCGAGCCTGTAATAACAAATTTAAAAGCGTTACAGATTTATTTCCAATAGTGAGATCTCGTCTGTATTTCTAATGGCGTAGCGACGCTTATGCTTTTCCAGATGTGTAGTTAGAATAATAATGATTTAATCGTAAACAGTGAACATCATTTTCCAAGTATGTGATTGTTAGTGAGGTTACGTCTATTGATTCAACACAATATGCTGCGAAAATATCGTATTGATGCTGTTGAAATTGTTAGATTTGTCAGTTTCGATGTTGTAAATATCTGCCAAACTGGTTTCGAAAGTTCAAATCATGAATTGTAAATACTAAGATATAAAAATCACTTTGTGTAAAAAGTAGGTATTTTATTGCTTATTCATATATTTTGTGGTCGTCTAATTTTTGCCGTCATTGGAATTCCAAAAAATTATCTTCCTTTTCGGTAGGGAAAGCAACTTTTTCGTAGGTCCAGACTGACTTAACATAAAATATTGGATCCATTGTTGATCCTGTAATTTTTTCAGTTTTCAAGATCTTCAACAGAATGAAGAAAAAAATTGCTTTCAGGCTTTAAATCAATAGGCACATTGATTGTATTAAAAAAAATATGAATTACTGAGGACTCACTTGCAAAGAAGGGTGCCGTCTTTAAGCACCTCGTAAAAGTTGTCCATGTCCCCGGACATGTTTTCCGGCTCGCCACAGATCTGTCCAATCCATTCCAAGCATTCCTGCGCCAACTCCTCGCTGTATTTGCTGTTGATCTGAAAGAAGCAAAGAGTCTTATAAGAAACGAATAACTGGCTAGGTAGTTTCTGAATTACCGTAGAATTTCAGTTACCAAAAGATTAAAAATCAACCACTCAAAGCGTATGCAATAATATTATGTTAAAAGGTGACCAATAGGTGACCGAGTTACGGCAGACCAATAGGCTAGTTTCCTGAAAAAAACGATTAAGTCCGTCATTTACATTATCTTAAACTATTGAAAACGTAGTTCTTCTTTTGTCAATTAAACAAAAAATGACGAAGATATAGTGCGTTGAAGTTCCGCGTGATGTCACGACTTAGCACACTTTTTACCATTAAGTAACGTCATGAGATGAGCCCCCACTTCTGAACTTAGATGCGCGTTGTCTTTGTCAATTTTGATTGATTTGATAAAGCAAAAAATAAGTGTTTAATATTCTTTGATAATCTAACTGACGGACTAATCATAATTATTACCAAGAAGAACAATAAAACTCGCAGACGCCGCAGGAAAACTGACTCAATATAACAGTAAAGTTAGTGGAGTTGTAGATCTCACGAGTAAGTTACAATTATCATCATCATTGGTCTATATACATCCCACTGCTGGGCATAGGCCTCTTATTGAAAGGCAACGGGTAGTAGGCCCCACGAGAGCACAGTGTGGTTTCGGGACTTCACACACATATTTAAATTGGGTAGGTAAAGTTTTTGAAGAGGGGCATATTATATTTTATTTTGATAGTGGACATCTCAGGGACCAAGACTCTACAGATAATTATTTTTTATTTTTATATCGTTTCTACAGGAGATGTTTTAAAATGACTGCGATGACATTTCAGTCATTTGCACGGCTGTTTGATTAACTCTTTGCCTTAAGCTAAAACAAGAAAAAGAAAGTGCCAGTTCCTCTATTGTGTATTCTGTGGTTGTGTGTATGACAAGTGTTTGACAGTGGTTTGACAACAAAGAGCTGTCAGTCAACTCAACCACAGAATACATAAAATAAAAAGTCCACTATCAACATAGAATATAATATACCCCTCTTCAAAAAACTTTACCTACCCAATTACTTCGCAGGTTTCCTCACTAAACTCTGCACGTCAGATTTGAAAATCTTAGAGGGCCAGCCGGGATTTGTAACCGACCCTATGTACGAGAGATCGCGCACTAGACCACTAGGCTACCAACGCAATTACAGTTTTAAAAGATCAACATTATTTGTGTATAACAGGGCCTATACTCGCAAATAGCGTGTCATATTCGTTCCTTACTTATTTATACATACAGTTATAAATATATCAAATTTCATGCTATGCATACTAATTAGTTAAATTCTAGGCCGTAACCGTTAACTTTGAAACTGAATCAGTAGCAATATTTAAATACTAGAAGCGTCTCTTCAGAAGAAAATTGCCTTCTGCTTGCTTGGCTATTTAAAAACCTTGTTTCTGAGAATGTTATCTACATTTATGTAGGTCAACATGTCACTGGTCAATAAAAGGAAAACAATTAACAGTAACAGTAATATCCTTCGAAAAATAATTAATTATCGGAAGATGTGCATAGTTCCAACACGGAAAACACGAAACTACAGCAAAATACCAATTTGGCTTGTCTAAATGTTACGGCTACATACAACCAAGATTAATTTGAAAATAACTTACAGCTTTGTAAATTATAGACATGTGATTGTTTTGATTTGTTTAATGTTAATCAACACCCACCCACCCACAAGATGGACAGACGACCTAAAAGAGAGCGCAGGAAAACGCTGGATGCAGGCCGCTTCCAACCGGCCCTTTTGGAAATCGATGGGGGAGGCCTATGTCCAGCAGTGGATGTCCTACGGCTGAAATGATGGTGATGATGTTACCAAACAGCTTTGCAAGCTCTGTCCGAAATAAGTCGCTTGGTTGATATTAGAAATAATTTGTTTAAGTATTTCTAGCCCTCCCATTTCTTCAGTTTAGCTTATTAGAATTCACTATTTATGTATATTGCCTTAGCGCTTAGGATCTATAAAATAGACTTTCTGTTTTTTTTTTTTCTTAACGTCTCGTGAATCTACTCGTATCACTGTATGCTTCCAACCACATTCGCATGTTATTTGCTGATTTTGAAAGCAAACACTACAAAGGTGTTTGAACTCAAGTCACATTCTCAAGTTACAGCTTCATGCCACGCTATAAAATATATTTTATGAGTCGAAACCTCTTTGAAAGCGACAGAAATATACCATGTCACGAATATAGTCAAACTGGTCAGCAACAATAGAGCAGGCCTTGCTATTCTGTTTTATTAGTGTATGTATACGCCGTCCTTTAAGGAGAAAAGGAAAACTTCCTAAGAATAAATGATAATTATCATCCAGATATATTATTCTTCGACGATAAAAGTCATACAGTACCTGGATTAATTCGTTTTTTGAAAACCTAGGTAACTAATGGAACGAGTCCAAATTCAAAACGTAACTAGCAATAAGTATCTACTGGCTTGTAATTGTTATTACCTAAGTATTATTATTTCGTAATTTTTTACGATATTTGGTATAAGTTTTAAGTACATTGAGGCGCTCGTAAACGAGCTAGTATTTCGGCAATTTGTTGCTGCAATTCGGGCTATCCTCTGAAGTTTACGTTCAAACTTTTTGCCACCATTAGTGATCTAATACCTATGTAATCTTTTTGAGGATAGCCCGAATTGCGGTAATTTATTACCGAAAAACTGTCCCGTTTACGAGCCCCTTAAAAAAAGCGTTTTTTTCAAAAGCGTATGTTTTCACGTAACTAGAGATCTAACTTAATAAGTGGCATGTGGTTCTCTAACGTCCATAGCGGGTGATCAGCGATGAGGAACACATTCAAATTTGGACCAAATGACTTTTTTCTTACAGTCTAAATTGATAACTCCGTTTATCTGCTGATCCACCGCTGCGCCTTAGAGAATCATACTACTGACGAGATGAATATACAAACCGGCGATGCGACTATTTTAGAAGTATTTTATTGTAATTTTATAAATTATCTGCATTGTCTACTCACAACCCTTTACGCAGCCTTAAGACATCCTTTATACGATGGTTCTATTAAAGTTTAAACAGAAAAAATAGGAAGATAGGAAGTGCATCTTGATTACTGATTTGAAATGGAATTCAGCTCGACTCCCTTGTAGCTAATGATTGCACCGGCACTTACCACTTCATGAAGTTAACTGTTTCATAGGAGGTATAGCAAATGCTTCGCCGGGTTGGCTAGGCATCACTCCTAATTTCAAATCATATAAGTTGTCAAGGTGTGGCAACTATTGTCAGGGTGCGCCAGACAATGCAGTGATACAAACATAACCGAGCGGGCTATCAAAACTATAGTTCAACAATGTCACGTACAGACAAGTATGATACAATATGCATATAACTGATACTTCCTGGAGTGTTTGTGGGCATTGACACGTGCTCACAATTATTAGCTTAAATTATGCGTAAGGTTACGCAACGTGGCGATAAGGCACGATGTTTTAACCGAAAATATCCGTAAAACTAAGAATGAAACTTAAAATGTTGGCTGTTTGTGAACTACATGCGGAGATTAATGATAAAAGTTAACTTAATGATGTAACGAAACGTTTTTGTGTAGTGACTAACAGAACTGACTGGTCCACTAGACATGTAACGAAAATCGACTCATGCGCATGACGTAATCAAGGATTCTTCAAACGTGATTCAAATTTGGCCCGAGATCCGATTTCGTGTGAAAAGCCTGAGTGCGGTTATAGGAAATAATTAAATAAAATCGATGACACGGAGGAAAATGTTTCGAGAATTTGGCTTGGTGTGTACGGGAAATAATCGACTCTGAGAAGTAAGTACTTCTTACTAAAAAAACCCATGAAACACATCAAAGAGCCGGTGTAAGACTTGTAAGGCAAAATTGTATACGCGAATGGCATAAGGTCAATTCCGATATGGACATTGATAGTGTAGTCGTATTTAATCCGGATCTAAATTTAATGGGCAATGAAAATAGAGGTTTATTACTCGACACATACAACCATCTTCGAAAAAAGACAACTGGGATAAAACTCCTCCGTGGATCTTTTAATGATTCTTTCACATATTGAGTTACGATTGGTACTTAAAGTGTAAAATAAGAAACTTTAAACTCCAAGGATAAAATATATATAAAAGTAGTCAGTTTAATTGTACCTACTTTAAAAACCTGAGTAGCTTGTAACACTTTTTTTTAATTCACCCAGATGGGCCGAATTGATAAGCTATCCACCGCTTTCATTATTATTCCGAACCACCGTCTAATTTGTGTTCGAAGACAAAGGAAGTGGATTCTTGTAAGCAATGTCCTGTTTATACTATTTTGGTGCACCTGCTACTATCAAAAACTAAATAATATACTCACTTAAACTAAACATATTCCGCAATCTGAAATTATAATTGTATTGCAAAGAAACATACAGAAATGAGGCAATATGGAGCGCATTGCGAATCTATTCAATTGGCTGATGATGTAAGTAATAATGATCAAAGCGTAAACAATAAAATAGTGCATATTATTCAAATTATCGTCAGAAAGTCAAGGAGACAGAGATTTAATTTGCTATTTAATAAAATACCTACTATAGTTAATTAGCGTAGATTTTTAATTTATAAGACTTTATGAAAGACGTTGCTAACAAACGACTACTCGTTATTGCTGGTGACAATTACAAACAATTTAAATTAATCACGTTTGATAGTGGCGCTCTCCAACCATTTTCGGTTGGTTATTATAAAAACAAACTTGTTTAGTTTTTTTAGGTTTATAATATCCTTATCAAAGCGTTCATTCATTTTTGCTAATCTGCGTCCGGATACGAAATTCAGGCTAGCAACAAACGGTCACGGCCATAAATAACGATGAGTACGTTACTCGCTGGACACAGCCTCGAGGTATGACGTCAGACTGCCTTTAGGATTTTAAGTGCGGTTGATCCATTTTCTACAATACATGAATAACTGCAAGGAAAACTCCTATTAGCTTGGGAGCTTGGTGCGAAAATTTCTATATGATTTTTTCGCTTTGCAGACCTGAATTGTTCGATTAATGACAATGTAAAAAACAACAGAAAAATAGTCTGCTACCATGGTAGCGCTGCGTTTGCAATTGACAGCATTTCAAATATAAAAAAAAAACGGTGGGCTAAATCATTTGTTCGTGTCTGTCTCTTGTACTGATGGTCAGAATCATCCTCAAAACGATGAACATCGAAGAGGCAGACGTGCAGGTCCCTGTTTTATAACGGGACGTAATTGAAAAAATGTAAATGAAAAAAGGTACTTATACTAAATCATTTGTTCGTCGTTCTCGTTACGTCCATTCGATTCATTAGGACTCTCGGAATAGAAAAAAAGAGTTGGCGGACGTCTAGGTTGCTGATTTTTTTATGTACCTACGATTTTTTAAAGTTGTAATTCAAAAACGCAGGGACATACGACTTTCATTTATTGAACCAAATCAATTTGTATTGACATAAACTTTCATCCCTATCAATATGAAAGACGAACAAATCATACACTAAAATGGCACCCAGCTCCCTAACTAGGTATATTGTGTACTAATGCATAAGATTTATTACATAAAAAACGAACGAGAGATAATTTGCAAAGAGGCGAATCTCGTTAATTCGATGATCGTAAACAAACATGAAAGATGTAACGGTAAATCGGACGCGAAACTTATAAAGACCCAGTTCACAAGACTGCATGCAATGATTCGTATTAAGGTAAAACATAAAAAGCAGGCAGCCTTGCCGGCTATCGACAATGGCAACACCGACCGGTAAGGAGGCAGGAATGGGGTCACAGACACAGATTGAGCGGTCAATGCAATGCAACAAGTTATTCGCAAAAAGGGGACGCATTTAGTAATATTAACACGTTATGAACATTGCTGCACAAATAGGTATAGAGGCTACGCCAGCAAATTACCAATCAACTACTTGCAAAGGAAATTAAATATGATGCCAACATTTTGGGAAGCTGAGTAACCGTAATGTAAATTAATGACGCATATATACTGTTAAATTCAATAACGGTAAGTTTCGAAAAATACAATTAAAACTAAGTACCCATAGGTACTTTGAGTGTAACAATTTGAATAATAATCTGAGTTGTTTGATTCAGGGCCCCTATGGAACGTCCAAGCGATATTGTTGCGGCTCGCGAGCGAGACTTGCATCCCACTCATACGCATTACACATCGTGCGGAAAAGTGGGATGAGAATCTCGCTAGTGCGTCGCTACAATATCGCTTGGACGTTCCCGAATAGAGGCGCAGGCCAAGATAAAGGTAGAAAGCCCCTTACAAATATATTTTTGATACGTATAGGGCGTAGCTAATGGGATGTTCTGTATGTTCTATATACTTTAATAACATTAATAACGTACTTTATGTCAAGTAATGTCACATAATGTGATCAAGAAATGTGACGTTTAAAACGAATCAAATTTACAAATCTAGAGAAATGTATGTCAATTATTAATGTTAATCATGCGTAATAACTAAAATTACTAGTAAGTACTACTAAAAATACTACTCTAATGATTCCGGCTATGAGATTTATGAGGAAATATTAGTAATATCAGAATTCGTCGTAGTCATTTTAGTAAAGTTGTAGGTCAAGCTTCAAACGGACTGAATTGCGAAATAGGAAGCCATCAGCTGATTATAGGTAATGTTTTACTATAACCTTTAAATAAAAAACTATTTTGCTTTTCTGGTCCTTGGAACTTTGATGGTTATGTATAATCGTTGCCAAGATTAACTGACATAGAAAAATTCCATATTGTGTAACACCAAAGAGTATTAAAGAGGGTGACACAGCTGCGGACAAAAGAGAAATTTGGTCAAGTGTCAATCTTGAACATATGGCGGGTTTCGAAAGTCCGTATTTAAGCCTTATATAAATAAGTCCTGCGCAAAGGCCGAACCTTATAAGGTGTGTGTAGCAAGCTCGGCCTTACAATATGAGTCATCGCTAGTGAATTAGTATGAAATAAATTCTACTAACCGCTAATTGAACATCTGTTCCTTACATTTATACGGATTACACATTAAACACACGTTGTATACACAAATATTCTGTGACTAATCTAGAAGGTTTTAAGAGCTCAAAACAGTGTTGATTGAAGTGACATTACATTTGACAAATTTGTCCGGAATTCTTAAATTCAATCTCAAATAGGTATGTATATTATTATGATTACCTACTTCAAGTTTACTTGCATAGAAAGAGGCGGTCGTTGTATTATCTGTGAGTGGATACTGCGGCCCTAACATGCAAGACACAAAGATAAGTTAAACCCGTTTATCTCTACGACTATCTCTTTCGTCGGCACTAGTGTGAGAGACGCACTTAGAGATAAGACGGTTAAACTTATCCTTGTGTCTTGCATGTTAGGGTTGCTGCTGTATAATCATAATGAGACTGCAAAATCCAATTAGATGTTCCTTCAAAAGTATCACAAGTCTTTTTCAAATCAATATACTAATGCAGAACATCGTATTCAAATATTTCTTGAAGTAATATCTAGAAGCGAGTGGTTATAACGAGACATTCAACTAAATCTTCTTAATATGTAATAATATTTAAAGTGTGAGCTAAGTGCGACTGCACGAACTATACAAACATCGGCTGACCTACGTAACCATCTTGTTTTTGCTGATAAGCAACATACCATCACGTCTGCTTATTTCTTATATTTTAGTATTCTATCAAGTTAGGATGTACATATCGAACAAATTTAGACTGAATATTAAGGCACTGATGCATGTTATTATATTATTATGGTAGTATTCAACTACTATCTGAGCACAGCTTCTGATATTCCTTTGCCGAGTCTTATAACGTGCGATTACTGTAGATTAGATGAATCTAAGTTAGCTTTAGATAGTTACTTCTGCGGCCCTAACATGCATGCCACAAAGATAAATAAGAACCGTTTGTTGCTATGACTATCTCTTTCGTCGGCACTAGTGAGAGAGAGACGCACTTAGAGATAAGACGGTTTAACTTATCCTTGTGTCTTGCATGTTAGGGCCGCTGCGGCCCTAACATGCATGCCACAAAAAATAAATTAGAACCGTTTATCTCTAAGTGCGTCTCTCTCACACTAGTACCGACGAAAGAGATAGTCATAGCAATAAACGGGTTTAACTTATTTTTGTGTCTCACATGTTAGGGCCGCAGAGTAATATTTACATTCGTTTTGGAATTGTACACAATTATGTGATCAAAATAGAATGGTGATTGATGTAGTATATGTTTTGTTTCTCATACTGTATTTGTAAAATTAACACCAATAAAAATTGCACTTCTTCTAATCCGAAGCACAAGAACCGCTTAATAATTTAGATACGGTCAATTTTAGCTGTTAAAATATCCGTTTTACTACAATACGTAAAATTACTGGCGTTTAGTCGCGCGTTGGCATTAAAAAAGCGTTAAAAGAACCGGTTGTAGAACTGAATTGTGGCTATACGGGCTATCCTTGACCCATTTGGTGTCTGGCACTCAATGGAGAGATTCAACCACAAAAGAACGCATTACAATTTACTTATTATGAGACGGTTCGATCAGCTACAAAATTGATTTTGCGATTTACAGTCTCCTAAATCTTAGCTGGGTCACTTATTAACAATTAAATTTATGCATTCCTAGATAGAATGTTTTTTGTTGAGCATGGGCGTTGGAAAGTTTAATTTAGAAGGTTTAATTAATCCTGGAACTACCTACTTTTATTCCTAAAAAGACCGGTATTTTTTTTGTTTCTACCAAATTTAAGTTTTACGCGCTTGGTGATGGTGTGATGGGTTTTTGGGCGACGGAGCGTACCTAATATCTAAGCAGAGCAATAACCTACTGGATATAGTCCAATAGTAAAACATTTTTACAACTTGGGAACTTGGGAGGGAACTTTAAAATTGTGGAAAAAGACCGTAAATGACCACGGGTAACTAACGTTACTTCGGTAAGAATGCATTCTTATTTTTGATTCATATAAGACTTACCGAAGCAAATTTTCTGATAGGTACTACCTACAAAAATAAATTCTAGAAGTTTAGTATAAACTTAGGCATGTGTAGAGCCTATGACGACTATCCTTTAGTCTTTATAGTTGCTACACTTGCATTCGGTGACCTGCAATCATGAGTGTTTCTTTTTTCTAATTTCCATAGACAACCTTTAGTAATATAATATTAGTTTATGCAACGGTTGCATAATGATAGGCCTTAAAACACTAGTGCGGTTTTATGAAATGAGCTTTTAGCGAGTTTCATAATAAGATCGCACGTGTGTTTTAAGGCCAAATTATGCAGAGTTGCATACATAACTTTATCTACACACATATTATAAATCCTCCATGATGAGTTCAGAAACAATATTTTCTGGCAACAAGTTATTTGTTGCAATCGTGGCTGCATATTTCCGATATCCGGCGCATTTTCACATCACACACGCTCCGAGAAGACTACTATTCATATTTTCAACTAAAATGTAAATTACAAACAACTTTTTCTATTCAATTCAACAACAATTCTACTTTCGTTCAGCAAAACACCAACATAATGGCGGCAATTCGATCCTACGTCAAGACCATTTTTTTTAAAATCATAGACAAACGAATGAAGTCTCTATTCTCATGTCACTCGAGATCAAATGTTGTGCAGTTTATATTAAAAAAACATACTGAATTGATGTTTCGTATCAATAACTGTTTTAATATCTATGGATACTAGAATAGAGACCCACTTGAGTTTTGACAGCTGTTCCAAATTTAATCTCATTTCTATACTAAAGACGATACGGGAATAACATTGCAGTACTGGTTTTTCCTAATTGGTTGTCAAAATGGTGGTCATTTCCTAAGGTTTTTGATTACACTATGGAGGTTTTATGATATGGGTGTAGATAAAAAACATGTTGATCTTTTAAAAGATGACCTTTTGTTTATTTGTGTATTTAAATCAGGCTACTGTGAGTAGCGCCATAAGATAGTTTGTTTAAAACGGGCATAATATTTTTCGTCAAATTCACTTCCCAAAAAACTTATCGCAGTAGTTTCATTTCCCAAACGAATCTTTAGCACATTTACATTTCGCATTTTATTCATTCGGTCAAATTATCATTTGGCATCATTTTACTTTGTCATTGGTAGGTTAGGTTAGGGTTAACTTGTGTTCCATAAGTAAGTAAGTACTTATTTGTCAGAAAATACTTTTGCTAACTGTAAAATTGCGATAAGCTGTTTTGACTAATGATTTTTTTCCAAATGATAATTTGAATTAAATAGTTTGGGATGTGATACTTTGGGAAAAGTTTTTTGCCCATATACGAGTAATCCGTTTGAAACATTATTATTTATTATGAGGCACATGGCTTCCCTCGGTTAAATTAAAGGAATCCTTACAGCGAATCTTAAGCTGCATTTAATAAATGTTTCAAGTTACATTTTTAATCAGTGGTGGACTCCTGTAACTTGCACAGCGCTTCGTTCAGCGACGAGCTCGTCTAAGAAGAATCATACACAGAATCCAAGCGTAAATTGTGACCAAATCATTTAGGTTCAAAGCATAAATAAATAATACTTTATAGAATTTTTTTAGGAATAAAAAATACCTACATAAGTTAGTTTCAAGTAAACTCACAAAATTAGTAAAATAAAAAGATACATTAAAAATAAAAATAAATACTGCTATTATATACTAAGTAGGTATACATATTTCATCAGCGATAGCCTTATAACTAATTGAAGAAAATAGGGAGTTATCTGATGAAAAAGGTTTTGTATAAAAATAACCTGTTTTCCCCAATTATTTACCACCAGAATCCACAGACCCAAGTGGCAGGATATACAACTGACCATCAGTATAGCTATAGACATTTGATATAGGTGGATATATATAGATTTAGGCAGGTGGGTGTTCAAGTACGTTTTTTGTGAAGGAACCAGTTTCAATTCGGGTGTTTAGGAAACATACAGCGCACGATCGCTTACTATTATTATAATATATTATTTAACTCACTTGCTAGTTAGTCTGTTTGATGGTTAGTTTGGGTCAAATCGTAGAAGTCAATTTTGAACCAGACTCCGCAGCCTGGTTAGGCTGAAATGTTGTACCTATGGTATAGCAATATTAAAGTACGACGGGCAAAAAAACTTGTCATAGAAATATTCCTTTTAACAAAACTTAGGTGCTTTAATATAAATAATAGGATAAGTAAATAGTTTCCTTTAGAAAAAGGGACACCAACGTCTAACAGTTAATAGGGTTAAGAACCTTCGAAGTTGATACATACCTAGATACGAAAAAATATTTTCAGGAGATTGACGCCTAACTACATACCTTAACTTTAACTTAAAAATTAAATTATAAATGTACCGGTAATATTACAAAGTAAGGGATTTATAAATTTTTAGATAGGTAGGTAGGTACGTGGCGAGTTTTTTCTGACTAAAGACTAGAAACGGATTACAGATTACGTGACGTCATAACGGTTTTAATCAACGATCATTTCTATGGTTTTCTTTCATATGTGCGACCCGTGAGAGAGAGTTTACCTATGCACAGATTTTTTTTGACAAATTAATGGTTATAGCGTGTTTTCACGAATGTCATTCATCATGAGTAGGTATAGCTTAGCTGCTGTAGATGGACACCTGCGGCTCTAATAAGGTTGACATGAGGATAAGTTATCCCCATCATAACTCTTTCTCTCTTTTCGATATTAGTACGACAGAGACGCACTGAGGGATAAGATGGGTTAACTTATTCTCGTGTTAACCTTCCGAGGGCCGCTGAGTAAGGTAGCCAAGGTGCCTAAAGACAGGTTAATATAGCTATAAAGCCATACGTATAGGTAGGCGGGGAATGGGTATTTACTGGGCAGACTGGGACCACGGCCGATTTCTATGCCCACTTTTGTACCTACCATGGTTCCATACGAGCCAGCGATTGTCATCAAATTTAATGACCATTAACGTCTGTTCCAGCACCATAGCCCGAGGCATTAAGCCTTAATTTGCAACGGTTAATGAATGAATATCTATTTTAGAAAACTCATTATTAATAGGCAGGTAGTTATGTTTGGGATCGGCATAACGATTCATTAAATTCTATTGTTATAGCTATACATAATGCTGTTGACTGAAAGGTGTATATAATATTGAATGATTGAACAAAACAGTATGGTATATTCGTTTGCAAAAATGTGCCCTTAGGAACTCCAATTGTTCTAATGAAATACTTTTAAGGACCCACTTCAATAAAAGTACCTTCTTGATTTAGTTATACTTATAGGAAATCCTAATATTCAAGTTACTCATTACAACATACAGAGCTGTGCGCGAGGAATAGGTAGATCCACCAATAGGATTACTTCATTTTGAAAAGACCGCATTCCTATTGGTGGGGTTTTTCCCCGCTCACTGCTTAGCTGCCTCGCACATCTCTGGAAACGCAGCCAAGATCAGTACCATTACCACGAGTTTACGCAAAGCGTTATCGCTATAGAAATCTATTGGAAATGTTGCAAATACAAGTAAAAGGGGCCGAGCGATAGTTCCCGACGAAGAGAAAGGTTTGCGTAAACTCATGGTAATGGTACGGTTCAACTCAAGCGGCAGGGCGCCCGGCCGAGTAAGTCGGGTGTGTCGTGAGATTACCTATCTCACCGGCGACAAATTTTTCTTTGTGATAAAATCATCGTTATTCATTAAAATGTACCAACTATCCTATTACAATTTCAACCGGTACTTTTAAGTGAGATCTTAATTAATTGAATTTTTTAAATTAATTTTTATGTTATGCATTATTAAGTACCTCTTATGGGTAACCAATTTTTCTGCATACGCACTGCTGAACTTATTAATTTGGAAAATTACTTCGATAAGAATATTAAGGACCTCATGTATAACTGTAAATAGTAAGAATATAAATAACAATTTAACAACGTTTCTGAAAACTGCCATCCCTAGTTCCTAAAGAACTTTTCAGAAACGTTGGCAGCCCTATTTGTTATTTATATAAGGACTATCTTACACATGAGGTCATTAGTGACTAAGAACCTACCTATGTTTCTGAGTCGGTGCCTACTGAATAAACACATGTCTTCTCTCAAATGTAGGTCATGGCACAGGCGTCCTCTTAACCTATTTCTGTCCAGCATCCCTAATCGATACCTAACTAGGGTTAGTAGGTAAGCATTCATCTCGGTAATAAATTCTTAACTTCCGAAATTCCTCAATCGCCGGTAAGTTCTGCATTTAAATTCTTACCTTGCGCTGCGCTTCAGCGGCAAATCCAGACTTGGCTGCTCTATTGTTGGCCATTTTAACTAACTAATTTGAATTAATAAATCACAGACACTTGGAGTCACTCCGGAGATGTATTTAAGTAAACAGCGCGGGTTCGCGAGACACAAGTTGTGTGTGTGAGTGTGTATGGATGAATGACATCATGCGGCGACGCCGCGAGCCTCGGGGAAGGGAGTAGTGTTGCGCGGGTATCGATAGTCCGTGTAGATGGACAGTTAAGCCTAGTTGGCTTAGTAGCAATAAAAAATATTCCAAAGATCTTTTCATTTAATGTTTCTACTTTCGTGATTTCATGCCAAAAGTTATAATTCTCCTTTTTGTACTTACTGAGTAATAAAGATTAAATAAATAAATATTTTAACATTTTCAACACTCAACTGTGGTAGCTAATGTACTTAGTTGTAAAAATGATTTCCGTTGACAATATGCCAGTCGGCGCAGTTAGATCCATTCTTAGTGTTTAGAAATAATTATACACAAATAAATATAATGGTAAATTAAATACAACAAGCACAAGGTAAATTAAATATGACAAGCAGCCAACTGAGCACTTTTTATGTTATAACGCTATGCTGTAATCTCCCCTCGTTTGGGCTCTTAAGTAGAGCTGGTTTTGAATGATAGTTATACGTAACAACTTATTATTATTCGATCGTGCTAGAGGGGCTGGTCTACTCACAAGTCAACTTGATAGGTTCGAGAAAATAAATGGCTAACTCTTATTTTTTTTTAACAATCAACCGATAAATAAGTTGGTTTGTGGTTGGTGGGATATCACGAAATCACAGAAACTACAAATATGAAATTTGATATGTAGGTTTCTTTAAGGGTATGGAATCCGCTAAGAAAGAATTTTAAAATTGGGGTTTAAAGTCGCCCGCGGTATTTGCCATACAGCAAGTACCGCGTCGCGCGTCGGCCGCTAGTTATGTTATAATATAAAAACACAATCGAAGAAGTTTAACTTCATGCAAATAATATTTTTATCGATAAATACAGTCGTTCCCAACGCGCATCACTAGACGTTCGAAATGTAAAACGAAAACCAAGTATGGAGTACAATGAGAGCAAGCGAGGCAACAACAGCTGTCCTTACGCTCTAACGTCTCGCCGCTGTGGCGGCAACCGGCAAGGTGATCTGATAGGTAGGTACCGAAGGAAGGAAGGAACGGTTTTGGGAATCGTAAAGCAGGTAACTAATGAGAACGAAACATAAAGTTTTGAAAGTAAGGCAAGTCTGTCAGTTAGGGAAAGGTAAAATTGTATAAATATTAAGACATACTTAACTGAGTGAAATGTTACTTAAGTAGCTTGTTTTAATTGCCGACCAGTTTCGCTTAAAGTAGTCTACCTAGTTACGTAGATTATAAATGTGAGCGTGTTATTTTCAGAAATTTCAGTTCCTAAAATCATTAAGTATTAAAAAAAATATGATGTAAAAATACTATTCGGACTCATGCCAAACTGAAAATCTTAAATATCTGTAGTTCGTAATAAGATAGAAATTATTAATATTATGAAAAGAAACTTCTTTTAGACTATTTCTTACTCCACCTAGTGCTTTATTTTGTTACTACCAACGCAGCTACATTGTCATTACACAGCCTGCTGTTCGCTTCATTCGACTATATTAGTTCACAACTGTTTAGTTAGATGGCAGTGAAACAAATATTTAGAGTAGATTTCGGAACGACCAGTACAATTCTAAAAAAAAAATTAAAGGAGGAAGCATGGAGGTATTTAGTGATTGTATGAACTGGTTTCTACAAAAATATTTTTTTTTTCTGTTTAAGAAAAAATATGTCATTCGTCTGTCAATACTTCTATAACAGCATGCCAATATGAAATACAGCGAAAAATGAATCAACAAATGTAAAATTAACAAGTAACCAAAAATATAAGAAATGTAATCAAGAAGTACTGAAACGATCAAAGCGGAGTGGCTCTTTGCTTAGTCCATCAATTAAAAAAAAAATGGAACCTAGACGAAGGAGTCGGAGGAGAAGAATGGGAAGATGCCACTCTCAAGTTTTCACGCCACAGCAGCGGTCAAGGACCAGCGGTCACTTCAGTTTCCTTCAATGGCTCTTCATCATGGGAAGCCTGATCGCCCTTATATACATGATGATGGAATACCATTGTAAAACCTGCAACGCCAAATGCGATCTCAACAAGATCTCGAAGAGTATCGACGAAATTGTGGTGAATGCCTATTCGTACTTCATGCCCAGTCCTGGACGAAAACGAAGCAGCTTCAGGCACCGAAATAAATAAACGAAAACTTTAATCATTCATTCATAAAATCTTTGAAATGGCAGTCGTGTTTTCAGTATCATGCAGAGCTGTTAGTGTTCAAATCTAATTTCTTACCAGCCATTTTTTACATTCCACAATTAAAGCTTCTAGAATAAATATATATGTAGATTTTATTCTCAATTTCTTTGAGGGCAAGAACATAACTCTACAGCTATCATAAGAAAAGTACATTATAGTGCTTAAATAAGTACTTACTTAAATTCTATCGTTAATTTCCAGGTAAATGTTGCTAGTATGAATGAACGCTATCGCGCCTTAGAAGACAAAGTTGCCAAATTTTCTCAAGAACTGCCTAAAATAGAGGGGCAGATAGAAGTCCTGGAAGCGTTAGCGAACACCTTAGAAAACAGCAGATATGGGTGGAACCCAAAAACGCACCTAGCATTGCCAAGTGTGGAGGTGTACCTCACTCAACCAATCAATAAATTCCCAAACCACCCAAAGAGAAACTGTACCAAGATGACAATTCCTTGCGCTAAACCAGTCCAAGTTTATTAAAACTTTTTTAAATTAAAAAAAAATACATTTATTTTAAAAACCTTTATTGTTTCATTAAAAATCATTACCCAAACAAGATAGAGATTGTGATAGTATCAATTCTAATAGTTGAAGTTTTCATCGCTGTCCTCATGATAGTCGCGATCGAAGCAACTATGAACGCAAGAACAACACAATTCTTTTCTAGAAGGAACATCTGCAAAACGAGCAACAGCATTGACACCAGTTGATTTAAGAGGGTACCCGGTCAACGTTGTAGTATTTCTCATATCTACTCTACATTCCTGAATAAAGTCCCTTACAGACTTTTTGTAGGTTGTGCCCGTACTAATCAGTTTTTTTGATTGCATCATATCTCCAACTTGAATTTCCTTTGGACAATTTTGGGTTTTGTAAGAGGCAGTTTTTTGAGAGCTTTCTGAAGGTTTATTTGATTCTATTGAATTTTTGTATGTTGGTTTCTTTTTCGTGACTGCCGCTATTTCTTGTAGCTCTGTGTAAAGACTATCGTAAGCCGTTCCTATGTTGTTAACAGCCTTCTGCGAAAAAATGTTGCAAATATTACTTTTATTATAATTCACCGGATAATTAAAAGCGGACGCTACGCTACGCCTGAAGGGTTCCGTAGCCGTCACTACAAACGAATCAGAGTCCTTAGTGTAAGTGTAAGTCATAACAAACGTTTCGAATGCGTTTGCGTAGAAGTCTCTATTTCCTTATGACGAAACCATTAACGCATTCGAAACGTTTTTTATGATTCAAACTTACACTAAGAATTCGGTCATGGATGGCATGGTGGTGGGAAAGTTCTTTTTGCAAGTTTTCCCGAAAGGTTATTTTCTAAAGAGCAGCGAGAGGATTTATGGTCGAATTAACAATTACGCCACTTAATTAAGCATTCGATCCGGGAATAAACAGTCAAGTCTGCTTTAACCAGCTGTCAACTTTGTGCATAAACGTTGGTTTGATCAAAGATCATTTTGGGTGGGCTTTTTGTTGTGTGGCTTCGATTTTATTAAAATACTTCATTTTTATAGAAAACACAATTGGGTAGGTTGGTGAAGACATGGTGGGCCATTAGTTTGCAAATAGCAACACAGATTTTTTTCTAAACTATTTATGAAATTATGCGGTACAAAGAATGAGAAATTTAACGCCATTTTGTACATTTTTGACTACGATGGACCGTTTCACAGGAAAGCAACGTGGTTATTGTGTTAAACACTCTAAAAAAAACCGATGTTACGTTACTATGCGATGCCTTTTTAGGATTGAATGTGGATTACGTATAACTTACTTAGTATCCCAGCATCAATTTAATTAAAGTTGTGGTCAATAAGTTTATAGAAACTGTTTCAACAACGAATACTAAGCAAACAGGGCGGTTGCTTACCAGAAGTGAGGATTGTCAGCATCTTTCATAAAATTGCGTAGTCGGTTGCAGGAGTGGCATTTATTTTCTACTAATTACTTATAATAAATACCTAATACTAGTGGCTCCGTGAGCTGAAGACTTCGCGACAAACTTAACTTTGCCGTTGGAAACTGATATCCCCATACATCGACATAGGTTGTAGTCAGTTTACCAACACCGCAAATAAGTTTGTAATCGCAAAAACCCGCATAACTTCGCCATTTTGAAAAAATCGAAAAACTGAATCGACAATTTTTTTTAAATATAATAATCAAACCTGCTCACAAAAATTCAAGAGAATCGTTTGAGAACTGCGGCCTGTAGACGAGAACAAATGGACAGACGCTGGACATAGAAAACATTTTTGCCGAAGCTGAAACGGAGACGCTTCGCTCGCTTCGCTCGCTCGGTCGAAAATTGCATTTGTAGTTTTGCCTCTATCATGTTTCTAAAAGAGCAGAAACTTATGGCTCACCTGTATTATAATTTATTTTGTTACTGGACGTTCTAGGGACCAAGTATCTAAAGATAATTAATTTTTATTTCATATCGTTTATTCAGGAGATCGTGGCTCTGTAGGGACGGCATGCTGCACTTTGTGTACGTAGCTTAAACTGAACTATCATACCTTGAGTGAATATAAACTAGTCTTCATTTGAGTCACTTCTGATTTAATCATTAACCTCTCCCATAAGTTAAGTCCCATATGCCCGACGACGGCGACCATGCCAACAAACATGACTGATTCTGCAATTACAGTTCTCACTGACTTATGGCGCCGAACAGGCATTTTTTAAATTTAATTTAAATGTTCGGTTTTCTTATTTTAACTACATTTTATTATTTTCTGTTATTTTATTTGACTATGTCAATTTCACATAATATTTTACTTGTCAAATATAAACTAACAAAGAAAACGTAGGGAATGTTCTACAGAATAAAAACTAAATCTTGAAGCTTGTCCTTAATCTGTGGTATTTGGTACCATGATTTGCTACATTCGGTCAAATAAGGGTCAAATATAAAGTCATAGACAAGATTCTAATTTCGTTGGTACTATGGAGGAAAAGGGTTATGTAATGTGTTGGTACAAGTTCAGAAGAATGAATTGTAGGTGCCCAATTGCCAATGGTAAATTATTAAGGATTTCTGGGCGCTTCATGGCCTGCGCTGGCTAAACCTTATGAGATGCCTACGCCAAAATAATCATAATTTACTAAAGAATTGTAATAGGGTTGAATAAGTCCTACAGAAAAGAGGGCAATGGCTGTATCTATCTCCTAAGGTCCACTTTCGCTATTTCCAACCGGAAATTAAACAACAATTTCTTGATCACAGATTTTATTTAAGTATTGCGTCTAGTTTACTTGCGTCGTTCTGGAGTCGTTTTTTTTAGCATCAAATGAGCTCGTGTATACATAGGACATGATGGCGATTTCCTGAAATATAAATAGAGATGAATGCTTAATTTATTCTTCCTAGCGCTTTTTCCCGTCTACGCTTGCGCTACGGGGTACGCTTTGATCATGATCCCGGGTTCGGCAGGTCGGGTTATTACAGTGGAGCGACTGCCGTCTGACCTCCGTAACCCTTGTGATAGGGGAACCAGACCAATTGGATCATGGTTACACATTTAGTTCACGATGTTTTCCCTCACCGTAAGAGCATCGGTTACCGCAATTCGCATGCAGATAATATACATAAGTTAGAAAAACTCATTGGTACATGGCAACCGCTTGAATTCGAACCCGCAGCTCAATTACGCAGCACAATTGGTATCGGTTTGGCTCGAAATGCAAACCAATTTAGTCTTAACTCTATGTAAATAAGGGCACAATTAGTTTACTTTTCGCGAAAGCGATACCACTTGGTGTTACGTAATTGAGCAGCCGGACCTCACGATCACGAGTCAACATCCTTAGCCATTAGGCCACCGACGCTCTAGATGAATACTTAATTTACTTAAGTTTATAATTAGATATAGGTTACTTTTAAACTTAATGCGTATCCCGCAACGCATTAAGTTTAAAAGTTATATATTAATATCCCCATTGGCTTCAGTGTCAGATGAATAAGCAGTGTTCCGTTTGCACCACTTTTCGTCACTGTGCAAGCTTTTTGAGAACAATGAGACTTGGCGCATTATCTGCAAATATACGCAAACCGTTCTCGTTATCGAAAACTATCGCTCAGTCTCTGTTACTTGTATCGGCAACAAACAGTATTTCCGATAGATTTCGATAACGAGAACAGTTTCCATAAACTCATGGTAATGGTACAGGCTATGAGTTGTGAAATTATTTCAGCACGTCTAGCACAACCTGCTCGCGAGTAATTTGTCGCCCGGTGCATCCCTTACATATTTGACAAGTTTGACAGAGACGCAATTGGCATGTCGTGCTAGCCCCCCAGACGATATTTAAATGACAAGCCTGACATTTTACATTATTTAATTTTAATGGCATGCCTTACTCTCACTATTAAAAGATTCTTTGATGACCAGCGCCTCTATTAGGGAACACTAAGTGATTCTGTAGCGACTCGTAAGCGAGATTTCTCATCCCACTCTTCCCTATGACGCGTAATGCGTAAGAGCGAGATGAGAACTCTCGCTCACGAATCGCTACAGAAATAGAGGCGCAGTTTAGAAGTACTTGGATCAGAGAACGAGAGTACCGCAAACATTATTTTTGATTTAGTGTTCAAGTAGTGTAGTTTATTGGTGTTCAAAGTTCGTCCGTTTTCTCAAACAATGTCGCGTGGCACGTGCCGTCTCGTGTCAAAAGACGCCGTCAAAGAAATCTTACGATAACGTATAATCCCCGGCACATAGGGTGAACGAAAACGGTCGTCCGCGCGGGTACAACTATGGTTAATTCGCGGCACGTCAGTAGAACTATGACCTTGAATGCACAGGGCATTTTCGGGTCTCAATCGAATTGCTGTATAAGATGCGATGCGAGGGGTCGCGCGTACCTAACCATAGTCCCTGCGCAGACGACCGCCATTTTGGTTCATCTTATATGCCGGGGATTATACAAACGAATTCATACTAAATATAAAGCTAACCGAGTTTACACTTACTTTATGTGAGTTGTTACAAATTGGGGAGAAGATTCTGCGAAAGAAACCGACTTTTGTTTGTTTGATATGGAAGGGCTCCGACTTCGTGGTCGGCAAGCTTTTGTTGGTGCAGATTGACATGTCTCGGACATCTGTCGTCTATAAAAAGTTTCATACAATCTTGATCAACTTTTAAAAATTGCTGTTATCTTTTGTACCTTATCGCCACTCCTTTGATGTGTATACGTAAGCTTACGCATGGAATAACGGTCGTAAGGTACAAAAGCGTGCAGTTACTTATGAAGTTATTAATAATTCTACGAAATTTTTATCGTAAAAAATTATAACAAGCGTGACCTGATGATGAGGCCGAGGAACGACCGGCCAAGTGTGCGTTGGACCATGCGTCCCCCATACCGGAGGTAAAAACTGTAGTATATGAATTAGGATAGAGCACAAATATTTTAGGCACACATCTAACAATTTTGGTATTTTCTGTAATAACTCAAGCAGTTGCGTCCCAAGACACAAGTTAAGTGGAACTGATGATGAAGACCATAGATAACCAGCGGAAATCCTCAATTATTAGTATTTTCCGGGTGGCGATTAGATTAGATTAGCTATATATAAAATATAATATAAGTGAGTATTGGATATATTCTACTAAGTTATAAGTGAGGATATTGGATGTATTGACCTAATACTAACAGTTTCCGTACCGTCGTCCCGCATTGCGCATTGAAGGCAGCACACGTTGTCAGCCACCGTCAAGCATGCCGCTTCTGCGCGATCCACCTCCGTCTATAAGAAATCAAAACTGCAAGTGCACATAACTCTTCCACGGCTTTTTTTTTATTAAAGTCTACCAGCCGCTTGCCAAGCTCTATACAGGCTCTATTAGGTTTATTTTGATGTTGGATTAATTAATATAAAATGGGTCTAAATAAAAAGTTACCGTCATTGTCTCTAGTACTTGCTTCATATTTTTGAGCTCGTTGTTGGCGTGGATTTTACTAGAAATATCCGGTATGAGGTAACTCAGGACAACCACGATGACCACGGTGGCTACTGTCAAGTAATTTCCCGTCATCATGGAATATGCCGTCCAGAAGTAGTTGGTGGCTATGGTAAGGAGATCGCCGTTGTTCATGGCGGACAGGGCTCTGGCTTTGGGTCCCGAAAGTTTGTTTTTGCGCTTAGATGAAAGTTTCGTGGTCCTGGTGTATGAACCTGATTATAATAATAATATAAAATGTAGTAGGTATTCAATACAAACTTTAAAAAAAATTAAAGTTTATAGCGGTAACTTCCGACTGTTTATTTATTTATTTCGGATGCGTCTGCCGCATCAATCCATAGGCTACAATAAGCTAGGTCCCACCTTACGGCTACCCGAGCAGAGGCAGACTGATTAAGAGCTGGAGGGACGACTTGGATGTATTTGAAATAAAAAAACAGACTCTTAACAGAGATGAATGGTGAAGAGAGCAAAAAACCTAATAAAAACCGATTGATTGATTCTTGACTTCAGACAGACAGACCTGGCAGATTTGTTCTTGCTGTAGGCATCATCCGAAGGTAATGGTCTATCGTCTTTGATTGTGCAAAAAAAATTGCTATGGCCTCAATTTAAAAGCCTTGCGAGTCGGCATATCTATTTAAACCACGTTTTAATCCACAAAAGTGCATGAGGCTCTTTTCTTACCTTTTGACTAGGCTATATTAGCTTTATCTTATCTTGTAGTATTTATTTTTTATGTCCATTGACTGACAAACCAGCAGACGGCCCACCTGATGGAAAGTGGTCACCGCCGCACATGAACATCTGCAACACCAGAGGTGCTGCCGATGCGTTGCCAGTCTAGGGAGGATGGGGAATGGGGATAGGATGGGGATGAGGGAAATAGGCCTCCGGATTTCGTCACTCACCGTACGAAACGCAATAGCAAGCTATTACTTTACGCCGATATTCTGTGAGAGTGTGGTACTACCCCGGTCAAGCCGGCCCATTCGAACAGTAATCATCTAGTGAGGATTACTGTTTGGCTCTACCACTACAGAAAATGGTGTGGGTTCCTTATGTATACACTTCGCTATGAGATCTTTTGTGTAGTTACTCCCCTCTTAAGCATTTAGTCCATAGCATCCTTCGAATTATGCCTTGAATTATGCCTTGAATTACCATGGTTCTGGATACCCATTGCCATGGAATTTCATTTTTAATCTCGCAAGGGAGTCACGTTTACGCATGCTATGCTTCATCGTTTCCTTTTCGTCTTAAATTTTACAAACTATATTGTCATAAAGCACCATCATTGCTAAGATATTCTTAACCCTAAAGTGACCCGTGAGCACCCTAATTATGTTTAGAGGATGTTTTTAAATGTCACTTACCTATATAAAAGCGACCACACCTCGCCATACCTTATTATATTTACATATTTTTATGCTGCACTTTTTTTTGAAAGGCTAATGACACAAAAACAAAGATGAATACACATTACACAGCAGAAGACAGCATAAAGAACCGAATATATGAAAAGGCTGTACAAAAAGTTTGTATATAATAATAACAATAAGTTTTGAATGAATTAATAATATTACTCTAATAATGTTTCTGATTATATAAGTATAACTAGGGGACCGGCCACAGCTTCGCCCGCGGTATGTTTCATACAAACATTATCACCCCTTTAGGAATGGAATTTCGAAAAATCCCTCCTTAATGCACCTCTAGGGTACTCAAGGAATGTCTCCTCCAAATTTCGAACCTCTAGGACTACCCGTTTAGGCTGTGCGTTGTCTATAAGTGAGTCACGGTACTATTTTATATGTATAGATAATTTAAGCTCAGTGTTATACGTTTATAAGAGCTATATGTATTAACAAAGACGTTTTATTTTATTTAGAAAAAGTCTATTTTTTGTTCTACATGGAGGGTTCATTGTGGATGGAATTCATAAATGTCTAATATCTAGATATTTTCTACCAGGATATATAAAAGAATATTGAATAGTAGACAAAAAGAAACCTTTAACCACATTTTTGCAAGTACTGCAATTGCGATTATGAGGGCAGTATCAAGCAAGTAGCAATTGGCAAGTAAGTATGAAAGGGCAAGAAGTATCTAATTGTATAATTCACAGAAGCGGTACAGAAACAAGCTTCTTTGTCTATATGCAACGGGTTTTACATATGGCAAAACATCAATCTCGCAAAATTAGACTTCGGGTTAACGTTATAGAGCTTTGACATGCGTACAAGTTGGTTTACCTATCTATAAAAAGTATACTCAAAGAGAGCTATTAAGGGCAGTCTATTTTCCATAATCCTCAATAAAGTTGCAATATTTCCTCGGCACCATGATGGATCGGCGTGCGGCCCTGTGATTTATACCGCTATTACAAAGCCTATTCCATTGTTTTTATTCCTTTATTTTGTGTAAGAAATTTCTACCAAAGGATAGCTGTGAATGTAAAGTCCACATAAGCTTAGTGCTTGTTATTAATATTTATCACTTTGTGCTGAACTGCTTAATGACAGCTGAATCATAACCGCACAGAACTATATCGAGATAGAAGGAAAGAGTGTACTTATGTTCCCGCGTGCCAAAAAGATGACGTGAGATCATCTTTGTGTCTAACAACGGCGGTGGCGCGCCGGGGGACGGTGGGAGTGGCGGTGCCTAGACTCGGTTTGCCGCGTGCTAATCGATCCTTTTGCATCGTTTTCGACTTATGCTTCCCGTCACTAAATTACACTCGTGATATCAAAGTAAATGAAACATGCTCAGTTTCCATACAAATCGGGGAACTCTTTCCTTCTTTCTCGATATTGTTCTGTGCATAACCGTTTACACTTAGGTGTTAGAAAATAGTAGTTTATGCAATGGTTGCATAATGATAGGCCTTAAAACACTAGTTCGGTTCTCATGAAACGAGCTTTAGCGAGTTTCATAATAAGATCGCACGTGTGTTTTAAGGCCAAATTATGCAGAGTTGCATACATAACTTTATCTACACACATATTATAAATCCTCCATGATATGGTCAGAAACAATATTTTCTGGCAACAAGTTATTTGTTGCAATCGTGGCTGCATATTTCCGATATCCGGCGCATTTTCACATCACACACACTCCGAGAAGACTACTTACTATTCATATTTTCAACTAAAATGTAAATTACAAACAACTTTTTCTATTCAATTCAACAACAATTCTACTTTCGTTCAGCAAAACACCAACATGGTGGCAATTCGATCCTCCGTCAAGACCATTTTTTTTTTAATCATAGACAAGCGAATGAAGTCTCTATTCTCAGGTCACTCGAGATCAAATGTCGTTCGGTTTATATTAAAAAAACATACTGAATTGATGTTTCGTATCAATAACTGTTTAATATCTATGTATACTAGAGTAGAGACCCACTTGACTTTTGACAGCTGTTCCAAATTTAATCTCATTTCTTTACTAAAAACGATAAAGAAATAACATTGCAGCACTGGTTTTTCCTAATTGGTTGTCAAAATGGTGGTCATTTCCTATGGTTTTTGATTAAACAATGGAGGTTTTATGATATGGGTGTAGATAAACATTATTCAAACATCTGCGATGATAGAAGAACTTGAATCTGAAGCAAAAACAGATAAATTATTGTGGACAAGACATTGGTTGTTACGAAGTGATGATATTAGCATTTCAGGGCCTCTATTCGGGTACGTCCAAGTGATATTGCAGCGACGCGCGTGATTCTCATCCCACTCTTCCGCACGATGCGTAATGCGTAAGAGCGGGATGCGAGTCTCGCTCGCGAGTCGCAACAACATCGCTTGGACGTTCCCGTATAGAGGCGCAGCTCAACTTTTAGGAAGGATTATAAAATGTTTATCAGAATCCTGCCCGCGAGTCAATTGTAACTCAGTGCATCCCTTGCATATTTGACTCGTTTGACAGCGACGCACTGTGACAAACGACTCGCAGGCATGCTAGCCTTCGGTAGGTAACTGAACGAATGAAGATAAATAAAAAGAATGATCGCAACATAAAACTCTAAAATATAGCGAATGCGGTACACTTGCCATTTAAACTTGTAGATAAGCACGTGCCGCGGCTGTTCACACGACTTGACAAGCAACAAGTAATTAGTTTAATAGGGATCTTCGCTTGTTGGTTAGTAAACAAGTCGGCCTTCTTGCACTTGCCAGATTCACTAATGCTTAGCACTAACAAGCTTGTAAACACGTGGTAACAACTGAGAATTACAAGTGCATGCATAGGAACTGTAGCTGAAATACACGCACAAACTATACATATAGGGATACTACGTATACACAGGCAATTGGGCAGTAATCACTTAACTACCCAACTGCACAGCTGCAATAGAACAATCAATTTTATTTACGTCTTTTGTGGTGGGGATACCGACCGACCAACTTGCGGCCTTCACGAAGCAGGAATTCTGGCCGAGGGGTGTCGTATTCCGTCGTTTTCGTGGACGGTTATTGGACACCGAGAAACCGTGTTACACGGCGCAGACCAAACGTGTCACCTAGTTATTTAAGAGTTTCATTTTAACTGTTTTTATGTTAAGAGGGTAGCAAACGAGCAGGCGGGTTACTTGATGTTAAGCAATCACCGCCGCTCATGGACACCCGCAACACTAGGAGAATCACGGATGCATTGCCGGCCCTTAGAGAAAGGAGTAGGCTGACAATCAGGCAGACGGCTCACCTGATGGAAAGTGGTCACCGCCGCCTATGGACATCTGCAACACCAGAAGTGCTGCCAATGCGTTGCCAGTCTAGGAAGGATGGGGATGGGATGGGGATGAGGGAATGTCCTCCGGATCTCGCCACTCACCGTACGAAACGCAATAGCAAGCTATTACTTTACGCCGATATTCTGTGAGAGTGTGATACTACGCCGGTTGAGCCGACCCATTCGAACAGTTATCATCTAGTGAGGATTACTGTTTGGCTCTACCACTACCAAAACTTACTTATGTATGTTAGTATTTTAGGTATTTATATTATGGGCCTTGTTGCCTGAAATAAATGGTACTATATTATATTATTGCCTAACGATATCGCAAATTATTTTGCTAACTAACATAACTCTTATGAACTTAACAGCAAAGGCGGTCTCATTGTAAAACCATCGCAATTTCTTTCGCTTAGGCAATGTTGAATAGAGGCCCTGGATTCAAACTACATGATGTTGCGTTGAGAGGGTCGTTGAGAGAGACGGGCTAGTTTTTTGGCAATTTATTGCTGTAATTTGGGCCATTCCCAATATGTAATGTTATTCACTACTGGGAACAAAACATGTTAACTTTTGGGGATACCCCGAAATGCAGTAATCAATTGCCAAACACATTGCTGGTTTACAAGCAACTTTAGTTGGACTCTGTTAACCGCCGTTGTCTGAATTTTAAGACACAAAATATCCAGCTCATTTCACCGCAGTCTTAAAATTAAGACAAATAACTAACACGTCTTTTTGTGGCACCTTTGGATAGGTGGCAACACGGACACGCCCGATGAAAATTTAACGAGGGTTAAAATATGAATTATTTTATCAAAGGTGAGTACATTTTAGTGTCATAGTGAAATATCGGCTCATTTTATGGGGTGCGCGTACTCGTGGTCAAACGACAGCGGGCAGTGATTGATTGCTGCCGCGGTGGGCCGCTGAAGATGGATGCGCGTCGGACTGTTTTTGTGGTCGTATCGAATGAATTGAGTTTGATTTTATGAGAAAAAGGCAGTCAAAAGGCTGAGATAACTTCAGTTTCACACCATTATTTTATTACTGCCCTGTTTTACCTTTTCGGCAAATGGTATAAGGTTCACTTTTGAGTATGTAGTACTAGTTTTCGCTGCAGCACCATGCTATTCATTTGCATAGAATAAGTTAACAGTAACAGAATAACTAATAAAAGATATTATTTGTAATTATTTTATTTTTAACTTTTAATTTGACTATTATAATCAATTCATTATCGACAGTCCATTATATGTAAACAATGAAGGATTTAAAAAGGAAAAAAACGTAATGGCATTTTTGCCCAATACGAAATTTTATTTTGCTTACATTTTTTTTATTAATTAATTAAAATGACTAATTATTTTTATTTTCTTACATAATTATTATTCTGTAAAACTTATAAAAGATCGTTCAGAACTCATACAATTCTGTTACACTCTGGCAGATAATTTCAAACAGTTTGAAATAAGTAAGTTTTTTTTATGTTTCGTGACAAAACACACATTAAATCCTGAATGTGCACGACTGCCTTAGTTGCCTTTTCTAGATTTCTGTTCAAATTACAGTAAGTAAGTATTTATTTAGTTGCAAAAATACTATCATGTTTACATCATTCGTCATCATCATCATCATTCTTCACTCCTCTGCTGCACTGGGAGTGAAGAAATAGCATAGAATGCGTGCAGATGCTTATCATCCTGGCATGTCGTAAAAGTCGACTAAGGGACGGGTCCTCTCCAACATGGTGGACTATCTGTTTGGGCGATGGGCTGATCACCTGTCACCATTCGGTTCATCATACCATCTTAGGACTAATTAATCGAACGTGGCCACAAGTAGTCTTGTGGCTCTGCCCACCCCATTAGGGATTTCGGGCGTGATAATATGTATGTATTATGTATCATCATTAGGTACATGCAACAAACGCGTCTTTCTTTTCATCAAACAAAGATGGAAGACGTAGTTATGTAGGATTATAATAAAATATCACCTTATTCCATTTATAAAAACATACCTAAAATGCATCGATAAACTATATTTACAGCTCACGCCTTTTGATAGTAATTAATTCGAGAATCAGTCATATATCATTCGTAAGTTGAGAAGGCTACTCATAAATCATACGGACTCATAAGATACACCTAGTTGGCAACTGGCATAATATATTACGTCACACATGTAATTTCTGAAAGTGAACTTCTATGTTTACTCGAAGTAGTCGCAACAAAATAGACTAGACTAAGGTCTGTTGACCGAGAGTTGATAAATATTATGATATCGTTTCACAATAGCGACTGTCGCTTAACTATCGCAAACTGTATGACGGGCGTCGCTTATCGCCTCGCGCACTGAGTTTCGTGGTACGAGGAACGCACATGTTGTCAACTGCGGTGTCGCGCCGGGAGAACGGAAGCGAAAAAAATACCAATCGCCATATTGCAAATTAATGTCTTATATGTGCGCGTCAAATGTCACAAAAATTCAATAATCTGCACCGGCTTCGGCCAAAGAAACGAAAAAGAAAAATATCTATGACACATATTTAAAACGCGTTGAGTATGGATATGACGTGTCTTGTGTCTTTCTATGTATAATAATGTCATTAGCTTGGAGTGTGTCGTTGGGGTGTTCTGTTCGCGTTTTGCTTTCTGTTTATACAGTTAGGCTATTCAATAATAATATTCTATAAAAAAAATATGTATCATTTTTCCCTTTAATTTTTTATCATCTTCAGTAAAAATAATTAGCGGGCCGCTTGTTGTAATGAGTTAAGAAGCCCTAACTTTTTACTTTTTTTATCAACTCTCTCCGAACAGACCTTAGAGTAGACTGATTTTGTTACATACTTTTGTGAACACAACAGGCAGTGGTTGGGTTGAATACAGATCTTCAAAATACTCTTCTTCTAAGCGGGCTGTTATATATGGGGGAAATCTTTACACAAGTCGATCTAGTCCTAAAGTAAGCTCTAAAGGCTTGTGTTATGGGTACTAGACGACGATATGCATACTTTCATATAACATCGTGCTCATCACACAAATATTTGCCCTTGCCGGGGATCGAGCCTGGGACCACTTCGGAGACAGGGTCATTAAGAAGTAGACTAACCGCGCGTCGTCAAATGTTCTATGTTATAACACTTTTCTATGATGTTCTGTCCAAGTTTCTTTCGCTTTGCCCTCAGATGAAATCGACGGCCGGCGCTCCGGTTTAGCTTATAACATTTTTATACGAATACGAATTTAATATCTGTAGTAATTTGATAATAAAAATAGAAACGTTTTCTGGTTAGGTTAGGGCTGAGACGGATAAACAAATATATACACAATTCCTGAGGGTATAACGATAAACGATTCCTATGCGGAAGAAGTGCCTATCGGGCAAAACCTAATTGGCTCCGTGAGCTGTAGACCTCGCAATCGACAACCTTAAATTTGCCGTTGGAAAACTGTTATCACCATAAATCGACATGTCACCGCTATTTTGAAAAATTTCAGAAAACTGAATCGATAAATACAAACCATATAATTCTCGAACCTGCTCACAAAATTTCACGAGAATCGGTTGAGAAACGCGACGTACGAGAACAAATGTACATACGCAAGCAACTTTGCCAAAGCTGAAACGGAGAGGCTTCGCTCACTCGGTCGTTTCAGTATATTACATTTTATCTTGCTTACATTAAAACATTTTATTAATTAATTAAAATGACTAATTATTTCTATTTTCTTAAGTAATAATTATTCTGTAAAATTTATAATATGATTATATTTATTATTATTACCTCTTTATATATTTTTCTCATTATCTACAATTTTCTATTTTATAAAATAACATAATATAAAAAATAAGTATAAAAAACCGGACGGACAAGTGTGAGTTAAACTCGCGTGGAGAGGGTTCCGTTCCGTACATGATTATCTGAAATTTACTAGGTTACCTTAAATACCATAGACTTCTTATAGGTTTTCCTGTAATCTATAGGCAAAGATCTATTTTCTATATTTTTTTTCAAAATTTTAGCCCCAGTAGGTTCGGAAATAAGGGGGGGGAATGGTCATTTTTCGCCTATTTTCCTGAATAACTACTAAAATATTTTACTTAGAATTCAAAAGAAAATATATTTAAGATCCTCACAATAAGCGCATTCATTTGATATGTTACACAATATAGGTGGCATAACTTTTTTTTTAATTTTCTAGTTTTCCCCCAAAAAGTGGCCCCTATGTTTAAAATTCATATATTTACGTCACGCGTCCGTGTTGCGGTCACCAACTTACATATGAATACCAAATTTCAACTCAATCGGTCCAGTACTTTTGGAGCAAATTAGCTGTGACAGACGGACAGACAGACAGACAGACAGACAGACAGACAGACAGACAGACAGACAGACAGACAGACACACAGACAGACAGACAGACAGACAGACAGACAGACAGACAGACAGACAGACAGACAGACAGACAGACAGACAGACAGACAGACAGACAGACAGACAGACAGACAGACAGACAGACAGACAGACAGACAGACAGACAGACAGACACACAGTGATCAAGGGTTCCTTTTTTCCTTTTGAGGTACGGTACCCTAAAAACGGTGAATATATTATTATATCTATATATTTTTGCAATCGTACATTCAGTGAACATTTCCAGGATCCGTCCTATCTATAGTACGCTTTCCGTTGGCTGGGATAAAACACGTTTCCGGTGTCGACTGGCTTTAGAGTAGAGATAACCCTTATTTGTATTTACTGGAACAGGTATCGGTAGTTACCAAGTATTTTGGATACCAATTGTGGGCATTTTCTGTATGACCGTCGTTGAAGTATTTTGCATTCTCGAGTCGGAAACGAGTCCAGCTTGAAACCAGATAAAAAAATATTATATCAAGTAATTTATTGTCAGCTCTTAGGCAATAGGCAGTGTTCACAGCCTTTCTTTTTATTTTATGTTAATGTCAACCGACTGACAAACGAGCTGACGGCCCACTGATGGAAAGTGGTCACCGCCGCCCATGGACATCTGCAACACCAGAGGTGCTGCCAATGCGTTGCCAGTCTAGGGAGGATGGGGAATGGGGATGGGATGGGGATGAGCGAATAGGCCTCCGGATCTGGTCACTCACCGTACGAAACGCAATAGCAAGCTATTACTTTACGCCGATATTCTGTGAGAGTGTGGTACTACCCCGGTCGAGCCGGCCCATTCGAACAGTAATTATCTAGAGAGGATTACTGTTTGGCTCTACCACTACTAAATCATCATCATCATCAGCTTTCATCGCCGAGGATCCAAAAACCCTAATCGTTGTTCATTTTCATTACAAAGCGGAGTATGCTGATATTGGTTATGAGCGTAGCGCTACAAGAAGGATGACTTCATAGTCTAGTGTTTGAAAATCAATATTTTAAGGGCATTTCTTGATGACTCTCACTGATAAATTACACAGTGGAATGGATAGGTCGAGTCGACTTTTTATATTTCGCGTAAAATCTGAATACGCACTAAAACGAACATTTTGAACAGTTGAAAGATAAAGTTATGGTTTAAGTGGGATAAGCAAGTAGGTAGGTATATTCCTGATTTACTAATCAAGTATAAGGAATAAGTATTTAGTTTTCACCAAGAAGTCACTACCAGGCTGGAGGCTTATTATCAGCCGAGCGAGAAATGTGAGCCCAGCGTCTCGCGGGTTGTAGACATGTATATTATGGATTATGGGACAATTCAACACGACCGTTTAATCAAGCTAATTTCGACTTTATTTCGAACTATTTAAGACTCATTTATATGTAAAACTTTGTCAACCTGTCATGAAAGACCAATGTTCTACGGCGCGTTGTACGGCCAAGTACGAGGTTTGTAGAGAAGTTTATTTGCATTTAAAATTCGTATGTCATGGGCCAAGTCGTTTTCTGCCACTTAAAAAATTCTACACTTCTATCTGCTGGACACATGAACAACATTTCTCAACGTTATTACCCAGATAACTTTCAAATTTGAAATAATTTCATTGATCTGAGGGCCTAGCATACAAGCTTTTATCACGCCCATAATGCATCTGTTACTTTTTAACCGACTTCAAAAAAAAAAGGAGGAGGTTCTCAATTCGTCTGTATTTTTTTTTTTGTATTATGTTACTTCAGAACAATTCAATTTGCATTATGCTATTGTTACTTGATGTAGTAAATGTGTGTCGTTAAATCATAGGATAATAAATCTTTATTGAACAAAAACATGTGTGGATAATAAATAAAATGTGAAAAAAAAACTTAGGTACTTTTCAAAGGCTATTTGAAGTCGGTATTTTTATTTTATAAATTATAGATTATTATTAACTAATATGCTTTATGTGCGCGAAAAAATTGTTTGTGCTACACGGGCTGGGCAATATCATACAATGCCATGCTCCCTTTTTAGTGTACACTCAGTAAATATTGCCAACATCAGAGTTCTTATTGCATTGAAGGAAGGTCTATTATTGTTTGATTCATGCGTTTTGTTTTTGGGGTTCATAGCGTGCGAGTAGCGAAAAGAGACGGAGACGGAGACGGAGTCGGACTCGCGCACCGAGGGTTCCGTACTACGCCAATTTGGCATGGTCTCAACTAATCAATAGTTAAGCTGCTGCGGCAATTTTCTGGTTTTATTTCAATATATTTTTCACATTTCTATAACAGAACACCATTGAATTGATATTTTGTTGCCGGACTATGGAGTATAAACTAAAATCAGGTCATAGAAGGCTAAAACTCAAGCCGTTATGAAAATACAGCCGGAACATAATTAATTGGTCTAAAATCATTAAATTTTTAGGCTATCAATATATGGGGAGATTCTCTGACTTATTTTTTTTATATATTCTCCTATCTCCTCCTCCTTCAACTCCTAAATGATAAGTGCTTATTTAATGGGTAGCAATTAGATTTCTGTATAAGGTTCGGCAGCGTAAAATAGAACCGGTGGTGAAGAACCAGGAGAACTCCTCAACGATTGACATCCTTGCACCACTTATAGCAACAGTTTGTAAATGGTGATGAGCAATTGGCATTATGCTATTTTTACTTGATGCAGTAGGTAAATGTGTGTCGATAAATGGAATGATAGTGACAAAATTGTGAAAAGAAAATCTTACTTTTCAAAGGCTATTTGAAATAATTTCTTTTTGACTTGAACAATTTGAGATCTTTGCACCCTTCATTTGTGGTGGTAATCCTTAACTTAAATTAACTAAAACTTAAACCTTGAATCGAGTCTTATTTGATTCTGCCCATCTAAATGACCACCTAAAAGAATGTATCGTAACTATATAATATATTATGTTACATGACCAAGTTAAGGATGATTGTTCTCATGAATGCCTAATTTTCTACGGTAAATGGAAGCTAACTGTAATTCTAATAAGCCAAAAGCACTATAGTATACGTAATTGCAAACTTATTAACTTTTTGAGCAGAGCAGCTGCTGCGTAATTTATTAGCGAGTAAAACGCCTCTTTACGAAACGTTCGAGGCCTGCTGTTTATTACAAGGTAGTTTAAAAATTTAATAAAGATAAAATGTAGTTATTTGAGTCTAATTTTAAATATAACAGTAATAATAATATGCTTGCTTAAATTATACGCATTATTTTGTTAAAAAAACTCTTGAGAGAAGCTTTTTTGACCTCCGACTCGCCCCGCTCTCCTTACCGGCATTACCCAGTTTGATCCCGTTTTCTGCCTGTCGGTTTGTGTAATTGTCTATGGCAATATAAGTCTAGAACGGATAATCGATTTTAAATGAGGGGATGATTTATCGAGGTGTTTGTTAGCTAGATTTGGAGGAAATCTGTTTGAACGATCCAAGGTCGGTCAGTTCTGACAACAGGCTCTAAATTTTGTTCAAATTATATATTTTTAGGATAGGAGTTGTCAACTTTATTATAATGAGAACATAGATAATGAGACTGTTAAGCTGATCTGATGAAAGTTTCGGAGGGCGTTTAACAGCACTCACTTATGGTAAATCATTTACCCACCGTGTTTCGGCTTATATGGCTCATCTCATTTTCTCATGTTTATTGTTTATAAGGCTGGAGATGCACTTTGAAGGTCTGCAAAAATCAACTATGAGTCGTCACAAAACACTCATAATAGTAGTTTATGCAACGGTTGCATAATGATAGGCCTTAAAACACTAGTGCGGTTTTTATGAAACGAGCTTTAGCGAGTTTCATAATAAGATCGCACGTGTGTTTTAAGGCCAAATTATGCAGAGTTGCATACATAACTTTATCTACACACATATTATAAATACTTACTCCATGATGTGTTCAGAAAAAATATTTTCTGGCAACAAATTATTTGTTGCAATCGTGGCTGCATATTTCCGATATCCGGCGCATTTTCACATCACACAGTCACTCCGAGAAGACTACTGTTCATATTTTCAAATAAAATGTAAATTACAAACAACTTTTTACAATTCTACTTTCGTTCAGCAAAAAACCACCATGAATCAGTAATGGCGGCAATACGATCCTCCATCAAGATCATTTTTTTTTAAATCATAGACAAACGAATGAAGTCTCTATTTTCATGTCACTCGAGATCAAATGTTGTGCAGTTTATATTTAAAAAACATACGGAATTGACGTTTCGTATCAATAACTGTTTTAATATCTATGGATACTAGAATAGAGACCCACTCGAGTTTTGACAGCTGTTCCAAATTTAATCTCATTTCTATACTAAAATCGATACAGGAATAACATTGCAGCACTGGTTTTTCCTAATTCGTTGTCAAAATGGTGGTCATTTCCTACGGTTTTTGATTACACTATGGAGGTTTTATGATATGGGTGTAGATAAAAACATTATTCCACACTAAACTGATATCTCAGGTCTGATGCATGCGGCATATATCGAAAGTAGTTTAAAGACCAGAGCCTATATTCAGGACTGCTAAGTGATTTACCACTAAATTGACAAAACGAGTGCGCGCCGCAAAGAAAGGTAATGTGTTTGTCAGCCTATGTATGTATGTTTGTTAATTTGTGGCGTGTAGAGACCAATGGCGTGGGCCGCTTTTTATTATTCTTACGTCTATCAATTTTTCTGAACTTTGCCGTTAACACTAATGAAAATTCAGTATGGCAACAATCGACTCCTTATTGCGAAAAAGAAAAAAATTGAAGTTAACAAACTCTCTGTCTGTCTGTCTTTCTGTCTGCTTGTCTGTTTGTCTGTCCGTCCGTCCGTCCGTCCGTCCGTCTATCTGTCTCACAGAACATAAAACCTATTTTTTTCGCCTTGGGTCTATTCGCTCAATACATTAAAAAGTACTTCCAAATCTGTCGTTTACATTAAACCTACAAGGGGTGACTTTCATAAAATATAACAAACATCACAAAAACGAGTTGAAATGAAAAAAAAAACCTTGAATTTTCGTTAAAGTAATCGCCATCGTTTCGGAACATGCTATCCGTTTCCCAAAATATCCGTCCCCAAAACACCCGTTTCCAAAAGAAGATCCGTTTCTCCCAACATCCGTATGCCAAAAGACCCGTTTCTCATGACACCCGTATGCCCAAAAGACCCGTTTCTCACATCATCTGTTTGCCAAAAGACCAATGACACCCGTAAGGAAATCCTGATTAATCTTTAATTACTATTCAAAGATAACTATTTAAGCATTCGGTAGTATTCAGCGACTTTTGGATTTACTTAAACAATGATACTATTCAGCACCTTTTGGATGTTCAGAACTTTATTCAAGTTCACTTTAATAATATCGGTATCAGCTTTAGCAGTCGCGATAAATGATATCGTGTTCTATGGATATTTTACGGAACAGCAGAAGCAGCAACTGAGGTGACAGTGACAGCAAAGACGGGAACGGATATTTCGGATATCGAATATATTTATATTTATTTATTATATAAACTGGTTATTTAGGAAACGCTAATGACGAGAACGGAGGTTTTGGGATCATATCTTTTTGGAAAACGAATATCATGCCAAACGTCATGGCAAAAACACATTCTGGGAAACACATATTTCGGGAAACGGATTATTTAGTAAACGGTAACGAAGGGAATGGATGTGACGAGCGAAGCGAGGAGGAGTGTTAGGAAGAATTGTGACCCAACAACGCGAGCCGAGCGAGAAAAAAATGGCGATGGTTTCGGAACGTGCTATCCGTTTCCCAAAACATCCGTTCCTAAGACATCCGTTCCCGTCATTACCGTTTCCTAAATAATCCGTTTCCCGAAATATGTTATGCCCATAACAAGGTAGTTTAGTAATTTTTAGTGTATTGGAAGTTGCAAATTCTTTACTTGTTATTACAAACTACAAAACTCTGTTTGTAATCATTACAACACTTTCGCTGTCGAGCCCATAACACGGCATTTTAGTAATTTCTAGCATATTTTAGTAAATATTTTTCCCAGTGTACCTACTTATCACCAACTTGCAATCATTCGAATATGACAAGCCGGACCGAACGCTTGGCTGGTGATAATTTTAATGCTTCACAAGTATATTCAGTGCGCCCAATGCACATTTTTGATAAAACTTTGTTTTTACTCTTTTTAATTGTTATTGTTCTGTAGTTCCGTTTCGTTTGTGATGTTGTTATATTAATATAATGTTTTCTTGCCACGTTTGACAATACGGCATTTCGAAATTCCCAGTGATGTCCGGCAAAAAATCCTTTATTATCTTGGTTATGATAACGTTCTTTTTAGTATTTATATATTCTACAGTTAAAACCGTAAGTAAAGTTATCAATAGCGAGGATTTGGGCTTGGAACTCGACATTTTGGATGAAAACCCGGTGAAGTACATATTGCAATGGACGCTGCCGGATACAATACCATTTGTATATTGGGGTCAAGGTCAAACAGAATTCATAAAACGTAAGTGTAAAATCAACACGTGCTTTGTAACCTCAAATAGAGCGTTGTTGAAAAGAATCACCGATTTTGCCGTAGTGGCATTTCATGGTCCTGAAATAAGAGAATATAAACCTGGTCCGCTGGAGCGAAGTCCACGCCAAAAATATGTATTTGTGAGCATCGAGTCATCCCATTACTATCCTATTTGTGACAAGAGATATGACGGTTACTTCAACTGGACTTGGACTTACAGGTTGGATTCTGATGAGCCTTATGGATATATAACTGTTAGAAATACCAAAGGCGACATAATTGGTCCGAATAAAAATATGCACTGGATAAAAGCTAATTCTATGAAACCTGTTGATGACAAGTTAAAAGCCCGGCTTAAAACAAAAAAAAAGGCGGCCATTTGGTTTGTTTCTAACTGCAAACCATTAAGTAAACGACATATTTTTGTGGCTAATGTACAGAAAGAGCTCAGCAAATATGCTCTCGAAATAGATATAGTTGGCAAATGTGGCCCAAAGAAGTGTTCTAGAAACATCAAGAGTTGTTTGGAGTTGGTTGAGAAGAATTACTATTTCTACTTAGCTCTGGAGAATTCCTTCGCCGAGGACTACGTGACGGAGAAGTTGCTGATGGCGCTGCAGCGCTATGCAGTGCCGATAGTGTATGGAGCAGCTAACTACACACGGTACTTATAAAACGCCTCTTTACTTTTTTTATCAGCAATTTCGCCTCGGGAAATGGACATTTAATTGTATGTATTCTCTAACTATCGTTGTGAAAAATCACGTCAACCAGATACTCCGTTTTTGAAGTGAAAAGAACAAACAAGTAAACAATCGCATATTTGCATCTTAAATATTTTGACTAGGCGTAACGGTATTATTATTAAGTGTCGGGCCAAGATCTAAGTAGCTTTAAAAAAAAAACGAGTTTAGAGTCTGCCTGCGTAGGGATTGGTGTGTGTTTTTCGCTTACAACAGGCAAACGCATGAACATTTTAAAGTCCTGGAATATTGCTCCGTAACGGCAGAACGGATTTACATGAAACACGGTATCAGTTACCTATAAGGTATTTTTGATTCCAGCCAATGCAAGCGTTCATGCGGACGAAGTCGTGAGCAGAAGTTAATCAATAATAAATGATATGCTACTTACGTTATTTTAGGTTCTAAATAAGTATAGATCTTTGTCAGAAATGTCATTAATAATATTTGTTATTGGCATTGCAAACATAAACTTTATTCCGACAGTATTAAGGCCGGAACGCCATCTTGTCCGGATGTGATTCCGTCAGTCGCTAGCGCAATGCTCGATGTCGCGACCATCACTCAATTATTATTGCCCTTTTCTTAATGTATGTCTAGGTTAGACCAGTCTTCTATCAGCTCGGAACCGGTACCCACATACAGGTATTATCCCGGTCAATACCGGTACTTACATTGTCATTGCTTTTACAATGAACCGGTACTTGTACTTTTTAATACCGGTATGTAATAAAGGTGTCGACTTGGATGTTGCCGCTTAGTACAAGAACCGGTTCCCTGTAGAACTCCAGTCCTGACTTGTATGAACACTAATTAAATTTTGAACAAGTGCCAGTCGAACTAGCACACCAAGGGTTCAGTACCTACCTAAAGTAGATTCACCTATATTTATCCTATTTGGTAAACAATTTCTAACCTCAAAATGTGCAATATTCGCGTGAAACAGCTGTTTTATCCTAAATAAAGTAAATCTAGGCTGAAAATTGGCAAAGTGACGTCTAAAATATTGTATCCGGTTCCTTTATTTGCAAGGAAACAGCTGTTATACCCAAAAACGGTGCATTTTGAGGTTATAAACTTGTTTACCAAATAAGACAAGTATGGATGAATCCACTGTAAACCTAACTTTTGGTTCGATATTAACATCAAGGAAGCGTCAAAATTTTGCAAATGTAAGCGTAAATAATGTATCTTTCATTTTGGTTGCAGATTTATGTCCGATGGTATATACTTGAATGGTGCAAAAATGTCACCGAAGCAATTAGCGAAAGAAATCAACGACATCATTCAAGATAAGGAGAGGTATTATAGTTTCTTTAAATGGCGCAACCACTATTCGTACCACAGTCCAGAAGAGTCACCGGATTCCGACGATCTCTGTAAAATGTGTGAAATGTTACACGATGAAGCTATGATGAGCAAGAGCAATGTATATGAGAATTTCAGACAGTGGTGGAATAATGTTGGGATGTGTCGATTGTAACCAAGCTAAGCGCTGTGGAAAAGTTCGATATCTTGGTTTTGAATGGCCCGTACTGCAGTCACTTTACTGGTGACGGACTTATTTATATAATATGTTTCGATGTGTATAGGATAGGTACAAGCGTTTGTTTGCGACTTTGTCTGCACGTAGAATCACTATTCCCTCGGAAACTGTGCATTTTTCCGAGATAAAAGTAATAATTGTTCAACTGTGGATGTGCAAAAAATCACGTCTATCCGTTGCTCCAGTAATTTTACGATTTACTTCACATTTTTTCTGAGTTTTGTATTTTGAATTCAGTTGAATTCAGTTAGTCTTTGTGGTTTATTTTGTTGTCCCTCTTTCACATAAAAACGGAGCAAATGATTGATTCTTGACAGCAAAAGTTGTAAAGTCGTAGAGTGATATATAATAAAATCGGTTCAGTAGCTTCGGAGGAAATCGTGCACAGACAGACAGGCAGATGCGGCGGGGACTTTAATTTATACTATGTAGTAATTTGTTTCGAAGAGTATTTGTACCAAATTGTAAGTTGATATTAGTATTTAAGGACATGGGTTGACAGGAGTTTATTATAATGAGAATATAGATTATGAGACTGTTGAGCTGATCTGATGAAAGTTTCGGAAAGCGTTGAACTCACTTATGGCAAATCATTTACCGACCGTGTTTTGGCTTATATGTCTCATCTCATTTTCTCAAGTTTATTGTTTACCAGGCTTATGAGGCATTTTTAAGGTCTTCAGAACTCAATTATGAGTCGTCATAAAACACTCCTAAAAGCATTTTTCCACACTAAACTGATATATCGGGTCTGATGGATGAGGCGTATTGAAAGTTGTCCAGAGACCAGAATAATGGTTAACAGTAGACCCGCCTGTTCGTTAAAAAAATAAAAAATAATAAAAACTGGGGATTCGAATAATACTTTAAAAAGCACTTATCAAGCACCATTTTCAGTAGAAGCTATTTCTTGAGTAGACTAGACACACAAACACTATTATATTTTGTAACATACAGTGAAACCTGGTTAAGTGAGATACCAAGGGATCTGAAAATTTGCCTCACTTACAGAGGTATTCCACTTACCTAGTGTCTTAGATATCCAGGTATAAATAAATATCTGTCTTATTTACAGAGGGTTCCATTAATAGAGGTCAGAACACAGGTTATTTCAGTTATAGAGGTGCGATATATGTATATTAGTACTTTAAGGTAGAATTTTGTGGTGTTAAGGAATAAGATCTGAAACAAAAATCATTATACTCAACTTAACTTGATTAAAATAATGTAAAATGGTTTAATAAAATTGAGTTTCTACCTCTTACACACGCGGGTCATAATCAAGCCATAAACCAGTTTTATTGCATGTAAGGCTCATATGCTATTACCTACATAAAAAATGGTTTACCGACGCATAACCGTCTTGTTAATAATACTTAAATATTTTTCCTAATATAAAAGCTATTGTAAGATGCGAAAAAAATTATCAAGGTCGGAAATAAGAGACCTCCTCCAGCCGATGACTGTTTATAAATTTCGGAGTTATAATTAAGTTGTATTATCTAAAATAGCTACTACTTTTATTGTAAAAACGAATATTTATTTATTTATTTATTTATTTATTTAAAAAAACAAATTTGTGCCTTAACAGCTAAGGCCAAAACGGCACAAACTACAACTACTTAACAATTCTATAATTATAACAAGTACTTTCACTCTATCGTGCTCTCAGGCATCTCCATTTCTACCACTCTCTTGCACTCTATCATCAGTCGGCCAACCGGACTCGCAAACAGATCACACTGCGAATATAAACTATTAATAGCTCAACATGTTTCTGTTTGGCCTAGTTTCGGTACATTTACAAAAGATTTTAAAATAACTTAGCCAGCATTAATATTACATCGTCATCAAGTTCTGAGCTACATAACAAAGTTTCAAGTCTCTAGCTCATCGGGAAGTTAGTTTAAAATCTTTTGTAAATTAATAATGGTTAAAATTTTGGCTTTAAATTTTTAATGGCTTACTTGTTCGTTTGTTTTGTTTGTATGCTCAGTACAAATTTAACAATTGACTTTAAGCTTATATATTTACGATTATTTTTTATAATACTGAAATCATAATGCATAATATATATATAAAAGGAGAGTTTTAGTTTGTATGTCCAGCCTTTCTCCATGACCACCCACTGCCACCCACTTGTGGTTGCAGTAGTAGCAGACCCTAAGTGTGCACTTGCAAGTAAGGAAGTTTGGTTGCAGTAGGTGGAAGTGGGTGGTAATTTTTTTAAATAATATACCTATATCTGTCCTTTTTTATTGCATCAACACTTTTTTAAAACATTTCAGATTTGGCTCGAATAGTAAAGAAGGATCTTTAAAGTTCCCGAGTGGTCAAAAATAATCAAAAAAATTTAAAATGTCCTAAGATAATCACTTAGCGTCCATAATGTTCTCAAACGTTCTAGAATATTCTTTTATGTTCCAGAACGATCTAAAAGAACATAAAACAATCTTCAAATTTTAAAACGATTTAAGATGGTCTGCCATCGTCTAGAACATTCGCAATTGTTCTAGAATGTTCTTTAATGATTTAGAATAGTCGAAACTGATCTTAAAATTTTAAAATGATGTAGGTTGGTCTGTCATCATTTAGAATACTGTCAAACGTTCTAGAATGTTCTTTAATGTTCTAGAATGTTCTAGAATAGTCGTAAAGAATCTTAAAATTTTAAAATGATGTAGGATGGTCTGTAATCGTCGTGAATGCTCTCAAACTTTCCAGAATGTTCTTAGATGTCTTTGAATAGTTTAAAATATTTTGGAAGAATTCTCAAGTTCTCAACTAACTGAGATAATCAGTATCAATATTCAATATCTATCTTTTTCTAACACATTGTACCTACGACTCATATTAGCTCCGGACAGTGCTGAATGGCGTAAATTACATAAGTACGTGATAATATCGAGAACCTTTCTCCAATATTTTAGATTCTTCTAGAATGTTTTTCAGACTTTCCAGAATATTCCAGAGTTTTAGTAAGTAAGCTAGGATATTTTACAATTTTAAAAAGAACTATGAAAATGAGTGATTGTAGTTGATGCAGAATGTTCTACATTGTTCTCAAAATTCCGCAAAAGATAGAAAAACTGATTTCATAACCATTAAGTGTGCGGTGTATTTTAACCCGAGCAAGGCCGGGTTTTGCTGCTAGTAAAATTATAAAATTAATTTTGTTTATTTTTAAGGAAAAAACACTTAAACAAAGTTTATACATTACTCGATGGTAGGTATAACATCTTTTTCGGATATGATTAGGTGAAAGATTTTTGAAATATACCTGAAATACGCCAAATGCCATCATTTCACAAGATGTTTAAAATCGATTGGAAAATTTCACACATACATGGATAAAAAGAAAATAAAAAAACTATTTAAATTAAAAATAACATTTTAATACTTAACTATGAAAATACCTACTTGTAAAATTTAAAACGTTAAACGTAGCATATGCAATAGATAGCTTATCTGTTGCACGCGTCCTACGAAGGGCGGCTGAAAGTTATCTACCTAGCCTATATGTTATGCGAAAATAATACTCGCCACTATGAGGTCGTGTTCACTGGTTATTCTTTTTTCAAAATCACCAACATTCATTTGTTTCTTGCTTCCCGCTTTTTTTGGGACTGGATTGTTTTCAAAATGTCGCAAGAAAAAAATAATCTGATTAAAATTGAGCAGCGTGCAGTGATAAAATTTCTCACTAAAGAAGGAAATACACCCTCGCAGATTAGACTGCGTATGTTAGCTGTTTTTGGTGGTTCGTGCCCTTCTGAATTTACAATAAAGTTCTGGTCGAAACAGTTTAAGCTTGGCCGTGAGAGCCTTGAAGATGATCCTCGTAGTGGGCGACCAGTTTCCGCTGTCACCGATGAAAATGTGGCCAAAGTGAGAAATTTTATTTTAGAAGACCGGCGAATTAAGCAGTGGGAATTAGCCAGGGATGTGGGCATTAGTAAAGAACGGGTCAATGAAATAATTCATGAACATTTGCACATGTCTAAGGTTAGTGCACGCTGGGTCCCTAGAATGTTGACTGCGTTTGACAAGGACAGACGTGTTCAATGTTGCGAGGAATTTTTAGACATGAGCCGTGGAAAAGAGGAGGAAATTATTTCTAGAACCTGTGATGAGACTTGGATTCGCCAGTGGGATCCCGAAAGTAAACAGGAGTCATTACAATGGAAATTCAAGGATGAAAAGCCTCCTCGGAAATTTAAGGTTCGCCCGTCAGCAGGCAAAGTAATGGCAACATTTTTTTGGGATGCGGAAGGAATTCTGCTTGTAGATTACTTGCCAAAAAAACTACAATTTATGTTGAATATTACGCAGATTTACTTGACCAGCTCAGAGAAGCCATAAAAGAAAAAAGAAGGGGCAAACTCAGTAAAGGGATTCTGCTTTTGCATGATAACGCACCTGTGCAAACTGCTCGCTTAACGAAGCTAGTAATTAATGGAAATGGGTACGAAGTAATCAACCACCCTCCATATAGTCCAGATTTGGCCCCATCCGACTACTTCCTGTTCAGACTTTTGAAGAAAGAACTGAGGGGACGAAGATTCGTAACCGATAACGACATGAAGTCTGCTGTTAATGACTTTTTCGATGATAAACCTAAAGTTTTTTTTTAAAGGGTTAATGTCTTTAATTGATAAATGTAATAAGTGCATTTCCCTGTCAGGAAACTATATTGAAAAATAAAAAAAACTAGCCATGATCGTCTTTTGTTTCATAGTTAGGTAGATAACTTTTCAGCCGCCCCTCGTATGTTTTTTGTTTCGATTTAATTCTTACAAGAATATTTTCTTAGTTAAGTAGGTACCAATTAATAATTAAAAAACGCAAGTATTTTAAAATCTGTATCGGGTTTTAAATTTTGTAATTTATAATTTTTAATTCGTCTTAATAACGTGGTTTTTCCTTCTCTTACAATAGAATACTTAAATAAAATAATATAAAAAAGGAAGTAGGCCACACGCGCTCTTTCACATGTCTGACTACCAGCAGCGCTTCAAAAGGTGACATCTACCGAGAACAAAAGGCCGCAACGAACTCAGCAGGCCTAGCAAGGTTGGCCATTTTATCCTGTTTTGTCCCTACGGCGGGGATAAACTAACCTTATCCACCGGTGCTAACATGGTCGACACGATTTGGGGTTAAATTGTCCCTTACACCTGTCATAAGTGACTTTGACAGTTCTTAGGGATAGCTTATCTACTTCGCTTACATGGTTGCCCACCGTAGGCCTGACATGATTGGCCGATTTATCTTGTTTTGTCCCTCACACCTGTCAAAAGTCGGTTTGACAGTTCTTAGGGACAACTTATCTTTTTCGCTAACATGCGTGCCACCAACGCGAGATAAACTACCACCAATGTGACAGTTAAGGGAGATAAAACGCGTTAACTTATCTACGTGCTGTGTATGTGGGTATAAAATATTTAAGTATATTAAACAGTTACTTTACACTGTAATATTAGATTTTGGATTACGTACAATTAGTATGAGCCTAATTCTTATCTTTAAAGAACAAGAAGGGTTATGTTTTATCAATGTATTTCCTTTATTTCTGAACCCATTTTGTATGAAATTTTATATGAAGCTAGTTTATGATAACTAGGACACTTTGTAAAGAGAAAAGAAGAGGGTTGTACTGTATCGTTTATCGGGTGGGGTATATCGTGTACTCTAAGATCCTTAAGTATTTCAGGATTCCAGAAAGTATGACCAATTTCTGATGACATTTGATATACATAGTTGATAGGGCTCCATTCTATCCATTCCATTTATACAAAAATGAACATTATTGTAGTACACCAATCTTAAAATATTATTAATAAAAATAAACTGAGGAGGCTTAAGACGGTAATAGAATAAGAATCAATTTCATAATGTATTTATTTTATTAACTTTAATGCTGCCAATGCTGATGCCTTAATTTTGTGCATATCTGAAACCAAAAAACATAGTCTGTACTTATTTACGATATTTTGATTTATAGGTATTCGGGATATGCTCTTGAACAGTGGATGATAACGTCCATTTGGAATGCAGCCCCTAGTTCCCCAGAAAAAAGATATACTAATTGGCACTGTAACATAAGAAACACAATTGACCGCACAAATATATATATTCAAGTTACCAACTTGGACATGACCGGGCTTTAGCTACTCTATAGCCTCTCACACTAGTGCCGACGAAAAAGATACTCATAGCGATAAACGGTTCTAATTTATCTTTGTGGCATGCATATTAGGGCCGCTGGATAAAAAGTAGCCTAATTGTTAATCCTATATTAACAGTTAGGCTACTTTTTATCCAGCGACGGAGTAAGTTTCTATGTTTGGTATAAGTTATATCAAACTTACTCAGTCACTCACAAACTTTCATATTTATAATTTTAGGAAAAGTTACTTTTAAAATATCATTATTGCCGTTTTGAAACTCTTCAAAGACTTGCACCTCTTGTAGCAATCTCATAGGGCATTGGTGCTGACTATTTTTGGCAAAGGAATCACATGTATGTCAGAATGTTAGCGGTGCGTTCAAAACACTTGAATGTATTACATTTGACTCCCTCGAGGACTGCTGACATTCTGACATGACATACATAATTAACAAGAGCATTATAGACTATGGCTTTCCCGAAACCCTTTATAAAAAAAGTATCATTCTTTGCTCATCAAAGATAATAGAAAGATGATAATGTTCAGCTGTCGAAATACCTGGAAGTAAACAGCATGCTGCCTGAAGTCCTATCCGATCGGGTTTTCGCAAGGGTTCGGTCGACTGCTACCTACCGCGTTAGACCACGCCACAGTCAAAATTGTTCCGAGTGGAAATATTGTCCTCGAAATGTATATCTTTGTTCCCTCGTCGTGCATCCACTGAAACAATAAACAATTTGCATAGGTATACGATTTTTTGTTATAATATCATAAATGAAATGTATTGACTAACGTATACGTATCACGAGCATAGATTTACATAACTTACTTTTCTCTAATTCTCCTTTTAAAATTCTACTGGAATAATATAAACTAACACTTAATGTTCGTTCAGCTTGTTATGACATGACACGATCGATCGTTCTTAGATAAGACATACCTAGGTAACCTTGTTCTTAACTCACAATAAGTCGTTAAAATAAAGTAGTCACCTAAATTTGCCTCTTAACTCGCATATCGCCTACAATTTTATTTTGGTTGGATAACATAATCGAACGAACGTAATGAATGATTTTAAAATATTTTCATCGTACTGGTAACACAGTTTTAAACCTACCTAATCACGGGGTCTTGTTTATCTCCTCTACACTCTTGGACGAGTATGTTAGAGTTTGGGATATATAAGAACGAAGTCTTAAACGGTGCAGACTGCCGTATTATGTAAAAGGGCGAATGTCAACTTTTATAACAAATTAAAACTGAGATCTAATATCAATGCATTAGAGCTCAATTTGAATTTTTGGTAAGTATCTACGTACGCCCTTAAGGCTTAGCACGGCAGATGTCTAGGCTCTTAGGCGGTAGGCGGTATTGCCATACCAGATTTTATGAAATCTATAGAGTGAGGTTGAAATATCCGTAAAATTCTGTAGATTGCCTTTAGAAAAATCTGCAATACTACAGATTTTGTTTAGCTTTGTCTAAACTAACTAAACCTTTTAATGTAGTTCAAAACGGACAAAGAAAAAATATCAGAATCAAATTAAACAAAACAGAAGGAAAATCAGTCTTGTCTGTTTTATTTTTCTTATTCCTGTCACTGTCAGTTTCAGTCTGTCCATCATTTTAAAATAAATAGGTACTTAGCGGTTGTTTATTTCTTTCCGCTATTAGGCTAGGTACTGACCTACAATATAACTGTTCAATATCATTCATTGCGCCATCATATTGATCGTCTGTAGACGATATTGATGGTCAATATCGTCCACTAAAGATCAATACAATTGTGCAACCAGTGACAATGCACATCTACAATGCAGGTCAGTACCCAGCCCAAAAGCGGAATGAAAGAAGCTACCGGTATTATAAGTATCCATCAAAAAACGACGGACAGACAAACAGACAGCGATAATGAATGCCCAGTCAAGGAACAATAAAATAAAAACAGAAATGATCTTTATTATCCGCCCCGCCCAAGCCGATTCACCCGATACCCTATACTTCTCCTCCAGCCCCGAACCACATCAAATGATTCAGTCCAGAGTGCTTAGAACACTAGCTTTTATCGCGCATATAAAGCATCTGTCACTGTTTAACTAATATATGGGTGCGAAAGAGACGAATGCTGTATGTGCGCGATAAAAAATAGTGTGCTACGGGGCAGGTACAGTTAGTTAAGACGAAGCTTAAAAAATATGCAGTTCTGCGGACCTTTCCAGAGGCAATCCACGGAATCGGGTAGGTAATTTTTTTTGAAGATGTCTTATTATACAACTTTTTGATAGTGGACGTCTCAGGGACCCAGAATCTAAAGATAATTAATATGTATGTCAAATCGTTCAAGCAGGCCATTTTTTTAAATTACTGCGAAGTCTTTTCCCCCGTTACAGCCGTTTGCTCGGCTGTTTGATTAAATCTTTGCCTTAAGTTAAATAAAGAAAAAGAAAGTGACAGCTCAGCGAAGAAGAACTGTCACTTTCTTTTTGACTCTTGACGATCAATATAATTGTGCAACCAGCGATATTGACGGTCAGTGGACGAAATTGGCGGTCAATATCGTCGGCTGTCGATCAATATAATTATGCAACCAACGATATTGATTGTCAGTGGATGAAGTTGAGCGTCAATATCGTCTGCTGTCAATCAATATAATTGTGCAACTTAACAATATTGGTCGTCCGTAGCCGCTGTTGACCGTCAATGTCGCCTGCAGAAATTGGGTAGGTAAAGTTTTTTGACGACGGACATATTATACATTTTTTTGATAGTGGATGTCTCCGAGACCAATAATCTAAAGATAATTAATTTTTATTTCAGGAGATTCAGGAGATTTTTTTAAATGTTCTTGTGTAATTGTGTTCTTGGACAATTTTATTCTTCTTCACTGAGCTGTCACTTTCGTTTCCTTTATTTAGCTTAAGGCAAAGATTTAATCAAACAGCAGAGCAAAAGGATACAACGGGGGAAATGTCATGGCAAACTTTAAAAAACTTCTGAATAAACGATATTAAATAAAAAACAATTATCTTTAGATTCTTAGTCCGTGAGACGTCCATTATCAAAAAAATATAATAATATGCCTGTCTTCAATTCAGCATATTTTCATAATTATTAGTTTTAAATTTTGGTAGGATTATAAAATGCCTGGATCTGGATGAAGAAGTTGAACGAATGAAATGAATGATTCTGGATTGGAAATTATTTTCATCATACTGGTATCACAGTTTTAAACCGAGTTATCTCGGGGCGTGGCTTGGTGCTTAAGGCGGTCTTATTTAGCACCATGGACTGTCACGGGCTTAAACTAAACCGGATTTTAAAGTTTTATAACCCCGGTCTAGTTTATCCCCTGGTCAAGCTTGCTAGGGCCGCAGGGGTGGTTAAGTATTTTTTAATGCTCGTGGTAAATACAATATCTCAGAGGTGCGAGACCTTGACTCACTGCACTTAATTAATAAAAAATGATACGTACGTTTATCACAAGTAAGTACTAAAAGTTATTATAATTATTATCTATTACAACCAAACATCTGCCATGTGATTCTTTGACGTTCGCACCGGCTGGTCAGCGATGACGGACAGAATCCGGACCGAAAGACTTTATCATGACAGTCTAAAGTAATAGGGTCGTTATGCCGGATAACGGCCACTAGCTGAGTTGCCTACTTCAGACCCTTGAAAATATGTGTTCTTTATGGGCAAAATAGTTGTTGTTTGCATGAATATGTTAAGAATATAGTCTTTTCGAGAAAATATAATGGTACCTTGTTATCTTGCATGTGACAACTAATTAAATCCAAGAAAAGTAAAAAAGTAGTCAAAATGCCGGTTAACGGCCACATTTGTCAGTTAACGGCCACGGTAATGCGGGTTGGCGGCCACTCCGGTTTTTGCAAAATATTCGATAAAATAAATCGGTAAATTACCGATTAGAGTAGTGTAAAACCAGTTAACCTGTAAATTAACGTTAAGTGCGAGTCGGACTCGCCCATCAAGGGTTCCGTAATTTATGACGTATTAAAAAACTACATACTTACTAGATCTCGTTCAAACTAATTTTTGGTGGAAGTTTACATGGTAATGTACATCATATATTGTTTTTAGTTTTATCATTCTCTTATTTAAGAAGTTACAGGGGGGGACATATTTTACCACTTTGGAAGTGTCTCTCACGCAAACTATTCAGTTTAAAAAAATATATGCTAGAAACCTCAATATCATTTTTGAAGACCTATCCATAGATACACCACACGTATGGGTATGATGAAAAAAAAATTTGAGTTTCAGTTCTAAGTATGGGGAACTTATTGGGTTTTTTTCTATTTTTGTATGAAAATCTTAATGCGGTTCACAGAATACATCTACTTACCAAGTTTCAACAGCATAGTTCTTATAGTTTCGGAAAAAAGTGGCTGTGACATACGGACGGACAGACAGACAGACAGACAGACAGACAGACATGACGAATCCATAAGGGTTCTGTTTTTTGCCATTTGGCTACGGAATCCTAAAAATCGCTAGCTGATTTCTATTAACGGCCGCGTGGCCGCCAACTAGAATAAATGAATAAAATGCAAACCGGTAACCGGCCACTGGATTTATAGGAAAATAAAGTACAAAACATGAAAAAATCCATAAACTGACATTTAAAATTGAATATTAGACTTATTCATTGATATGTAACGTTCATATGAAATAGATAAAAACTAATTAACCCTGGCTGAGAAACTGGCACACCGCTCCTATACGGAGTGTCGGTTTCCGGACACACATTTGTACACAATTTTGAAATTCCATTTAACAAGGTTTTATCAAAAAAAAAGCGACCGTAAACTAAACCATACATTGTTTATCACTTAATAACAACATATTTAAAATTTTGCAACCCCTAATTAATATACTTTAACTACCAATTTAAAAACAATATTCACATGATCATGTCAGTCAACGGCCACGTGGCCGCATACTAGAATAAATGAAAAGAAGCATGCCGGTAAGCCGGCCACTGCGATTATAGGAAAAATAAAACATAAATCATATAAAAAACCATAAAAGAACGTTTAGTAGTCTTTATTAGACCTCATCAACATCTAACGTTCATGATTAATAAATAAGAATGACCACAGTTAATTTTATGCCGAGCGCCGTGTCATTATTTTTCTTCTAGATTATTGCACGTTCTCACACCACTGACTAAAAGCCAAAACTGAACGGCTAATTCCCAGCTTTGCGTAGACTCTTCCGTTTTAAATTTGGTGTATTGTTATCACACGGCTACTTAAGAATCGCATACCACAAACATTTTATTATTATTGGCCGTATTAATTCTATTATCTTAATTTTAAGAGACGTTGCCGGCCAAGTGGCCGGTAACTGACCCTGGCCGCGCTACCGGCATACTTACCCTACTTTCGTGCGAACGTACGAGAATCACACCCCAGAAACGCGTTCTTTACTAATCATTAACTTGCAATCACTCGAATATGATAAGCCGGACCGAACGCTTGCGCTGGTGATATCATTAATGATTCACAAGTATATTCAGTGTGCCTTATGTATGCATATACTTTTTTGATAAAACTTTGTTTTACTCTTTTTTATTGTTAGTTTTGTGTAGTTCAGTTTCTTTTGTGATGTTGTTATATTAATATAACGTTTTCTTGCCACGTTTGACAATTCGGCATTTCGAAATTCCCAGTGATGTCCGGCAAAAAATCCTTTATTATCTTGGTTATGATAACGTTCTTTTTAGTATTTATATATTCTACAGTTAAACCCGTAAGTGAAGTTATCAATAGCGAAGACTTGAACTTGGAACTCGACATTTCGGATGAAAAACCGGTGAAGTACATATTGCAATGGACCCTGCCGGATACAATACCATTCGTATATTGGGGTCAAGGTCAAACAGAATTCATAAAACGTAAGTGTAAAATCAACACGTGCTTTGTAACCTCAAATAGAGCGTTGTTGAAAAGAATCACCGATTTTGCCGTAGTGGCATTTCATGGTCCTGAAATAACAAAATATAAGCCTGGTCCGCTCGAGCGAAGTCCACCTCAAAAATATGTATTTGTGAGCATCGAGTCATCCCATTACTATCCTATTTGTGACAAGAGATATGACAGTTACTTCAACTGGACTTGGACTTACAGGTTGGATTCTGATGAGCCGTATGGATACATAACTGTTAGAAATATCAAAGGCGACATAATTGGTCCGAATAAAAATATGCACTGGATAGAAGCTAATTCGATGAAACCCGTTGATGACAAGTTAAAAGCACGGCTTAAATCAAAAAACAAGGCAGCCATTTGGTTTGTTTCTAACTGCAAACCATTAAGTAAACGACAAGTTTTTGTAGCCAATGTACAGAAAGAGCTCAGCAAATATGGTCTCGAAATAGATATTGTTGGCAAATGTGGCCCAAAGAAGTGTCCTAGAAATACCAAAGGTTGTTTGGAGTTGGTTGAGAAGAATTACTATTTCTACTTAGCTCTGGAGAATTCCTTCGCCGAGGACTACGTGACGGAGAAGTTGCTGACGGCGTTGCAGCGCTATGCGGTGCCGATAGTGTATGGAGCAGCTAACTACACACGGTACTTATATAGCTCTTCTTTAAAAAAAAAATGTCGGCATCTTCGTCTCAGGAAATGTGCATTTAAGCTCATGTTATGCTCCAGCCCTTCAACTATCATTGTGAAAAAACCCATCAACCAGATCTTTTTGAAGTGAAATGAACAAAGAAGTAATCAAGCCCATATTTGCATATTATTTACTAGCTGTCCCCCGCAATTTAACCAGCGGAATGGAATTCTGTTCACAATTTCATGCGTTTAGAATTTTTAGCGCTTTTAGAATTTTTAAAATAAAAAGTACTTAGCCTAAGTTACTCCTCATAATATCAGCCATCTACCAGTGAAGGTCCCTTCAAAATCGGTCCAGCCGTTTCGGAGATTACCTCGAACAAAAATAGACAGACAGACAAAAAAAATTATATTTGGTTTTTGGTTATAATTAACATATCTACTTATTTTTATGAATATAATTTATATGTATACATTTTGACTTGGCATTACAAAAAAATATCAAGTTTGGACTCTGCATAGAGATTAGTTTGCGCTTTCCAATTACGATAGGCAAACGCATAAACATTTTAAACACCTAGTAGTACTTATTATGGTACTGCTAGCTCCTTATCTACCAATTTATTGCCTGCTTTGACCTTGACACATCTGGAAGTAGTAGTAATTTTTATGGTGGTCGCAAAATTTTCATCGTACAAATATTATAAAATGCGAAAGTTTGTGTGTATGTGTAACGGGGTTCTGCGTCTTAATATCCCATGACAACAATAATCCAAATATATCTCAATTATGAGATTAGACTATTAATATCGGTGTCAATTACCAGTATTTAGTACTCTTATATTATTATTATTATTATTAAGTTAAGAGTAGTGGTATAGTGGCTAGCTGGCTAGAAGAGCCACGTTTGCGAGGCCATTATTGCAGTTGTATGACAATAAACAATAGATGTTTTTGTAAAATACGCGCATGTACTTACAAAAAGTCAATGCGTAATATACTTGCTCGTTAATGGTGTCATAATCAGTCATGCTCAAAACCATTGGAATTCAGGAAAAATATTATATTAATTATAATGGGAATATTTCATGACTTCATTTGCGTATGTGCGGCGGTTTTTTGGTGCGATTGGTCACATATATGCGTAATTAGATTATTTGTTCCAGTATTATTCGTGTTACTTATTATTTTAATGAGTGCGCCTTCCTGTTGCGGTTATCGGGTAGCCTATATATCACCATGTCCAAGTTTTCGCAATTCATTTTAATACTCAGTTTCATAAGTAACTGACCACGATTCATATTTAATTCGAAGTTAACTAACGAATAACTGTTAACCATGGAGCGACGTAATGCCATGGATGCCGCGCGCACCGAGGAACTACGACAAGCTAGAAGAGACTTGGAAAGACAAAACGAACAAAGAAGACAGGAAGAACAACGGCGCGCAGCGGGAGAGGAGACATGGAAACAGATAAGAATTACATGTGTATATGATAATTCGTAAAAATTACCAAATTTTTCAACAATAAATGTTTTTTTTATATCAAGTATGTGTCCATTCATTTATAGATCAATACGTTATTGTTCATTTGTTCATTTTTCCTGTACAATCCTTAAATGATTTGATACTCGTAAAAAGTATACTCTTTTAGGACATATGGTCTCCGTAGCACTTGACTGATACTGTATACTGACATTGATCTGACTGTCCCACTATAAGAATATATATATATACATATATATATATATTTTTCATTTCAAATCATACAATGTAAAAAAAGATATGAAATTCCAAACATTTTTACTGTATACAACTGTCATGGAAATTCAAAAACACGGAATATCAAATGCAAATTCATGCACGTGTATGTGCCAATGCCTTTGTACTGTCGTTATAGTCAGAGCCATCGGTATCTGAGTCTGACGAACCATCCCGGTTCGATTTTTGATAAATATTAACTCAAAGTCGTCACTGACTCAGCTAGAGACAGAAGTGGGAGGTGTCTTTGGTATAAAATAAGTGGCTCATGGGAATGGTTCATATGGACCCTCATACTTCTTGATCTGGCTGTTCCACCTCGTGTTCCACAGAATGTTCCATGGTAGGTATGGTAAAAATATTTTTTTTTTATATCGATGGAACAAAATTTTAAAAAATAAATTCTTAATCTGGCATGCTGATAGACCACGCTACACGTAGGTATTTTTGTTTTTAAAATTGGAACACCATAAGTGGGTCAAAAATACCCATGTTCCAATGTTCCAAGGTGTTCCGGGGTTCTGGGACCTCAGAGTCGTCTACTGAGACCTCTACGTGTTACCCACAGTACTACTATCTACTACTCTTATATATATATATATTATTATTATTATTATTATTATTATTATTAAGTAAAGAGTAGTAGTAAAGTGGCTCCCTGGCTAGGAGTTTGAGGTCCCAAAACCCCGGAACACCCTGGAACATGTGGAACATGGCCCTTTTTGACCCCCTTAAAGTTGTTCAATTTCAAAACAAAAAATACCTACGGGTAGCCTGGTTCACTGTCAGTTCAGATTACAAAAGAAAAAGGGCCAATTCCAAACGCTTAATTGAAAAAAAAAAAAATTTTCGAAACCTTCACCCTGGCACATTTCGTGGAACGGGCACTGAAGCCCGGAGTCCTGCATTAAGCAGGTTATTTCATATGATTCCATCATTACAAAGGAAAGGAATATTTTTGTATGAGATATTACAGTGTTATTCATAGTTCTGCCTCAAAAATAAGGAGCCCTTATTCCATGTCTTTTCAATACTAATAAGGGATCCTTATTTTCAAGGAAGGACTATGAATACCACTGTTAGTTTTGGGATATTTTGACGTGGTACGGTGTAACGGCCACTCAGCTCCGTAACGGCTGGACGGATGTTCATGAAACACGGTTTGCAGTTACCTTAGGTGCTTTTGATTCCGGAAAATACAAACGTCCACGCGGACGAAGTCGCGAGCAGAAGCTGGTCAATAATAAATGACAATGCTACTTACGTTATTTACTGTCAGAAATGTCATTAATAAAAATTAGTTATTGACTTTGGAAAGATAAACTTTATTGCGACAGCATTAACGCATGAACGCCATTTTGTCTGGATGTGATTCCATCAGTCGCCAGCGCAATGCTCGATATCATATCATATTGCCCTTTTCTTAATGTATGTCTAGGTTAGGCCGGTCTTCGATCAGCTTGGAGCCGGTACCAACATAAAGGTATTGTCCCGGTAAATCCGGCGATCCCTGGGTCTCGATGGGCGTACCTACTGTGGTATATACTTAGAGTTGTATAAAACTGTAGATATCATTGTTAACTTATATGTGTAGGTACTGTTTTGAAAAAATGATACCTCACCGAGTTTCTTGCCGGCTCTTCTCAGTAGAGAGTTTTTTCCGAACCGGTGGTAGATTCATTCCTTATCCTTCATAATTTATTTATTATTTATTTATTCAAAAGAGCTTGTAAAAGCCTAAATTGAATAAAGATAGTTTGACTTTGACTTTGAATACCGGTTCTTGCATTGTCATTGCTTTCACAATGAACCGGTACGTGTTCCTATTAATATAGGTATCGGTATCTAATAAAGGTATGGATGTGGACGTTGCCGCTTAGAGCAACAGCCAGTTCCCTGTAGACCTTTTGTCCTGCGCCTCTATTCGGGAACGCTAAGTGATTCTGTAGCGATTCGTAAGCGAGATTTCTCATTCCACTCTTCCGTACGACGCGTAATGCGTAAGAGCGAGATGAGAAATCGCTACAGAATCACTAAGCGTTCCCGAATAGAGGCGCTGGACTGTATTCGAAAAATAACCACGCTGCACCCCCGCGGGCAGCGTCCAGCTCCCCCTATATACGCCAATGACTAGGTAGACCATTGTGTATTTTTTAAAATTGTTTTGTAATAATTACTTTGTTTTTAATGTCTTTTATGTTTTTTGTTTGATTATTAGAAATATTGATTCGTTATTCATCGCTGATACTAAAAGTATTGAGGGAGGCGGGCCGTAACGCGTCGACCGACCACTTATCTATCTGTGTTATGTCAGCTGATAGATAAGGAATGTCCATGCGTACAATATCACAATGCAATCTCTAACTACATTTCATTCAAGCTTTGAAAGAATAGGCTACTTTCCTGAAAAATTCGAATTAGTCCGTCATTTACATTATAAAAAAATATTGAACACATTTTTTTTCCTTTGTCAATTAAACAAAAAAATTACGAAGTTCCGCGTGACGTCACGACTTTGCACACTTTAACCATTAAGTGACGTCATTAGCCCCCCACTCCTGAACTTTGATGCGCGTTATCTTTGTCAATTATGATTGATTTGATAAAGCAAAAAATAGACAGATAGACGGACAGAAATAGGTTCGCGGACGTTTGCTTTGTGAATCTAGCAGCGATAGCATGAATAATACTTAATACCATTTAAGTGGTGTTCAATAAAGAGTATTTGTAATGTATTATACCTATTGTAAAAATTAACAAGTGCTAGTCGAACTAGCAGACCAAGGATTCAGTACCTACCTAAACATAACTTAAATAGCCGGAAACGAACCTCTTTTTGGGGTTTGGCTCGATTTTAACAGCAAGGAAGCGTAAGAATTTAGCAAATTTTGTAAGCATAAATAATGTGTCGGTATTTAATTTTGATTGCAGATTTATGCCCGATGGTATATATTTGAACGGTGGCAAGATGTCACCGGAGCAGTTAGCGAAAGAAATGAACGACATCATTCAAGATAAGGAGAGGTATTATAGTTTCTTTAAATGGCGCAATCACTATTCGTACCACAGTCGAGAAGAGTCACCGGATTCCGACGATCTCTGTAAAATGTGTGAAATGCTACACGATGAAGCTATGATGAGCAAGAAAACTGTATATGAGAATTTCAGACAGTGGTGGAATAATGTTGGGATGTGTGGATTGTAACCAAGCCAAGCGCTGCGGATAAGTTCGATATCTTGGTATTGAATGGCCCTTACTGCAGTCACTTTACTGGTGACTGACTTATTTATATATATATATATATTTCAACTGTGGAAAGTAGTAGATAAATGCCTTAAATTGTCGATAGCAAAAATCACGTCTCCGTATGTGTTGCTCCAGTGGTTTTCAGATTCATGTTCACTATTTCTCTGAATTTTGTATTTTAGTTCTATTTAATGTGTGAAGTGTACAACAATCTTCTGTGTTTTTTTAATTTTGTATCGAAATCACCTCTATCCGTTGTTCCAGGGGTTTTTGATTTAACTTTTCTATTATTCTGAGCTTTGTTTTTTTAGTTATATTTTACTAAAACAGTCTCCTGTGTATAAATCCCGTTTTCATTAAAATTATGATAAACAAGTGAAAAAAAACAATGCCCTTTATCCTATAACCCAATTCCAGAATTAATGCCGAAATTGAGAATTAAATATCGGAACTCAATTCCGGAATTCAAAGTCTTTTTACTTACATTATTTCTTACACAGCTTATAACATTCGCACCTTCTCCGCAAATCATAAATGATACCGCAATTATTAAAATCGGTCCAGTAGTTCAGGAGCTAAAGTGAAACATCGGATTTTTGATCACACACACACATACACGTAGAGTGTTAAACTATACCATCCATGACAAACCATTTCGCAATCAAACAAGAACAACGTCAATGTAAAAACGTCTTCAGTAGGTATATCATTAAACTTAGGTACCTACCTACTACAAAAAACAATCATGCACAGACAGACATACGCGGCGCCCTTAATTTATCCTATGTAGTGGTTTGTTTCGAAGCGTATTTGGACGAAGTTTAGTGAACAGGGTCCGAACCAAAATAAATGCCATAAGTGCTATGGGATGCATCGATGTATGTCTAATATCCTTAGAGTTTTTATTGTGGATAGTATGTTCTGCCAAATTGAATCAATCCAATCCAATCAAATTGAATAACCATTGGAGTGTGTTGTGTTGCTTATTCTGGAGCCCTCCATAGCATTTTTCACTGTCATCTTCAATGCAGAGGTGCAGCTAGGTAACCAAAGGCTCTGTTGCAAAAAAAAACTGGGGTCCTAACTATAGCTGGACACCGTTAATCAAATAGTTAACTTCGTTAATCGTTAATCACTTACTAAAAAAGTTAACTTCGTTAATCGTTAAAGCGTTACATATCGGAACATTTAACAGAAGTTATCGTTAATCGTTAACTCGTGATATAAATTGCATTTTATATGTCGTTGTGTTAGTGAGTTAAGTACTTATTAAAATGCATGTTGGTAAAAAAAACATAAAGTACCTAAGGGTGTAACATTAGAGTTTGTAACAATACATAATTATTTAGTGATCAAATTCAAATCAAAATCTATCTGACATATGCCGCGCGGTGTCCTTTTGCGAAATAGTAGGTACTTAATTAACGTTTAACGGACATTAATTATTTTAACGGTGGTTAATAAGCCCGTTAACAATTTTTAAAGTTAGGTAACTTAAAATTAATCCGTTACTCGTAATGTTAACTTCGTTAAATAACGATTAACGGTCTTGTCCCCAGCTGTGGTCCTAACTGTTTAAGGTGGGAGAATTTTTAGCGAGGTCACTACGAGGTTTGCTGGTCAATGTCCGAGCTCGTGGTGAAGGGCTCGTCTGAGGGTCCAGGCTCAGGAGCTTGGGGGCCCCGGTGCACGGCACTGTCTAGCCCTTCGGAAGCTACGCCACTGCTTTATATGTATGGATATAGATAGCGGTGTCATGACTATGACTAAGTACTAAGAATTTTTGTGACTATAGTAATAGTAAAGGACATGATATTGTAAAACGCGCATTTGATGTCTCCTTTTAGCGATTTTGATGAAAGCGCAATTCTAGAGATGCCGTCGTGCCCAGGCTGCTGGTGATGATCCTGACCAGCTTCCACTGACACGGCGGAAGCCGCTGCTCCTGTACCAGCACGTCTAGCACTGAGCGACAAACGACTTGCGGGCATGTCGTTCTATCAGGGATGCCTGCGGCTAGGCGAGGACCTCGGCACATTTGCACCCCTTTGATTGCGTCGGGGCTTTAAAACAGATTAAAAATCATGAATCCGTTCGAGAGTTAGACTGCCAGAGATAGACACACAAACAGATTGAAAAAGGAGTCAAACTTATGACAGAACTTTTAACACTTGCGGGTTTAACATATTTATTGGAAGCCTATAAACTTGAAGTAAAGTCATAAAGTTAAGTACAAGAATCCATATAAAAATGCTAGTATATTACTATATCAGAACTATCCCGTAATAACGACGATGACATTTTTGTAAAAAAGTGCGAGTCCGACTCGCGCACGAAGGGTTCCGTACCGTTATCTTAAATCAATCAAACAAAATCACGTTTGTTGTATGGGAGCCCCATGGTTCATTTTAATTTAATTATTATAGTGAATATATAACTAAATATTCTGTGAATATTTCAAGCGTTATCAACATCGAGCAAAAGTGAGCAAAAAATCACGTTTGTTGTATGGGAGCCCCCTTAAATATTTATTTTATTCTATTTTTTAGTATTTTTTGTTATAGCGGCAACAGAAATACATCATAATTTCAACCGTCTACTTATCACGGTTCATGAGATACAGCCTGGTGACAGACGGACGGAGAGAAGGACAGATGGACAGCGGAGTCTTAGTAATCTCGTTTTACCCTTTGCGTACGGAACCCTAATAAAGTTTCCAGCTTCCACTTGGGGAATGAGTGGCAGGCCCGCAGAACAAACCAAAATTAAATATATCACACCTTCGGTGGGACAAGGGCACAATTGTTGAAAAACCCAAAAATGTGTTTAGTATACACAAACGTTCAAAAAATTTTATTTATCTACACCCATATCATAAAACCTCCATTGTTTAATCAAAAACCATAGGAAATGACCACCATTTTGACAACCAATTAGGAAAAACCAGTGCTGCAATGTTATTTCTTTATCGTTTTTAGTAAAGAAATGAGATTCAATTTGGAACAGCTGTCAAAACTCAAGTGGGTCTCTATTCTAGTATCCATAGATATTAAACAGTTATTGATACGAAACATCAATTCAGTATGTTTTTTTAATATAAACCGAACGACATTTGATCTCGAGTGACATGAGAATAGAGACTTCATAAGCTTGTCTATGATTTAAAAAAAAAATGGTCTTGACGGAGGATCGAATTGCCGCCATGTTGGTGTTTTGCTGAACGAAAGTAGAATTGTTGTTGAATTGAATAGAAAAAGTTGTTTGTAATTTACATTTTAGTTGAAAATATGAATAGTAAGTAGTCTTCTCGGAGTGTGTGTGATGTGAAAATGCGCCGGATATCGGAAATATGCAGCCACGATTCCAACAAATAACTTGTTGCCAGAAAATATTGTTTCTGAACCCATCATGGAGGATTTATAATATGTGTGTAGATAAAGTTATGTATGCAACTCTGCATAATTTGGCCTTAAAACACACGTGCGATCTTATTATGAAACTCGCCTATCGGCTCGTTTCATGAAAACCGCACTAGTGTTTTAAGGCCTATAATTATGCAACCGTTGCATAAACTACGAGGGGCGGCTGAAAAGTTATCTACCTAGCCTATATGTTATGCGAAAATAATACTGGCCACTATGAGGTCGTGTTCACTGGTTATTCTTTTTTCAAAATCACCAACATTCATTTGTTTCTTGCTTCCCGCTCTTTTTGGGACTGGATTGTTTTCAAAATGTCGCAAGAAAAAAATAATCTGATTAAGATTGAGCAGCGTGCAGTGATAAAATTTCTCCCTAAAGAAGGAAATACACCCTCGCAGATTACACTGCGTATGTTACCTGTTTTTGGTGGTGCGTGCCCTTCTGAATTTACAATAAAGTTCTGGTCGAAGCAGTTTAAGCTTGGCCGTGAGAGCCTTGAAGATGATCCTCGTAGTGGGCGACCAGTTTCCGCTGTCACCGATGAAAATGTGGCCAAAGTGAGAAATTTTATTTTAGAAGACCGGCGAATTAAGCAGTGGGAGTTAGCCAGGGATGTGGGCATTAGTAAACACATGTCTAAGGTTAGTGCACGCTGGGTCCCTAAAATGTTGACTCCGTTTGACAAGGACAGACGTGTTCAATGTTGCGAGGAATTTTTAGACATGAGCCGTGGAAAAGAGGAGGAAATTATTTCTAGAATAGTAACCTGTGATGAGACTTGGATTCGGCAGTGGGATGCCAAAAGTAAACAGGAGTCATTACAATGAAAATTCAAGGATGAAAAGCCTCTTCGTAAATTTAAGGTTCGCCCGTCAGCAGGCAAAGTAATGGCAACATTTTTTTGGGATGCGGAAGGAATTCTGCTTGTAGATTACTTGCCAAAAAAAACTACAATAAATGCTGAATATTACGCAGATTTACTTGACCAGCTCAGAGAAGCCATAAAAGAAAAAAGAAGGGGCAAACTCAGTAAAGGGATTCTGCTTTTGCATGATAACGCACCTGTGCATACTGCTCGCTTAACGAAGCTAGCAATTAATGGAAATGGGTACGAAGTAATCAACAACCCTCCATATAGTCCAGATTTGGCCCCATCCGACTACTTCCTGTTCAGACTTTTGAAGAAAGAACTGAGGGGACGAAGATTCGTAACCAATAACGACATGAAGGCTGCTCTGTTAATGACTTTTTCGATGATAAACCTAAAGTTTTTTTTTTAACGGGTTAATGTCTTTAATTGATAAATGTAATAAGTGCATTTCCCTGTCAGGAGACTATATTGAAAAATAAAAATAAACTAGCCATGATCGTCTTTTGTATCATAGTTAGGTAGATAACTTTTCAGCCGCCCCTCTTACTATTGGAACATTTATACTTAACACATTTTTGGGTTTTTCAACAATTGTGCCCTTGTCCCACCGAAGGTGCGATATGGCAAGGTGTGTGTCCATTGCGCGCGGGCCTATCGGTCACTTCTATAGTTAGTCACGTGTTCTTTTCTACATACATACATATATACATAGCATCACGCCCGAAATCCCTAATGGGGTGGGCAGAGCCACGACTGCTTGTGGCCACGTTCGATTAATTAGTCCTAAGATGGTATGATGGTTCTTTTCTAGAGGGGAGATTAATAGACTCCATCCAACAAGGTCAGCTGCGGAGGTAGTATAAGCCTTAAATAGCGATTCCGAAATCTATAAACTTAACGATTAGATACCGCGCTCTTGGTTCAGCCAGTGCTCGCCGAAGCGTTGCAACGCGCACTTGCCATAGAAATGTTTTAAAACACTATGCAAATCCCAATAAAAATACGGAATCTCGCTAAACTGTTCTATGCTGCGTCATTTACTTTTGTGATTGTGTTCTTGACTTTAGCTCTGAATGAAGTCAGAAACAACCGGCAACAAATGCTGCCAAATAACAAATTTTTCAAAATGGCAGTAAATCTCAAAAAGCTTGGAGGAGATATACGAATCCTCAGCGCCACAAGTGACTTAAAATATATTTTACAGTGGACAGATCCAGAAAATGTTCCGTTTGTGTATATGGGCATAGGTCAACAAGGATTTATCGACAGAAAGTGTGAGTACGTAAATTGTTATGTGACAAGTAACCGCTCTCTGCTCGGAGATGTCACAAAGTTTGATGTGATAGCATTTGCTGGCACTGAAGTCATCTACATGAACAATGAGAGACTACCGAAACGGCGGTCACCGCATCAAAAATATGCTTTTACTAATATAGAATCCGCAGAATACTACCCGGTATGCTCTAATAAGTTGGATAACTTTTTCAATTGGACGTGGACGTATAGATTAGAATCTGAAACAAAATGGGGTTACATCACAGTGAGGGACGCTGAGCATAAAATAATAGGTCCAAAAAAAGAGATGCATTGGATGAAGTTAGAGGACATGGATCCGGTGAGTGATGAGTTAAAAGTGAAGCTGAGGAATAAAACTAAGGCAGCAGCGTGGTTTGTATCCAATTGTCGGTCGAAGAGTCTCCGGGAGAATTTTGTGAAAAACTTGCAAAATGCATTAAGTTCTTATGATTTGACGGTAGATATTTATGGTAAATGCGGTCCATTGAAATGCGATCGGAACAAGGAAACTGAGTGTAATGATATGTTAGAAAGAGACTATTTTTTCTATTTGTCATTTGAGAACTCGTTTTCTGAAGACTACGTGACAGAAAAAATACTGTACGGTCTGCAGCATAACACTATACCTGTTGTTTATGGAGGAGCTAATTATACGAGGTAGTCTACTCATATGTGTATGATCTCTTTAAATGATGCTTCTGTTTTTAATACGTTAACAATATAAAATACTTTACTATTTCGTGTTAAGTGCAAGGATATTCATGCAAACTGGCTGCGCTTGCCTTGTATACATATATAATATCATGCAAATTATACAAAAGACAGCAAAAATGCCTTGAAACGTGTTGCGCCCCTCTACGAAGAAGAACCGCCTCCGTCGAACGCCGTATTATCCAGATATGTATGTTGAGGATGCCCCTTAGAGGAGTGTAACACGTATCGAGGCATTTTCTTGTTGACGTATTTTCATGCTTTCATATAATTTAAAAGCAACATTTTTTGGTTATCCTTTTGTACTATTGACAGTTTTCAAAAGAAATTACTTCTTGCCACATAGAAATAATAAAGAAGAGAATCTTAGTTTCGTAGATTTGACGTGGAAAAGAGAAAATAAACGGAAAAACTAATTTTGATTTCAAATGTTGGTAATAGTAACAAGGTAGGTACAATAAATAATAACAATGCTTTAAAAATCGTCATAAAAGGTTAATAGTAGATAGTTGCACCAAGCATAAAGTGATTTATTATTACGCCGAGTATTAGTTTGAAGCCCGAATGCGAGCGAGAGGTCTAAAAACACGAGCGCAATAATACATCTTCAATTTCAACTACTGCAAAAAATTAGTAAAAATAGTAAAATTAAAGTTATAAACTAAAACCCGACTAGCGACGTAAAAAGTATTTTGCTCCTGGTTTGATGAACCCTTGGAGCCTATGAGACTCGCACGTTCTCTCCAAATATAATCTTAAGATATCCTATTTATTAAAATCAGTCCAGTGGTTTCGAAGCTAAAGTAGAAAATCCGAAAGTGTTCACAAAAAACTTGCAGGTACCTGTTCAATTCATTTTATTTTTAAGTAACCTCCGGTAGGTACTATCTTTTCAGTCATTACTTTGAGCATAACATTTTAGACGGGGCAATCACAATTCGATATGGCCGACATTTGGACTGTCTTGCTACTACTTTGACAGTCCACAGAAAAGTGGTCAGCTATCCCGTCGGACTGTGAATGGGTGGAATGGGTGGCTGGTGGTAGGTGTAAACTTCTTAATCAACTAACCAAATTAAAAATACATTTGAAAGCAGTGCAATAATGAATTCTGTTTGCAACTTTACTGCTCTAGAGAAAATAAGTGCTGCTTTGTGCTGAGTATTAAGGACATAATGATGAAATTAACGCGTAGTTTCAAATAATAGGTATTTAATATTATCAGTTTGGTATGAGAAATAAGTAAGATATGTCTACATCTTCTGCTTTCATTGCTGCATTGTTGGCTTGCCTCATTCTCTTCCAACACGTGTTTCACGCGTATTATGTAGCAGAGAAACACGCAAGTTTATGCATTATCCATTTTTTGCATTATCCAGACGAACTTATACGAATGTGGAAGCTAGCTAATTATACGCGATTTTGAATTTTATCGACAAAAGTAATTGTTCTTTTTTACGATCAGTTTCAAATTGTTATGAAGTTTGATAATGTTTACTTATTGTTAGAAATAATCTCATTTACTTACTACTAAGTAATTTTACACGCAAATTCGTCCATGTACGATTTGTTTATCACGATTCCCTCAGAACTGTGTACTTACCTATATACCAAAGTAGATCCTTGCCAAATTTCATATAAATAGGAACAGTGGTTTGACCGTGAAAAGGGTAACAGATAGAGAGACAGACTTACTTAGAACTTTATAATGTTAGTATGGATATTTCAGATTCATGCCAGATGGAATTTATTTAGATGCCACTGAGCTGGGACCGGAAGAATTGGCGAAAAGAATGAGATTTCTTATAAACAATCCTGATGAGTATGAAAAGTATTTTCGATGGAAAAAACATTATTCCTATTACAAAAGAAGCGAAAGTGTAGAAACTGATGACTATTGTGGTTTTTGTACCCTCCTAAACAATGAAGAGTTAGTAAGGAACACAACAATATACAAGAACTTTGGAGAGTGGTGGGACCCGCCGTTTGTATGTACTACATTTACTAAATAAACCTTTCGACATAGCTAATGCGATAAATATAGTGGTAACTATATATTTTTATATATTATGAAAAGCATTGTCAACAAATATCAGAATAGAAAAGTACTGGACACGACAAGAAAGCCATTAAGCTAATTAAATCGAGTATTTATTGAATATCTACATAAGAATCATTGGCATATATTCCTAAATTAACACTAGAAACTGGAACTTTTCCAAATTATCTAATAAACGCATAAAACCTATAATATCCTATAAAACCTTACAAAAAAGGTCCCAAACATGCTGTGAATAATTATAGATCCATTGCGTTATTAAAAAACCCGACTGCTTTAAAAATATCAACCGAAAAAGCTTAAAGCAAGCCCTATTATCTAAGTAATATATAACTTAAATGTTGGAAAAGCTGTTGCAGGCAGGCAAGCTTATAATAATCCAAGCGGTGGTCTTAAAGTGAAAATGCTTGTCCCTGCCTGCAACACCTTTTCCAACATTTAAGTTATCTATATATTATTTTGATAATAGGGTTGCTTTTAGCTTTTTCAGTAAATATTTTTTAAAGCAGTCGGGTTTTCTTATCAATACATGTAAAACAGTACCGCTCTCACTCACTCATAGACAACGCACAGCTTAAACGGGTGGTCCTAGAGGTTTGAAATTTGGAGGACATATTCCTCGAGTACCCTAGAGGTGCACTGCTGGCGTAATAGGATAGTTTCCAAAAAAATAAAAAAAAACAGGGGACAATCTTTACACAAATCGATCTAGTCCCAAAGTAAGCTCTATATAAAGGCTTGTGTTATGAGTACTAGACGACGATATAAATACTTATATAGAGAAATAAATACTTAAATACATAGGAAACATCCAAGACTCAGAAACAAACATTTGTGCTCATCACACAAATATTTGCCCTTACCGGGGATCAAACCCAGGACGCTTGCGTCGGAGGCAGGGTCACTACCAACTAGGCTATCCGCGTCGTCAAATCGAATTAGTCCATCATTTACATTATAAAAAAATATTGAACACATATTTTTTTCTTTTGTCAATTAAACAAAAAATGACGAAGATGTAGTGCGTTGAATTTCCGCGTAACTTCACGACTTTGTACACTTTTTACCATTAAGTGACGTCATTAGCCCCCACTCCCGAACTTTGATGCGCGTTATCTTTGTCAATTTTTATTAATTTGATAAAGCAACAAATACGTTTTCAATATTTTTTGATAATCTAACTGACGGACTAATTAGAATTACTTGTTATTTACCCAGGAAACATCCCAATTGCGTAACAAACATACACCCATCCAAACATTTGCATTTATAATATTAGTTATTATTTATTAGGATAGTACAGAGAATCCTAGTTTGTGACTACATCAAGGCGTTCTCCAAGTTATTATTATTATTACGGAACAATAATGGCTAATCTCACTTTTGGACGCAGATCTCCCCTCAGGTTGAATGAAATTGGGCTATGAATTGTGCAAGTTTCTTCTCACCAGCAAAATTTCAAAATTTCACTTTGAAAATAAGATTATTTTTTGAAAATACTAATATAATTTGTACTTTTAAAAGTCAATTAGCAGCACAGCTATATGCGGCTAAATATATTTGTAAACATTGTCACAGGTAGAAAAATCAGTGTGAGTCGTACTTACCCGCAAAGTGTTCCGTACCTAAGCATTATGTAATGTAGAAGAAGTCTTGCTTCCACTAGCTTTTGCTTGCGACTTCGTCCGTGTGGAATTCGGTACCTCATAATTATTCCTTCGGGAACTTTTGAATTTTCCGGGATAAAAACTACCCTGGTATTCCAGGACCTGTCAACACACGCACGCACGCATGCCCGCATGCGCGCACGCACGCACGCACGCACAACCCCACTCACACACACACATGTACAAATAATTTTCTCAATAAGAAATAATAATTGAAATTTTTTTTTACTTGTTCTGTAAAATATCTTTCAGTGTATCACTGTTTTGCAAATTCTTTGGTGGTGAGTAAAAAATCGAAAAAATGTTTTCCAGAAATGCAGAAACAAAGCCCAAAATAAACAAACAAACGTTGTGATTAACAAACAGAGGGCAGACCGACAGACAATGAAATCCCTCCATAAAGGTTCCCTCTTTAGGTACCTGTTTGGAATGGAACCCTAAGAAACATCACACTCAATGATTTAAGGCGATTACATACCCGCAACGACTGTGACGGGAATTTTAATGACATTTTTGTTGAAATCTCGTGAACGGAACATGGTATTAAAAAAAGGAAACTTTAAAATTCAAGTTTCTCTTTGTAAAAACAGATGCAAAAAATATCTGCGTCATCTTTACTAACGGAGGAAATAAAGCTAAAACGAAAAAAATCCGGACAAATGCGAGTTAAACTCACGTGGAGAGGGTACGGAGTTCCGTACATGATTATCTGAAATTTCCATGTTACGTACCTTAAATACCATAAAATTCTTATAGGTTTTCTTGTAATCTATAGATAATTAAGTATATTAACAGTAAAAAAATGTTTCAAAATTTTAGGCCATTTGGTTGCGGAGATAATGAGGGTCGTACATTTTCGCCTATTTTCCAAAATAACTTCTAAACGATTTATTCTACAATTGTAAAAAAAATATATTTAAAATTCTCACAACGAGCCCTTTCATTTGATACTTATTTCACACAATACAGATTGCAAAACTTTTTTATTTTTATTTTCTAATTTACCCTCCGAAGGTAACCCCTTAGTTTAAAATTCATTTATTTACGTTACATGTCCGTGTTGCGATCACCGACTTACATATGTGTGCAAAATTTCAACTCAATAGGTCCAGTAGTTTCGGAGCAAATTGGCTGAGACAGACACACGAGTGATCCTTTAAGGGTTCCGTTTTTTCCGTTTGAGGTATGGAACCCTAAAAAGAACCGAACTCTGTTTTAGATCAGTTGCTTTGGAGAAGTTGAAAAATGTAAAACACTTTTTTTTGTTGAAACAGGCCACTTAAATTTTTTCCCGTATTTGATTCTATGGACCTAATACCTATAATACGAATTTTTATATACAAAAATTATCTTCTCAAAATCTAATCATGGCAATGTTTTTCTTCTCGATTATTTTCATGTATTCATCAAACGTAATTTTTTTTTTAATTTCACTGATGACATTTCTTCCATACTTTCCGTGTGGTATACTTAAAGTCCGATTTTTAAAATCATGTTCAGTTTGCGAGATATCAACGAAAATGTCATTAAAATACCCCCCAAGGTTGTTGCAGGTACGTAATCGCCTTAAGCAAACGATTCTAAACAGATATCCGCACTTGATTCAGCCAGTGCTTGCCAGAGCGAGCGTGTCGCGGCGCGCACTTAACATACGAATCATTAAAAGGACCTCGCAGCTGCTAAAGTAATGAGGAATTTAGCTAAACTATTCCATTCTGCATTCACTATAATGATTACTATCATGTTTTTTACCCTAATTCAAGACAGAAACACCCGGCAAGAAATGCTAAAAAACAATAAGGTTTTCGAAATTGAAGTAAACTTCAAAAAGCTTGTACAAAACCTTGAAGCCAATGTGCAAATTGACAGTAACAATAGTAATTTGAAGTATATTTTACAGTGGACGAATCCGAAACATGTGCCTTTTATGTATATGGGCGTAGGCCAGCAAGGATTTATCGAGAGAAAGTGTGAGTACATGAATTGTTATGTGACAAGTAACCGCTCTCTGCTCGGTGATGTCACTAAATTTGATGTGATCGCATTTGTCGGTACCGATGTTGTTTACATGGAAGACAGAGATCTACCGAAACAGCGGTCACCCTATCAGAAATACGCCTTTGCTACTATAGAATCTGCTGCTAACTACCCGGTGTGCTCTGACAAGTTAAATAACTTTTTCAATTGGACGTGGACGTATAGATTAGAATCTGAAAGGAAATGGGGTTACATCATTGTGAGGGACGCTGAGCATAAAATAATAGGTCCGAAGAAAGAGATGCATTGGATGAAGTTAGAGGACATGGATCCGGTGAGTGATGAGTTAAAAGTGAAGGTGAAGAATAAAACTAAAGCAGCAGCGTGGTTTGTGTCCCATTGTCGATCGAAGAATCGTCGAGAAAAATTTGTAAAAGAGTTGCAAAAGGCTCTAAGTCCTCATAACTTGACGATAGATATTTATGGTAAGTGCGGTCCATTGAAATGCGAGCGGTGTAACAGTATGTTAGAAAGAGACTATTATTTTTATTTGTCATTTGAGAACTCATTTGCTGAAGACTACGTGACAGAAAAAATACTATACGGCTTGAAACATAACGCTATACCTGTTGTTTATGGAGGAGCTAATTATACAAGGTAATCTACTTGTGTGTTACAAGCCCTTCTTAGTGATGTTTTCGTTATTTGGCTTGATAATGGTATCAAGATTTGACTTGCTTATTCATACTAATTTAAATGTAGAGAAAGAATGTGGATTTACTACTACTAACATGGCAGGTTATAAATTTATAATGTACAAATTAATGTTTTTAACTTAATATCTAGATACGATCAACAATTAGGTAAGGAAAACTATGTTTTAAATTTATGTTTTGTCGTAATTGTTTATACTCAGTCAGAGAATTTGTAAATAACATCACCGATCATTAACAATTTTTCGATCTGGTTACAATCTTACGATAATATTTATTCAGTCACTCGTGTGTCTCATGGTTTACCCTTGAATCTTCGACAAACTTTTCATGGAATATCTGTTCAAAGTCAACGGTTCCCATATTTTCATTTCATAGACTATTCATATCATCGAACGTATGAATCAAGTATTTTTAAATCACCGATTATTTAATTGTACAATAATTGTTTCATAATTTGTTTATTCTAGAAGAAGAAGAAGAAGAAGAAGAATTATGAAACATAATAATTGTTTATAAAAAGCAAGACTTTCAGGGTGGTCATAAAAAAATAACTAACAATTACGAATTAGCCTTTTAACCTAACTGTTCCGAATCGCTTCCGCTCTGACCCATCTTGCTCGCTCGCTTTGCTCGCTCGCTATTTGAGTTTTTTTTTCATAATGACTATTAATGACACATCCTAACCTCGAGTGTTTTTTTGTCATGTCCTTAAGATGGGTAGTCAGAGCTATATACCAACCTATATTAAAATTCATATGATAAATTATGTTGTACTGTGTATACACTATAAAATAAAAGAGATTTGTAATAAAATACCAATTAAATGAACTTCGATATTTAGTTCTGTCTTTTGAATAATTTATGAAATGTATGTTTTAGGAAATAATAATCCCTGTACAGTTGTTCTAGGAATTAAGAAAATTGGTAATGTATAATCGATGACAAGAGATTACTTCTACAGAAATTATAGGGTCTGAATATTCTATAAATCATTTTCGATGTAATGAAATTCGATGAAAAGTTTGTCGACGATTCAGGGGGCACCCGTGTTTCATCCTAAAAAACTTTCCCTAAAACATGGTAGGTTGATGGCTATAGTTGGAGACAGTTGATGGCTGAAATACGAGTTATAGAGGTACTTGTGAACGAGCTCTGTTAGTGAGGCCCGCCCAGTACCAGTTTTTTTAATGTAAGTTTAGTTACCTATTATTTTAACGATTTCAGTTCACACTGTTGAAAATACTTCATGGCGAAGGATTGTTAAATCTGGATCTGACGGTGGAGATGGTCTGTTTACTGGATTGATAGGTTTCTTTTGAATCCCGCAGATTTGGCTCCAGCATAACGATTAGAGGCTATGGAGAAATATACACTTTTACAACAGGGTGTTATAAATAACTAATTATTAACAATTAACATAATGTTTTCAGTAAGATATTTTACTGATTAGCATTCTTGTGTTGAATTTTCAAAATATTATCTGCATTATTACTAATTGCAATAATTTATTACCTATTTTATTACGTTGTTCTTTTAGTAATTTTATTTTTATTCGATTTAATACGTACACAATATGGTTAAAATAATGAGTTTCTATAAGCGTCTTGCTGCAACAAATCCCACCCTACCCCTTTATGGTCTCTAAAAAATATTTTTTCTTAAATTAAATGTTACTTCATTTGAACGTCTATTTAAAATTTTACGTTAAACTGTTGTACTTTAATAACCGCTTACGTGAAATCGTCTAGTGATGAAATTATGGAAATTCTCTAAATTGATAAACTAATTTTTATAAATTACCGTGAAATAAAATCAATGTGAGCAATAAAACAGATAAAAGAGGAACAACCGAGTTATATCATGTACAATAATATAAAATTATAAAGACTTACCAAATCCTTGTACAGCGTTCCTCTACTTGTAAACCCCGCTGTTGCGATGTCGGCGAATGCACAATATGACGAATATACATAAAATACCATGCACATGTGCTTAAGATATAGTATTTCTAAAAAAATCTTAGCTATGTGGCCGGTTCAAGTAAGACACGATTTGGTATCGAAGACGAATTATAGCGCTAATTTAATATGAAATTAAATCCAAATCGATTCTTGACTTTGATGAGGTAAGGCCGACAAACAAAGCTGTATAACCGATCTAAAAACCTATGGAGAGTCACCGACTGCTATTTCCATATCGGCATCACGAGCCGGGCTGAATAAATTTCTTTTTTCTTTCTTTTTGAGGTTGTGCAGTCGGGTTTTTTGTTTTTTTAATGAATAATTTTTATTTTCATCTTTTTAGTTGTGTTATACTTTATTTTTCACGTAAGTAAGATCCACTCTGGGATCATAAAAGAACTTTATCACAGCTTATTATAAGTATTGAAAATTTAAGTGAGAATGGTTGCTAACCAAATTTAAATCGTTATCGATCCTAAATGCTTATTCCAAATGAAAAATGTTCAGGGAAAATTAAAGACGGTTTTCAAATACCTATTCAATGATACTCCACTCAACATGGTTTGACGACTTTAATTTTTTTCTTTTTCACAATATGGCGTCTGATTGTCGCCATATTGAATTTTGATTACTGTCATGTCTTTAGTGACACTCACAAGGTTAAAATAAATCGATTGACGTAAGAATCATCAAAATCGGTCCACGCGTTTCGTCTTCAGAGTGCCATAAACATACATACATACATACATACATACATAGGCTGATAAATACATTACCCTCTTTTGCATTGCGCAGTCGGGTAAAAATAAACTACAACTATGACAAATTTCAGCAGGTTAGGCCGTTCCGTAGAAAAAGAGTGTTGACAGACAGACAAACGGACAACAAAGTGATTGTATAAGGTTTCCGTATTTTTTCAAATTAGGATAAGGAAACCTAAAAATTACCTATCTACCTTTGAGATCCGTAGAAGGTTCTTACTTAATAACATTGATGACCACGCGACAGCGCCACGGGAGTTACTGTTGCACGTTCGCTGTCGCGGGTTCATACGTTGCTTATAACATTCGTGTTATTGTTATTATAAAAAGCATGATGGCAAGCAGCTAGTCAAAAATAATTATACACAGCATTAAACGCAAATAATTATAGCAATAAACTCAGAAAAAAGATAAAAGCCAAACATTGTCAACTTCCTCATGACCGTTTTGAGAGTAAAGGCAAGTAAATCAAATACTACTCGTATTTCACTGTCCTTGTTCGCTGTCTTCCGTTTGTTCGCCACGTTGTTGCTACTGAAAATCAGCACCGCAGTTTATTTTATCTACACCCATATCATAAAACCTCCATAATGGGGTTTCCTACGGTTTTTGATTACACAAGCACCGTAGGAAATGACCACCATTGTGACAACCAATTAGGTAAAACCAGTGCTGCAATGTTATTACAGTATCGATTTTAGTATCGAAATGAGATTAAATTTGGAACAGCTGTCAAAACTCAAGTGGGTCTCTATTCTAGTATCCATAGATATTAAACAGTTATTGATACGAAACATCAATTCAGTGTGTTTTTTTTTAAATATAAACTGAACGACATTTGATCTCGAGTGACGTGAGAATAGAGACTTCATTCGTTTGTCTATGATTTAAAAAAAAAATGGTCTTGACGGAGGATCGAATTGCCGCCATAATGTTGGTTTTTTGCTGGACGAAAGTAGAATTGTTGTTGAATTGAATAGAAAAAGTTGTTTGTAATTTACATTTTAGTTGAAAATATGAATAGTAGTCTTCTCGGAGTGACTGTGTGATGTGAAAATGCGCCGGATATCGGAAATATGCAGCCACGATTGCAACAAATAACTTGTTGCCAGAAAATATTGTTTCTGAACCCATCATGGAGGATTTATAATATGTGTGTAGATAAAGTTATGTATGCAACTCTGCATAATTTGGCCTTAAAACACACGTGCGAACTTATTATGCAACTCGCTAGAGCTCGTTTCATGAAAACCGCACTAGTGTTTTAAGGCCTATCATTATGCAACCGTTGCATAAACTACTATTTCGTCTTATTTCACAGGTAGGTTGTAAATGGTTACCCCGTTGTTAAAAGCAATTTTTTTTTTTCATTTTTTGCTTGCCGTCCCTACGAGGTTTTTTTTTCATAAGTAAGAACGGAACCCTCGGCGCGCGAGTCAGACTTGCTCTTGACCGGTTTTTTTTTTCTGTAACATAACTAATTATTTGTTTTGAAACTTGAAACTTGGTTTAAATACTCATACCAAGTTTCAAGTTGATACACGCATCGAATTCGTTTTAAGTAAGAACTTCAACCCCCTTTCAGTTTTACTTCTATAGCCTATGCCCTGCCTAAAGTTTCCTTAATATAATATCAAAAACCGCCTTAAAATCCACTCCGTCAACTTTTATAAAGGAAACAAACTGTGTAAAACATCTTAAAAATGGCATAGTAATTTTATCCTAACTGCAAAAGGTGGGCTGAATACCTTGAGGCATTCTCTACTAGTCAAATCTTTAGGCATTGTAGGAATTTAATCATTCGATGCTACTTTGAGTAAACTCTGTATGTGCTAAACTTATTAATTAAGAAATAAATTAAAAATTTCGGAGCCGAGTAAATGACTTCAAATAGAATTGCCGTTAAATGACTTGGTATTTTTAACGTTGAAGTGAAATTTGTAAGAGGTTTTTTTATATTATCGGCAGTGTCTTTCTCACTAAGCGTTACAGAGCATAGGTCAGAATCATGCATTGTTGCAATAATATGGTGCCTATTTACTTCATTAATAGAGGGAAAGTTTTCAGAAACTGATCTTAATACTTAAAAAATAACTCGCATAATACTGACCGAACGGAACTTGTTTAACCATCAAAATAGTCTCTGGAGGTGTCGTGGGTTTTTAATTCTAAGGGATCTCTCAAGGGTTCATTTTACCTTAGCTTAGGTACGCAACGCTAAACATTATCACACTCGAGGACGTCGACAGCGATTCAAAATCAGTAGACTCAGCGATTAGATACCGCGCTTGGTTTAGGCAGTGCTCGCCGGATCGTGACAGAGCGTACTTGCCATATGAATGATAAAAAAAAATCGCGTCGAATTGAGAACCTCCTCGTTTGGTTTTTTTGAAGTTGGTTAAAAATAATTTGCATGTCCAAATAACAATGAGGTACCTAGCAAAACTGTTCTATGCGGCGTCACTCGCTGTTATGATTGCATTCTTGTATTTCACCCTTATTGAAGTCAGAAACACCAGACAAGAAATGATGCCGATTAACAGGGTTTTTGAAATGGAACAAAACCTCAAGGAGTTTTTAGAAAAACTTGAAGTCGATGAACAAATCCATAGTGCTCCTAGTGATTTAAAATATATTTTACAGTGGACGAATCCGAAAAATGTGCCGTTTGTGTACATGGGCGTGGGTCGGCAAGGATTTATCGAGAGAAAATGTGAGTACGTAAATTGTTATGTGACAAGTAACCGCTCTCTGCTCGGAGATGTCACAAAATTTGATGTAATAGCATTTGCTGGCACTGAAATTATCTACATGAACGATGACAAACTACCGAAACAGCGATCACCGCATCAAAAGTATGCTTTTACTAATATAGAATCTGCTGACAACTACCCGGTGTGCTCTAATAAGTTGGATAACTTTTTCAATTGGACATGGACGTATAGATTAGAATCTGAAACAAAATGGGGTTACATCATTGTGAGGGACGCTGAGCATAAAATAATAGGTCCGAAGATAGAGATGCATTGGATGAAGTTAGAGGACATGAATCCGGTGAGTGATGAGTTAAAAGTGAAGCTGAGGAATAAAACTAAGGCAGCAGCGTGGTTTGTGTCCAATTGCCGGTCGAAGAGCCTTCGGGAAAATTTTGTGAAAAACTTGCAAAATGCTTTAAGTTCTTATGAATTGACGATAGATATTTATGGTAAATGCGGTCCATTGAAATGCGATCGGGACAAGGAAACTGAGTGTAATGATATGATAGAAAGAGACTATTATTTCTATTTGTCATTCGAGAACTCGTTTGCTGAAGACTACGTGACAGAAAAACTACTGTACGGTCTGAGGCATAACGCTATACCGGTTGTTTATGGAGGAGCTAATTATACGAGGTAATCACCTTATGTATGTATCATCCTCTAAATGAAGCTTTTTGTTTGACTTGATTAATGCAATATCAAGATTTTACCCGCTATTTAAATGTAACATTTGTTTTTAGGGTTCCGTAACTAAAGGGTAAAAAAGCGTGTTAAAAAGGAACCCTCATTCTTCATTCTCCTTCAGCCTATCTGTCCATCTGTATCGTTGTCTGTTAATCAATCAATACATTTATTTGCTAGAATACAGTAATGAAAATGTTATTAACTGTAAGTATTTATTCAATAACTTTACATAGACAATATACATTTACAATATCTCTATATAGGGTGTCCCTAAAACCAACAATAAAACGAAAGGAGCTGGTAGGGTAGCTCAAGAGCTACTAGATTACGTAACTTTAACCTTAATAAAAATATCATAGTTTTCGAGATAATTGCACTTTCATAGAAGTCGTGGTTTTTGATACCCTGATTCATTATTTTGAGTGCTACGACAATTTGAGGCGAAAAGTGCTTTAGGACAAAAAATATGTACATGAAAAAATCTTTATGCTAAAAAAAGTATATCATTCAAGGTTATACCAAACGATTCCCCATCAAAAAAAGGGCACCCGACACTGCTTCTTGCCAAATCATATGATTCTTGGTCAACGGAAAATACACTATACGTTTTGATTCCCTTTGGATTCCCTTGAAAGTATCGAAATATGTGGCATAAACGGCACTATCTTTTGATTGCGATGATTTGGAAGGTTGATTTTATCACAGCTTCAAGAGATTGCAGACCTGAGTATTTGATATTCATTTCAACTTGATACCTCTACGTGTTATTGAGAAAAAGGTCTTGACACACAGACAGAGGGACAGTCGGACAGACAGACAACGAGAGGTCATTACAAAAAAACTACTAATTTGGGACGTTACTGCTGCTCAACCCACCCTCTAAGCCGCAGCTGGCGTTCACGACGCTTCATGATACAACTCTATGAATCATCGTACGAGTTATCGGCCGGGAGGATATTGGTCATGCAAATCTTTTGCTGGCTCGCGGACCATTAAAAATTATATTGGAAATGTCGAAAGTTTATCAAATTGTTCCTCTAAATTGATATATATTAACAAATGACTACATAACAAAAGCATTTTACGAAAGAAAACTTGCATTTTATGTACGCTGTTACAATGACAATGTTTTAAAGCATGAAACTCTCGTGTGAAATATTTTGGTACGCTACGTACGGTACTATTCCGTCGCCTGCAATCAGTATGTAGTATTCGCAGTTTATCTTTCACTGTGGGTTATGAAATGCTTAGAAATTTCATGGGTATGTTGCATATATCAGCCATGCAATTTTCTTACATGCGCAGCGGCTAATCAGCGGTGAGAGACGTTCAAATGTGGACCGAATGACTTTGTTCTTACAGTCTACATTAATCATTTCGTTTATCCGCTGATCAGCCGCTGCGCACGTAAGAGAATCACTGCACAGGATTGACTTCTTATCTTACGTCTACTATATAATGTTTTATATATATATTGCTGGTAATATTATAAGCACACCCTTTCCAACCGAATCTTTACGATCGTGCAATCTGATTGCATGCATTTTTATGAAGAGATATTTTAAGAAGATTTCACTCCAATGCTGATGTGGCTTGAGAACTTGATTATCATTTTAAAATGCATATAAGGGTCGAATAGATAACCTCCTGCTTTTTTGAAGTCGGTTAATAAATTACAATGTTATTATATTTCAGATTCATGCCAGATGGAATTTACTTAAATGCCAGAGAGCTAGGACCAGAAGAATTGGCAAATAGAATGAATTACCTTATTAATAATCCTGATGAATACGAGAAGTATTTTCGGTGGAAGAATCATTATTCCTATTACAGAAGATTCGAAAGTGTAGAGACTGATGACTATTGCGGTTTTTGTACTATCCTAAATAACAAGGAGCTAGTAGAGAAAACATCAATATACAAGAACTTTAGACAGTGGTGGGATCCGCCAAATAGGTGTTGAATCAACGCGGTGGTATGACATTATGCTGAATGGATGCTCTTTTCGTAGCACTTTGTACTCTACATAGCTTATAATAGTACATTACTGCAGAGACTAGTAAGTGGGCCATTCTGAACAAGATTAGTCCAATTAATATCTAATCAAATGCTTAAATGGCGTTTCTGAATTCAGCCATAAATGTTTTTTTGTAATTTCACACTTTTACTTTACGGTTGGGTTTTACCCGACTGCAGTTGCTTGTAACATCGATGATAGATCCCATACATTTACCTTGCAGTGTTATGTGTTTTGGCCTATAAAATTGTAACTTTTAGCTTCGTGAAACGGGCCACAGGAAACCAAAAGATCTAAGTGATACAGAAACCGATCGTTACTATGGTAACGAGATGTCGCTTTGTTTTGCTACTTTCTTTTCAAAATAAGGACAAAGCAAAGCGATTTAATGATATGCCTTATCGCTTAGGCAATTTCGAATAGAGGACAAGGACATCGACCTATTGATATGTATTCTCTTTGTAAGATCTTTACAAAAAGGTCGTTAATTATATAGTGGCGGCGACAAATAATGTATGTAGTAATATGTTACGCTTACCTTGGCCTTACGGTTTGTACCTACTCATAGGTAATCAATGAAATTAATCAATCAAATCATTTTGTTTTAATCACAAACATCGTAATATTATAAATGCGAAAGTAGCTCTGTCTGTCTGTCTGTCTGTCCATCTGTCTGTCAGTCTAAGTTTTCATGGCTAAACCGCTGAACCCATTTATTGAAATTTGGTATAGAGATAGTTTGAGCCTTGAGAAAGGACAAGAAAAAATCTTTGGTTAACTGTACCATTATTTGGGAGAATAATGGTACAGTTAACCAAATGCTGTTTTCAGCCGCAAAATTTGCTGCTTGCGATACTTTTTTTAATGTATTAGGTTAGGTTAGTTTTGTGCCTTCCACAAAAAGTTAACAGCCTAGGCAGAACTATCGAGTTTCGAAATGAAAATTCCGCTGAACATTATTCAATAGTTTTACATAGACCGGTAAAATTTATTGATTCTTACTGATTTTTAACATGTAGGTATAAAGTGTTGCATTTAACACTTTTATTATTATTGTATATAAATAAACATTACACTGAGCTTGTACTTAATATTTTACTTCACAAATTAAAAAAATACCTTTCAGCTAAGAGAAATAATTAATAGTTTATTTTGGCAGCCAAACTGCACGTTTTTATTTGTGGTGTAATGTGACTCAGACTCCTACCCAAAAATAATAAAAATTCAGTCAGGTTTGAGTGTGTTTCGGCAGCTTCCTTTGAATTTACATACATACATAGCATCACGCCCGAAATCCCTAATGGGGTGGGCAGAGCCACAAGACTTCTTGTGGCCACGTTCGATTAATTGGTCCTAAGATGGTATGATGAACCGTATGGTGACAGGTGATCAGCCCATCGCCCATACAAATAGTCCACCATGTTGGAGAGGACCCGTCCCTTAGTCGACTTTTACGACATGCCAGGATGATAAGCATCTGCACGCATTCTATGCTATTTCTTCACTCCCAGTGCAGCAGAGGATCTAATACTAGTAACATTACCTTGTATTACTTACAAGTTTCTAAGAAAGAGATCTCTGACAGACGGACGGTTGTACAAGTGGATATTTTAGGCATCACAGGTTTGGAACCCTAAAATACATAATGATATACACAAAGTATGAATCTTTATTTGTCAACTATTACGTTTCATTTGCAGCTAACAGCCGGAAGTAAATTATGTCAATCATGTCTATTTCCCAGACCGTGTCGTAATGATTTTATTCATAAAATAACTTCATTTATTCTTACCTAGCTTTTACCTGCGACTTACCTGTTATAGTTTAGTTGTTCCCTCGGGCAATTTCCGGGATAGCCTATGTCCTTCTCCAGAACTTGACGGTATACTTGAAAACATACCAAATTTCGTGAAAATCTGGTCAGCCATTACGGGTGCGTACGTGTATTTGACCTTGGTCGGGTTTCGACGCATGGTCACAGAGAAAGGTACCTAACTCCGCATAATACCTATGAGGGCGCGGCTCCATTTATGATTGTCGTATGAAATAAGTAGCTGTACTGCGGGGCCGTTGCGGTGTGCCGTGGTGTTCATGTCAACTTCCCGGACACTGACGGAGCAGTCCGGTCTGCTGCTGGATCCCGCCAGGTAGCAGGTGCGCATCGAGTAGGTATATCAGTGTTGGGGCCTCTCATTGCAATCCTGATCTATTTCAGAGGGGACAATCATCACCCCCGAGTGATGGGCGTCGTGACTCAAGCTTTGGTTGGAAATGACCACAGAACTATATCGTGATAGAAGGAAAGAGTTCGTCGATTTGTATGGAAACTGAACGTGTAACATTTATGCGTAGTTACTTTGATATGACGAGTGTAATTTAGTAACGGGAAGCATAGGTCGCTCGAAAACGATTCAAAAGCATCGATTACCACGCGGCAAACCGAGTCTAGGCACCGCCACTCCCACCGTCCCACGCCGCGCCACCGCCATTGTTACACACAAAGATGATCTCAGGGCATATTTTAGGCACGCGGGAACATACACGCTTTCCTTCTATCTCGATGTAGTTCTGTGTCAATGACAAACAAAGGTCATTGTTTTTTATTATACAACCATGAATTAGGTTTCGTTGGATAGCTCTTTTAAAACAACATTATAAGTATGTGGAGATATTGAGATCGAAAGGTGTTATTTCTGTCGGATTTACGTGCCCCCACTCCCACCATCCACAGTGAAACCTTATTTTTTTATATCTTAAATGAATGCTTACATACAAATTGGGGCAAATTCGAAAGTGTGTTCGCTAAATTTAAAAGTCGCTAAATTTGAAATAAGGATATCCACACTCGATTTTGACAGCGGGGCCAATTCGAAAGTTTATTCCCTCATTTAAAAGTCTCTAAATTTGAAATAAGAAATGTCAAACTCCATTTTTGACAGCTTCGTGCTATACAAAATCGAGTTTGACGTTACTTATTTAAAGTTTAGGGAATATTAAATTTAGGCGACACCGATTTGAATTGGACCCATTATAAGAAAATTAAAAGGAAAACTATCGCAACTAAGTAGGCTTCATTGGTTCATGAGCGGCAAGACGGTTGCCACATGGTGTCAATGACCTCAATTATTATGTTAATATGGATATTCCCCGGGATTCGAATCGGTAAAGGAAAATAATATATTATCATTTCAGTAAGTAGGGAAATAGTAGTTTATGCAACGGTTGCATAATGATAGGCCTTAAAACACTAGTGCGGTTTTCATGAAACGAGCCAATAGGCGAGTTTCATAATAAGATCGCACGTGTGTTTAAAGGCCAAATTATGCAGAGTTGTATACATAACTTTATCTACACACATATTATAAATCCTCCATGATGGGTTCAGAAACAATATTTTCTGGCAACAAGTTATTAGTTGCAATCGTGGCTGCATATTTCCGATATCCGGCGCATTTTCACATCACACACACTCCGAGAAGACTACTTACTATTCATATTTTCAACTAAAATGTAAATATCAAACAACTTTTTCTATTCAATTCAAAAACAATTCTACTTTCGTTCAGCAAAACACCAACATGGCGATCTTCCGTCAAGACCATTTTTTTTTTTAATCATAGACAAACGGACGAAGTCTCTATTCTCACGTCACTCGAGATCAAATATTGTGCAGTTTATATTAAAAAACATACTGAATTGACGTTTCGTATCAATAACTGTTTTAATGGATACTAGAATAGAGACCCACTTGAGTTTTGACAGCTGTTCCAAATTTAATCTCATTTCTTTACTAAAAACGATAAAGAAATAACATTGCAGCACTGGTTTTTCCTAATTGGTAGTCAAACTGGTGGTCATTTCCTACGGTTTTTGATTAACCAATGGAGGTTTTATGATATGGGTGTAGATAAAGGGTTTTTGTGCACTTCAAATTATTATATTTTAACACTTACATATATTATATGAGTGCACGTAATATTTTACGCAGTATAAAATAAAACCAAAGTTTATCAATATTTTCTTTAATGAAAAATATCATTTTATGAGTTTTTTGCGAATCATGTCAAGTCCATATTATTATTTCCTCTTTGAATCCCGCGGTGTGGCAACCGTCTTGCCGATCACTGTTCATGAGTTACAGGCAACTAACTTGTGTAAAGATATCTAAATTCTAAAATAGCACCTAATAACTTTGAAAAGAAAGCTAGCTAGAGTGGCTACGGAGCCCTATACTAAGCATGGTTCGACATTCTCTTGACCAGTTTTTCACAAATAAGTTGAACAATGTCTTGAATCGCGGGCCAAGTTCGCTGGGAACTCTCTGAATAAATGGTATTTGACTAGGGATGTCAGACATCTATTCACAGTAAGAGTACTCACTAACAAAGAAAAAGGTCTCTTCGCAAATCTCAATAGATCTGTACGAATAGTAACATGATTTCCTGAATAGTGAATATTATTATGAATTTGTTATCTCTGAAGTATTATTTAACCTGTTTGCTTGACGATACCTGCGTTGTCGATATTATGCTTTGTATAAATATTTACAACTTTATTTTATTAAATTTTTAAACGTATTTATAAGGGTTAAGTTTTAGTACTTATTATTTTTTAAGGTTCCGTACCTCAAAAGGAAAAAAACGAAACCCTTATAGGATCACTCGTGTGTCTGTCTGTTCGTCTGTCACAGCCAATTTGCTCCGAAACTACTGGACCGATTGAGGTGAAACTTGGTATACATATGTAAGTCGGTGACCGCAACACGGACGCGTGACGTAAATATATGAATTTAAACATTAGCCATGTATAAATTATTGGTTACCCCCCAATAATTTATACATGGCTAATGTTTAAATTCATATATTATACTAGAAATTTAAACAAAACTTATTCAACCTGTATCGTGTGACATTTCAATTGAAAGGGCTTATTTTGAGGATCTTAAATATATTTTCTTTTGAATTTTAGGTGAAATATTTTGGAAGTTATTTAGGAAAATAGGCGAAATTTGACCATCCCCCCCCCCTTTTATTTCCAAAACTACTGGGGCTAACATTTTGAAAAAAATTAAGAAAATTTTTCTTTACCTATAGATTACAGAAAAACCTATAAGAATTCTATGGAATTTAAAGTAACGTAGTAAATTTCAGATAATCATGTACGGAACGGAACCCTCTCCACGCGAGTTTGACTCGCACTTGGACATGTGCGAGTGGTTTTGAAGATCACCAATCTTCAAATTGATTAATTCATTAAATGACTACCAACATGCAAAAAGCAAAAGCCTTCATTATCGATATTGACTGTATTCCAAAAAAGACATTCATGGACAATAGACGTTTTGAAACTCCATTAATAACAACACCCTTTAGCACAGCCCGGGGGCAAACAAAGGCTGGGTAAACTGGGCCCCGGAAAATCTCCCAAAGATTATGATCAAACGAAAGTTTTTCGTAATGGGACTTTCAGAGCATTATTTTACCGTTAAGGCGAACGCTAACAGTATTATACACGCTGCGCTTGGAAAATTAGCTTTGGGTAATTTCACCTACATTTCTATACATCTGAAGCCGAATCTATGTACTTAACACAGATGACACCACTAAAAAACACTGTGTCCTTGCAAGGCGTGCGCCCGCGCAAATTACAGAGGACTCACACAGGCTGTGGCAGGGGCGATTGAGAGTGAAAAGGCGGGGAGGACCCTAAATCGCTTCCTTGGTAGTGGTGTGTGTAGGTCGGTAGGGCTTAAAAATCGTCCAAATGTGAGTAGCTGACTTAGTTGATTATAGGATCACAAACGATGATTTTGAACACTAGGCGGCCGCCTTTGCTGACTTTTTGCAGGGATGCATTCGCGTATCGCTGTCACTTTCACTCTTTAACGTGTAAAAGTTACAGCGATGCAAAATGCGCAAAGTGGCTGATCAGGGTATAAACGAAACAATTAATTTAGACTGTAATGACAAAGTCAGGCTGCAAAAGTGTAGGGGCCTAAACTCACGTGATATTAATAAAATACTTCAGGCTCTGATCTTATCATCTACTGACAAGTGAGTATAATTTACCACCACATTAGGTAGTATATAATAGTATTATTTATCTACACCCATATCATAAAACCTCCATAGTGTAATCAAAAACCGTAGGAAATGAACACCATTTTGACAACCAATTAGGAAAAACCAGTGCTGCAATGTTATTCCCGTATCGTTTTTAGTATAGAAATGAGATTAAATTTGGAACAGCTGTCAAAACTCAAGTGGGTCTCTATTCTAGTATCCATAGATATTAAAACAGTTATTGATACGAAACGTCAATTCAGTATGTTTTTTTAATATAAACTGCACAACATTTGATCTCGAGTGACATGAGAATAGAGACTTCATTCGTTTGTCTATGATTAAAAAAAAAAAATGGTCTTGACGGAGGCTCGAACTGCCGCCATTATGTTGGTGTTTTGCCGAACGAAAGTAGAATTGTTGTTGAATTGAATAGAAAAAGTTGTTTGTAATTTACATTTTAGTTGAAAATATGAATAGTAGTCTTCTCGGAGTGTGTGTGATGTGAAAATGCGCTGGATATCGGAAATATGCAGCCACGATTGCAACAAATAACTTGTTGCCAGAAAATATTGTTTCTGAACCCATCATGGAGGATTTATAATATGTGTGTAGATAAAGTTATGTATGCAACTCTGCATAATTTGGCCTTAAAACACACGTGCGATCTTATTATGCAACTCGCTAGAGCTCGTTTCATGAAAACCGCACTAGTGTTTAAAGGCCTATCATTATGCAACCGTTGCATAAACTACTATTTCGTCTTATTTCACAGGTAGATTGTAAATGGTTACCCCGTTGTTAAAAGCAATTTTTTTTTTTTTCATTTTTTGCATTCCGTCCCTACAAAAACCGCACTAGTGTTTTAAGGCCTATCATTATGCAACCGTTGCATAATCTATTACAATTGTAAAATCAGTAGGTATTCTAAACCGAGTTCCAATCCGATTTGACAGTAATGTTAACAAACTAGTATGGCACAGATACTCGTATATTGATACCATTTATATTTTTATTACGGTCAAATTAGATCGACTCAGGCAAATCCAAAACTGACAACAAATATAATTTGGATCACTTCTGGTAATTAATTAATATACTAAGTTTTAAGTCGTCAATCAACATTAACATCGGCCCAAGTTTCGTTTCTGGCGTTTATAAAACAATGAAATCAGTCTTCATCGTGGAAACTTCGGGATAGATATTACGAACGACAATTTGTATTTATATTAAAGACGAAATTGCATCTTACTTATTTTTAGCCGACTGTAATGGAACATAAAAAGCACCTTTGTGTATTTTTAAAATCTATTTGTTACATGGATATGCGTTGACGCCTTACACAGAAAGTCATGGTTAGGGCTTGACCACAATAACACGGCACGACGTTGTGCACGCGCGCGTCGCGTCGTGCAAATGCACGGCGCCGCTACATAACCACTGTACAGCGCCGTGCCTTGAAAGATTCCGTTGTACTTCGCCCTTATTTTCATACCTATAAGGGTTGCTACACACGTACCACAACCACACCACGTCGCAGCGTTAAAATTCGGTCAAGCAGTGGTTACGTGTGAATAGTGTCGCTGCAGTTCGTACACGGAAAAAAAAGATTCAGAGGTGTTTTTGATTCAAGAAATTTTGTTGTCTTGGAAATATAATCTACATTTAATTATTTATTTCCTTGCATCAAAATAATATTCTTCAGTTAACAAATCACGTTTTCTTTTTCTAAATAAACGAAAATGCATTCCTTCAAGATAATATTCTTAAAAGGAGACAATATGGAGATCTTTGTTTAAGCAATTGCTATTATTTCTACTTAAAACAATATTTTCTTTAATGAAGAAAGTAATTTTTTTGGTAATAAATGATGATTCTTGGCTGAAATTAAATGGTAATGTCAATTAAAAATTATATTCAATTCGTTTAAGATATGTTGCTTTAAAAGGATTAGATCATAATTTTAAACTAAAACTTACATTTCTATTAGTCCTAGACAATAATTTTCTTAAACCAAGAAAAATAAAAATCTTGACTTAAAGAAGTAGTTAGTTGTAGTCAAAAGAGTCATTTTTCTTTCTTCAAGAAAATACATTTTCTTGAAGTAAGAAACTACTATTTTTAACACAAGAGCTTTAGTTCTCTTTGCCTAAATAAATCAAATACTTGACCTAAGAACTTTATAATCTCCAATGTCTGCCCAAGAAAATACATTTCTTGAAGTAAAAAACTACTATTTTTAACACAAGAGCTTTAGTTCTCTTTGCCTAAATAAATCAAATACTTGACATAAGAACTTTATAATCTTCAGTGTCTGCCCAAGAAAATACATTTCTTGAAGTAAGCAATTCCTATTTTCAACACCAGAGTTTTAGTTCTCTTTGCCTAAATAAATCAAATACTTGATAATAAAAACCTTTTTCTTGATTTTAAAGAGTTTTTCTTGATAATCCAGCTAATTTTCCGTGGCCCACTGTCCAATCACATCGTGTTAAGAAATAGTGATGTGACGCCCATCATAAACGAGACGAAGTCAGTCGACAAAAATAACTCCTCGTAAAAAATGTTTCATGAAGCTGGCTACTGGGGCCTTACTAAAGCGATTCAGGCCTAAAATTGACTTATAACAAATTAAACAAGTAGTCGTAATAATAGTTAGCAATCCCATTTTTAGAGGTCTGCTGTATAGTATTGGATAAATAAATATTAGAACTTTTACTTCCTTTAATATGAGGGCTGTGAGGATAGTCCAAATTTATCATTAAGGTTTGAGCGTTAATTTGAATATAAGAATTTAAAATAAAAAGTAGCCTATATCATTCTCCGGCTTTCCAATCCAAATATCACTGTGCAAAAAATCAAGTCAATCCATCGCTCCGTTTTGACGTCAAAGTGGAACAATCAATCAAACACACTATCATTTTTAGCGTTCCGTACCTCAAAAGGAAAAAACGGAACGATAGGATCACTTGTGTGTCTGTATGTCTGTCTGTCCGTCTGTCACAGCCAATTTGCTCCGAAACTACTGGACCGATTGAGATGAAATTTGGTACACATACGTAATCGGTGACCGCAACACGGACGCGTAACATAAATAAATGAATTTTAAACACGGGGGCCACTTATGGGGAGTAAATTAGAAAAATAAAAAAAGGGTTGCACACTATATCGTGTAACATATAAAATGAAAGGGCTCGTTATGAAAATCTTAATACTTATATATTTTTTAGAATTTTATTGAAAATAGTTTGGAAGTTATTTAGGAAAATTGTTCTTTACCTATAGATTACAGGACAAACAACAAAAAAAACCTATACGAAGTATATGGTATTTAAAGTAACATAGGAAATTTCAGATAATAATGGTTTTAATATATTAAATACTAGCTTTTACCCGCAACTTCGTCTGTGCGGAAATGTATCTTTAAAATATAACTAAATTTCATGTTCATTTAAATTTCGATATTTCCCATAAAAGTTAGTACTTTATATATTGTTTTAAATTAAATGAGAGATTATCGTTTTTAATCAATTTATATACGAATTTGATTAGCACATCACTATATTCGCGACAGCCATTTTAAATCCCGTTTGAGTTTGATGTGGTTGGATCGCATGTGCAGTGCACTCATTGTTTTTATAGTAATTAAGTTTTGTAAACATCATAGTAAAGATTTATCACAATGGATTATATAACTTAAAACATGGTGTTTACCAGAAGATCTCGTGTAAGTATGTTTTATTGTATTTAAATATGTAAGTGGTCGATGAGAAGGAGCACGAAGCGATACATGGCGCGCGACGATTAAGTGTACCTATTTAGTATTAGAGATAAAACGGGTAGTAATTGTTGTTTTGTAAGTAATTCATACTATTTAGATTTAAAATTGTATTTAGTCGAACGGTTATTTATTTTCTTTTTCCTTTACAAAGCTGCTTTTTATATGGAAATTATGCATAGGTACTTACTACATTTTTTTTATTTTTAGTCTTTACACTAGCGAAAAGTATAGCTTAAGTTTTAACCTTCTTCATAATTTTTCCTATTGTTCACAGATAATGCAATTGACGAAACTCATCTTCCTGATCTAACCCATGAGCAACTTAAAGAATTATGTCCTGTGTGACGGGTCTTCGTATTGATCTGAAAATATGAAAAAGGTAGATACCTGGTTAGTTCATTTGTATTTTATATTACTTAAATGTAATCCCTGGATATTGAGTAAGACAAACTGGGTTATTGTTCTAACGCGGGCCTAATGCAGACCAACCAGGAACTGTACAAAAATCCGTGTTAAGTTACTTAATGCTTTTCTTTTAACGATTAATTGAGCTTCCTTTGTTGAGAACCAAACTGCCCACGCCTCTATCCTGATGATGTCTATTTTAATGCTAAATAATTCTTTTTCAGGACTTTAGTTGGTGGGAACTACCTTCGGTTCACTTGTGCTACTAATTGTACCTATATGGAACGACGACCCACTTCTTTTAATCTGTAAGAAAGATCGTTATGTTTTAATAAAAAAATATTACTAATTTGTTTTATTATTTGGTTTGTGCATTTCACATAACATTACTTCAGTTTTTATTCATTTAGATTAAATAAATACTATCTTGCATTGAGAGACGCATTCGTTCAGTTTGAGATTTTGATGGTTTTTATGCACGAAAATGTTGGTAAATTAAATTGTATATCCTATATTATATATTCTGGTACCCAATTGCTGCAGCAAAACAAGTTTCATATATTTAGATTTTGCTTAAGTTCATTAGAAAGCATTCTTACGAAGTTAAGTAAATTCTAAATACACATATACAACTTGTTTTACTGCAGCGATTGGGTACTAGAGTATATATTATAGGATATACAATTTAATTTACAAACATTTTCTTGCATAAAAACCATCAAAATCTCAAATGAACGAATGCGTCTCTCAATGCAAGATAGTATTTATTTAATCTAAATGAATAAAAACTCTCACACCAAGAATCCCACTACAGAAAGCTAAGATACTGTAATTCTTGAAAGAAAAAAATGATTCATTTACATTGAAAGTATAAAATTTTGGTTAAAGACTAACATATTTTATATTTAAGAGGCTCTTATTTACATTAAAACTATTTAATCTTATACGGAAATAGTGGAGTTCTTCTTCCAAGTGATATTTTATTTACATCGAAAACAATATTGATCTTGGTTGAAGATAATCAAATTCTTTAAGACAAGAGTCTCTTGATTACATTAAAGTAATTTGATCTTATTTTAACGTAGTAGAGTTCTTCCTTCAAAAGACATATATTTACATCGTAAACACGACTTTCTTGAATAGATTTTAATGATTTTAATGCAATTGTCTGAAAATCTTGATCTAAGAAAACCGTAGTCTTAAATTAAATTTACTTTTATTGATCGAAGCAAAAATTACTTCGCCGAAACGATTATAAACTCTTGGTTTTATACGATGTTTCTCATAATAAGAGATACAATTTCTGAAGAAGAAAATATCTCGTTTTCAAATGAGACAACATTATTTCTCGACTCAATAGAATATTATCGTATTGCAGTAAGATTCGATATAATTTTGATTTAAGGAATACTATCTTCAACTAAAACAAAACCTAAAAATCTATATCTAAGAGCATAGAATCGTTCCGATATATTTAATTTTTTATTTCTTTGGATTAAAGAAATATGCTTTAAATTAAGAAAACCTTTTTTTCCTTGTACCTCACACGCGGTCGATAATGACTGCAAAATGTGGTAGACCTATATGTGTGAATTGTACTATTCATTTTCAATACAAAGTATGCGCACGTGGTGTGGTTGTGGTTGTCGTGTGGTTGTGGTTCGTGTGAAACAAGGCTTAAGATGATGTGCAACGGAATTTTTCACGGCATGGCGCCGTACCGTGGTTATGTAGCGGCGCCGTGCATTTGCACGACGCAACGTGCGCGTGTACGACGTCGTGCCGTGTTGTTGTGGTCAGGCCCTAAGATCTTAATTTTATACGTAGCCACCGAATAAATAAACGTACTACCTAGCCTAAAGCGTGGTTAAATGTGGCACGCGGGTTCTACGACCATTCTTAATTTCAAATTCATAAAATACCTATGGAGTTGCTGAGATAAACGGATCTGACATAAAGTTGAACAGACAGACGGACAGGCAATGAAGTAACACCATAAGGTTGCCTTTTAATCTTTTTGGTACTGAACGCTAAAAAACCAAGGAGCTTTGGCAGTGAAACTGTCCTAATTTGTGTATTAATGAAAAACGGCGAGAAGAAAGTGCCTGCTGCCTTTATTTTAAGTTTGATTTGATTATGAATTAATAACCAACATTTTATTAACAAAGTAGGTAGACCAGAACTCGTCATGCAAATATCATGCATGCCACGTGTTATCATCTGCATGCAACGACCTTTAATTAAACTCTGCCAAATAAAAACGATACCTAGTTAGAATTTAGGTAGCGTACGTTTTTATTCGCCTTTAGGTAATTAACAATAACTAGGTCTATTTTTTATCTAAAAGCTATTAACAATTACATAATATCACTCGATGGTTTGTATGTCTGGGTCAATTCTTATAAGCCGACCCACTGTAGGATCATTTATTTATTTATTTTATTTATTTATTTCACAACGGTAAATGCAATATTACAGGTGGGACTCTTTTGATATATGTGCTTATGCCCAATTCACATAAGTACCTACATATTCAAACCAAATCTAACAAAACTACACATGAGGTGAGGTACGTGCTTATCTTAGGTTTAGCGATCTTTCTTGTTTGAAGTATTCAGCCAGATAGTTGCAGCTCAAGATAAGGGTAGTAATTAGTACCATACTTCGTTATGAATACAAACATTGGTATCTATATTATTAGTACTTAGTTGGAATGAGAGGGGTTTGTATTGATTAAAGGTTCGTCTCAATTTCAGCCGGCTTTGAGCGAGCATGCGTCGCAAATCATCCATGAGCAGTTAGACGCACGTGAAAAGTAAAAAAAAACCTATGTCGAAATAAAATTCACTTAAACTTCAAATCAAGGTTCAATTTAGAATAGATTTGTATTTTCATTTATATCTTCTATTATTTAAAAGAAGGTAGACTAATTATTAAAAGTTTAATTTGTATTTATCATGTGCTCTGTTTGTAGCTCCATTAAAATGCCTCGGGCCATGTTAACCGCTGCGTCAGGTAATAGCGAGGCACGTGCCCGCACAGCTCGAGGAATATGGCGAGGCATTCGAGGCGCATACGTATCCTGCGGTGACTCAATATAACCAAACACCTTGTGAAAATGTACTGTATCTATTTAGTTTATTGTTAAGAAGTGAGTGTGTGTGTGTGTGTGTGTGTGTGTGTGTGTGTGTGTGAGTGTGTGTGTGTGTGTGTGTGTGATTCTATTTATTTTAAATTAGTCTAGTGTTGTGGGTATCGATGCTGTAATTTTATTTCATCCTTTTATCTTCATCAGCAACATTAGCATCTATCCGGGCTCAGGTCTCCTTCCATAACAAGAGGGAACAGTAGGTTTAGCACGTCACATTGTTGCCATGCGATATTTTGATTGATTTATATTACTTCTTAAAATCATTTTATTTATTATTATTATTTATAAAAGTACACGAGCAACATTATCACGGCAATATGTGGCCGACAACAATAGGCGTCTACTTCTAACGTATGAAGTTAGAGTAAGATAGCTATAGTTGCTTTAACACATGTACATTGTATATACATAATATATTATAATGTATATTCCGGAACTCTGGTATTCGATTATAGCTAGATGCAAAACGTAATGTCAACGACACTGTGTGGCGATAAAATGCATTTTTAAGTACTTATGCATATTTATGCAAGTCTGATCGGATCGGATCCAATCGGTGCAGCGTTAGACGCTTCCGTAAGCTCGTAAGCGTGTACCATATACCTACTGGAATGTTGGAGAAAAAGATACAAATACTAATAAAGAACACTATAAAGAACTTGTGTCATCTGTACAGTGTACATTGCAACAGGTGAATGTGTATGAAACTTTTCCAGTTAAGAGGAATATGAACGGCATTTTATTCAAAAGGCGATAACGATTTCCATCCCGTAAATATTAACCGATTTTGATCAATTTTTGATAGGTTGTCAGTCAGAACAAAATCTAGGTAGGTTATACGTTTTTTGAATAACTTATTGATCCTAGTGAAAAAAGCATAACGTATAAACATAGATTTTATTCTGACTGACAACCTATCAAAAATTGGTCAAATACGGTTAATATCTGGGGGTTGAAATCATTATCGCCTTTTGTATGAAAAGCTGTAAATTCACACTCTTTAAGGAAAACAATTTATGAATAATGGAAGTGTATAAGAAGGAGAAAAGACGACGCACTTCAGATTGCAAAGTATGGAACAACTTGAGAGTAAAATAATTGCCCGCCCTGAAGAATTGAATTGTCACCAGGGGTGCTAGTACGACATGCCCGCGAGTCGTTTGTCGCTCAGTGCGTCTCTGTCAAACTAGTTAAATATGTAAGGGATGTACTGAGCGACAAACGACTCGCGGGCAGGTCGTGCTAGATGTGCAGAGTTAGCAAGAAGATAACTTTCATGTAGAGACTTCAACAAATTTATAACAGCGAATTGCGAAAAGGCATCGTGGAGGGCCTTAGGTTTATGTATGATGAGTTTCAAGAAAACGCGGGATGTTGAAATCGTGTAATGACTTTATTCTTGGGTTAACAAGATTATTTCATTCAATACTTTGGCATCCGTGACTTAAAATTGGCGTCTGTCGATTTGTTCTTGTCTACAGCTCGCAATTCTCAACCGATTTTCGTGAAATTTTGTGAGCAGGTTTGAGAATCACATAGAATTTTTTTGTCTACTAAATTTTTTCAAAATGTTGTAGTTATGGGGGTTTTTGCGACTATCAACTTATTTTGCGGTGTTGGTAAACTGACCACGGCCTATGTCGATGTATGGGGATATAAGTTTTCTAGCTGCAAAGTTAAGTTTGTCGCGAGGTCTACAGCTCACGGAGCCACTAGTTATTAGTATAATTAACGTTATAGAGTTTAAATTGCGTATTATGAAAAATAAAGAATTACAATAAAATTACCTTGACCACCACGAACAACGTCAATATGTTCCTGAAACACTGTCCTTTTCTCCAAGTAAAGAAGAATTCTATAAAGGAAAAAAAAACCTCGTTTCTCCTTTGTAGTTTCCTAATTGAATTCGAAACTAAGATAGTGGACGAACCACTATGGTAAGACTCAAGAAAATGAACAACTAAGTCGCTGGTTTTGGTACAACATTAAAGCTAGGTGACTTTTTGATTGTGTTGTATTTACAGCGGCCTTATTTAGCGGTCTTCTTTTTCTAGCCATTACGCAAAATACAGACATAGGCCCATAAATAAATTTATGGCTTAAATCGGCATTGGGCCCAATTTGAAACTGTGTCGCTAAAAGTTAAAATTCTCTAAACTTACAATAATAAACGTTACATTCGATTTAGTATGGCACCAAGCCGTCAAAATACAGTTCAACGGTTCTTATTTCAAGTTTAGCAACTTTTAAATTTAGCGAACACACTTTCGAATTAGCTGCATTATCTCATAGGAAAATCCTTACATGAATTTTTATTTCTGACTATATGAAAATGAAAATGAAAATGAAAATATTTATTTTGCAAGTAGGCCACATGGGCTCTTTTACATGTCTGAATCTACCAGCGCTTCGAAAGGTGACATCTGCTGAGAAGAAACGCCGCAAGAAACTCAGCAGTAAGTCTTTTTTTTTTTCAACTTTTACATTAGAGTTTTAACTAAAACTAACACATGAAAAGGGCAGCAAACAATCCTAATAGGTAAAAATTAATTATAATAAATAACTAATAAGGGAGATGTATAGTCTCCGCGTCTGGACAAGTTAAGCTACTTAGAGATGTATAAAGCCTCTAAGGGTCATCATAATAATAATTAAAATAAAGAAATAAAGAAACATCTAAATTGATTACCTAATCTAGGTTAAATGGAGATGTAGACAGTCTCCACGGTCTAATATACAATGCAAGCTAAGTCCTGAACCACAATTATTATTAATAACCATTCTTAGTAATAAAAAAGCTCTAACAGCCTTTTGAATATTAATCTTGATCTTACTAAGGCGGATCTTTCAATTCTAAACGACGGTGAAACAATGCCTTTGTTAAACCCCCCTTGATCAAGTTTGTCCCGAAGGGCTTTGATTGAAAACAGATAAACATTTGAGTCAAAATACTATTGTTCTAAAGAACTTTAACCTACCGTTATTATGTTATATTGTCAAGTTCTTTGCAATATAAGTTGTACCCCGAACAATCAAAACTAAAAACAGCCCAGCTCCGATTTTCGATGGACTCAATTTAATTTAAAAATTAATTACTTATGGAATTTAAACCAAACCTGAAGTTTTTTTTAACGCTACCTAAACACCAAGTTTTGGTCCCAGGAAAATTCAGTAAGTTTTTCCTGGTAGCTTATCATTCTCACGGGACGCGTCAGAAGTTCCACATGTCGCCCCCTCGTCAGGTTAATGGACATGACCGGGGACGTGCGTGACTTACCCTAAATTATAAACTAGATTTTAGCCTAATAGCATCTGAGGCACAATTAAATTTGAATTTTTAGTAAATTTCATTCATCATGTGGGTTGACAGCTGCATTTGAGGGTCCCTATAAATCTAAGAAGATTATATATTTTTTTATATTTATTTATTATTACTTTTATTTAACTTCACATTTGTAGGTATGTATGTTTAGTTCAAATATTGCAAACAATAATAATAATAACCGAATTTCACGCTGACGAAGTCACGGGCAAAAGCTAGTTAATAATAAATTCGATTTTTTTGGTTCAGCTAATTAATTGTGAATATTTAAATATTTTTAGCACGTTTAGCTATATTTATAATAAATTTAAGTATATTCATATATTCCCTACCTTTCTTAATGGTCCCAAGACTCAGGTCAAAGTATAAACTAAAACCCAGCGGAAACTTGACTAAAGATCCATTAGTTATTTTGTACCTTTATATCAAGTTTAATGACAACAAAACGTGCCTAATTTGTCTAGTCGCATTGACTTATATGGCTAACCAAAATGTATCTCGGTGGCATGGCATTCTTTTGACAGTTGTCACCCGATTAATTTTAAAAACATGAAACATGAAGTCGATTTATATCGTGCCTATAGGGTTGATATGGTAAAAGCAGTCGGTACTTGCCATAAAATCCTTAAGCAGATATTTGGATATTTCGTTTGGCTTTTTTTCCATATCAAAATAAACCAAATTATATTACGGCTTTAATCACTAACGCTGTTCCTTATATCGGCAATTCTACTTCAGAACGATTTGACCCAAAGAGGAAAGCTTTCACGAAGAAAGTACAACGACGTGCAGGGACGGCATTCGACGTTTTTGAAGATAAGATAAAATATGAATAGTCAAAAGACGCGTAGTACCTATACAACATTAAGTATTCAGAAAGCCCCTAGTACGACCTTCGTTACCGGCTTCTGTGAAAACCAAATGCAGAACTATATTCAATAAAAAACCAGCCAAGTGCGAGTCGGACTCGCGCACAAAGGGTTCCGTACCATTAAAATCAAGCAACAAAAAAAACACGTTTGTTGTATGGGAGCCCCCTTAAATATTTATTATACTCTGTTTTTTAGTAGTTGTTGGTATAGCGGCTACAGAAATATATCATCTGTGAAAATTTCAACTATCTAACTATCACGGTTCATGAAATACAGCCTAGAGACAGACGGACAGACGGACAGACGGACAGACGGACAGACGGACACACGGACAGCCGGACAGACGGATAGACGGACAGACGGACAGACGGACAGACGGACAGGCGGAGAGACGGAGAGACGGACAGACGGACAGACGGACAGACGGACAGACGGGCAGACGGACAGACGGGCAGACGGACAGACGGACAGACGGACAGCGGAGCCTTAGTAATAGGGTCCCGTTTTTACCCTTTGGGTAGGGAACCCTAAAAAGTGGGTCTTAAAATGGTATTTGCATTGTTTGAGTCACCAGTCACGTAACATATCAGTGTGGAGCTCGGTACGTGTAGAACATCTTGTACTCATAAATTCAGACACCAAACGTACTAGCACTGATGTAGTATATGTATCAAGACGCAAGTTGGCAACGAGAGTGGAGGGATGAATTTCTCGGGATAAACGTTTGTCTGATGTGTATCTGGACGTAGACAAATTCTAAATTAGGTTGTCTATTGGGCCTATCCAAAGCCATCTTTAGCCCTCGCGTAGGTACTCTAACACATCAATGAATTTTATTTTCTGCCTGATTTCGCTATGCCTTACTTTTTCTATACCTAAATCGGACTTTCAGAATGCTTTGCATAGATAAGTATCTTTATCTACACCCATATCATAAAACCTCCATTGGTTAATCAAAAACCTTAGGAAATGACCACCATTTTGACAACCAATTAGGAAAAACCAGTGCTGCGATAAAGAAATAACATGACTTCTTTATCGTTTTTAGTAAAGAAATGAGATTAAATTTGGAACAGCTGTCAAAACTCAAGTGGGTCTCTATTCTAGTATCCATAGATATTAAAACAGTTATTGATACAAAACGTCAATTCAGTATGTTTTTTTAATATAAACTGCACAATATTTGATCTCGAGTGACGTGAGAATAGAGACTTCATCCGTTTGTCTATGATTTAAAAAAAAATGGTCTTGACGGAGGATCGCCATGTTGGTGTTTTGCTGAACGAAAGTAGAATTGTTTTTGAATGAAATATGAATAGTAAGTAGTCTTCTCGGAGTGTGTGTGATGTGAAAATGCGCCGGATATCGGAAATATGCAGCCACGATTGCAACAAATAACTTGTTGCCAGAAAATATTGTTTCTGAACCCATCATGGAGGATTTATAATATGTGTGTAGATAAACGAAGAGAAACCGCACTAGTGTTTTAAGGCCTATCATTATGCAACCGTTGCATAAACTACTATTGTATCGTTATTTGTGCTGCTTTGTATGGCGCCGCTGACGCGCGCATTGTGCACCCGTGCACCCTCAACTAATAGCGAAAATATTGACATGTTCTCGTGCTCTATGAATGAATTCACAAAGTTAGCGCTGTTCAAAATATGCCATAAGCGGAATGTATAACAGATAGATAAGGTAATCGTACAAATAGTAACACTATTGTCTTAGGCTTAGTACCTGTAAAAATGGTTGTAAAGTATGAACTACATAACATGAACTGCATAAACTACAAATTGTTTGTGATCTTTACGTTGCGATACTTAATTTATTTGCAATCAGAATAAAACTTAAAACCGGCTATCATAATATAACGCGTACACAAAGTTTCGTGACTTTGCTGTTGACCATTGAAGAGTTCCCTAGTTAGGAGCCAACCCTGAGTGCAGCAACCATGTCATGGTAAGACTTGTAACCGGTTATCATAATAAAGTGCCCACACAAAATTGCGTGTCTGTTGTGTTGACCGTTGAAGAGTTCCTTTGTCTGGAGCTACTCCTGGATGTTGATTCAGGTCATGCTTACCATAAAAATGCATTTTCATCGGAACTGAACCAACATGTAAAGATTCAGCTCTGTAGGATAACAGGAAGTCGTTCTAATTCAGCTTGCAAGATTTGACACGTACATACATACATACATACATACATACATACATACATACATACATACATACATACATACAAACAAACATTGCAAGTTAAATAAAAGCTTTTAAAAAATATAATAAAATAGAGAATCTTAGCAACAATGTCCATTTGACCACTTCAATTTCCCGCGCCCCAATTTTTCATCAAAAGCGAAATCCTTGAATATAATATTCGGAGCTTTGAGAGCTAAAACCTTGACCCGGCTGAAGCAACAGGTCAGGTACTGTATTTATAATATACTCTGTTACAGATCCTTTAGGGGTTTGCTTGGGTTTGGAATAATTAGTGTAATTAAAGAGGGCCGTGGGACGGGAGTTAGAAGTCATTCGTTATCCGAAGGTGTTCCTGACAATAATAAACTGTTAAGTAATACGCTTTTTAAACCTCACACTCCGATGGAATACTTCAGTTGCAATATTCTGCCTATTCAATCGCTTAGTTTAATAAGACAATTCTCCTGCACTGCTTTAAATGCCAGAAGAAGTCAGCCGCTACAAAAAACGCAATCTAAAACTTTTTCATTTTTATCATTCTTTCTTTCTCAACCCGTCTTTGAGACAGCAGTATAAAATATCTAATTTAATTTCGTCAATACTAAGATGTTCAAGTGAACAGACCGCCGTCGATCTCTCCCTCACTGAATACATGCCGCATCGATTTTTGCCACAAAAGCCGGGCTTTCAAATCAGTCCGCAGCAACAGGTATCGGGCTAGATGTTGAATAGATTCTGACTTCAGACGAATATAGAATGCTAGTCTAGTGTCATGTTAAAATCTAGATATACTTAACGATTATTTAGTTTGTTCTTGTACTTTTATGAGAATATACGTAAAGACTTTGCACGATATTCTCGCACGCGTGACTAAACTGACACGACATGATGACATTGTCTTAAAACAATCAAATGCAAGCGAAGAAAGCAAGTAATTATGTTATGTGATTCTCTAACGCTTACAGCGCTGTGTCAGCGACGAGCGACACGTTTAATTTAGACTGTAAATACGATGTCATTAGGTCTAAATTTAATACATCTCTCGTCGCTGACGCAGCGCTGTGCACGATATATCTCATTTACATGCAGTCATTGCCACTGCTGCTCGCGCTGCCAGAAATAATTCCCGACTTCTTTCCAAGGCAGTAGGTTTTCACATGTTGTTTTCTGTCTCACTGCGCGCCAGGCAACGCGAGTAGCAGCGGTAGGTGCAGGAGAAGTGACCCATTTACGTACTCGCGCTGCCCACTTCCATGCCCACTTCTGTGCTCACTTCGGCTGCATAGGCAACGCGAGTAGCAGCGGCAAGGGCAGGAGAAGTGACCCATTAACATACTCGGGCCCCCACTTCAATGCCCACTTTCCTGCTCACTTCGGCTGCATGTAAATAAGGCATTAGAGAATCACCACTGATCATTACAAAATGTGTAGTACTTACATTATAGTACAAGTATAGAGGTCAGAACTTGAAGGGCTTAGCACACTCAATTTTTTAGCGCTTATAAAAGCATCTATCTATTACTGTTTCACTAATTTCCTGGTCACTAATTTACATGTGTGATAAATAAGTGTGCTAGGGGAGCTGATAGACAAACCAAGTATGAATCTGTTACTATCCAAACAGTGGGCCATTTAGCCAAGTTAAATGCTTCAAATGGTGCGCGTTACATCAAATCTCAAGGTAAGCCTCCTTTCTCATTTCCTCAGTTACTCGTGGACCTGAGGAAATGAAACTATGATTGTCAATCTAACCGTGATTCGGTGCGGAAGTCCACTGATGGAGGCGAGTGTCCAACCAAAGTGAATTCTGGAGCAATGTTTTTTGTTCCTTTAAACCTTTTTTCCGTTATTACGCAGTTTTAGAATTTAATCTTGGGACGAAAATCTTTTATTCCAAATTTAGTTTAAGGAATAATAAATGGTGAGAAATTTCCGTAAAAATTGTCTGTGCAGTTAGATTGCAAAGAATTAAGAAATGTTCTAGTAAAACCATTGAAAGCGGGTCGCAAAAAGCTATAATTATTACAATAAAGCTCGACCTTTATGTATAATCATGTATTTATCTAAAGATTCTGGCCATGAAGAAAATGTTAGCGAGCAGTAGGTCAACCGCTACGTATCGCTGATTTAGATGATGCCCTTAGTATTATTATACATTATTCATATTATTATATAAATATACTTCTTTAATAAATTTCAGAGGAACAAATCGTCACAGCTGGCTCTCACTTGTTGCTTCACTCAACTTTCTGAATATCTATCCGCACTCAAAATACTTCGAACACCGCTCGCGGCTTTTTCTCCTTCGAGTGAGCTAAAACTTGATGAAAGAATTTTCACTGAATGGCAACTTCAAAGATAAGTGCCGCGAATCGGCGGTACAGCATATTTGTAAGTCCTCTCGAATCGGAAGTTAAAGGAGTCTTTCCTTATAGAAAAGATTTTTTTGAAAACGGGCTATTTATTTATTTAGGTCTTACAACAGCTTGCGTTTCATCTCAGTCTCACCTGATGTTAAGTGACGACGACGCAGGCGCGGTAGCAACCTGAAATTTCACTAATTATAAAATATTATGTTGGGTAAATTAGACTACTTTTAGACTAGGCTTTTTATTTTGTAAATGTTTAGAAGATTTTTCGGTTTAACGTGTACAATTTTGGACGGTCATGTCCTGTGTGACCACCCCTTCGGACCGCGCCTGCGACGAGGTCGAAGGTGGTACACGCTAACCCAGAAAATGCCTATTCACTCTTGCCTTGTAAACACCCAGGTTATACAATTTCGGGAATACAGACGCAGGGAGAGCGTTCCACTCCTTGGCCGTTCCCTTGGCATTCCACTCCTTGGCCTTGGAGTTCTAATCCAGGGCGTCTATTCGGGAACGTCTAAGTGATACTGCAGCGACCCGTGAGTGCGACTCGCATCTCGCTCTTACGCATTACGCGTCGAGTCGATACAACATCACTTAGCGTTCCCGAATAGAGGCGCAGCTTAAGGTTGGTTAATTTGCATGGTGATATGTAAGTAAATAAATAATAATAATATTATGGAATCTTTAAATGATAAAGTCTACGGTGATTTGCGAATAAATATTTTCTTACATAAATATTACCCATAACATTAAATTTTCACTCTTCCTTGTCGAAAATAAGTCATTTTTACCCTTGTGTCAAGTTATACACTGGCTCTAATGTCCTTTATCAATACATATAAAACAGTACCGTGACGCACTTGTAGACAACGCACAGCCTAAACGGGTGGCCCTAGAGGTTTGAAATTTACAGGAGATATTTCTGGAGTACCCTAGAGGTGCACTAAGGAGGGATTTTTTGAAATTCCTTCCCTAAAGGGGTGAAAAAGAGTGATAAAGTTTGTATGGAAAATACTGCAGGCGAAGTTGAGGCGGGTCGGGAGTATATAACAACAAAACTAACTAAATAAATGTAACTCTAGAATTTCAATCGAGTAATGGGGTTTAGTATTTCAACCTTTATATCAGAGGGTTCAAAGTTCAACCCGCTGTATAATTAAAGTAACCACATAAAACGTGTCGCGGCTCCTTTATTTCATTACCTTTGAATAAACGTGTGATGGGCCTTTGAGCTTTGAAAATGAGACTGACGGGTAAAAAATGTACGGATAATTCATTTATAAGTAGGTAGGTAACGTGTCTAGACAAACGAACATCATTTATTAATAAAAATAATAGATTTTGATGCAGTGAAAACCATGAAAGGAAAATGGATGTATTTACAAAATCAATTAAATGGAAACAGTATCCTATATCCATTTCAAGTATAGAAAATAAACAAGGGACTTCTTGTCACGCCTGCGCCTCTATACGGGAACGTGTCACAGCGATATTGTAGCGACGCGCTAGCGAGATTCTCATCCCACTCTTCCGCACGATGCGTAATGCGTAAGAGCGGGATGCGAGTCTCGCTCGCGAACCGCAAAATATCGGTTGACGTTCCCGAATAGAGGCCCTTTTGAGATTACATAAATAATCAGTTTCATCCGAATGCTTGCTTAAATATGACGCCATACGATAACGATTAATATTCTCGCCGTTATCTATATAATGCAAAGTAACACTAAATATTCGCATTTAACTTTTATTTCGAACTTTGGGCGTTCACGTGGGACAAGAAATCGATTAAGTATGTTCTTCCCGATATACGGCTCACATCGAAAACGATCCTTAATCATTGATTTCTGGAACATTTATCTTCTATTCGCAATTTATTCTGTTATCATGGTATTAAAGAAAAAATGGAGATAGTCGCCTGGAAAAACGGAAAGTGATAATATTATTTTACCTATTCCTCAGAAAATTAACGAGTTTACGAGAGCAACGATTTTTTTAACTGATTTTCTAACAACTTTGCATGTGTGTTCTTAAGTAATTGTGTTATATAAGAAACTAATACAATCATTATTACTTAATTATTAAAAAAAAGTACGTATAATACGATTGGAAAATCTGTTAACAAAATCGTAACGAAATGGTAAAGTTAAAAGTTGCTGATGTAAGTTAAACAAACACGTTACCTTTTTGAGAAATAGGTACTCATTGTAAGCACTGTAAGGAGAAGATACTTGTGGCCAAATTCTATATTAGGTACTCAACGAAATACCGTATTAAGTAATGCTAAGTCTTGATCTCGGAGCGCTCCGATCTCATTATTTATGCTACCGTGGTGCACTCTTTCGGGAATATTTGCTTAACAATAATTTCAAAAGAATGATAATCGACATTTTATTAATATTCAAAAACCTGTATTAATTAAACTTATTGGTGATGCTGGTGACAGGTTATAATAAAAATAGTACATTTATTTTCAATTACAAACTTTATTGCTGTAAAGGGAAAACGTATTGAAATTTCATTTCAATATATAAGTATAAAAGTAGTATATTATTTATTGTAGTATAGTTTGAATTTGTGTAAACATTGACACTGGCATAACACATAAACTACGGATACGAAACACTAATCAATTGCATCTTAAAATCTCTTTATTTGCTTTAATAATACTTGAATAAAGATTATTTTTTGCTGTAAAGAAATTAAATTAATATAACTGCTCACGAGTTGCGATTGCGATTATCTCACAATTAGAATTAGAATAACATCTGGATGTTTTTATTTGTTATTCAACAAAACGGTTAACAACAAATAAATTGCTCATACCGTTTTTTCACTGTTCCTGAATGGTATCCGGGTAATAATTCATCGTGAACCGGTCCAATTATCGCCTGGACATGAGCAGGTGCGCCCGGGCTTAATCTATCGCCTCTAATCCGGATCCGATTAACGTTTTTAATAATTATTTGGGAAGCTCGCGATATCGTTACGCTAAAATTTTCAATTATGGGTGTTTTCGGAAAAAAGTATACCTTTTACTTTTTTGTCTTCAATTTCGAAATTTTATGTTATTCCTTCTCAGAATCATTAATGCTCTTGATTCCGGTTAGTGACTTTTTCACAAAACGGAAGGAATCATGATATGACTACGTAATTTTAGGAACAATTTTTTTCCACTTTGAATCAATATTAGGTAAGTATTCATTATTTATTCTTAGTAGAAATAACATAGAAATTCTGCAAATCAAAGTACACAACCAAGGCACACTATTTTCTGAAAACGTCCTTATAATTATGGAAATCTCGACCATGGAAGGTTCATTTTCTCGACTAGTCAGTTTCCTTAATTAGTTAAAAAGAAGAAAACATATTAAACGCTGCATTTTTTTTGGAGCTCTATTTTTTATGCATACATACGGTTTGCTGATTTTAAAGAGACGTAAGTGAAAATGATCTTAGCCCTATTTAGACTGGTGCCTCAAGATTTTTATATACGCGCATCAATAAGCAAATTTGCAAAGACAAAATTCTTGAACCAAGGATAGATAAATGCGTGCGTGCGTGCTTATAAATAAATAAATAGCTTGATAATACCATCTTTCGATACACTAAGTTGTGAGATTATTATCTTTATCTGCGTCTATACGTTCACAGGCCTCCCTTCACAGTAAGAGCGACTGGGCAGTAGTCCCCACGCGCGCCCAGTGCGGAGTGGGGACTTCACACACATCGTTAAATTACTTCGCAGATCTGCCCTTTATACACAATGTTATCCTTCACCGAAATACTAGTGGCAAGTTCCGAGAAACTCAGAGTAATAAAGACATTCTAAGCAAGATCTCAAAAGAAGGATGCCTAGTTATCAGTACAATTTCGTGTAACAAGTCTCATAGAAGGTTGTCAAACGCCAGCGCCATGGCTTACCCACACCCTATTGCTGATCTCTTAGTCCTTACGGCATACATAGGAAAGTCTAATATTGCTTCATTCACACGCTATCATATCATTGTGGACGGTGTGGTCGGTGGTGCTGCGGTCTCACACCGCACGATGCGGAAGGGCATTCTTTCAATTATAACAGTGTCACTTAAATGGGTGTCGTGGATGATGGTTGACATGCGACTGAACCTGCGATGGTGTCAGATTCGCGTTCTGATACCTCAAAAGTAAGCATCGTAAACATTGCTTTGAGCAGTTCCTTACTACATACTTCAAGGCATTCTAAGATTTTGCCGATAAAGTATTTTTAATTGTAACATTCTAAGATCCAGACATTTTGCTAAAGAGGAATTTGGCGTTCATGTCTATATAGTTACAAAGGCATAACACAATTCAGACTTAGGGTATTTATATAGTTACTAAATTGAGACGTTTGAGCGACATTGTCTTTTGGCATTAAGTTAAATTTGATAGATACCCGAGCTGGGATTTGAAGCTGCTATATTTTGCATGAAAAGCGCGTCCGAGCACTCGGCTACTACAACACTGAATGCCCATAATGGTATCTAAATCCTGTTTCTGCTATATTTCGAGAGCGAGAAATTGTCCTTACAGCTGAAAAGCTTAGTCAATGCAATAAGTGAGACGGAGAACCTTATCTGCATAAAGAGATTATGTGGCATAGAGCCGGCTCTCGTTCCGAATTACGCAATTTACAATGTGACAAAGGTTTATTTAAATAATCCTTAAAGCCTTGACTCCTTGAATTACAATAACAGAACAGCGGTGAAATGCTTTTAATCTAAGGTTAAATGATTGAAAGTTACTGTACCTCCTTCGTGTTTTTTATAATCGGGATATAGAGATACTTCTCTATTAATGTGGATCCATTAATTAATTAATTAGCCCCCTGTCTCTTCTTACTTAAAGATTAATCTAGTTTTCCTAAAAGTTACTAGAAAACGATCAGGTACACTAATAAGCATAATTGAACAACAAAAAATAGATTTCATAGTTGTTTTTCTTGCTCTGTAGACACACATTCCTACTACGGCCATATCATTTCTCCTATTTATACTTACTTTAAACAGAACTCACTGGTTGTTCGGCATTTGATAAAATTTTCAAAATACCCGTGAGCCGAGTTCCTGGCGGAGACAGTGTTAACTTAAAATTGTGAAGTATCTATTCAATAAAAGATTTCATTTCAGCATTCAGCATTCTTACGAGAAATCCTCCGTCACCGCTGGCAAAATGCCATTCATTTTTGCATGAATATGTCTCCGAGTTGCAATCGGCGGCGATAACACAGATCCGATATGGAACAAGTTTGATAAAAAATCCTTATCAATCTTACGTTTACTTTATACTTAAAAGTTATGAGATCCTATCTCTCTATTGACATATCGTATTGCCTTTTGATGAGGTGTTATTTGGGTCATACACACATTTAGGTTCAGAACTGTCCCCTCCTGTTCCCGAAAGTTTGCTTGGACTATATCCGCGGTCCGCACATAGGACATTAGGCATAGTTTTGGCCTTTGTGAAGAAAACGTAAAATTAAGCAGTCGTTTTCGTTAACTTTTGGTCACAGGAGGGATATTTCTTGAAGTGTGTATGGGTACATTGTAAGATGAAAAACCGGCCATGTGCGTGTCGGACAGTGTAGTGTAGAGTTCCGTACCTTGTAGGATTTAATGCTTATTATTTCACATTCATTGACCAGATTTATGTAGGTACTCGACTTTTTTACTTTTTCAAAATTACCAATAAACTTTGACCCCTTGACTCGTAGAGGCTTGTTAACAAATCCCGATCAAACAATTTTTGACAGTATTTATTACTTTTTAGTGCAGTGTGCACCAACAATTAAACAGACGTCTTATTTTTAATCAGCCGTTTAATGGTACATTTGACAACCGTAAACAATTGATTAACGCTTAAACGTCTGTTCGTCAACTAGTTGGTGAACTCGACACATAGAAGCTAGTTTTTTTTTTCAGGTATTTAATGACATGGTCAGGGCGGTTAGTTAGTGGCGGGGAGAAACACATTATTGACAAGTTAAGGAGCTCCTATCTCGTAAAATCCAAAAAAAGATAAGAAATGTTTTTCATAATTTCACTAAATATTAATGTAGCGGTACCCTGAAGACATATATCAGTTAAATTACAACTTTGTAGCCCCAATAGTGTAATGGCGACAGGCAGACAGACAGACGGACGGGCGGACATGAAGAATGTATAAGGGCCATTTTGCCATTGAGCTACGTAACCCTTAAAAGTCGCCACAATAGTTAGTACTTCATATTTTGTTATTTCAAAAAAACTCTATTTTTGTCAGTGTAAAGATAGACAAAAAGCGAACTGTCAAGCTAGCGTATTATACGTCACCTTTTATCACGTGTTTATATCTACATACCTATATCTTACGAGCTCGAAATATACATGAATTTGCCATAAGCTGTCTGATTCTCTAACGTGCGCAGCGACTGATCAGCGTTAAGGGACACATTCAAATTTAGACCTAAAGTCTTTGTGTTTACAGTCTAAATTAATAGTTAAATTTATGAGCTGATCAGCCGCTGCGCATGTTAATGAATCACACGACATCTGTGCTGCACTCGAGCTATAGTTTCGCATGCAAATTGCATGGTATATGGAACGAGGTCTCACAAAGGTGCATTGAAGTGGATTAAAAAGACTTTACGGTATAGACGCCGTCGCTGTATTCTGTAAGATCAAGTGTTTTACTTGAAAACACGAAGTTTACTTCAAATGGTTTTTGCATTCATTGACGATGCAGGGCGTTATTTTTTTATTAATAAAATAACTTGTCATGAGTGTCATGAACTGTGATTGACTTGCGACTAAGTGTGCGATGAAGTCAAACTCGCGTTTTGACACCAAAAAAGGGAGCATCGCGAGATTCGCGTTGAGAAGTTCCTTAATATTGATTTCTATGGACTCTGTTCATTACTTTAATAAAAAAACCGGTCAAGAACATGTTGGGCCATGCTCAGTGTAGGGTTTCGTAATAATAACGAGGAACTTTTCAAGGAAAGCTGAAACGTTTGAATTTTTTCCCGTCTAGCAAACATCATTAAAATGAAATGGACGATTAAACGTCAATTACAAGTAGAATAAGTATCCAGTGATGTATAAGTTACGCCTGTTACGCCCAGGTTACGCCTCGTCGAAGCGAGTCGCGACTAACGACTTTGCTCGCGTCATAGTCACAGGCGCTTTGCAATTATGCTAAAGAATTACCATTTACATGCAAAAGGGATTTAATTTACATAAAAAAATCTAAGACCACTGGCGTCAGTGGACCGCGGAAATCACTTGTCCTCAATAGCCCGCTTCACAAAGCTACAAGGTATAATTTTACAAGCAAAAACTGGCAGCACCGATGTCAGATCATACATCGCTCGTTTAAAATTAAAAAGAAATAATGTGAAATACAAATCCATTCCAAATCCAATTCTAACGCGGTTGAGTAAAGTTTAAAACAAAAAGTGAATTTCATTTGGACTTATTTCCTTTTATTTTTAAACGTGCGACATCTGCTTTGCAGTGTTGCCAGTTTTTGCTTGTAAAATTGGAACTTGTTGCTTCTTGAAACAGGCCACAGGTGACTTGTAAGCTTGATTGCTTTCAAAGACAATGTTAAAAATGAAAAACAGCTTCCACTAAAACTTTAAATGTTTGTTGTTTAATGCGCCTCTATTAGGGAACGCTAAGTGATGTTGTAGCGACTCGCGAGCGAGATTTCTCATCCCTCTCTTCCACACGACGAGTAATGCGTGAGAGCGAGATGCAAGTCTTGCTCGCGGGTCGCTGCAGTATCACTTAGACGTTCCCGAATAGACGCCCTGTCAAAATCTATATACCTAACAGGACTCTCAGATCATTTTACGAACACATTTTACGATAGCTAATCATTATTTTGATGAGGTTACAACGCGTTATTTGATCATCATCAGCTCTCATCCGTCCACTGCTGGACATACCTAGGATTTTTTACATACGCCACCTAGCTCGGTCGACAGCTTTTCTCCTCCAGTCACTACCTGCGTATATCGTCACTCCACCAAGTCTGAGGGCGCCCTTACAGATTATAAACGGACAAGTAATATTTATTACTTACTTCTTCGATGATAGATGGCCTTAGTGATTTTTAGGCTACTGAACCTCAATAGGGAGAACGGAACCCTTCTAAGATCACATAGGTTTTAAGCGCAACGCACACGGAACGCGTGCGCGAGGCGGGCGCGGGTGTTTCCGTGAATTTACCCGACCCGCACCCTACCTGCGCACACGTTATGTGTGTTGTCGTCCATATAAATTCAACGGAATACCGGCCGACCCACTTCCTACCCGCGCATGCGTTTTGTGTGTGTTGCGCTTTATAGTCCGTACACGAAACGTCTGATTAAGTATGTTAAAAAGCAGTAATGGTTTACTGATATTGATCTGATAATTTTCTAAAACCAGGCGCCTCATTCGGGAACGCTAAGTGATTCTGTAGCGACTCATAAGCCAGATTTCTCATCCCACTCTTCCGCACGACGCGTAATGCGTAAGAGCGAGATGAGAACTCTGGCTTACGAGTCGCTACAGAATCACTTAGCGTTCCCGAATGAGGCGCCAGGCCTTGTCTCAGACCTTTCGTAGCGTGGTATAAGTTGAAGCAACAAAGTAGAGAAATGTTCCAAAAAAACGTCTAGTGAAATTATGATCGCGAATAATGCCATTAAGAAGATAGCAGGTTAATTGTGACGATGCCAGCGTAAATCAAGATGTGAGATACCGCTCTCTTAAAAGTGCTGTTAAAGTGTACGATTTAAGGCGTCGTTAAGAAATGATAAGACCCTTGTCTTTGCCGTTACGTATTGTTTAGGACCAGGAACATTTAAGAGAGGTCAAGCAAACCTTATCAGTTCCTGTAGCACACAACTTTTCATCGCACATATAGTGTTCATCACTTTCGCACGCGCCTATTATTCCAATTAGTTAATAAGTGACAGATGCTTCATCTGCGAGATAAAAACTAATATGCTTTTATATGCCAATTTTCTCTTTAGCTTCTATTATAATCTTTCATTTTTCGTTCAGAGACAACGTGAGTCCCCCCCATAGATAGACTGACGAATTGGTTAAAATCACCGCAAGCTGGTGGACACAAAGGGCATCAGGTTCGCTTTGAAAGTCTCAGTGGGCAACATAGGTCGTTGAGCAGTGGACGTTAATTTCCACATACCTGTACATAAGCCCGGGCTTATGAATAAGTATTGTATGTTAATTATGTCTGCCGAATGGTTGCGGCTCATCAGTAGGTGCAGCTAGAGATTCCATCCTTACGTTTTGTATTTAAACATACCTCTGATTCGCAAAAAGCGTTTTACCTCTGGTTTTATAATACGCACAGCTAAGTAGTGGAACTCTCTTGGTGCTGACCTTTTTTCCGTAACAGTATAACTTGGGCCCCTTCAAGTTGAGAGTAAATAAGCACTATCTAGGTAAGCATGTTTTATCTTCGACGTCATTGTCACTTGACCATCCGGTAAGACTGTGGTCAAATGCTTGTCTTTTCTCAATAAAAGTAATATCCCAAAAATGGGATCCCTTAGTTTGACCGAATTGTGTGTTTGCCCTAACTTTTAATTGTCCTTTTAAGCTTTTATGTTGAAACATATATATACACGTTTCGAGGCTAATTGATAATTTAGGTTAGGTTTTATACATAACGATGCCACAACGAAATTAAATCAGAGCGAAAACTAGGTTTCAATTTATTTTTATTTTTTCATTTAAAACTTACGGCCTAACCTGCATGGTGTAGCAGATTCGAAACCCTGAATAATATTATAAGCGGCTGTGGATCTTATTAATGGAATACTATTATTTACTGAAAAATGATAGCAGCAGATATATCTATCATGTATGTCTGAACCTAATGTTTTATTAAGAGAATTTAAGCACATCAATGCATGCAAACGAAATCTTGCGGAAGGTCGCCAACAGCACAAACTTATTCCTGCAAATTGACGTCGATTCTCAGGGCCAAGACAAACCACCCCGGGGCAAAGGTTGCCCAGGGTAATGTAAAAAAATAATGCCCCCGACCCGCCTGTGATGGCTTCATAAATCACATTATTCTACTCGGTTTCCTTTACCTTGCCCACTACGTGAATAGGGTATAAATGCACTCCGCATGTAAAGAGAGTAAATCAGAAAATGTCTTCACGGCACTCCGGGGAAATCGTGTAAATTGTTGCCCTCCGTGATTGATTCGGACTAGCATTGGGTACAAATTAGATTGTATTAAGATCCTGTTTATTGAAATGGTAGCTGATTTCCACTGCTGTACAAATATATTTTTCTGCGTAGTTGTAAATCGTTAAGAGGATATCAAGGTCAGAATTGATCCATACAATTCCCCATTTTTGTCGCTGCGTTTTAACTCTATAAGAACTATTTCTAAAAGTTAACAAGTTTTAGCCATATTGTATTTCAGCATGTGTTTAATTTAGTTTTAAATTCAAATGATAAAAGCATTCAATAGAAAATTTTGATGACATTGTGGATATGAGCAACCAATGGTGGACACAAAAGTGATAAGTCTATAATGTTTCTGGATTTTCAAAATTTTGCAGATAAAGTATGCATGAAGATTTCGCAAATGGCTCTTTCCCATATTGCGTCTTAATTTTGAACTTTACTGACGCATATCTAGGTAGGTATTATCCGAATGAAGTTATTTTTTTTATTTATACGTTAGACTGTTGAATTGATAAGAAAAATTATGTTTCGACTTGCCTGCGCCTGTCTAACAAATTAAACGCAGGGATAATTGTTTTACTAAGCCAACTTACACTCTTCGCTTCTTCACTTTCACTTAATCAGTACACTTTCATTCTTCTTATCTGTTATTTTTAATATCTGTATCTTAAGTCTTCAGATGTTTAAATTTCCATTTTAAATTATGAAACAATTTCCCGTTGAACCGAGTTGCAACTTTCATTTGAGTTGTTAAACTCGAAAACTCCGTAGATTACGTTGATTCATAACTTTTTTATATATAAGGCTTGCTGACTTGCTTAAAATCAATTATTAAAACCCCATCGCAAAATAAGAATCTTCAATCTCTTTTTCTGTAATCCTTGAGAAAACAAGTCGAGACAAAGTTACTGATTGTGAAGAATAATGCGGGAATAGTTATTTGTGCAACAAGAGAGCAAAGTTGGTTTTTGCTGCGAGTGTTGATTTTGAATCCCGAGTAAGCGAAGGATTCTTCAATTGAATCACGAGCGTAGCGAATGATTCTGGTTTAGAATCCTGAGCGTTCCCAAATAGACGCCCTGAGTATTTGATATTAATTTCAACTTGATACCTCCACGCGTTCCCGAGAAAAAGGTCTCGACACTCTGGCAGACAGACAGACGGGCAAAGAAGTGATCCTATAAGGGTTCCTTTTTCCATTTGAAGAACGGAACCCTAAAAATGGTTCTAAAAGGAACTTTATGTCATAGTCGAATCGCTCTTAGGAAATCAGTTATGGCTGCACTCTGAAAGTTATTTATGTAATTATGATAATGTCATTTAAAACATGTTGTTTGGCTTACATCAATAAATGTTTTCAAATTCTGTATTTTTGCATATAAAATACCAAAAGCGTCCAACGACCATCTGCCGGCAGTCACCATCCGCAAAGAAAACAATGGAATGAAAGATGTACAATACCGGCTTCCACACAAGCAGTCTTTGATAACCGACTGTACAGCTTTGCAAAAGGTTTTATCAATCGTTTATTTTATCCCGCGTAAGTATTATTCTACGTTATCGGTTATCACATGAGAAGGAAGAACTTATGAAGCGAAATATAAATTTTGTTATATTTTCTAATGTGAATATCAACAATGTCATATCTGTGTATAGTAATCCAGTCTTATTTTGTGATTAGATTAAACTGTGCAGTTTAATTAATCAAATAATAATATGCCATCGGCAAGTATAATGCTCTATTTATCAACGATAATTATGGTATTTCAAAATCTACTGGAAATTCGTTGACTATCAATCTGTGAAACTAGAATAAATAGATAAGCTCAATTTTACATAGAAGATAAAATTCTTTGGAGTGAATAACCACGTAGCGGCTAAACCCACTTCTGTGGCGGCCAAAACACTATACAAATTTGTTTTAAGTTGTTTCAAACGTAGGGTAAATGTTATCTGACCTCTAATGTGATGTGTTATGTGATTGTATGTACCATGAGGGTGACATTTAAATGAAACCCTCTTTAATAAATAATGATTAAAAAATAAACTTGTAGCATTTTTCCGTTTTGTAACAACACGATAACTTATTGCGAACAGAGAACCCGGCTACCGGGTCATTGGCAATGTAGGATTCTTTGAATAGTTTTGTCTGGCGTCCGGTGTCCGGCAAGTCCCTAAGAAGTACTAACACGCAGTAACCTCATTTTCGGGGCTCGTAAAACAAATTTTGTGGTCGCGTTTTGATACCGGTTGTCTTACAAATAATTTTACATTTCGCTGGAACTGAAGTTTTATTATTCTGTAAACATTCTCGGTGTTAAATACTACGGAGGATAATAATGGTATTTTTGCTGGTTTGATAGTAAAATTATATTTACGTGTCGTGTTAACTGAGACGATGTTTGGTTTCGGACATAAAACCTTCAATAGTACAAGTCCGCGTAGGTACTCGTATGTGATTTAGGTCTGAACACTTGAACACTATAGTTGACAGATAAACGGACGTAAAAAGTATTTAGTAAAAAAGAAGATTGCTTTAATACACAGAACAGACGTAATCATCTCTGTTCAATTGCTTTAAATACATCTCACCTAGGTTAACGACGCCTGCACGTTAGATTAGATTAGATTAGATTTATTTATTTCTCAATATAATATTACATTATAAATTGTACACATGTCAAGATATATGAAATTAAATTGAGATCGTCAGTTATTAAATACAAATAAAAAGTTATAATCCAAAATTAACTAATATTAAATGTCACAATCACAAATGAAAAAGATAGGGATCTCCGTGAAGGATCGTCATTTCAAAATATAAATTAGAAACTATAATAATAACAATAATAATACAATAATAATAAAACAATGTCAAATAAATAAATAAATCTACAGTCTAAGTTCCATGTACTCGTTAACTGAGTACAGTGGATTATTCAATAAAAGGTTCTTAAGTTTGCGCCTAAACGTTTCATCAGCCAGTTCTTGTCTGAAATCTGCGGGTAGACGCTCGTAATATGTAGGGCCGATCACTCGGGGGTTCTTTTTAGCAAGTGCCATGCGACGAGGAACTGCTCGCAGGCGACCTGTTTGCCTGGTTTGTTTGCCACGTGTTACGTGCTGGAATTAAGAAATCCGCTTCTTATTCATTATATATTATGTTATATTGGCCGTCTTCAACTGACCCGAAAACATTGGTTTAGTCTGTATGTACATTTTTAGTCTTATAGTATGAAAAAAGGTCGGTTATTCTATCGGTCAGGTATTCGATTGAAACTTGTGAGGTATTTACATAAAAAAATCTGATGATCAATCATCATTTTTATAATTTCGTGAGATAAGGTTTTAGCGTATAAATGTACTAAGCTAAGAGCTGGGGTAGTTCGCTAGCATTGTAATAAAACAGAGAAAGCCAAGACAGTTTACAAGTTATCGAATTTCAAGCAAATTTGCATAGGTCTTCAAACATTAACTTAACAAGCCATAAAAAATCAACTTAGTTTGTAGAGGGAATTTCTAAATCTTCAGCAATCTGCTTTCAACGTTGCAATTAAACGATAATATCTTGTTAACAGCCTCTTAAAATTTCATCTACGACCCTTTTGTTTTTAGCCTTTTTATAGCTTTTTCAAGTTGGTTATCTTATATTGAGATTCCTTTATTTTACCACAATTTTATATCAGTTTGGAAACTTTGAAGAAAAGGATATTAAATATTTATCCAAACCAAAGCTTTTGGATGTAAATTTAAGTTTGTTGCATCGCAAAATTCCATATGTAATAATCGTATTATAAATGTTGTATTCAAAAGATACAAACAAATACTAGTAACACTTGTTTAATGTTCAGAAAATGTAGAAAGTTGGAGTATGTAGGACTCTTGTATTGAGAGAGAACGTCAAAGATCAATGCTCGGTGTTTTCATTTTGCATTATGTCTGCCTTTTCGACCGAGCGAGCGACGCGTCTCCATTTCAGCTTGGACAAAAGTGCTTTCGTATGTCCAGCGGATGTCCGGCGTTTGTCCATTCGTTCTCGTCTACAGGTCGCAGTTCTCAACCGATGCTTGTGAAATTTTGTGAGCAGGTTCGATAATTATATTGAAAAAAATTGTCGATTCCGTTTTTCGAAATTTTTCAAAATTGCGGAGATATGGGGGTTTTTGCAATTACTAACTTATATGCGGTATTGGTAAACTGAACCGACCTATGTCGATGTATCGGGATATCAGTTTTCTAACGGCAAAGTTTAGTTTTTCGTGAGGTTTACAGCTCACGAAGCCACTAGTTTAATCATGCTATGAAGAATATAATACGACATTCTATGGCGTCCTGCTCTGTTATTCTCTAACAAATCTCGTCGCTCAATTCGTCCGATAATCATAAGTGGTCGGCTGCGTCGAAATACGACCAAGGTCAAATACATGCATATAGGTACATGTAGTTTATACGCATTGACGGGTTAAGTTAGGCTCGCCGGTGAGTTCATGTGCGAAGAATTATTTAAGAGAATCACACCCTTCTCCCAACGCACTTCTCGTCATCGGCAGGCTGTCCCACAGTGTTTTTTTTGCCCTAAAAAAGTGACATGTTCTTTTTCTTGCATAGTTCGACAAAGCTCTTCATTTTAAATGTATGTGTCAAACTCCCGCGGTTCAATTCCAAGTAGTTTTTGAGGAATAACAATTTTTCTTTGTGACCCCAAAAACGGAAACAAAATCATTTTTATTTTTTTTACAGAAATCTGTATGCGACAGAATTTATCTATTTACCTTATTCATTCAATTTGGGCTATATTGACTAGACATTTTCCCGTTTTTAACTTTCGTAAAAGTCAAGTAGATGCGATGTTATTATGTTTTTTTGAAAATTTGGTTTTTATTTAATTATATTTTTTTAGGGCCGAAGTAGAAGGTATGTCCTTAATAGATACATGTCACAAGATGCTAACAATAATATCAAAACAGTATTCTCTAACTCCGCTTAACTTTTGAGAAAATCACATTTAAAATTTTATCGTCAGGGTTGTCATCATCAGGGTTGTTGTTGTGTTGTGGGTGGCGACAAACGGGGTCAAGAAGAAAAAAGAAAAAAAACGACTTGGAGAAGTGGGAAGGGACAACAGTGTTTTTTTTGCCCTAAAAAGGGCAAAAAAAACACTGTTGTCCCTTCCCACTTCTCCAAGTCGTTTCGCTCATCTACGCACTGGCCCAGAACGTTTCTAGTTCCTGGCACGTACAATAGGGAAAATGAAAATGAAAATATTTATTTTGCAAGTAGGCCACCTGGGCTCTTTTACATGTCTGAATCTACCAGCGCTTCGAAAGGTGACATCTGCTGAGAAGAAACGCCGCAAGAAACTCAGCAGTAAGTCTTTTTTCAACTTGGATTGAAATTTGGATATTGGATTTTGGATATTGGGATTTGGAATAAACATCCTGCCGAGATTTTCGCACAAAACGCTATAATATGTTTTTTTTAATAGTGTCATTAAATATCCTCGAAACCGTCAACAATGCGGCCGCGTCTTGCAAATATCAATAGGCGGCGGTGACCACTTTCCATAAGGGGTGTGATTCTCCAATGTGTGTAGCGGCGGATCTGCGGATAAACGAAAATATTAATGTAGACTGTAAGAACAAAGTCATTTGGTCCCAATTTGGATGTGCCCGTCACATGGCTGGTGGGTCGTCTGCCTGTTTGCCTGCATTAAGTTTTTTTTTTAAATATTTATAACAACTTGTATTTGCACTTTAATAATAAGACCATAACAGCTCTGTGGGAATTGTTTTACGATTAAGACTCTTTATATTTTTTTTCTTCCAACTACGTTTTAATGTCATCATTATGTCCTTAAATACTCAGCACAAAGCAAAACTTATTTGCTCTAAAGCAAGAATCCAAAATTCATGATTGCACTGTTTTATATATTTTTTTTATTTGGTTTGTTGATAAGAAGTTTACACCACCAGCCACCCATTCCGTGTAAGTTAAGTTCCCATTCACAGTCTGACAGGGCAACTGACCACTTTTCTGAGCGTCAAGTACCTATTAGGAAGACAGTCCAGATGTCGGCGGCTATATCGAAATGTGAGTGATTGCCCCGACTAAAATGTTATGCTCAAAGTATAGATTAAAAAGATTGTATAGGATACTAAACGAAAAAAAAGGCGTAATATGAAAATGAATTGAACAAATACAAGTTTTCTGTGAACATTTTCGGATATTCTACTTTATCTTCTGAACCACGGTACCGATTGCAATAAATAGGGTATCTTAAGATTCGGGGAGAACGTGCGAGTGTCATAGGCTATATAAAAGTTCTAAGGGTGCGTCATACGAGGAACAAAAGTGCTTTTCACGTCACTAGTCATACCATCGTTTCAGTTTTTAACTTTACCTACTTTAACTATTTTTACCAACTTTTTGCAGTAGATGAAAGAAAAGCAGTGCACCTCGCATCAAGTGATTTATTATTGCACTCGTGATTTTAGAGCCCTCACTTGCGTTCGGGCTCCAAAATAACACTCGCTACAATGATGAATCACTTTCTGCTTGGTGCAACAATGTACTATTGTTGTTTTTAGGGTTCCGTACCTCAAAAGGAAAAAACGAAACCCTTATAGGATCACTCGTGCGTCTGTCTGTCTGTCTGTCTGTCTGTCCGTCTGTCACAGCCAATTTGCTCCGAAACTACTGGACCGATTGAGCTAAAATTTGGTATACATATGTAAGTCGGTGACCGCAACACGGATGCGTGACGTAAATATATGAATTTTAAACATGGGGGCCACTTTTGGGGGGTAAATCAGAAAATTTTAAAAAAAAGTTATGCAATCTATATTGTGTGACATATCAAATGAAAGGGCTTATTGTGAGGACTTTAAATATATTTTTTTCTGAATTTTAAGTAAAATAGTTTGCAAGTTATTTAGGAAAATAGGCGAAAATTGACCATTCCCCCCCCCTTATTTCCGAAACTACTGGGGCTAAAATTTTGGAAAAAATACAGAAAATAGTTCTTTATCTATAGATTACAGGAAAACCTATAAGAAGTCTATGGTATTTAAAGTTACCTAGTTTTATAACTGTTTTACAAAAAGGTAAAGAAAATGTGAACACCTTTACTATTCCTAGCTGTAAACATGCAATTACAAAAACACGAACCCATTCCGAACTGAACTTAAGCCTGCGTAATTATTAAGCCAATCCGGGTGAAAAGTTTTCCGTCCCTCTCCCTCCTTATCATTGTCTTACCTTAGATAGAGACAGGCCTGGGTACTAGAGTGTTAAATATTAAATCAAATAGCAGTCGATGGGGCATTAACAAGGTTCACTAAAAGGGTCCATTGATGAATGGTTAGGCTGGTGTCATGTATAAGCCTGTCTCTGTAACCAAGTTAAGTAGCCTTTAGGTCCTGACTTAGGGCGTAATATGTTATAAGGGCCTAAGTACTCTTAATTAAGTGAGCTTATGGGGCCAGATCGAAAGTGTGTTCGTTAAATTTAAAAGTAGCTAAACTTGCAAATTAAAACGTCAAACTCGATTTGGACAGCTTGGTGCCATACTAATTCGAGTTTGACGTTTCTTATTTTAAATTTAGGGATTTTAAAATTTAGGCGACACAGTTTTGAATTGGGCTTAATACTCATTTTACTAAAACGTCTTGACGATTTGATACATATTGACAATAAAAATATCCATAAACGATAAGAAACTGCTCATTAAGAATGTTTAATACATACATACATACATAGCATTACGCCCGAAATCCCTAATGGGGTGGGCAGAGCCACAAGACTACTTGTGGCCACGTTCGATTAATTAGTCCTAAGATGGTATGATGAACCGTATGGTGACAGGTAATAAGCCCATCGCCCATACAGATAGTCCACCATGTTGGAGAGGACCCGTCCCTTAGTCGACTTTTACGACATGCCGGGATGATAAGCTTCTGCACGTAGTGTATGCTATTTCTTCAGTGCAGCAGAGGAGTGATGATTAATAATGTTATAAAATATAATAGGATCGTTTACAAAAGTCAAGTACTTACTTATATATATATATATATATATATATATATATATAATTATGTATATATGTACCTATTGTAAATGCGCTTACGCTTGAACACTATTACGAAAAAGACTGGAGCGTTTGTAAATTTGCTTGCTTTTTCGATTGCAATTAATGTAGCTAAATATTTTCCAATTGTAAACTAACAACAACACGTGTGGTACGTTGTATTTGAACACGATCACAATATTCGGAGATTGAGTGCAAATTGGCAGGCAAGTGATGCTCCATTTGTGTTCGGAAATCCATTTGATATGACATGAAATGCGGATAAGCGATGACTGGGAACTTGTCTAAATATTATGATGTGCGATCAGCTTTTGATGGTTTAAAACGAGGGAATTTACCTGCAGATAACATACTAGTGCTTGATTCATGATTATCATTACTTACAAATTAGTGAGTTTCTGGCGGCGTCTCTTCTCAGCAGATGTCACCTTCGAAGCACTGGTAGCTTCAGACATGTAAAAGAGCCCATGTGGCCTATTTGCAAAATAAATATTTTCATTTTCATTTCATTTTCAAATAGACACGCCTATACATTAAGTTCTAAAATAAAAGCTATACACGTCACTTTACACGTTTCTTTGAATCGCATCCGCAGAAAATCAAGCCGTTACAACGGTTCTCACCTCCGATCACGTAAACTCTAAATTGCGAGATTGTCATCTCCATCATACTTACAGCCATAAAGCGGGTACCTTCAGATCAATTTGTAGTGCCATCCTTCTCGTAACAAAATAAGAATGAGCGAGACAAGTGAATCGCTCGAGTCAGGTATCGTGCTCTGATAAAATGATAATGGGTCGTCTCACAATAAAAATCGTATCCCTATCGAGCTGAATACCTTCCCGTGTCGTTCCGACCGTTTTGTGAGTAGCCCTGTAATATAAGAGTCAATTATTGCCGATATAATGGTGTGCTTCGAAATAAGTATAGCGAAAAAGTAACTGCGCAAAATAGTTTGAATAACAACTGTAGTTCTTTGTTGCTAATACAAAATTGTTCAATTCTATGTTTACATAATTCTTGAATCAGAATTTGAATATCAGTAACTGTAGTTGTTGTATTTTTTTTATCACTTTCAATACAATCCATTTCAGAGTAGACTTTTGAGTTGGTTATTATAGTAGTTTATGCAACGGTTGCATAATGATAGGCCTTAAAACACTAGTGCGGTTTTCATGAAACGAGCCGACAGGCGAGTTTCATAATAAGATCGCACGTGTGTTTTAAGGCCAAATTATGCAGAGTTGCATACATAACTTTATCTACACACATATTATAAATCCTCCATGATGGGTTCAGAAACAATATTTTCTGGCAACAAGTTATTTGTTGCAATCGTGGCTGCATATTTCCGATATCCGGCGCATTTTCACATCACACACACTCCGAGAAGACTACTTACTATTCATATTTTCAACTAAAATGTAAATTACAAACAACTTTTTCTATTCAATTCAACAACAATTCTACTTTCGTTCAGCAAAACGTCAACATGGCGGCAAATACGGTCTTCCGTCAAGACCATTTTTTTTAAATCATAGACAAACGGATGAAGTCTCTATTCTCACGTCACTCGAGATCAAATATTGTGCAGTTTATATTAAAAAAATATACTGAATTGACGTTTCGTATCAATAACTTTTTAATATCTATGGATACTAGAATAGAGACCCACTTGAGTTTTGACAGCTGTTCCAAATTTAATCTCATTTCTTTACTAAAAACGATAAAGAAGTCATGTTATTTCTTTATCGCAGCACTGGTTTTTCCTAATTGGTTGTCAAAATGGTGGTCATTTCATACGGTTTTTGATTAACCAATGGAGGTTTTATGATATGGGTGTAGATAAAGTGTATTGCATATCAGTTGTCATCATTAATTCATTATATTAGGTACTTTGTAATATTTCTTGGTTGTAATTTGTTATTAGTTTGTAAGTTGAATATATATGTATACAATCCTTTCCTATCCTATTCTACTAATATTATTAATGCGAAATTTTGGGTCTGTTCTGTATGTTTGTCACTCAGCTCCGTAACGGCTGAATGGATTTTCCTGAAACTTGGTATATTGTTACCTTAGGTCCTGGAATACGACTAAACGTTATTTTGTCCCGGAGAATTCAAAAGTTTCCGAGAGAATAACTATAACCAAATTCCAAACGGACAAAGTCGCAGGCAAAAGCTAGTGTTGACATGATAACCAAATAATAACTTTCTGCTGAGTTTTTTGCTGCGTTTTTGCTCAGTGATATGTAAGGTAGAGTAAAGTAGAGTAATGAAAAAGCCAGCACCTAAAAAAGATGAGTATGGAAATTATCCATAATAATATGTGTTAGTCAGAATTAATCAATGCAGTGGAGATGCGAGCTTTGAGAAGTACAGGATAGTGACAGGATAAGGAATAGCGTGACTTATCACGCTATTCCTTATCCTGTCACTCATAGAAACACCACACATACTCTCGTTCTCTTAAGAACGATGTGGTGTGGAAGAAGATGTAGTCGTGAGAATTGAGAAAAGTATACTTAGACGGTTTGGATGTGTGGAGAGGATGAACGAAAGAAGACTAACGAAGCAGATTTATAAGGAGAGTCTGCATGGTATGGTTGGAAGGGGAAGACCTCGGCAAACGTACCAAAACCAGATCGAGGACGTTCTTAAGAAAGGCTAGGTCAAGAGTACCCTTAACCGGCGAGCGTGCACAAAGAACTTAATGAGAGTAGACGAAGCGAAAGGTGTGTGTCAGGATCGTAGCAGGTGGAAATCCGCCTACCCCTTCGGGAAACAGGCGTGATATAGGTATGTATGTAGTCAGAATGTAGTAAGTGTGTGTGTAGTCAGAATTTTCCAAAGCTTTCTCTCCCCATCGTCCCAACTTTAACACATAATTTTATTAAATAATTCTTTGAATGTATACACCCTGAAGTTTGTAGAGCCAGGCCAAGCCAGGCGGACTGAAATAGTTAATAAATAATTCTTTGATTAGTTCTTATGCCGGATGCATGCGGCTTGCCTTAATAAGGAAATTTTGTTATACGTTGCTTACGAACATGCAGCGTTGAGGAAATTTTACCCTTACTTAGTCTACTTCTTATCCCACTATAATGGTTTTAAAATTATGCTACAGAGCAAAACGCAAGTATCTTACTTAATACTGGTACGTAAATCTTCAGTGATTTTCCAGAGGCCTAAATATTAAAAAAAAATACTAAAAAGAAGAAAGATCCAGTCATTAGAATGAATGACATCCATAATATATTTAGGTTACAGGCCAAGTATCGTAACGACACCGCTTAGCCTAACTTTACTAGCAAATAAAGTTTGGCAAATGGGGGGGCGCGCGGGTTTTGAGAGCGCTGTAATTGGTGCGTTCGAGGTTATCACTTTGAGTGCCAAGAGCCCGCTACTCGGGTTCACCTTTCGTAGCGCATTTTCGCTACGCGATTGTTGTGTTTTGCGCTTGTTGCGCTTGCCTATAGCCCCGCCGTTTATGACTTTTTGCCTTCAATGGTGGCTGCGGGGGCCTTTAGATATATAGTCTGTGATATAGGTACGTATTACATAACCCACTTTAGCATTTTATTTTCAGGACACTTAAAGTAGTTCACATATTGAAAAATTTGATCATTCTTCTTGTAAAAAAGGTACCTCATAATTTTATTAACAACCTCAAAGTTCTAAAACAGCCAGTCATTCTTAACATTCTCTTTTACATTTATTGTTCTTATACAATATAGGAAAATTACATTAAAGTGCTGGAATCATATCTAGGCGGTGAACGCAAGAGAGGCAATATGGATAGAAGAAACGTCAGCGGGGTAAATAGTTGATACTTTGTAAATACTGGGATGACATCTTTATAAAAAACCGGTCAAGTGCGAGTGCACTCGCGCACCGAGGGTTTCGTACTACGCCAATTTGGCATAGACTTTAATTTATTTATTTATTCGAATCAACTGTGTGCAACATGACAGAAAATCCATGACGTTACAACGATTCAATATAATGTGTTTATTATAATGGTATAAGAACTTTGATAGTTGCAACTATTGTAATTTTCTGGTTTGATTTCGATATATTTTTCACATTTCTATAACAGAACACCATTGAATTGATATGTTGTTGTTAGACTATGGAGTATAAAGTAAAATGCACTCGCTGGACTCCCAAGATACAGGCTCAGCCTAGTTTGGGGTCCACTGAATATTTAGACATTATGTGACTGTATTTTTCTTGAAAATAAATTTCTTATCTTATCTTATCTTTCTTATCTCAAATCAAGGAAAATGCAGTTGGAACAAAATTGGTCTAAAATCAGTCAATTTTAGGGTATCAATGTATATGTATGTAATGGGAGCTTTATTATTCACTAGTATTCATGCCATAACAACACATAATATTCTGTAAAAATTCCAAGACTCTAGCTCTTATCATTGCTGAGCTAGTGGCCTCTGATAGACGGACACACGGACGTTGTAAGCTCAGAAATAGGGTCCGCTGATCCCTTCGGGTACGAAACCCTGAAAATGTAGACGTTCATTACAATATTGTTTAATTTAATCAAACAATATTGCAATGAACGTCTACATTTTAAATTAATTATCATTTAGTTCTCATGTAAAAAACATTGTCAAAAACCACGTTGTGGCCGGGTGACTCGACATGTGTTTTAAACTAGACCAGGCGGGTGCCACTCCGCACTTTAGGTACGTTCGGCCGTCGGGCACCGCGGCGGTGTATATCGCAGTAGGTTGCCGCTCGCTCGCCGCGTCGCGCCGAGTCATAGCAAAGCGTATTAGGTACTTATTATTTAATTTACAGTACTCAGTGAATTCCTGTGCTGTTTCCTGTTTTTGTATTAATTGATAAAGACTGGTAATAAGTAGGTATACAAAGTACTGTAGTGTTTACGAGTGCTTGAATAAAGCAAAGAAGATATCGAAATCGGTACTATCATTTTTTTGTGTTCCGAAAGATATTGAAAGATTATTACCTACTTAGTGGTTTTGTTATAGATACTCTGTAACTGTAGTAATGAGAGTTGTTATAGGTAAGTACATGTTAGAATGAGAGTAGGGTTCAAAGTACAATTAACTACCTATTTAGGTAGTAGACTTTCGTGTTCTTTTTGCACATCAAATTCAATTCGATTCGTTTTTCAATAGGTACCGTTTGTTTACGCGGCGGCCGGTGATGTTCTCTTTGCTTATTTACCTATAGTTGCAACTGACAACCCTAGCGTACACAAAAGAGCACGTCTTATGCAACAGATAGAGAAGGCATGATTAGGCAATTATTCGTACCTAAACACCGGTTTTGTTAGAAAGTGATTCTTCTGTACGTTAGTACTATTATCTATTCTGTGTCTAGACCTAATATGGAACCTGCATTAATCTGTGAAGTGATTAGAAAATGTGTAAAGTCGGATTGAAGACTGGGACTATTCCCCAGTCCCTCTCATGGTCTGTGCCCAGCAGTGGCACGTTATGTCGGCTGATGATGATGAATTTATTGTTGACCATGTCAATCTTTCATCAATATTATTTTGGCTAAAGGCTAATGAAGGTTAAGACGCTGGAAGAATTCGGTTGCCTTATGGCATTCCTTGGCGCCAGCGTGGCATGAATCTGACCACGTAATTTACCGAGTACGGGCGGAAGCGTTGCCTGCCAACACATTTGTTGACCAGTCCCTGAGACGAAGACAAGGTTAATGCTATCTTGGCGGTTTTACGTACTGTTGACGTGCAAGATAAATTAGAGGTTTTTGCTTCTTTCTTAGAGAACGAAACAAAAGCGCAGAAGGTTTTCAGTGTATGCTATAAATATTGACAGTATAAAAACTATAAAAAAACTGTAGCAAGAACATTAATTCTCTTTGAAGATTTGCCTCAGTATATGCATCGATCCCATATCTTTATAGCTGGCCACGCTGGGACTCAAATTATTTCGCTTATTACCAGACAGCCCCGACTCTAACTTTGTTAAAAACTTTTTAAGCCTATTTCTTAAATGTTCCAAGTCATTAGCTGGTGTTTATGTTGGTGTTTATGTTACAGTGTAGCACGTAAATAAAATATGTCTTGCGTTTTGTCTTAATTTACACTTAAAAAGATCAGAAGGCGATATCGAGAGCGAAATGTTTACGAAAACATTAGTTATAAATAAAAAAACTCTCAAATAATCCTTAATATTACTAACCGACCTTGTATTTATCTTTTCGTTTCTTTCTCACGACATTTCATTTTGTATTTTAAATAATAAATTAAGATAGTAAATAAAGACTATATACTATCGCGGAGGTGTGTACGCATGATACTTAAAACGTATAACCGGGTTCATTTCTTCAAACCGCTGTAAGAACCCTTTTGTAAGTATAATGACTAGGTTTCTCAAATGTAATCAAATGCACTGAATTTATATAGTTCTTCTACTAGGTTAAAAGTAATTTGTAATACAAATGATTTTTATTCAAAATCACTTGAAAGTTCCGCGAGCGAGCTGAGGCTGCATGCAACAGCTGAAACGCCCTCGGGCGCTTTAATCTCCCTGCCCCCACTCTAGCACACAGAAGGGGTGACGGTGTTTGGTGAAATGAAGGGATTTTTTTTGGCACCTTCAGTTATTGATCGAAAATAATGTCGCCGGTTAATGCTTTTTTGAAGTTTTGCAAAGTTGCTACCATCACCGTTAATATTGTGTTTCTTTTTGGATTAATATTATCACTTAATCTCCCAGAGGTTGACTGATAATTGTTATTTGTACGTAACTGGTAAGTGCTTTTAATTTATATTTATACTCAGCATTCGGCTGATATGTTGATTTACTATTTTAACACTGTTCACTGCGCCGCTTTTTATACTGATATTTATATATTTCGTATTTTCACGATACAAAATAATAACTGGAAGTGCAGTGCGACGAATCCTTTATGCAATCATTAATTAATTTTTTATTACTTTTATTACATTAATTAATTTATGAAATTTCACAAAAATTGCTTAACAAATAGGTCTATCGGGGTATTTCGTATAGGCATGAGGGATCTAGTTTTCGTTGTCTTATTTCAAGTCGCCTTGGCTGTAATTTTGCGAGGCGAGCGTGATCTGCAGTTTGGCCCAAGATGTACCTAGATGTTTTATTAGAAAGTCACTTGATTTGTATTTCTCATGAGATTTTTACTAATTTACCAGGCATAATAAAACATGTGCTTGGGAAATCTGGGGAATCTTTTTAGAGATTGGTATTCTAAAGCTATGTAAAAGCAAGAATTCATTTTGATGAAGAATACATCTTTGTTTTCGACACAATAGAAATACAATACAACATACTGGAGTGTAATTTCAGCATGATGTGACGCATTTTATCGGAATAAGCGATTGAGATTTGTTTTCATGTTTCATTTTTCAATTAATTGTTTCGTTTTTGAAGTGTGATGTTAAAGTATTTTTTACAAATTGAGCAATATTTTATTTAATATACTTAATGGGTGATTTTATTGTATTCTAAATATGAGTATAAGTAACTGTCCTAAACTCGTATGTCATCCATAGGTTACGCCATACGAGTAGTCACGCGAACCATGTCACTCAAATCATGATGGATAAAAAAACAATAGTCTATGCTAGTCAGAAGCTGCTTTCACAAAAAAATCAAAATAAGGACTTGGAGAGATTTATTATACATTCATTTCAATCTTTTTGTGAAAGCATTTTTTTTTTTATTTTGACTCGTAAAACTGTAATGTTGTTACAATGACACATAAATGACTTCTACTACTACTACAATAATAATTTGCGTTCATGTAACTGATACAACCCGGCCGTTTTTTTTTGTTCACAAAATCAAGGCATAGTCTTGGGGCTACACACAAATTAACACTTCCATTCATATAAATCCGGCATTTAAACATGACATCAGCCTTGTGATTGTCAACATGCGCAGCGGCTGATCAGCGATGAGGGACACATTCAAATTTGGGCCGCATTACTTTGTTCTTTCAGTCTAAATTAATAGTTTCATATATCTGCTAATCAGCCGCTGGGCACATTAGAGAATCACACGACTGTCCCTATACTAATTTGGTCGAACCGTAAGACAGTAAGAAATTAAGCTATAAAAAGTTAAATAACCTTACACATGAATAATATCCATGACGTCCACTAACAACATGGACAGGCGGCCTAAAAGAGACCGCAGGAAAACACGATGCAGGCCGCTTCCAACTGGCCCTTTTGGAAATCGATGGGGGAGGCCTGTGTCCAGCAGTGGATGTCCTACGGCTGAAATGAAGATGAATAATATTCCAAAATCGCACTCACTACAGCCACTAACGCCAGAGTTAAATAAAGCACATTCCAGCTCATTTAACACCCATAACTATTCCTATCTCTTGCCCTACGCCTTGTAAATGTATTCATACCATCGGATAAGCGGGTAAGCGTTGTAGCTAAGTAAATACAGGATGATTGTCACGGCAGTAATATTCATAAGTGGTTTTGGAACAGCCTGTGACGTGAGTTGATGAACATGTTTGGTGAAGATAAGTTCAGAGGCGTTATTCTGATCGTTTGCATACATAGCTTATTAGGTAATGGATAGAGCGGTTGCTAATTGAAATTCATATCAAAATCCAACGCAATTTATAATGGTACACAGTGAAAAACAAGATATTTTCCAGTGTAATTATTTAATTATTTGGAGTGGTGGAAAATTGATTTCAATGATTGACAAAACTGGCACAAACTACAAACTCATTTTATATGTATATGTTATGTTTTATAATAGCCTTTTGTGTATAATAAACCAAATCTAATCATAACTTTGTAACGTAGGTATAAACGAATACTTTTGCCCTTCAAGCTAATGGTTAAAGTATTGGTTTTCTATCAGAAAAAGCATTAGTGTACGTAATTTTACACTATTGGATAAAATGCTAATAATACGAACGAATCCGGATAAATAGTAAGAAGTTACATATTATGCTCCAGTTATAAAGGCTAGCCAATTTAATTAATTGGTTTCCGAGCGCAAAAAATTACAGAACATTAGGTAGACTTTGAGCTCGATGATTTTTAGAGGATATAGTAAAGAAAAGACTTTCTTTTTCAACCAAAATGACGGGAAATATTTCCGGCCTGCAGTGTTTTTTATCTATCACCTAAATATTCATTTGTTTTTTCCTTAGAACGCCCGTCGTCGAGATAAATTACTTAATTAAATAACAAAACACTCGCATTATTATTTCCTCGACATTGCCGCGTTTCCTTGTGATTTCGCATTATGAAATGTGTCACAGAAAATGCGGGAACATACAAAATAATACGCGTTCAAGTACCATTACCATTCACGCATTCAGCCGTCGACCGCCACTGACACTTGCTTAAGGTTTAAAAATGGAGGCTTAGGGAAAACGTGACCCTTGTTTAGTTCTTTCTCTAATTTGGAACATACGTCTTGACTCGATCTAGCCCTGGATTTCTTAACCTGGGATCCATGTCATGTGCTGGGGGTTCGTGGCTATACGACTTTATAAATTATTTAATATCATTTATTAAGACTGGTTTAGTGTTGTCAATTATATTTTATAAGTGGTGCGTGGGTGATTTGAAATTTTTAAAGCAGTCCGCGGCTGGAAAATATATGATAAACCCTGCTCTAGCCGTATACATATACGTTTAAATAATAGTACAGAATGCGGAAGCCAGTAAACTACGTCCATGAATCTTTAACCGTAATGTATTCAGTCGATAGCCGGCTGGTTGAATATTATTAATTTGATACTAATAGGTATACTTCAACTGGTTTCGCTGTTACTGCTCAAAATGCGAACTTTAACTCATAATCATCATCAACCTATACATATATACGTCCCACTTCTGGGCACGCCACCTCTCATAGTAAGAAGGACAGGGCAGTAGTCCCCACGCAGGCCCAGTACGGGTTGGCGACTTCACACATGGAAAAAACAAAAAAGAAAGCCAGATAAGTACTAATTTGGCTTGTCTAAAATTTTACGGATTTTTATGAGACTTATTAGGAAATAAATAGGTAGGTAACAGCTTTGTAAATTACAGACATCGTCGGCCTAAATCGCAAACCTCCTAACTCCATTTTTTTTTAAATCATGTTTTGACACTTTTAGATAGTACTATTCTGAACGCATCTAACGGCAAAACTCTTAAATACCAAAAATAAACCGTTTACGTTTAAAAAGCAAAATAGAAAACCTCGCAACTCCCGACCGCTATTTTGTAAAAGGAATACCTCGTATCTCCTCCCGTCACTCCCTTCAAAATTTGGAGTTACGAGTTTTTCTAGAAAATTTTAGAAAGTTAATCGGGAGTTAAGAATTTTGCTATAAAAAAAAATACGGATTTTTATAGCAAAACTCCCGATTAGCTTTCTAAAATTTTCAAGAAAAACTCGTAACTCTTCAGGTAATCCGTAATTTTCCAGGTTAAGGTGATTAAAAAAAAAACGGCAAAATTTAATTTAACATTTAGTAAAAAAAAAATACAAAGCAAGTCTTCATGCAAAATTTTAGGTAATGAAGTTTTTTGTGCCTCCTGTAAAATTTGGTCAGATTGAGTTACGAGGTTTTGCGATTTAGGCTGACGACATGTGATTGCATTGACTTGATTGATTTTAGCAAACAGCTTCGCAAGCTCTGCCCAAAATAAGTCGCTTGGTTGATATGAGCAATAATTTTTTTATTTCTAGTCCTCCCATTTTTTCAGTGCAGACATCTTTGAATTTACTTCGCAGATATGCATGTTTCTTCTCGATGTTTTCCTTCAACGGAGTGATCCTGGTAAATACCAAACTGAATTCCGCACAAAAGTTCCGAAATTCAGAGGTTCGTGCCACGATTTGAATCCGCGACCGTCTGCATGGAAGACGACGTTAGACCACTAGGCAACTCACTGCGATACATTTCCAATCGCGTACGTTTGACCGGACACCAACGGAAAATAAGGTTTGCTCAAACATCATGTCAATATCCCGATTAATGTATCTTCCAGATCGAGGACGTTTTTAAGAAAGGCCAGATCATGAGTACCCTAAACCGGCGAGCGTGACTGAAGAACTTAATGAGAGTAGACGAAGCGAAAGGTGTGTGTCAGGATCGTAGCAGTGGAAATCCGTGATCTCTGCCTACCTCTTTGGGAAACAGGCATGATATATGTGTCTATGTATGTATGAATATTCAAGAAAAAATTTAGCTGGTTTCCTGCGTGTTTCGCACTTTATATGTACGAGTACCTAACTAGTCACTGACTGCAGCTCCTGGTTGAAAAATTGTGCTCATCTTTTTAAAATTGTAATAAGTTACGCACTTTCCGAAACATTTGTCTTCAATATAGGAACGAAACTCAGTTAACACTTTCAGCGCCAACAATCGCGTAGCGCGTAGCAGCGTTTTTCCGCTTTGTACCGAAAATGCGCTACGAACAGAGCGCCCGCGGAGCGGGTTCCTGGCACTGAAAGTGTTAAAAAACACACAATTTTGCTTGATCTACAGGTAAATTAAGCGAAAACTTCCTTGCTTAAACAAGTCCTATTATTTTATATGACATAATTTCCTTCTTATAAATTTCACTATCTCTTTTAGACAAGTGTGAATTCAAACCTCAATATACCACAAATCTCCTTTGCGTCGACAAGGGCCAGATTACATCCCATGAGGTTGGCAAGTGAAAAAGAACGGGCGGATTCTCCGTTCCAAATTGCGGGTGATATTTCACCTGGCGGCAGCATCTGGCCACACCAAATGAAACACATTTAGAGTCTCAGGGCGATATTAAAAAGTCAGAGTGCTTGTGTGATGGCAACACCGACAGAAACGCATTAAAATATACCACTAACTCTTCTCGCCTCTTTGTTGGTCGCAATGTCCCGTTGTTCAAAATATTAATTTCGCTTGCTTTACCCAGTAATTTTTCTCTCGAATAACTTGTTGAACGTATTTTGTAGAGCAATGTGGAGTTTTATAATAATTAGACGTAATTATGTTAAAAGCCTATGTAGCTTTGTTAGATTCAACTTTCAGTTTTGTTACATTATCTATGTATGTATTTGAATTACTTACTGAACATCAAAAACACGCCAAAACTTAGAAAGTAAATAAAAGTATCCCTATAAAGGATTTCTTTCAGCTCACCTACAACGTAACCAAACTGCTAAGCTATCTTTATATATATAATTCTACTGTACGTGTGTATGTCACTGAACTCCTCCTAAACGGCTGGACCGATTTGAATGTTTTTTTTTGTATGCGTTTGGGTGGCGCCCTGGATGGTTTAGATTCACAAATCAGCCCGGCAGATGGCGCTGCAGGACAACGTCTGACGGTTCCGCTAGTATTAATATAAGTCGTTTAAGGCCATTGTTTTTCTTGAGTTTAAATAAAATAATTTACGGAATTACGACCAAATAATATAAATAATTGTTATTTTCAATTATATACATCGATTTGTTGGAAAATAAAGCAGTATACCATTGTTTCTGTATAATGCGAAATTCAATATTCGGATTGAGTTCGTATTTACATTCAGCCCGCGCGTGCAAGGTTATGGATGTTTGTTTATTTTTGTCTGATATAAATGGACTCAAAATTCATGTTATCCTAGTTTAGGCCATTAGTGAATACGAGCCTTGAGCATAAGCACACGCATCTTTGAGTAGTGGAGCATCTTCCAAATTTAATTACATAATTTGACACACAATTTTCCGTGAACTGTGAAAGGAAAGTGATGTTATTCAGTAACGTGTCTGAAGTCTCCTTGTGTTGGGATTAGAATGTTTGGCAAGACTATTATATTATTTTGTATTATATTATAACCATGTTTTTTTTCTTCATTTTATTTACCATGTCAAACTGTTAATAATGGACTTCAAAAAACCGAAACTATAACAGAGAAAAGCTCTTCTAAGAAAACCTCCCAGAACTTCAGTTATGTTTTTAAAATATAATACATTCAAAATGTATGTTTTAATCAACATTTGTGTTTCATGAAAAAATATTATAAATGGTTTATTAAAGTTCATGTAACATGACTCCTCCCAGCTCCCAGATTTCAACATAAACTGATGTAGCTATATAATTTTTTTTACTTGAATCCCTGTTAAAGAAATTCTACTAATAAGAAACTTAACATTACAACAGAAAGTAAATTGAAGTACTGAAAACGTGATCTTATATCTGATACGATACGGATTACGAGGGTACTCATGAAATCCTTTGACGTAGCACGCCGTTCAGACGACTTATTCTACAATAAATATAGTACCTGTTAACTGTAAAGCTTGTCACCCAACGTCAAGGCAAAAGTAGAGTTATTTAAAATAATAATTTTTAGGACCTAAAATTATAAAATATACATTTGCACCGCTTTAAACGGTGATACCTCACAAGATATCACTGTTGACATAGCTTTTTAATATGGTACAACACAACAGCGGGCTAACATAATTTATACTTGTATAAAACACACATATTATACGTACAGTTTTTTCTGCAGTCGTGGTCGCCGTTAAGTAAGCTAATAAAAATAAGTAAACACATTACAATCAATCAATCAACCAATCAAATCTTTATTTGTGAAACATAGGTAGTATTGGGATGGTACAGTCTTAAAAAATTTAACACAACAGATTCTTTTAATCTCTGTTGTCCAAAAATATATGATTAAAACGTCAGTACTAGTTGTCCTGTTTACATTGTTGCGAGTTATATTGGATTTTACGATGATTTTTTCTATCTTATTTAATAATCGATTGTATGAATTGTATTAATAAGCATTAAATTTTCAGCAAAAATATAAAATCGTCCATGTATATTTTGCACGTTGCACTTTTTGTAAATACAAAAAAGATTCGAAATATAAAGACAATGTGTCTTTGATGTGTCACTCCCTTTATAGGCTTGGCAGAGATGCTGAATCCCCTTATCTTCAGGTAATCATGAAAAAATTGGAAGAGCAGAGTCCCTCCGACTAAACATAGATCAGTGTCTATATTCGACTTAGATCTAAGGTCTACATTAAAAATAAACTGATCGTTACTACAGTAACGGTATTGTGGCTTTTTGTCATCACTTTCTTTCCAATACATGCTTGGGAAAGTAAGATAAAGACAAAGCAAAGCGATATGCTAGCAATATAGAAAGAAAAGAAAGAAAGAAACATTTATTCACTAACACAGAAGACACACAGAGTAACATAAATAATGCGCTGATTTTCAGCCAGCACCGTCTGTGACTCAAGGAGCGCTATACATATAAATACACTACATGCTAATAATTATTAGATGGATTGGTTATACATATATATTATTATATATATACTTAATATTGTTATAATGTGTTCAGAATTATTATTACTAAATTATTAATATCGATTAGACGCACAGTGCTTGTAAAACGAGGTCCACGAAATCTTCACCTATTATTTTAATATAAAAAATATACCTTTCAGAAATGGCATTCTATTTTCACAACTAGAATGAAATAAACGGTTTGTATTACTAATAGCAACATATTTGTTTGTAGTTTTAATTCTCTCAGTGCTACGATTAAACGAGAGCTGCATTTTTTAGACAGATTCATCCTTTGTCTCTTTCAATTAACATGATCAGTCAAATTGATGAAGAGCATGTTACAAAAGCTGCCTTCAAACACATATCACGTAACAATAATCCAGAATGAAACTTATAAAGTAACTTCATAAATTCGTATTTCATAAAAGTCAATTGTTGAAAAAAAATATTACAAACCAATTTTTTACCAGGCCCATTTTTAAAATTCAAAATTAAGAGGAGTGTGAACCTACGGCTTTTCATACAAAAGGCGATAACCATTTCCACCCCTTAAATGTTAACCGATTTTGACCAATTTTTGATAGGTAATCAGCCAGAACAAAATCTAAGTCTATATGTTTTGGGTTTTTCACTATAATTAATAATTTCAGTTTTATTGCTGTTTCAGTATTCTCATACAAAACTAATTTCGGCGATTTGACTTTGTTGATCTTTAATAAAAATTCTAAATGTATAACCCTAGATTTTGTTCTGTCTGACAACATAACAAATATTGGTCAAAATCGGTTAACATTTAAGGGGTTAAGATGGTTATCGCCTGTTGTATGAACAGGGTGATTTTTGCCGCTGGTTCATAGTCCTCTTAATCTTCTATATTTTATCAGCAATGCTCGTTCATTCTACTAAATATATTTAGCGTATAAAAGACAATGAAAGACGCGTGTGATATCGCTGTCTTTACGGTTCATTACTCTAAAGAGTTGTAGTCGACAAAATAATTTCGTTAAAATAATATACGTAATTTTCTTGCTTGCCGCATTTTATTTGTCCTCATATTGTTGGAAATTAAAATGACTGCGCTTTATTTCTGTTAAGTTTGTCATTTTTGTTTTACGCTTCGTTTATCCTATACGAGGGGTTTAATTTGCTTTTTTGCCTAATGATTGTTCTGTAATTTTGACTTAATTGACAAAATTTGTTTAAAAATAAATGTCCACGTCAATATCAATATAATGACTCAGGTCTTCTTACCTACTCGTACTAATTAAGTTACACCAGAAATGTCATCATAGAGAAGTGTCTCTTTGTTTGATAACATAGAGAATCTTCTGTATGATCGCGCACTCGCGCGAACTAGCGATGATCGCTCAGTCGCGTTCTATTAGGACAATCCCTCATAAATGTGTTACTAGACGTCATTGTGACACTAGTGTTTTAGGTCGAATGTGGCTTAAAGCACGCAAGCCTTAGTATTCAGTATTATTTAGAGTTACTCGATTGAACATATTTTGAATCCTATGTGGCAGACATCTAAGATACCCTTTCTCAGCAATGCAATAACAACAATGCACTCCTCTGCTGCACTGGGAGTGAAGAAATAGCATAGAATGCGTGCAGATGCTTATCATCCTGGCATGTCGTAAAAGTCGACTAAGGGACGGGTCCTCTCCAACATGGTGGACTATCTGTATGGGCGATGGGCTGATCACCTGTCACCATACGGTTCATCATGCCATCTTAGGACTAATCAATCGAACGTGGCCACAAGTATTCTTGTGGCTCTGCCCACCCCATTAGGGATTTCGGGCGTGATTCTATGTCTATGTATGCAATAACAATCCTTCAAAAGGATCCATGAGCACAAAATATTTACTGCATTTCATGATCCGTTCGATTTAATAACACTCAAATTATTTAGATTACATTTTGAATCTCAATGAACCGTATTCTGTGAATTTGATTACCAAAAATGATCAAAATGAACGACGACTCAAAATTTATTTCTATTACTTATAACCCTCAAAGGGTCAATGTAATGAGACCGGTTAAAATATTAATAATGACAATAACCATTTATTTCAGGCAACAAGTCGCATAACAAGCATGGCATGATGAAAGAGACTCTGTTTAATACATTAACGTGCCAAACTGTTTCTTGGAGTATTTCAACTTTATAGCTCTTCAGTGTACTACAAAGCTGAATCGACGATCGACGTTAGTCTAAGCCTAGTTTAACCAACCAAATTTTTTCACCAACAGTCCATTTTAATTCAATAGCGTCACAATACGCTACTTTCCTGATAAAATCTATTTAGTCCGTCATGTACACTATCAAAAAATATTGGAAATGTATTTTTTCTTTTATCAATGAAACAAATAATTACGAAGATATAGTGCGTTAAGTTCCGCGTGACGTCACGCATTGATATACATTTTACTATGAAGTGACGTCATGAGCCCCGACTCCCGAACTTTGATGCGCGTTATCTTTGTCATTTTTGATTGATTTTACAAAGCAAAAAATATGTGTTCAATATTTTTTGATAATCTAACTGACAAACTAATTAGAATTATTCTTTTTAACCCACGAAACTTACCCATTCGAAATGAAACTACTCTATACGTTTTAAATGGCGGACAGATTTATCTTAGGTTGTGGAACTATCGAATTAACAAGCAACATGTGTTCTCAAAATGAAACGGTCTGCGCTTAGCCTAGAATGCAAATAATGAAGCATCTGGGCTATCTGTGTCTGACCTTCACGAAAATGTGCATACATAAGAAAGCTTTCAAGCTAATATGATGTACGGTATAAGAACAGAACACAGAGTAAATAAACATTGCACCGTCAATGTATCCGTCCGGCGTTCGTTTCCGAGCTAAATTTAAAGTTCGTGCTGTCATTACTTAAAACGACGTATGTACATAGGAATTTAAACCACTGTTGTGCCTTTATAGATTTGCATGACAGCGGAGCAATTGTGAACGGAAGTTTGAACAGACTTCGGTATTTGCACGACTATTATAGTCGAACAAATAACTCGCGAATAGGCTGGTTCGGCATTTGTCGAATTCCATTGTGATAAACTGGAACATTCTCTATAAGAAAACTATCATAATGATTATTATTTTTTAATGTCAGGCTGATCCAATTCAGCTTTTTGATACTGGATGCGGTGAGCCTTACGGTCCACGAGCCAGTAACAGATTTTCATGACCAATTCCCTCCCGGGCCATAACTCGTAAAATGCTTCAGAGAATTGTATCATGAAGCCTCGTGAACGCGACTGAGCGGTTCCGTAGGTGGGTTGAGCAGTGGTAATCTTAAACACAAGTAGTTTTTTTTAAATCTTTCACTCATATTGAAAATATGTCAGATTAGAGCTAACCCAATACCTTGAAGGAAAAAAAGTCAGTTGACTATAAACTGATGGATTAAGTATAACGTCAGCTTTCATATTCTTGCAATCCCTCTCGCCTCTTTATAATCAGCCGATTTTTTTTCTTCAAGATAAGCTATAATCTGATACAATTTCCATCGGGAGGGAACCATTAAAGAAAATATGTTTTCTACGTGCTTTTGAGCCTACCACTGGTCAACCCATCCACGGAATCGCAGGTGACGTTCACGAGGCTTTATAATACAACTTTCTGAAGCATTTTACGAGTTATCGCCCGGGAGGAAATGATTGACGAAATTAGTACCTGGCTCGTGGTTTATTGTTTTAGAGCAAGAGAAGCATAAAAAACAACGCAAAAACTTTTAAACTTAAAAAGGTATTTTTTGCAACTCTTAAACACACTACATGCCAGTGGCGGAGCCTGCCTACAAGGCGATTCCTGACGGCTTTACCAAGCTAGAAAGCTACGGCTAGCTGTCAGTGAAGACCATGTTACTTTACCAAAATGTCAGACCCGCACGTACGGTTCTAATTCTTCCGGCTTCCCTTAGGAAATATTTCACGCTTCGCCACTGCTACATGCTATATGCTATAGTGAACTTTAAGCCAGTCGTGTAGAATTTCTGATGGACAGAGGCCTTAAATTTTTTAATCTTCCTGTCTTGAGTAATAACTGATCAATCATTGTGAAAAACGCCTAAGTCATCTCGCCGACCGCCAGTTGCCCTACCGCCGACAAAAAGAAAAATTGAACCATCATTAGATCGCACGATACTTAGATAAAACACTATTATGCAACTAGCGGGATACGAACTCGCGACCTTTGGCACAGTAGGCATAAATAAGCTATTAATAATATTTTCGAAAATCTTGTCCCGTTTAAAAAATAACCCTAAACTTTCATAATTAATAAACCTTGACCACACAAGTCCTAACGCAAAAGAGCTCGCGTGAAAATCAATTCGCGTTATCCATCAATATTAGCTACTTAGTTCTGGATGTGGGGACTGGGACTACCTGTAACAGGTAAGGGGGGAACGCCTGGAGCCAGCCAGTGCAACCGCCACCGCCTCAGCGGGCAGACGTGGACGCCTGCGGGACGCGCGGACTCACAGTGCAAGTGGACTGGTTCTGGAAGTGTTCTATTTTCGAATGTTTGTTTGTTGAACGGTTTGTTTGTGTACGATTGGTTTAAGTGAGGTACGTATTTTTTTAATTTATTTATTATGTTAAATATTTATTAAAAAATACGAAAGGCTTTTTGGGCAATTATTTTCACTATTTACGCTTTTTTTCTTCCAAATGCTCCGATAAAGAATAAGTAAGACTACATCTAGCATAACTTAATAAGTACTTTAAAAATAATCGCCATCATACATAAAGTCTTTTAATATAATTATAAATAAAATGTCTCCAAAAACTTAACGCAATTTTACAGCGCATTTCCTTGGGCCAGACTATTAGGGAGATAATAAAGAAGTATATTTTTATATTATTTATAATAATGTTGCTCCAGATTTTAAGTTAATAGAGGAACAAACGAAATGCACACCGCTCACTGGCGTAATGAAAATCAGCTTGAATCATCGACCGTTACGATTACAAAACGTTCGTTCAAATATATTTAGAAAGCCATTAATACTCCAGAGAAGGCCACTTTTACAACTTCCTATGTTAGTATTTTAATTGTACAAACTACGGCATGCATGTTAAAACAATACAATATTTAAAACAGCTGAAATGAGCGACAGACCCACACCCTCACCGTAAGGAAGAAGGGCATAGACGCTTGTGATATATGTTATTATAATTAATTACCATAAACTTTAAATGACAAATAAACTGTATAAACTTTTGCCATGGCTAACGTAAAATATAAAATATCCGACTCATCTGTTAGGTAACAAATATTATTCGTCATCAGTTTATTTAGACTTTTATTTTGCTTTTTTTATAATAATAAGTAAAAAATGCTTACAGCACTGATTTTAACTATGTATCTATACTTGTAATCGTGACTTGCCTCCCCAACGACGAGACTTCGAGACTGATACCAAAGTATGAAACAGAACTTGACTACGAGAACCGAGCTTATAATCACTTAAGTAAAAAAAACCTTACACAATAATAATAAGTACCAGGGCGACCGAACGTCACCCGCCTTTCTTTCTTTTTTTCTCAGGGATGACACCTATTTAGATAAACCTGGAAATTAGAATTTCGCAAAATAAAAAATGTCATCCCAATTGTCAGAGGCGTTTCCGAGAAAATTATATACACAAGAATTGCTCGCTTAAAGTAATAAGATAATGCTAATAATATCCTGCGCCTCTATTCGGGAACGCTAAGTGATTCTGTAGCGATTCGCGAGCGAGATTTCTCATCTCGCTCTTACGCATTACCCGTCGTACGATAGAGTAGGATAAGAAATCTCGCTTACGAGTCGCTACAACATCACAGCGTTCCCGAATAAGGGAGCTGGACACTAACACACATTGATACAGTTCCAAACTAGGATTTCCTAGTACTAAAAAACGATTTGAATACTTATATAGATAAATACATACATATTTATATTAATACTTAACAAATTATGACTGGTACAAACAATCATAATCATCACACAAACTTTGCCTCTCGAATACCCGACCTTTCGCACATACGGCAGTTTCATTACCGCTACGCCATCAGATTAGTCAAAAGTTTATGTATTTCAAAAAACTCATGCATAACAAATACTTTCACTGTATATTCAGTTTTGCTGCACATGAACTTTGACGAGCTTACTTATACAAGCTGTTACCTACCCGTGTATGCAGCAAAACCAAATCAATTTGTTTTTGTCAGTTTGAGCAATAGCTTTTGGCCTACAATCAAATAAATGTTTATTATCTACATCCATATCATAAAACCTCCATAAGGTATTCAAAAACCGTAGGAAATTACCAGCATTATTACAAACAATTTTACTATGAGCTATGGTAGTAGGTAAAATCTGTCACAGTACCAATTTTTATAGGATTTATAATATCTGTGTAGATAAAGCTATGTATGCAACTGTACATAATTTAGCCTTAAAACACTCGTGCGAGCTTATTATGAAACTCGCCCATCGGCTCGTTTCATAAACCCGCACTTGTGTTTTAAGGCCTATCATTATGCAACCGTTGCATAAACTACTATTATCTTCATTACTTCATAATTTTTGCTGTAAAACGTGCACTGCAGGAAATAGGCATCCCCCGAAAATGGAGGGGTTTGTCTTAGTCACCACGTGTTGCATGCGAGTTGGCGACAGCAGTTGCCGTCGATAGTACTCGAAGGAAGCTGCTGCTTATCCATCGGTTGGTCCCTCCGTTGCCTTTTACGACAACCGCGGGAGGAGACGGGGTCATGCTGTTCTTAGCTGGCACCGCATGGAATTCATTACTTGTTGGGCTGATTTTCGTGAAGACACTATTTTTTTTATTTTTTACTTTGATTAAAGTGTAACGTTTCTGTATAGCTAGACAACTAGTTGAGTGATATTTAATTATTTAATATCTAATCAAATGCTTAAGTGGCGTTTCTGAATTCGGCAATTAATCGTATATTAGGTCCAATTCGAAACGGTGGATTCTTAATTTAAAATTTCCTAAACTTAAAATAAGAAACGTCAAACTTAATTTTGTATAGCACAAAACTGTCAAAATCGAGTTTGAAGTTTCTTATTTTAAATCTAGTGACATTTTCAATTAGCAAAAACATTTATTTTTGAATTTGCCCCAATTATATTATTATTGCTAACTTGTTTTACTTTAATTAAAACCAGGCATGACTGTGAGCAACTGTCATGTTTCTTCCTTTGACTTAAATCATACAATATGTTAAATGCAAAAATATTTTGTAACTTTAAATTGAATGGAGACATTTGACGTGACGTTGAAAACGACTGAAAGCGTTGAGAACATGAGTCGCCTCATGATTGTATGATTCAACAATTAGTTCTAGTACCACACTCTCGCAGAATATCGGCGTAAAGTACAATACAATACAATACTCATTATTGAACACCACAAAAAGAACAAAAAATGCTTACACTAACAAAATAAAGTTAGGGAACAATAGGCGGTCTTAATAATGGGCAGTATTAGCTTGCTATTGCGTTTCGTACGGTGAGTGACGAGATCCGGTGGCCTATTCCCTCATCCCCATCCCATCCCCATTCCCCATTCACCCTAGACTGGCAACGCATTGGCGGCACCTCTGGTGTTGCAGATGTCCATAGGCGGCGGTGACCACTTTCCATCAGGTGGGCTGTCTGCCTGTTTATCAGCCTACTCCTTTCTCTAAGGGCAGGCAGTGCATCTGTGACGACCCTGGTGTTGCGGGTGTCCATGGGCGGCGGTGATTGCTTACCATCACGTAACCCGCCTGCTCGATTGCCCCTCTCATACTATAAAAAAAATGTAAAAGAATTAGCGGCCGATATTTTTCCAATTAACGCAGGGCGATAAATATGGTACCAATTCAAAATGTATAAAGTTGGGCAAGCAATACAAGACTATAGAATGTGTATCAAACTTTGACGGATACTATTTCAAATAGCAAGCATTGCTCGAATGTGGTGCACAGACACACATCACCCCCTTGTTCCTTATTGACAACCAATTTTGATAACAGTTATTAATCAGCAAGAATATTTCTTCTTAACTAATATCAAATGGGATTTCTTTTTCCTCGCAGTAAACTGGGCTAAATATTCCTCGTTTTATACAAGGAAGAATAGTACATTGTGCATCTAGGGCCGTAAGAAGGGGATAACTAACGAGAGTCTGTTAGAAGCCCGACGCCGATAGGCGAGGGCTTTTATGACTCGAGTTTGTTATCCCCTTACTGCCCGTGATACACACAATGTTTTTCATTACATTTGCGAGGAAATGAAATAAAAATTAGACAAAAAAAAGTATATATATTAATTTTATTTCCATTTTACATCGTGAATTACCATCAGGTGGGTGTTCATAAACTGAGCGTACGTTGCGATCAGCGCGGGGCAGCTCCGCCGGCTTGCGGTCGCGCGCGCCGCCAGCTGCGGCTCCCGAGCAGCTCCGCCGACCTGGCGCACTTAACTGCCCGCGGGAGTTCGAAACCATACAAAATCCATAACTCCCTAGGGAGTTATGGCTTTTGTATGGTTTATAACTCCCGCTGACGGCGGGGCCCGTAGAGGAGTTAAATCGGCTATAGCTGCTCTATACGCCTGCGTATAATAACACCCTTTCCGAGCAAGTGTGATGAAAATAATTATTCGTAGATAACCCAATTTGATAAACAGGTTAGTTAAGTTGAAATGTTCTTCCTGATTGATATAGTAGTTTATGCAACGGTTGCATAATGATAGGCCTTAAAACACTAGTGCGGTTTTCATGAAACGAGCCGGTAGGCGAGTTTCATAATAAGATCGCACGTGTGTTTTAAGGCCAAATTATGCAGAGTTGCATACATAACTTTATCTACACACATATTATAAATCCTCCATCCATGATGGGTTCAGAAACAATATTTTCTGGCAACAAGTTATTTGTTGCAATCGTGGCTGCATATTTCCGATATCCGGCGCATTTTCACATCACACACACTCCGAGAAGACTACTTACTATTCATATTTTCAACTAAAATGTAAATTACAAACTACTTTTTCTATTCAATTCAACAACAATTCTACTTTCGTTCAGCAAAACACCAACATGGCGGCGATTCGATCCTCCGTCAAGACCATTTTTTTTAAATCATAGAAAAACGGATGAAGTCTCTATTCTCACGTCACTCGAGATCAAATATTGTGCAGTTTATTTTAAAAAAACATACGGAATTGACGTTTTGTATCAATAACTGTTTTAATATATATGGATACTAGAATAGAGACCCACTTGAGTTTTGACAGCTGTTCCAAATTTAATCTCATTTCTTTACTAAAAACGATAAAGAAGTCATGTTATTTCTTTATCGCAGCACTGGTTTTTCCTAATTGGTTGTCAAAATGGTGGTCATTTCCTACGGTTTTTGATTAACCAATGGAGGTTTTATGATATGGGTGTAGATAAACTAGTTTTTAATCTTAGTTGTCAACAAGGAACAAGGGACATCGGCGGTTTCTATTTTTTTGAAGATCGATATTCGTACCAGGCACCTATAGCTGCCTTTTAAAAAAAAATCTTAAAGCTTTCATCAATTCTATCTCAAATAAGGGAACGAAGTATGCTTTCAATGTAAAGCAGAACTTTTTGAATTAACTACGTACGTTAATCAAAAAAAGAATAATCGTATTTTTTGCGGCATATATCCGAATTCTACTTTTTTAAATAATGTAACTAGATATTTATTGAAAGAGTATTGTTGCACTTTGCTGTTGAAGCATGTCCTATGAATGAATGAACTGTTAATTTCGAACCAAATGCAACAAGTGAGAGCATTGTCGAGCTGGTCGCCCGAACGATTTATTAATTGAAGCATCAGTTGGCTTTTAATTAATTTTACACAAGTGTTCATTAGTAAAATCGTAATAATAATTATAGATACCTATTAATAAGAGATTTCTTGCTTGGAATACTTATCCAAACTTTACATTGACACATGAAGAAAATTGTATTAGGTAACTGCTACAGACTATGTCGTGAGAAGCAGACTTAGATGTGTTTTCCAATAAGCAGCAAGTTGCGATTCCTAGTTGCGGTTATGTCAATTGCTATGGTATATGCATATGATTTATCTGAATAAATAGGAATCGCTCGCAGCTAGCCACCCGCGACTACCCGCTGAGGTAAGAAACCCGAGGTATGAAACTGTAGTATTTAATTCAAATTGAATAGAGACATATACATGGGCGATGTACTAGACCCAAATATCTCAAATATTTCTTACACGCAAGCTAGGAATCTCTTGGAAGATAGGGTAGGGATGTCGGTAATACGAAATCATTTGCTGGGCCAAAATTTTCAATAAAAACCAAAAGGCCTATTTATTACGATTTTTTTAAAAAACATAAATTTTTATAATTTTTTGATATCTGATTTCGCACAATTATGCTTCCTTAAAACTTCAAAAAATGGTTTTGTGATATCTTAGGGTCGAGCTATTACGTCTAAAAGCAGTCTAAAAAAATAAAGCATTGCCCAAATATATTCGTTCTTAATATGTTAAAAATTATTCGGTTGAATAATTCATTCGATTCTAGATGCCTATGATTGAATGGGTGGGCCATCCGTATACATGCAGGGTCAGGAAACCCCTAAACTTATGTACACGAAAACACCACTGGGTACAGAGCTTTAGTCAGAATCGAACTCTTCATAATTAAGCTAAAACACGATTCTGGTGGAAATAGAATATCATATTAAGTTCGAACAATCTTATCGTGCAAAATACTGTCTGGGGTAGCCAACATTAATTTGCCGTTTTGCCAGAACCAATATTAACTTATTAAAGCCAAACTGGATTATAACTTAAGGTTGACTACAAAGGATATTTCTCCAGAGGCTGCTTATCTCGGTTTTGGCTTTACTCCAAACTCAGTGGAGATTACGCGGCAGCTCTTAGCAGCAGATTTGATGCGGCTTCACATTTTCCGCTCACTTTGGTAATTAGATAGTTCTAATATGTACAAAGATCGACACAATGAGAACAACGTGTTAAAGTATGTAAATTATTTAGTGTAGTGCTCTTTGTGCAAAATATGTTTCGCCAAATTTCACTTCCCAAAAAACTTATCGCAGTAGTTTCATTTACCAAACAAATCTTTAGCATATTTCCATTTCGCATTTTATCATTTGGGCAAATTATCATGTGGCATCATTTTTTTTTTATCAGAGGTAGGTTAGGTTAGGGTTTACTTGTGTCCCTTACGTTAGGACTTATTTGTCAAAAAATACTTTTGCTAACTGTGAAATTGCTATAAGCTGATTTGACTGAGCAGTTTTTGCCAAATGATAATTTGAGTAAAATAGTTTGCGATTTGACGCTTTGGGAAAAGTTTTTTCCCATACATTAGTAATCCAAATTATTTAATAATTAAGAAAAAAATAATGAGTCGCAATTTCTAGAAATTAATAAAATAAATTATTATTATTATTAAATTATGGCCAAAAGGACGAAGGAGTGAAAGAAAAGCAAAAAGTTAAGTTGACGTTTTTGCATGACATTATTATGATGAAGAAAAAACTGACTTCCATTTAAAACAATTGAACAAGATAACTTCGAACACACAGCTACTTCCAAAGCGACTCGTCTCGACTCGACTCAAAACAAAACCCTAAAAGAAAACTTAAGTAATTTTTTATCATACTTTTGTTAGTATTTGTGATGTGCCTTTGCCATATTCGCATTCTTGGCAATATAGCTACTTGGGATTATCCGGCAATACTCCCAGAAAGTTTTCGAAATTGCCAGCAACATAACATAACCTATATAGAATTATATCGGGAACCATAACCATTTCAGGCAATATTTCTTGGAACGGCACATCATACTTTCGCCCTATTTTATTTGTACAATTCTGTGTTCATGTAAATCTAAGTATGGATATCTATCCATAATATGCTTCAACGTTTCTATAGATCAATAGCAAGCTTCAAACCTTTTGGGATCTAGTCAGGATCAAAACCCACTTAGCTCATAAGAGCACGAAACACTTTGACATTCATTTTCTCTCGGGACCTCTAAGCAAAGCAATTGGCTGCGACTGCATAACTACGAGGTTAATATTCGCTAGCGAAACAAAAAAGGCATGATAGGTTCTTACACTAAAAGTCATCAGCGTGCAAATCCTGTATTTTCAGGTAATTCGTTAAACGCAAAGACCTCAAAAGAAGGATATGCCTATCAGTACAATTTCTTGTAACAAGTCTCATAGTAGGTTATCAAACGCCAGCGCCATGGGTTACCCACACCCTATTGCTGATATCTTAGTTCTTACGACATACTAACAAAAGTCTAATATTGCTTGATCCACACGCTATCATTATCATTGTGGGCAGTAAACGTAATATCACACCGCACGATGCGGGAGGGCATTTTTTCAATTATATCAGTGTGAGTTAAACGGGTGTCAAGGATGGTGGTTGACATGCGACTGAACCTGCGAAGGTGTCCGATTCGCGTTGTGGCACCTCAAATGTAAGCATCGCGAAAATTGCTTTGAGCAGTTCCTTACTATATATTTCAATGGTTAAACGTAAGTGCGAAACAGGCAGAATTTAAATTATAAAAGTCAAGATTAAGTTATTTCTTGAACCCTAAACATAATTCTAAACTAAAAGTATACTCGAGGTATTTTTCAGCGTCGGGCTTTTTCATTGCAATTAATTTTAATCTAGGCAATTTTATCCAATAAACGCGAAAGTGTCTTTCTATTTTTTTTTATACGGCTGAACTCCAAATTTCAATTAACTATGACTAACAGGAAACTTGATATCCATCAAATAGGTTTTATCCCGGAAAAGTTAATTCTCAGGTGAGCAGAGATTCACGGCTTCTACAGAGGAAATCGCCCGCAAAAATAATGATTAAGTTGATTTCAGTAGGTACTAGAAAATGACAATTGTGATATTTCTGTTGAACTACACGTAATCGCTGTTCCGATTCCCATCGAGAAATCCTAACGTATAACTAATTAACTTTAGCCTCCTGACCTGAGCGTGGATTTTGAATGAAGGCAGTGGCTTGCTTTATTTTAATAGGCTTATATTTTCAAGGTTATAATTAATGAAATATAAACAGACCATGAAACGTTGAATTCGAAGTCAAACTCGTATTCTCATTAATTTAAAAATAGACTAGCTTCTGCCAGCAACATTTCGCTTGACTTAGTTATATTTAATGTGCATTTGGGCGAATCAACTTTTTAGTGCCACCCGTTGCTATGGTTACACAAATTTTGTCCCTTGGACAACCTTACCATTTTTCTATGAAACAGTATGTAAGTGTCACTTGTACAACCGGGGACAAAGTAAACAACACAAAATAGTTGATTCACTCATTTATGTTTTTGTAACAGCAACGTGCAAAAAAGAGCTTAATTAAATAAATATATTTATATTATTTCGGGAACTTTTGAATTATCCGAGATAAAAACGTACCGTATGTTCTATTGCAGGAGCTAAAGTCACTAAATATACCAAGTTTCATGAAAATCCGTTCTGCCGTTCTAAAACATACAAACACTCAAACTTTTGCATTTATAATATTAATAGGATAAGATTAGTATACACATTACTGAGTATGGATTAACTTAGTCGTTATGGTGTTTCGACGTGATTTTTTAATACAAAAAACTTTACATAACTATATAGTCCTTGATCTATACAAACGTAATTTAATTTAATAAGTATAGTTAGTGTATGTATATAGTCTATTTGCCGTCCCATATATTGTGGTTCATGTCAACAGGCCCTTAAAGGGTCCCGCATGACGACGGTTAAAGCAAATAATAATTCTTAACCTAAATTAAGTAAATACGTTACTTAGACCAAGAGACATGTTTTTGACGTAATAATTTCAATTTAGAACATCATACAAAAAAAGTGCATGGTAGTACGATTTGATGAATATTGAACATACTGCATGTGATTCTGTAACGTGCGCAGCAGCTGATCAGCGATGAAGGAGACGTTCAAATGTAGACCGAATGACTTCGTCTTTACAGTCTTAATTTATAGTTTTGTTTATCTGCTGAGCAACCGCTGTGAACGTTAAAAAATTACACCCCTGATTATTTTGAAAGAAAAAATAAATGCTAAAATGAGTTAGTCTGTTACTCTTCCACGGCACAAACTTGTCCTGGAACTTGGAATAGACGTAGTTAGGTCATGAACATAGGATAACTTTTATCTCGGAAACATGCAACGTTCCCGAGGGAATCGCGATAATCAATAGTAAATTGTTGCACCAAGCAGAAGTGATTCATTATTGCTGTGAGTGTTAGTTTGGAGCCCGAACGCAAGTGAGGGCTCTAAAAACACGAGCGCAAATAATATATCACTTGTATAATCTGCTTTTCTTATAACTACTGCAAAAAGTTGGTAAAAAAGTAAAAGTATAGTTAAACCCAACTAGCGCCGTAAAAAAGATTTTTGCACCTGACGCACCCTTAGAATTTTTATATAGCCTATGACACTCGCACGTTCTCCCCGAATCTTAAGATACCATATTTATTAAAATCGGTCCAGTGGTTCAGAAGCTAAAGTAGAACATCCAAAAATGTTCACAGAAAACTTGTACCGGTCAATTAATTTTCATATTACGCCATTTTTTGAATCTTTTAGTAATCTATACTATCTTATCAGCCAGTACTTTAAGCATAATATTTTAGGCGGGGCAATCACAGTTCGATATGCCTGCCGACATGTGGACTGTTTTGCTAACAGCAAGTCCACAGAAAAGTGGTCAGCTGTCCCGTCAGACTATGAATGGGCGGATCGGGTGGCTGGTGTTAGTAGTGGTGTAAACTTTTTGACAACTAACCAAATAAAAAAAATACAAAACAGTGCAATAATTAATTTTGTATGCAACTTTATTGCTCTAGAGCAAAAAAGAGCTGCTTTGTGCTGAGTGTTTAATGCCATAATGATGAAATTAAAGCATAGTTGGAAGAAAAAATTATAATTATCAAACCTTTAAAATGATTATCGCATTGCTCTAAAACAATGACAAATCCTACCAGCATTTTCCAAATGAAAAGACAACACCGGACCGATCTCCGTTCGCGTAATCATTCGACAAATAAACATTGATAATCGAATTTCTTCTCAGCGCAACAAACTGCCAATATCTTCTGAGGGAAGAAAATATTGTTTTAAAAGAGTTTGTCTTTCCTCGTTTACTTCTTATTTCTATCGAACCGTAGCAAAGCGTTCCATTAGCAAGGTACACACTGGCAACTTATTTCTGCGCTTTTTTAGAATTCCGAATTCAAAACATGAGGTCTGGCATTCAAAGGGAATACGCAGAATTTGTTTTTCTCTTTTTCGCGTGTTCATATTTGGTCCAGAATGACATTCATTTTGACGTGGGTACATTTTAGCTTATTGAGCTGCGAGCTTTCACTTATTTAAACGTTGTGAATGAATGCTAAAATTGGCTTTGGGATTGCTGACATGTATTAAACACCAATTGTAATATTGTTAATCCTAACTTATATAATTGAGGATAAATAACATCAGAGTCATTTAAATGGATGAGTCGTACGACTAGTATTTTCCAAAGACTAATAAAAATTATTATAAAGTCGAAGTCATATTCAGAATATACCCACGTAAGTAGATAAAACTTAAAAATAACGAATGCACGAAAACGCTGCAACATTCACATCTCAAACAAACATTGAAAAATAAATTTCTAGACTTAAGTTGTGGCAGACCTGACGTTTCACTTGGAAAACAATTTAAAAATGTTAAACTTATCGTCAATGTCAACTTGCCTAAGAGCTTTTTGTTTCTGACAAAAAGGATGAAATACTCATGGGAGTCGAATAGAATATATTTGGCTTTTCGCTATTACATGAACAGCGTTATCTCAAGCGCGTATTACACAAAACAATTTGTACACTGGCATGAGCAATTGCCTCAGGCTTCAATAAGTTCCGAGTAAGATACTAAACTAGATTAATGCGGCTTTTATTTAACATAACATGACAAATTACTGGCCCACTTTCATGTGTTTCGTCTTAAGTTTATTACAAATTGAGCTTTGTTCTAAACACAACATAGTCAAGTATTGGTTACTCTATCAATGTAACAAATAACGTTCAAATATTGAGCCAGCGTGTATCTAGACGGTCACGCCAAAATTCAATAAAATTTCTTGTGAGAATTTTGTAATACTAATATTTTTTGATAATGTAATACTAATAACATAAAAAGAAAGTAATTTTACAATGCGGTTGTAAAAAAAAAACCTTATACCTTTAATATGTGTTTTCCAAAAACCGTTTCAAGCTAGAAAGCGGCGTTAAGAACGAACATATATTTAAATATGTATAACATAGGTTTTAACATACCCACCAAATTATAAATAGTCATAGATTACTCCTACTTTTTATTACCACAGATGTTACGATTTTTCCTCAAAGGCGAATTTCTAAAAAAAATTCACGTTTTTAACTCCTGTTTCGTTTACATTTCCGCTTAAGTATTTAAACTTAATCATGACAAATACGAGTACTAAATCACATAGAAAATGGGTCCAATTCGAAACGTTATCTTCTTAATTTAAAATTTCCTGAACTTAAAATTAGAAACTTCAAACTCGATTTTGTATAGAACAAAGCTGTCAAAATCTAGTTTACCGCTTGACTTTGAAATTTAGCGAACACACTTTTGAATTGGCCGCATATTTTAAATGAATTAAAAGTAAATACTTCGAAAAATGCAACATCACGCGAAACAGTTTAAGAAGACCCGCTAGAACAAATTTAGACCAGGAATGAAAAAAAATGTAAGACAATTTTTTTTGATACTCATTAGTCTCTATATTTTTCTACTCATAAAAAAGTACCGTGACTGATTGATAGACTATGATAGACTATCCTAAACCGCTGGTCCTAGAGATTTCAAATTTGCAGATAATATTCCTCATGTACCTGAGGGCACTATGGAGGGATTTTTAGAAATTGCATCTCAAAAGAAGTCAAAAGTAATGGTAAAGTTTGGATCGAAAATGGCGGGTCCACTAGTTCTGAATAAGCCTCTAATTTTCAGGTTGCTTCCCACAAATTCCAGGGAACTAGATTGGGCATGTGCACTCACGTTCGTAGGTTTTCGGGTCAAGAGTGGATACAATTCGAGCCGACGGTCGTTCGCTCGCTCATTTCGCTCGCTGATTTCAATGCCCACTCTAGTAACGTTGTGCTAGCCCAACAATCTATACACATACATACATACATAGCATCACGCCCGAAATCCCTAATGGGGTGGGCAGAGCCACAAGACTACTTGTGGCCACGTTCGATTAATTAGTCCTAAGATGGTATGATGAACCGTATGGTGACAGGTGATCAGCCCATCGCCCATACAGATAGTCCACCATGTTGGAGACGACCCGTCCCTTAGTCGACTTTCAACAATCAAAAATCAACAATCTATCTAATATTATAAAATGAATGTTTATTTATTTGTTTGTTCATTCCTATACTTACCATTTATCCATTACGATGGAACTTTGGTGAGTTGTTGAGGGTAGGTCCGGAAATATATGCAGATCAAAAAAAAAGCATTGCAACGCATACTGGGCACAGCTTATACGGATTTTTTTTCTTTGAGCAATATAATATATATTTAAAAAAAACGAAAAAAAACATATAGCTACAAAGTCATATATTACCTACGAGGACTTATTGCAGAAGAGCAATATCTTTTTAACTAAAGTAAAAAAAAGATATCCGGACAATTAGTGGGTGCAAACATAACTAATGGCAGGTTGAGAAACTTATTTTGATGGATGGTAAATGACAAAAAATTTGTGTTCCTTGTGTGTGGCCCTTAGAAACTACCTACTCCAAAATTACAAAATTAAACACAATCAAATTTATATAATTATATTTCAGAATTATTCTGTCTATGTAGGTTTGTAGGTACGAATATTGTGGCGCCCAAATGTACAAAAAGGACGCCTTGTGTTAGACGTGCAGCCGATCATAAAAGCATGACTTACCGCCCAGAATGTTTCTCCATTGCCAAGTGTGCTTCATGCCAGACCCAGCGCGTTGATATTGGGGGAATAATGTGGTCACTATGTTTCCTTACATAAAGCTATAAGAAGAAAAAGGATAATAGACATCGAATATTTTAGACAGAGCACCACAGCGCCTATAGGGACTTTGAAGCAATTTTGTGTATTCAAAAGCCCTTATTTAAATAAATACAGCGCCTCTATTCGGGAATATTGTAGCGACTCGCAAGCGAGATTTCTCATCCCACTCTTCCGCACGACGCGTAATACGTAAGAGCGAGATGAGAGATCTCGCTCACGAATCGCTACAGAATCACTTAGCATTCCCGAATAGAGGCACAGGACTCTCGCGAGTCACAGTCATTAGTTGCGCCATAAGTCATATTAGGATTAAATACTAATATTGAATACATACATACATACATAGCATCACGCCCGAAATCCCTAATGGGGTGGGCAGAGCCACAAGACTACTTGTGGCCACGTTCGATTTATTACTCCTAAGATGGTATGATGAACCGCATGGTGACAGGTGATCAGCCCATCGCCCATACAGATAGTCCACCATGTTGGAGAGGACCCGTCCCTTAGTCGACTTTTACGACATGCCAGGATGATAAGCATCTGCACGCATTCTATGCTATTTCTTCACTCCCAGTGCAGCAGAGGAGTCATAATAATGTTGTAATATTGAATACATATGCCAAAATTAGGTACATCCTTGTTAATAATAATTATAAATGTGAAAGTATGTGAAGATGATTGGATGTTTGTTCCTCAAACGGCTGGACGGATTTGGAAGAAATAAAGATATAAATGAAATCTAGAAATAAAACAAGATAGTTATCATCCAAAACCCACGTGGAAAAAATAAAAACGTTAAGTAAAGGCTTCGTAGCAAATGCGTATTGCTACGCCGTAGACCAGCGCGATGCATGGCATCTCCTTACGGAAGTCAAGGCGTAGCACTAATGAGTTTCTTTTTTTTAAATATTGGATTGCGTTTCACATTCGATGTTTTGAAACAATTTTCACACAAACTATGTTCTAGATAATTTCCGTTCTGGGTGTTTGAACTTTAAGGCCCGTCACACACATTCGTTTTCCTGATTCGATTTCCGAATCCGTTTTCCGTATGCGGACACCCCGAACGCAAGCATTTCATATAAATAGTTCTACATGACACACACGTTCGTAATTTTTCCGTACGGAATTCCGAACGGAATTTGTTCGAATGTGTGTGCCATGTTGAACTGTTTATATGAAATGCTTGTGTTCGGGGTGTCCGCATACGCAAACGAATGTATGTGACGGGCCTAAACGTTATTTTTACCCGACTGCGGCGAAGCAAACAGCTCTATTCTCCTTCCGCACGATGCTTAATGCGTAAGAGTGGGATGCGAATCTCGCTAGCGAGCCGCAACAATATCGCTTGGACGCTCCTCAATAGAGGCGCAGGAATGTTATGATGTTGACCAGTATGTATATATATGTTATGTTCATCTGTTCCCTCATAACTTCTAAACTACTCATCATAATTTGAAAATGAGGTATCGTTGGAAGCATCTTGATCGTCCGCTGCTTAAAGGCTATATGACGTCACAAAAAATGAATAAAACGCCCTCTAGAGGACATAAAGACGTGAACTAAAAATTTTTTTAATAATGACTTTTAGCTGTCTAGTAAGTAAAATGGATTAAGTAGCACATTTCGAAAATAAAGATATTGCTAGCTATTTCACACTTTTTAGAACGTGATTTTTCAGTAGTCTGCGCCTCTATTTGGAAACACTAAGTGATGTTATAGCGACTCACGAGCGAGATTTCTCAGCCCACTCTTCCACACGACGCGTAATGCGTAAGAGCGAGATGCGAGTCTCGCTGGCGGGTCGCTGCAGTATCACTTAGACGTTCCCGAATAGACGCTCTGGTTTTAGTTTTTTTAACTTATTACTTGTTGACTTATATGTATCATTATACATATAACTCTAAAATTATATTACAAGTTCAACATTATGTATAGTTCTGCTAGAAAAACCAAAAGGACAGTTGATCCAGAAAAAGCCTTTAAAAGAATATGGCACGGTATCTTCCGCACCACAAACTGTCAACAGGGATATTTGAATCCGACAAAACCCATATTTCACGCGATTCGGGAAAATTCCAACCTTCAGAATTCAATAAAGGAACTCAATCCCCCAATAGACGGGATAGGTCAGGCTATTTCTTATTCATTTGTCCCCATACAACCTTTTTATGAGCGTATTTACTGATCCACTGGGAGTGAAAGATTATGAATAAATACTTAATATAGATTTATTTCGTGGCGTGAGGCAATTTTCTAGTACGCAAATGAAGTACTTTTATGACTATATTTCTCGATAGTAATATTTGTTTATCTACACCCATATCATAAAACCTCCATTGGTTAATCAAAAACCTTAGGAAATGACCACCATTTTGACAACCAATTAGGAAAAACCAGTGCTGCGATAAAGAAATAACATGACTTCTTTATCGTTTTTAGTAAAGAAAAGAGATTAAATTTGGAACAGCTGTCAAAACTCAAGTGATCTCTATTCTAGTATCCATAGATATTAAAACAGTTATTGATACGAAACGTCAATTCAGTATGTTTTTTTAATATAAACTGCACAATATTTGATCTCGAGTGACGTGAGAATAGAGACTTCATCCGTTTGTCTATGATTTAAAAAAAAATGGTCTAGACGGAGGATCGCCATGTTGGAGTTTTGCTGAACGAAAGTAGAATTGTTTTTGAATTGAATAGAAAAAGTTGTTTGTAATTTACATTTTAGTTGCAAATATGAATAGTAAGTAGTCTTCTCGGAGTGTGTGTGATGTGAAAATGCGCCGGATATCGGAAATGTGCAGCCACGATTGCAACAAATAACTTGTTGACAGTAAATATTGTTTCTGAACCCATCATGGAGGATTTATAATATGTGTGTAGATAATGTTATGTATGCAACTCTGCATAATTTGGCCTTAAAACACACGTGCGATCTTATTATGAAACTCGCCTATCGGCTCGTTTCATGAAAACCGCACTAGTGTTTTAAGGCCTATCATTATGCAACCGTTGCATAAACTACTATTGCCGTCTGATGTCGTTCGATTGAAATGGTTATAGCGATGGTAAAATACTCGTAACTGTGAAAATTTATTGTTACGCTTCTTATAAATCCGAATTGCTCCAACTTATCTCAGTTACAATAAAATCAGCACTTTAAGCTTACTTAATAATAAACTCACGTAGGCGACTTTGAATAGCTCTTATAGGATTCTATGGAAGAATCATCGACCGCTATTTCCATATCGATCCTACGCCCATGGTAAAATCAATTAATTGTTTCTCTTTTGCAGATGTTGTGTTGTCATGATTTTTGTTATTTTAGTTAATATTTTTTATGTTCATCTCTTCAGTTGGATTTGCTTATGCTTTATACATACATACATATTATCACGCCCGAAATCCCTAATGGGGTGGGCAGAGCCACAAGACTATTTGTGGCCACTTTCGATTAATTAGTTCTAAGATGGTATGATGAACCGTATGGTGACAGGTGATCAGCCCATCGTCCATATAGATAGTCCACCATGTTGGAGAGGATCCGTCCCTTAGTCAACTTTTACGACATGCCAGGATGATAAGCATCTGCACGCATTCTATGCTATTTCTTCACTCCCAGTGCAGCAGAGGAGTGCTTTATATCATGTTAATTTTGGGTAGCGAGATATTATAATGATTTTGAATGTAGGTATTTCCAATATTTGTATACATTACATATTTTTGGAATACTCTCGTCAAACCATTTCATTTCATATCAATAATGCATGGGTGGAATGGAAAGAATTAAGATACAAAATGTCTTCTAGGATCCGCCATATTGGATCTCAGGTCTTGATGTAACCAGTGTTACCTGGACATTCCATTTGTAAAAATCAATTTAGTTGTTTTGGCTCTAAGTGGTACTCATCGAGTGATTACTAAATAATCTAATCACATACATACATGCACATTCAAGAAAACATGACCCTCTTTTCTGTTTTGCTGCAGTCTGATAAAAAGCAAATACGATAAAACCATACTATTGATACGAGTATCTACCAAAATATATATATTTTTTACATTAAAAATCAAATAACTTTTTCATTTATTGAAGTAAGGCTTACTGAATAACTCTCGAGAAAGTTACACGTCATTAAATTTGCCCGAAAAATTCGCAATTTTCGTCAGACGGCTAACCTACCCTCGGTTACCCTCGCTGCTCATAAGTGGATATATATTTCCAATTTCATACCCCGCCGCCGTACGACAAACAATATATTTGGGTCAAGTGTGAGCCGAATGTTGGGAATAGTTCTTTTTATTTTATACTAGCTATGCGCTGCGACCTTGTCCGCGAGGAATTCGTTACATTGCTATTCTTTTAGGAACTGTGCAGTTTTCCGGGGTAAAAAATACTCTTATCCTACTATATACGTTCTCTCGTTCACATCAGAACGGCTGAACCGATCTGGATGAAATTCATTTGTTCGCACTGCGGACAACTGGGAATAACCGAATTATATTTTTCCAGCCACCGTATACAGCGATCGTATCAGTTTCAAACGGATCAGGCCGACTGACATTGTCTTTATACAATTAGTATCGATCAGTCAAAACAAAATCTAGGTCTATACGTTTTTTGAATTTTGATTAAAGGATCGCATCATTACCGCGGCCGTTTGAGACTTCATCGCTGCAAAATACGCACATACGCACCCATTTATAATTTATACATATCTACTCACACGTATATGCAAATGCTTCCCCAAAACGATTCAGCTATACCGCCAAATACGTATTTGATTGGGAAAATTAAGAGCTACCTTTTATTTTATGTGTGTGAGCATTATTCGCCATTTTTATGTGTGGAATGAAAGTTTTAATTGGTTTCCGAACAATCATTTACAAAACGTTCAGGCCATATTTTGTTTCAACGTTAATTCATATACTTAGGTATTGCCTAAATTAAAGCGAAATTACAACTAGATTGTTTGTTTCTAAATATAATTTTTAATCAAATTAAACGGCACCATAGCCAAAAATCATAGAAATGCCTGATAAAACAATCTCTATAATACTGCGGATATGACACTACAAATCGCACGTCTTAAAATAGAGGAAGCAAGCCCAAATGAAATTCACTTATGTTTTAAAGTTTTCTCAACCGCGTTAAAATTTAATTTGGAATCGATTTGTATTTTACGTTATTTCTTTTTAATTTTAAACGAGCGAAATGCTGCAGATCCTTCAGCCTATCGTAGTCCTATGTTGGACATGAAATTCCTCTAAATTGCATGTCAATACTCGGTCTTCTGCGTTCTGCTTCCAGAGTTCTTCGGTTGCCATACTGAGGATATCCGTCCGCGGTCCATCGGGCTGATAGATGTCCACACTAAACCTTCTGATACGCGATTGCCATTGAAAGACTTTGTTTCTCCAATATATCTTGTAACAATTGTGACAAACATTCAATGGTTGAATTGCCTTAAGTGTTGCCATCTAGACACACGGCAGTGTGTCAGCCAAAGTTCGCGACACACCGGCCGTAGGTTATATTACACGAACCATTTCGAGCTATTTTCGACCCCACATAACTTAAAATCTGATTGACTGACATATTTGCAATTTTGCGTGTCTAGTAAACCCGTCTCCTAATTGCTAAATCCCAAATTTCAATAAAAACTTCTTACTATTCACGAAATAATAACGTCCGAAAATCACTATTTTTATCACTGATTGACTGACTGACTGACTGACTGTCTGACATATAGATCAAAAGTTTAGACTGCTTCCACGTGACCTAGGAAGTTGAAACTTGGTGTGGAGGTAGGTTATTGGACGTAACCATAGGAAAAAATGAGAAATCATCACATTAAGGGTAGGTATAGAAGACAAAGTAATAAATGCGGCCAGTTTCGAACATTATATATGGAACTGGTGGATTAGATAACTTTGTTTTGTTATTGTTGAACGTTTTTACTTTGGGTTGGGTCCCGTTGGCCTTACTTGCATTTAGCCTTAAACACTTTAGTATTATGTCGCTCTGAGTCGACACATACAAACATTGTCACCATAGTTACGTTAACTCGGAACGACATGGTACTAAAATATGTATAAATTAACGTAATCTGTACAAATAAACCATTTGCTATCTTAAAGAATGAACCACTTTAATGTACTTACTAAATCGCGTACATATTATTCCTCAGCCGTTAAAAGCATCTCGTGAAACAACACGCATTATCTCAAAAAGTAACATTGAATCGCGAATATGTTTTTGCTATTTAAATTGGTACTATGATTGATGTTTCTACAATCAAAACCTGATGGGTGTCTGTCAAAGCAATAAGAATTTTTAAAACGCTGATGTCATCACAGCGGCCCTAACATGCAAGACACAAAGATAAGTTAAACTCATTCATCTCTCTGACTATATCTTTCGTCGGCAATGTCAATGGTATGGAATGGGACAGGCCTGCCCACAGATTGAGTAGGCCTGTGCCATTACATACCACTTCTAATCTTGTACCAACCCAAACGTATACTCTTCGCATCCACTGCATAATATAACCTCGCACCACGGACCTTATACATCGTATAACAGTAAAAAGCGGCTCCTTTTTTTACTGAGTTTCTTGCGGCGTTTCTTATCAGCAGATGACACATTTCGAAGCGCTGGTAGCTTCAGACATGTAAAAGAGCCCATGTGGCCTACTTGCAAAATAAATATTTTCATTTTCATTTTAATTTACTGCTCTTACGATTTGATATACTGTGAAAAATATCAAACACAATTAAAATGCCTTACTCTTTGGCACAAAATAAAAAGTGTCGTGGCAATTGCTTATAAAAAGCTCTTTCTAATCTCAGTCACTTTACGGAATAAATAATAGATTAAATGAAAGGCACATTCATAGTTTTATTATTCATCGCGTTTATGGACATAAAGAATGCGATGATGTTTTATTTTTATGATTGTCTTCACAAGCAAAAAGGCTTTATTATTCTTTTATTGAACAAAACGCTGCTATGTTATTCACAGTCTTCGCGTTTCGTTGCATTATAATGATTCCATAAATTAAATTAAATTAGTAATTTTATGCGAGACACATATACATTTAATATATGATTCTTTAATGAGTTCCGACTTGTTTTACATGAGAATAGGTAAGTAGGTAAATTATTTCTCATTGAAACAACATTACAATTTGTTTGATTTAATACAGGCGTTTAAAGACAAAAAATAGGGAATAACTAAAACCGAATTCCACGCGAACGAAGTCGCGGGCAGAAGCTAGTAATACAATGAATTCTAAAGCCTAAAACTTATTTAAACTATAACAAATAAAAACAATGTTCAGTACCGTCGCCAACAGCGGCCCTAGCATGCATGGCACAAAGATAAATTAGAACCGTTTATCTCTAAGTGCGTCTCTCTCACACTAGTGCCGACGAAAGAGATAGTCATAGAAATAAACGGTTCTAATTTATCTTTGTGGCATACATGTTAGGGTCGCTGGGAGGATGCCCAGAAGACTGGCAGCAGCTGGATGGCAATGCTAATTCGCTGAGCGAAGTATAAGCCAGCCCTTTGGTCATGAGAGGCCTCGATAAAGTGCGCTGACAGTTCTTTATAAACACGACGCGCACTTGGCCTCCATGGCCCCAGAGTTTCAACCCCAAACGCCTCGATTATGTAGCTACCACCGAGAATGCTGTATTTGCGGCGTTTGAGGTCTTCCGCTGTAGGCAGAGCTTTTCTGGGTGCCTGGAAGATGGGACAGGGCGAAGTGCGCAAGGGGCAGGGTGTACTACAGAAGTAGCATCCGAAACCAAAGGACGGCCCGGCCCATCTTCCAGTCAGTGATTACCTTTAAATATTCACAGACAAAAGGGTTCCCTATTAATAACTTTCTCCTTACGTGCCATACTTTTATTTTTTAACAAGGTTTTATTAAGTTTACTTTTTAATTAATATGTTTGGATGAAGTCTTGTAAATCAATTTTGAACCAATTTTCCACCTAGTGATAAGAATCTTTGCAATAAGTAAGTAGTTATTTAGCCTAAACACACCTTATAGTACGTAGTTCGTATTGTTTTGGAGGGGCTAGCGAGTCGTATGTCGCTCAGTGCGTCTCTGTCAAACTAGTTAAATATGTAAGGGGTAAGCGACAAACGACTCGCGGGCAGGTCGTGCTAGAACTGCAGACGGGTCATACACCCGTTACGTTACGTTTTTACATTTCGCATTATACATAAATAATAATTTTAATAATTTAATATCTTTCGCGCCTGGTTCTCGAAAATGGAATTCAAAACGTCGTTCTATCCCTCTCATTCTTAACTCTCAACGGTATCAAGAGAAGAGGCAAACGTATTAAATTTGAGCCTTTTGGGTGTTTACAACCCTCTCAATCCCTTTGATGGGGTCTTTTATTTCTCCGCCCAGTCAGGCGTCATCCGTCAGCACGTCATCCAAATTATCTCAAAGCGAGCGATGAACCGAAAATCTTCCGGTTCATTCAGTGCCAGCTGTTTGAGGGTCGTTAATCTCTGATTATGTACTAAATCCTACCTTAGACGAGATTTTTTACTCGTCGGAGTTTACGGCCTAACAATTATTTTTATATTCCTTAGTGAATTGACTTACCGATAACCCAGTGGTAGTGCAACTGTCTAATGTAATATGTTGCGGGTTGGAGTTCTACTAAGGGCAAACTTTGTGTGATGAGCATGAATGTTTGTACCCGAGTCAAGGATGTGTCATGTTTTTTTAAGTATATTTGAAAAGTATTATATGTATAGGTATGTCTAGTACCCTACAAGTAATCCTTGTTTGGGATTAGATTATGTGTATGTACTAACATACAAATAATTAATATCTTGGATACTAATCCAAGATATTAAAAATAAAACTTTTTCGATCTTATTCTTGATGAACTTTCACTTGGCCACAGTCTCACCTGATGGAAAGAGATGACACAGCCAAGCAATGCTTCACAGCCCAAGAAATGTCTATTTACTCTAAGGCCCTATTTCCACTGAGCGTCTAGCCGCGCGCGACTAGCCGCGTGGGACTGTCATTTCCATCGGAGTCGCGGCCTCCATACCCATTGACGCGGCCGCGACTCCATAGAAAATGGCAGTCGCGTGCGGCTAGTCGCGCGCGGCTAGACGCTCAGTGGAAATAGGGCCTAAGGGTAAACAGACATGGAAAGGAAGGAAGTCGGCCAGGCACCGAAACTGGAACTGAAAAATCGTTCGCTTGTTTGGTGCCACTATCCGTCCAGAATAGTGTTGAGCTGGACATGAAATTAAAACGAGTTTGAGGGAGTAACTCCCTTTACAAAACGAGGTGGTACAATGTCCTACCTCAAATGAGGCGAGGTACTACGCGCAGTTTACGCCTCACTCTCGTGTCAGCGTATCACACTGTACGGATCGGACGGCGATCGTTTGTCTCATTCGCACTCTGAGTTACTCGCTACGTTGTCTATGCTACGCTATCGTCCATTTCGCCTCACTCGCATGATTCGCTCGGTTCATCTTCTATCAGTGGGAAATGAACATTGAAGTGGGACATTTTTACGAAGTGAGGTGTTGTGACAATCTAACAAAGTGAGTGTGACATTTGAGGTGCCTCATGTATGAGTAGCTCAACACTAGTCCAGAACCAACTTCTCCAAATGGGTACCAAAGGTATCATGCCGGAACACGATTGGAGTCACTTGTCGGCATGGCTTTCCCAAGGGGTGGTGACTAGCCGTGATCAAAACCCACCACCGGTAGTGAGTTGCTAATTGTGAACTACCCGGAGAAAGGAAAAAATATATAAAAAGAAAGGAAAATACGGCATTTGAAAAAGCTATCATATTTCTCTGTTATTTGTATTTCTAGCGAAAATGACCCCGACTTGTGCAATCAAATGTACTTAACTAGCTTAGCCCGTATTGTTTTGTCTCGGATTATTGCAATTTTTGCATAAATTTAATAGTATTTTATTAAACTTGTTTAGTTTTTTTTATATGGCCGTACAAGCTCAAAATTGTTTGCATCGACAAAGAAAGGTAAAAATTACAGTTAAATCAATATCTATAATAATAAAATATATACCAGTACCCAAAGCAAGGTACGATTGCATTTGCCAAAGCTTATTGAAATATCTCGTTAGTGCCCAGTTAAAATAACACGAGGATAATGCGTCGTGAACCGATTTTAAACGGTAATGAAGGACTTCAGAACAAAGCGACGCATTTAGTTCGCCCTCTTTAAGCAAGTCGTGTCACTGCATAATAACTGTCGTTATTTTATTATTATAAACTAGCTTTTGCCTGAAACTTGGTCCGCGTGTAGTTCGATTATCAATTTTCCCTCAGGCACTTTTTCCGGTATAAAAGTCTTCGCCTTAATCTGGGCCTTCGCCTTAATCGCCTTAAACACCAATTTCCATCCAAGTCCAGTCCAGTCGTTGTGGGACGATGGAGTTACAATCATTTAATACTTTCGTATAATATTATTATAGTATAAGGACGGAAGGAGGTATAACATACCGCACAGGTATGGTAGGCAAAACACTAAATCCGACTCCGCTATCGGAACCGACTCCGCCCAATTACTTTTTGACTCCTTTGAATCCTTTGACTCTTTTAGAATACAACCGATACAATCCCTATCCGCACCCGCGGTACTGATGCGTTGGTCGGAATCAATAACTCCCCGGATACGATAAGATTTGGAAGGAGCCGATAAAGGATTCGGATCCGCTTGTGGATTAAAATCATTTATACCTTCAGATCGGGATTTATCCATCTCTAAGGTATGGGTAATAGTTTTATGAATAATTATAAAGTTCCGAGAAACTCTACCAATGAACAGTACAACAGATAGTATAGTCATTTCGGAAATCCTTAACATACATTTGGTTATAAATACGCACGGGGAACCATTAATTTTAGCCCGAGTGCTCGAGATATTCGAAAATGCAAATGATAAATCTCCGAGTACAACACTACGGGATAAACTATAATGGCGCCTAGTGCTAATGCATGTCGATATACTAAAAGCTTCGGTACGTCACTACGTTAGCCATATCAGTAACTCAAGGTTGTTGTTAACATTCCAAGTACCAGACACGTCGAATTAAATATTTGGGTTTAATTATCAGCTAGCGATAGAATTGTTAAAAAGGATAATGATTGTTCGAAAGATGGATGGTGTGTATGAAACTTGACTACGTGTTATATAAGGAAAGAGTAGAGATCAGTTTCCAATTCCCAATTTCCAAAGGACCCGTGAACTTCTGCCAAGTCCTTCTCAATATGAACGCAGGCCCGTGCCCAGCAGTGGGACGTATATAGGCCGATGATGATGATGATAACCAGAGATAACAGCTGATAGGGTTGGAAGGTAAAATAATCGTGGAGCTACTCGCCGGCTCTAATTAAATGGAAAAAAGGCAGAAGAATGATGACGAGCACAAAATGATTTGCATGCTGTATTTAACAACGGTTTCAAACAGAATTTAACAGTATATTTTTCCGTTTTTGAGTGTTTTCTCTTGCAGAAACTTCGAAGTTATATCAAATCTTAACTCAAAACAGTGTCAATTTACTATCTGGTTCGCAAAGAGCGAGCAGCAATATAAAGTATGCATGAGCATTCAATTCTGATACGTAGATATCAATGCTGTAAATTGTTAGTGTGAGTATTGAATATTTCATTGTTTCACTAATAAAATTATGGAACAGCCATATTGAGTTTTTTTTTAATAGTTTGTGTAAGCTTGATGTTTTGGGCCACATTGCCAAAGCTCAAACAGAATCACTTGAGTATCTCGAAATAAGATTTGAGCTTCACATGTGCACCTATTTCATAAGCAAATTTGAATTCTCACCATCCACATTCTGCACCGGACTACCAGTCGTCGGGAGGGTTCATTCTCATGTCATTAAGTTTCCTATGACCCGTACTAGGCGGTGTACGAAATTCTGTCTGGTTCGCACCATTAAGGTTTGAAACACTCTCACTGCGTCTGTATTTCCTGAATCATGTAAACTTGGTGTCTTCAAGATAAGAGTGAATAGGCCTTTTCTGGGCAAGCGTGTTCTATCCTAGACCTTGTCTTCGTTTTTCATCAGGTATGATCTATTCACGAGTGATATCCAACAAGCAAGGCATATATAAGTTCTACCTAACTATTTACATAATACTCTACACTCGAACCATCGATACGCCACTGAATAATAAAAGGCATGTTCGAAACATACATAATATGTACCAGGAATGTCTATTGACCACACAAATAGAATACGTGTTATTCTAAATACACTTCATTCATAGGCGTGGGTGTGATTTCGTATCATTTGTAATGTGTACTGAGTATTGTATTTTGTGGCACATAATTAATTAGGGGTTTATTGTGCCCACGGGGGGAGTTGTGACAAATGCTCAGTTACACTGATTAAAGTTTGGTGGAATTGTTTCGGTTGTGCGTTTGATTAAAACTATGATTGGTTGATGAATTTTGGGTTTATTTATTATTCCATACACCAGTGTTTTTCAATCTGTGGGTCGCTTCCCCCTAAGGGGGGTCGCCAGCCCTTGCTCGGGTTACGGTCGCAAATCCTTATTCAGAGGGCCGCGGTTGCAAGCCAGGTTTTAAAATACCTCGTCGTTGAAACCACATTAGTATTTATACGCTCATGGGGGGGGGGGGGGGGGGGGTCGCCTGTTTGTTTTACTTATAAAGGGGTCGCGCACTCAAAAAGTTTAAAAAGCACATACACGATCACGATGTTAGTTTGAGCGCCAGCAATCAATCTCGCCAACAAACTCTTATGTCAGTTTAGCGACGAAATTATTTGTATAATATGTCATGTACGTTTAGTTAAATAAAAGATTATTAAAAATGATGCAAGGCCTTGGGGAGCGCTTCAACCAGCGTTTATTTTTGTAAATAGAGCTATGTTAAAGACGCATATAATAAGATTATTATTTGCTAATATATAACGAGTGAATTGTGATAAAATGTAAAATATAAACGAGCAGTTTTATTAAGAAACATCCTTTGTAATTTTTGTTTTAACTGTTAAGTTGTTCATAACTGGCTCCCATTTCGTTTATGAAGAATATTTTGCATTTTCATTGGTCTAGACCTAATTGCTTGTTATTAATACTTTCACATTCCAATGAAAATAGAACTACATTTTTTATCCGGGTTGTAAAATCATTTCTATAAACTTCCAGTCCATTGTCTTGTACATAGAATTGGTCCAACAGTAAGAACACGCAATTCGTAAAAACGAACTTTCATATTTATAAAATTAAATAAGACTATTCAGCTTCTAGTCCAGATCTTTTGTTCTCACAAATTTATTTTTGCTTGTATTTGTGCTTATAATTCTTTTTATCAAACCCAAGTCTCGAAATGTCAAAACAACCTCTTACAAACTTTCATGCCAGAATTTTTGACGAATGTTTTTTCTGCTACATGAAAATCATCATATTTACTTAGTTCTTTTCTCTTATCTCGCGGTCTCAAAGTGACAAACGCAAGCGACAGTGATAAGGGACGTTTTTCCCGTCATTTGCTTTCTTGCTGATATTAGTGTCTCCCCCTTCAACGCAAAACGTAGGTGGCAAATTAACTTTAGGGGTAAGTGTATTGACGTGAGTGAACAGATTTTTTATATCAAAAAGGACAAAATAAGTTATATGGATGATATAATACCGTAATGGGAAGTACACATAACATTTCGTTACGTTACGGGAGATGTAGCTTTATTAAAGCACAGTTGATATGCCTATATTAAAAAAACCGGTCAAGTGCGAATCTGACTCGCGTGCCGAGGGTTCCGTACTTACCTATGAAATAAGACAAAAAATAACTTTCGCAAGCTCCTATCTCCCGTGCAATCGTCGAGTGTGATAAGAACTTGCAAAGGTTATTCTGTTTAACAACTTTTTTAATATACATCACATAAAATCACCTCCACGTGTTCCTGAGAAAAAAGACACACAGTCAGACGACGACAGACGGACAAACAAATGATCCTATAAGGGTTCCTTTTTTCTTTTGGGGTACGAAACCCTAAAAATAATCGTAAACGAGTAAATATATTTTGTGTACTAGGATATTTTGCAAAATATTAGTTTCTCATCCTATTAAAATAAAATGGTATCTGAATTAATTATCCTTCGTCTCTACCGGAAAAATTATTAAATAAAGTTGAGAGCGGGAAGAACACCCGTTTTTCATTCAATTATGATACAAAAGGCATAATTAAAGCAACTAGAGCTGTATTCCAATTAGTAGAGGATTATAATAGAATTAACTAACGAGAAAGGGAATAAGAACGAATAAACTATTATGAAAAACATGTTCCTTTGTTTGGATTTTACGTAAGAATTTTTATCTTAGTGAACATTGGAAAACCTTTTTAATCGGTGCAATGCGATGCGACATCGCAAGTTGCTAGGGAAAAATATGAGTGAGAATTCACTTTATTCATCATCATCATCATCATTTCAGCCGTAGGACATCCACTGCTGGACATAGGCCTCCCCCATCGATTTCCAAAAGGGCCGGTTGGAAGCGGCCTGCATCCAGCGTTTTCCTGCGGTCTCTTTTAGGTCGTCTGTCCATCTTGTGGGTGGACGTCCTACGCTGCGCTTACCGATCCGTGGTCTCCATTCGAGAACTTTTCGGCCCCAATGGCCATTTGTTCTGCGTGCTATGTGCCCTGCCCACTGCCACTTCAACTTGCTAACCCGGTGGGCTATGTCGGTAACTTTCGTTTGTCTACGGATCTCCTCATTTCTGATTCGACCACTGTTGGTTCACTTTATTACATTGTGATAATATTAAAATTAATAGAATGAATCATGCCACAATCTTATGCGTTGAGTGGAGTGACGCGGCCGATTTTTTATGTGTTAATGCTTGTATGTGTCGGCCCATAATTCGAAGTTATGCCAAAGCGTAGAATAATGCATGAAGCTGAAACAAAATTCAAATAAAGAACATTATTATTTCGGAACTGTCGAATGTTTTCGAGGTTTATTCGGAGTTCTCACGTATAATAGTGTGAATTCGTCAATAATGTCATCAGTGGCGTATCGTTGAGGGGCGAGGGGGCCATGCCCCGGGCGCCATACGAAAGGGGGCGACGGCAAGCGCCGGTGCTGTAAGCTGTACGATGTACATTAGGTCCGTTTAATCAAATATTTAAACTTTTTAAATAATAATTACAATAGGGGGGGCCGCAAATTTCCGGTCGACCCCGGGCGGCAAAGACCCACGCTACGCCACTGAATGTCAGGCGCAAATCAATTCGTCTCATGTCTGAATACGTTCGTATTATTAATGTATAATTCTGGACGTGTAGCCTATATCAATGCTTCTATTGGACGAAACCATTTTAGTATAAAATATGACAATCAAAAGCGATTCATTTTGTATTCGTTTTTTTTTTTTTTTTAATCGTGTGGCTAATGAAATGTACAGAATAAGAATTATTATAAATCTACGTTATATATATTTATTCGTATTCTGTATCTTACTGCGAGGCTCTTGTATAGTGGTCGAGCAGTGCAGCAGCCAAAGTTGATTACTCAATTAGCACCACCCAGGGGACACGTGCAGGGTAACTGTGGTAATCTTCCTGCGGACGCGAGTAATCTTTGTCCCCCTTTGTATTAGTCATTGCCCGCGACTTGGTCCGCGTGGAACTTGTTTATTGGTATCTATCGAGAACTGTTAATTATTCCAGGATAAAAAGTAAAGTAATTCCCCGACTCTCCAATCGCTGTGCGAGTCCGTTACACCGTTTTATAAAAGGAATAAATAAACAAACAAACAGAGTGTCGCATTCAAAATATTAGTAAGGATAAGGAATACCCATCACCTATCAATGGTACTTTGCAGAATGATAAAATAAGGGAATTTTTTAGTAACAGATATAATTGATGTATTATTATTATTATACCGTAAATCCCAAACTATGTAAAGTTTCAATTAATTTTACTTGTTTCAGGTAGCAGCTCCACCCAAGAAAGCAAAACTTTGCCAATTAAATTATTTCTGAAGTATTAGTGAAGATTTTAAACTGTCAGAAGTTTGATTGGCTCGAGTTTATTTCAACCTTCCTGCAGAATAAAGGTAAGCTGATAAGCCATGTTTTATTAATAATATGTCCTTTGAATTTACTTTGTTTTTATTTGAGATAGTAATAATAAACATCAGGGGAAGGATACAGAGGGCAGTGCTTCTTGGCACAGCAAGAATGATTTTAGGAGGTTCCTCATTCTAGAGCTCTTTTAACACCGGTAGCCTGAGCTCACGCGCCACTTCTAAGTTATTAGACAAATAAATAAATTATTAATATTATGATTGCTACTTATTGATGGTTACTTTTTTATGTATAATTTTTATTTTGTTTATGTTTATAATGTTTTCTAAAATGTAAGTAAAGAATAAGGAACGTTTAATAAAGATGATAAAAAAGGGTCTCTCAACGATTTAAACTTGAGCGATTTATGAAATGATCTGTATAATAAAAAAAAAACATTATTAATTTGACCGTTAACGATCAAATTTCTGCTATACGAAACGTTCGGTTGGTAGAAAACACCTCAAAGCTTTCTTACTACTTATGCAATAAAATTAAATAAATAATAATAGGATTAAAGATTCCAAAATGAAAACTTACCAGCTAACTAGACAGTAAGTACAGGGTTTTTTTTTATCTATACTCTTTTAATACATTTTTCTTTATTATGGTCTACAAAATGTTTTATCGAAATCAGTCTTTTGAAACGATTAATTAATCTTTTATTTATTCAAAATGTGCGTGTGAGTACATGCAATGCAATTTATAATAATCTTACCAACCTACATATTTCAAACAAATACTTTGGCAAAATCTAAATTTACTGGATCCATTTGTAAACATCCATTAGGCCGATGCACGTCGATGCATCCTCTATTCGGTTTAAGTGCGTCTTTGATCCCTTAATCTGATCATTTCTAGAATTATCTATATTATATTCAAAGCTGGATGAATTAAATTTGCTGGAACAGTGAACAATCACCAAACAATAATGTCTCTCTTTCTGTCCTTACTGTCTTTGTCAGTATATAATCTTTATATATTTGGATATGTATATACTAAATAAGTAGGTATGTAGTATGTGTAATATATTTATTTACTATATTTAGTACGTTCTTCCTTTGTTTTACTTTTGGCATCGTTTGTCTATCCTCTTGCGCTGTTTTCTCATTTAATTCAAGGTTAACTGGAAGAGATCCCTTAAAGCTATAAGTTCGCCTTTTTACAATTGATACTATATGTGCATTTTAGTAACTGTTTTTATTTGTAATAAAGAGTTTCCGTACATGCATACAAGAGTTCCTATAAGCTGGTACTTATCCTAGTGCGGACCTTTGACTGCGGACTTATTTATTTTATATTATTTTTGGATTTATCATAAATCAAGATATTCCGACGATGTTTCAATCAATATGATCCTTAGTAGTGCAGGGGCTTTATTTGACATTACATACATACACATACATAGCATCACGCCCGAAATCCCTAATGGGGTGGGCAGAGCCACAAGACTACTTGTGGCCACGTTCGATTAATTAGTCCTAGGATGGTATGATGAACCGTATGGTGACAGGTGATCAGCCCATCGCCCATACAGATAGTCCACCATGTTGGAGAGGATCCGTCCCTTAGTCGACTTTTACGACATGCCAGGATGATAAGCATCTGCACGCATTCTATGCTATTTCTTCACTCCCAGTGCAGCAGAGGAGTATTTGACATAGCTTAATCGATATAGCAAATTATGATTATTTTACTATGATATAGTAGCTCTTATTCATTAGACAGCGGGCTGAATCGTAAAAAACCAAACGCGATATCGCTGAGGCAATGGGAATTGCGCAGGAGATACTATTCTTGACCCAGACTAAGGATATAGAAAAAGCATGCACAGTGTCGTTTATAGGTGATAGTGTTATACAAGAAATACATAAAAATTTACATAATTTATCATTCTATTATAGGTTCAACTAAACTAACTATTTACGTATTAAAATAAAAGCACACTATGGTCAATTAATCACAAAGCCGAGGGTCAAAGCATGGCTCAACCGTCCCGTCCATGCATTAAAATTAATATACCCCTTTCAGTAGTTTCACCTTTCATAATACAGCGACCCACTTCACACTAAACTCACATTAGAGCCCCTTTATGACAGTTGCAACATTTGACCATTCGAAGACCGCGGAGTAGAACAGCAAACAGAGCATTGATAACATTATAATCGCCACGGAACAGAGAGATATAGATAAGTGGAGCAACTAGCCTAGTTTACAGGTTTCTAAAGCGAGCATTCAAAAGCCATACTTCTTAAAATGCGTGCGGTTTTGTTAAATGTTTTGCGCTGTGTTGTGAGTGTAGTGTTGTTTTATCAAATCCCGTCGGTTTTTAATGAAATTTCGGCTTTGGGTCATACACGGTTAGGTTTAGAATTGTCCCTCCTGTTCCCAAAAGTTAAGGAACTTGAGGCCTGATTTTGAGTTTTAGTTTTGTCCGCATTTGGAGCATCAGGCATAATTTTGGCCTGTACAAAGAAAACATTTATTTAACCTATTGTTTTTGTTAACTTCTGACTACAGGAGATATTTTTTTCTTAACGTGTGTATTACCCATTTACCTACATGCAGTTTTACGCAATGATTAAAAAAAACATCGATCATAGTAAATTATAATGAGATGTGTGTCTATTTTTTAAACCTATATTATTATATTATTGATCTTTAAACAAAATCAATATCCAGCAATGAAGTTTTGAATATAATGTAATTTCATAAAGATACATAAACATGAACGTTTGTGAGCCCAAAATTAAAATTTAAAATTGTAATGGGTCCAGTTCGAAACACTGCTACCTAAATTTAAAATTCCCTTCATTTAAAATAAGAAACGTCATGTTCAATTTTGTATAGCACCAAGCTGTCAAAATTGAGATTGACATTTCTTATTTCAAGTTTAGCGACTTTTAAATTTAGCGAATATACCTACTTTCGAATTGGCCCCTAATATGACAGTATTTTTAATTACCAACTGCAACTCTTAAATTCATGTTCGGACGACACTTAGCAGAGATTGATTTCCATTTTTGAAATACTTACGTGACTATTTTCATTAAAGTTATTGGTGTTTAAATTTTTACTGTCCCATGACCATTTAAAATCCATTTGCACGAAATCGCCTTCCGAATATGTTTTAAAAATAATCCACTGAAATGAATCGAGCTGAGCTAAGGTGCCAAACGTCTGTACGAGTAAATACCTTATAAACCGTAGCTTTAGGAGTACTATGTAGAGTAAAAAGACTCGCCAAACTATAAAGTGACCGGAAGGTTTTTAAGAGGGTGAACTTGTTTCCTACGTTTAGAAGAAATCGTTAAAAGGAAGAAGTTTTTATAAAATACGCAAAAGCGTTCCAGGATCGATACAAAACATTTAGCGGAAGCAAGCCGCCATCGTGTGGGATATGTCCCTACATTTTTAAGCTTTTCAGTAAGATGTCAATAGTAGTTTATGCAACGGTTGCATAATGATAGGCCTTAAAACACTAGTACGGTTTTATGAAACGAGCTTTTAGCGAGTTTCATAATAAGATCGCTCGTGTGTTTTAAGGCCAAATTATGCAGAGTTGCATACATAAATAAATAATGATGGGTTCAGAAACAATATTTTCTGGCAACAAGTTATTTGTTGCAATCGTGGCTGCATATTTCCGATATCCGGCGCATTTTCACATCACACACACTCCGAGAAGACTACTATTCATATTTACCACTAAATTACAAACAACTTTTTCTATTCAATTCAACAACAATTCTACTTTCGTTGAGCAAAACACCAACATAATGGCGGCAATTCGATCCTCCGTCAAGACCATTTTTTTAAATCATAGACAAACGAAATAAGTCTCTATTTTCATGTCACTCGAGATCAAATGTTGTGCAGTTTATATTAAAAAAACATACTGAATTGACGTTTCGTATCAATAACTTATATACAGTAACAGTATATTTTTTCTTTCTATTAATTATTTTAGTAGGGTAGAAATTAAATGAGACTCGAACCATCGTTTTTTTTTTGTCTTTTAAAATCGAAGATTAAATATTTAATGCCTAAAATAATTGAGTGTGATAAAATTCGAATCCAAAATACTTTTGAATCAAAGGTCAAATTGATTATTAAACGCGATGGTAAGCAATGAATAAAAATTACGTTTAAAACTACGATTGACATAGTTATTCAAAAATATATATCATCAATAATAAATGAAGCATTACAAAAGGGGATCTTTTATCCTAACAACAAAGCCGAAAGAAAAAGATACACAGTGAATAAATAATACGATAAGTATGTTTCTTTCTTTAGTATTAACATACATTATGCCTGGAGTTTGTAAGAATGTGAACGGGCGAATAGGGATTTGTGAATTTGCTTAAGGAAGCTTGTTCAAGTAACTTCGCTAAGATTATTTTTTTGAATAAAAATGTGTGTGTTTATAGCTGGTTACATTTACCACCAGTAATAATGGGAACCATCATAATCAGGATCATCAGCCTACGGAAATCCACAGCTGGGAAGGGCTTTTTCCAATTTGAGCCATTAAGATGCTGACAAGAGCCATTGACCTTGAGTGATCGGTGACTGTTTGCACCGGAGTGAACGAGAAGCACTGCGCGGTTTTTTGTATGGGGAAAATCAAAAACTAATGAATTATATAAGTACTGTGTGCACGTAAAATATAAATTTGTCATTTTTTTTATTATGGGCGTGATGTAATTATGTTATTAATTATAGACTCATAAGTTAAAATAATTAACTCATAGAACTGTTTAAAGAGAATTTCTGATGTAACTTCACGTTTTTTTTCTATCGTATCGATTTCATCACATCGTATTTTGAAGTAGTCATTTTTATAAAATAATGAATAAAAACTTATATTTTATACGCTTTGCCAAATCAAATTGTTTTTGTTAAATAAGTGTTTAAGTAAGCCGATTTAGGTCTTGTCAGCGCCTTAAGGTGTTCTTATAATATGTTCAGGTCTTTACGTCGTTTTTCCATCTAGCCAGAAATCTAACAATACTAACTCTGTTGAGATGGCCAGGGTTCAAATATATTCTGAGATTATCATTGAAATGTGTTGTATTATTAAAATAGGACGGAGCTGTATATTTAACTGAACACGCTCATAATAAAAATAAAAGAAAATCCATTTATCATCATATTTGTATTGAAGCAAAACTCAATTTTATTAGCAGGAGCCACATTTGTAGGCCGAACTGTGAACCTGTTTAGCCATGCATCACACGCTTACACGAACCACTCGTGCATCGATTCCCGAACGTGTTTAATAATGAGAAATCCGATTTTACATGCATTTTGGAATTTCGTTATATGATTTATTCAGCTATTTACTCTTTTGTTTTTAAAGCCCAGACAAAAATAATGTGCAAATAAATGTTATGTTGTAACGTAAGGGCGATCCGTGCCAATATCAGCTAGTAAATTGTACTACAGTCGTAGAAGTAAGGTCATATGCAACATTATGCTCGAGATAGGTTGCAGGGTGCGCTTTAAAGCTTTCCAGCTAACATCACGCAAATTTGTATCAGCATAAAGAATAAATATGTTTTTTTCTTTCCGTAACAAAAATTCAGACTAAGGTATATATAATAAATGCACTGTAACAGCTGAACCTACAACTGTAATGCTATGCTGCTCCCCGTCCAAATGAAAAACAAGAGACGGCAGTATTTTGTTCCTACGTCAATTTTAAAGCGTGGTTTAAGTGTGGTCAACAACAACGAATCACAGCACATAACGACGATCACTCAATTTGGCCCAAATCTGTTATCACGATTCATGATGACCGCTAATTTTAAAATTTTAGCGACACGACGTGACTTCTTCAACGTTTAACCTTTTGGCCGCCATGCATGGCTGAGAAGTAACTCGAATTTCAACTTTAAGTCAAGACCCTGAAGGTCTTTTTTACCCTGTATAGCCTGTCACGCATTGTCGACAACGGCGCTCAAAAGGTTAATAATCTATTTATTGTATAAAGCGGCTCGTAAACGGGCTAGTTTTTCAGCAATTTAATTGCTGCAATTCATCCTCATATCTGCATATCCTCAAAAGTTTACATTCAAACTTTTTGTCCCAATTACTGATGTAATATCGTTTTGGGGATATCCAGAATTGCAGCAATAAATTGCCGAAAAACTAGCCCCTTTACGAGCCCCTTCAGTAACTAGCGACCCGGCGTTTCAATGCTTTTTTTTGGGTATGGATCTTACCGGGCGCGCTCACAACAACTCATCGGATAAAATGTACAAGATCGCATAGGAAACGAACAACAAACTCATTTCTATATAGTAGATTGATCTGAGAACAAATATGACTGCCTACTTTATAAATCATTTGACATTTGAGCTTGTAAGAAATTGTGGTACTTATTTCATTTAGCTATTTAGTTAATTGGATCACTAACTTAATCGTCTTTTTTAATTTAGCTGTTTTATTTTTTCCTAAAGGGTAGGTAAGGTATATAATAATGAAACTACTTTTCAGTGGGGAAAGTTGTAAAATTACCTACTATTCTTCCCCTCTTTTGCTATAATTATTCAAACCGAACCGTGACGCCCCCCTTAATGCGAAATACCACAATCAGCTATTGCGTGTCTACGACTCAATCCATTATTATTTAATGAGGTTTTAACGTGGCTCAATTTGTAAAGGCTTGTCTTCAATATAAGTATAGTTCCATGCATATAATTAAGATAAGAAAAAACACGCGAAGGCATTACTTACTTGATTAATTATCTTGGTAAAAGAAAAGTATGAAATTTCTGAAAGTTTTCGACAGCAGTTCATAAACATTGTGGTCGGCTGAGGGCACTCAGTTCGCAAGTTCATATTTTGTCACCGAGCCGCTCAAGTTGTATTCATTGCAGAAAACATAAGCAGTAAATTAATGCCACCTCACACTTCAAGATAGAAACAAATGACTCGTGTTATTTTTGTTCTGAGTTAATTTTAATAGATCATGGAATGAAATATAGTTTCATTATTTTCTTAATAAAGTTTGTCGTAGTAAAAAAACCTATTAACTCACTGATACTTGTAAAATACTTCTCCCTACCGTTCGCCGTAATTTGTCAACACCACACTTAAAATAAAATTGATAGCCAATAACTCAAGCTTCAAATATTTTTCCCTACAGGAGAAGAAGCATATCGAAGCTTCACATAAAATAAAGTATAAGCTAAGCATCCATATAGAATTAAAATTAAGATTTATATAAAATAATCTTTTAATTTTTATAAATACCCGTAACATTAAGTTTCTGTTGACTGAATAACCTTAATCCTTTTAAACCGTCGCTATGAACACTATCTCGTATAGCACTTTATGCGATGAATACTTCAGAGTAAAGAGGCTACGATACGAGATAAACGAAATGCTTTTATCTATATTTTATGCAAATTTTATAGAAAATAGCGCAAAATTTTACTGAACTTGCAGCAATGGTGCACGCTTTAAATTACCTTGAATCTGATAAATGTGTTCGGGAGGCAAATTGCTCGTAGAAGAGATAGCTGATAGGGCCGAAGAGTTCTTAACCGGCGTCCGCGAACTGGGAGACGCAGCGTAGGCAGACCACCCACACAGTGGACTGACGGCCTAGTGAAGAGTGCGGGACTCAACTGGATGTGAGCAATCATTGGGGAGGTCTCCAGCAGCGGCCGTCTTTCCGCTGTAAATTGTGATAAATTCATATCGAAGTGACTGTTTTTTAGGGTTCCGTACCTCAAAAGGAAAAAAGGAACCCTTATAGGATCACTCGGTTGTCCATCTGTCTGTCTGTCTGTCAAGACCTTTTTCTCAAGAACGCGTGGAGTTTATCAAGTTGAAATTTATATCAAATACACAAGTCTGCAATTTCTTGAAGCTGTGAAAAAATCGACCTTCTAAGTCATTGCAATCAAAAGATATGGCTGTTTATATCTCATATTTTGATACTTTCAAGGGAATCCAAAGGGAATCAAAACCTATAGGGTACTTCCCGTTGACCTAGAATCATGAAATTTGGCAAGAAGCAGTGTGTTACAGCACAAGTAAAGGAAAAAGTCCGAAAACCATCACATAAAAAAAGTTAAACGGAATAACCTTTGCAAAGTCGTATCACACTCTACGATTGCACGGACATAGGAGCTTGCGAAAGTTATTTTTTGTCTTATTTCATAGGCAGGTTATAAATGGTTACCCCGTTACTAAAAACTATTTTTTTTTTCTTTTTTAGGGTTCCGTACTTACAAGGTACTGTTTCTTTTTCATACGTAATGGCGGAACCCTCGGCGCACGAGTCAGGCTCTCACTTGACCGGTTTTTCTATAATAATTAGTATATTTTGTTCCTTTTCTTATTATTTTCCTTTGTTTATATTATCATGAATGGTTCATGTCTTTTGCTACCAGCATTACAACTTCTATTGGAGGTGGACTGGTGATTTGTCACACAGGGTAGAATGGACACCAGACTCTCACACTGGTTATAATGTCCTCGTCATTATTGTAGTAGCTATAAGTACCTTTGTGTTAGTAAATAAAGAGATTTTTGATTTGATATATTAAAACGTTATTAAATAATCATGTGTCTGTGGGATGATCGCTGCAGTAAGTAGAAGATATAAGATTAATTTGTCTTGTTACAAGCATTGATATTTTATCCCGAATAACCCTGTCAAGGAAAACATATTTCTTAGTTCCTGTGAGCTTGTCACCGAAGCAACGATTAATATTGACAGATGAAAAATCGAAGTTAAAACTGAATAAGTCATTTGCTCGTAGTAAGTAGTACTTAAACCTTAAAATCTTAGTATTTTTCATGATGACGTGGCCATGCAAAGTAGCATCTTGTATCAAGGTTGAGCAATTCATTAACCAATATTATGGCAGAAATCCAGCAATCCCAATTTATTGCTTGATATGAGGGCACTTGCGAGAACTGCCAATGTTTACTGCCCATTCGCTAAAATTGTACACAACATAAACACAAGTGCTTTGTGATAACTATTATGCCAAATAATACCAATTACTAAGTTTTGTCTCCTTTTTAGTTGAGCCAAGCTGGCTAATTCTACCAGCTTCATAAGGAAAAATAAATATAGGTTACGAGGTTTAAAAGAAATAGAAGGCTATATATCACAGTAAATCTACTAACATGTTCAAACTAAAGTGTTCACAGTAGCAGGTTTTTCAATGTTATAAGTTGATCAAATCCTCCAATTCCCAACGCAGCAGACTGCGGTACGAACTTTTTTACTGTTTTAAAATTTACTCAACTGTTTACAACGAAACGCTTTCTGCGGTTCATTCCGGTCACTTCGAGTTTTCAAATTATTTTTACCCTACTGCGATGGTAATGTTTCCTATTCGTATCACGAAATAATATATAATGTGGTGTCAGATTTTTCCTTATGAAGTGATAATTTGAAATTAAATTTATGATGTATAGTTTATTTACTTGTTTAGTTGTTGTTTGTTGTTATTGTTGTTGTGTTGTTGTATAAATTAGTGAAAAGGGCGCTTAAATAATGCTGATTATCTTAAATAATTTAAATACAAGAGAACCAAAAATATTTTTATCAACGCCGAAGTTGTATTCCAGTAGCTTCTGTTTTGGCCGGTTTTTGAAAGATTTAGAAGGAACGCATTTAACTACATTTGTCAGGTAATTCACCCATAGTTTCATTCCACTATTCATAAATCAATAAATTTAATGATATATCAATTATGCTAGGTACGAATCAAACGCATGCGTGATATTGATCCGTTGTTTCGTATGAGACGTTTCTTAAAAGCATATTGTGTGGGATGCGTAATTATGGTAATTGTTATAGTACAGATCCACGGAATAAAATAATATAATTGTGAGGACCTTACTTATTATTTGTTGTACTAATCATCATCACTCTTTATAGGTCACGATAAGAGCTTATTTTCATAAGAACTTTTAAGTAGATAAGATAATACCAAAGTTGTGTAATGTGATGTTATATTTTATACTAATTTATAATATAAAATAAGAGTATTAAAATATCGTATCACAAGCTGATGCCAGTGAAATTACGATCCTAATTTTCTTAATTGTCTTTTTATGAATCTTCCCATTACAACTAATTAATTGAATCATGCCCTACATAGAATTTTAAAGGCCAAATTTCAATTAAGGAATGAATTAAATTAATTATTATTTAGGAATTAATACGCTTTGATCAAATAACCTATGCAACATGATGTGTAGAATGACAGTTGGCGATGTTGTATGCTTTTGGCAGGCTGTGTAGAGAAGCCATTAGGAATAAAAGAAATGCACGTATACCATACGTACCACTAATTGAAGCTAAATTTGCTCAGCTCTGACGTCAGATACATTTGCTTTGTTAACGGTTTTAGTGGCCAAGTTTTAAAAACTAATGGATCAATAAAAGTGCGATAAGGGTTCCAAACAGTCCAAGAGGAAATACTGAACTGCCGGCCACGGAAGCGACGATAAGCGGCGGGAATGTTTACATTGTTCTTATGTCTATATTTCAATGGTAGTATAACCGTAACACCTAAATACAACCATAAGGCTTAAATATGGATTAATTTAAGACGTGTTCTGGCTAACTTGAATATTTAAAAAGCGGCCAAGTGCGAGTCGGACTCGCCCATGAAGGGTTCCGTGATTTATGACGTATTAAAAAAACTACTTACTAGATCTCGTTCTAACCAATTGTCAGTGGAAGTTGCTCATCAATTAATCATGCTCTTATTTTAGAAGTTACAGGGGGGGGGACATTATACCACTTTGGAAGTGTCTCTTGCGCAAACTATTCAGTTTAGAAAAAAATGATTATTAGAAACCTCAATATCACCTATTTTATGAGCTTCAGTTCTAAGTATGGGGAACCCCAAAAATTTTTTGTGTGTGAAAATCATAATGTGGTTCACAGAATACATCTACTTACCAAGTTTCAACAGCATAGTTCTTATAGTTTCGGAAAAAAGTGGCTGTGACATACGGACGGACAGACAGACAGACGGACAGACGGACAGACAGACAGACAGACAGACAGACAGACAGACAAACAAACATGACGAATCATGCTAGCAGCATTGCTGAGTGGAGACCATTTCGGCTTTATATCTTTCATTATGTTGTTGTGTTGTTGTGTTGATGTTTTCGCCGAATAAATGTTTTTCTATTTCTATTTCTATTTCTATAATCTATAAGTGTTCCGTTTTTTGCCATTTGGCTTCGGAACCCCAGAATGTAGTATATATCAATTGTCTTCTCGTACAAAAATTCCAGTGAGAATTCAAGTACCTATTGTTGTTCTATGATTTTTTAAATTTATGGTTAAATATCGTTTTTTATTCAATATAAATTTAAGACTCCATTCCATTGAAATCCCCTAAACTTAGATTAAGAAACGTCAAATTCCGTTGTCTTAACCATTAAGCTGCCGAAATCGAGTTTAAGTGTCTTAGACACTTAAGTGTCTAAACTTGAAAAAGGATAATAATTTAGCAAAAATTACAATATATCACCACCATAGTCATAGTCCTAAGCATCTTTGCTTCTTAAACACCTACAAATGTGTATATATTAAACCTACTCTATAAATAGTGGATTTTCATACCACGCCGAGGTCGCACCTTATCTCGTGTACGAGACGATTTACGATCGTTCAAGATGGGATATGATGTGAAAGCGATCAGTATAGGTCTTAATCAAATAACCAGGTTAGTAGGTCATCATAAGTAAGGTGATTTATACATAGACGTGGTGGGACGTTTAATGTTCAAAAAGACCAATCATGTTTTAGAATAAACGACTCAGCTTTCTTGTAAAAATGTTAGGGCTGCTGTTGGTTTGCTGAGTCAAAGGTTTTTAAACATAATCAGTGGCTTATCTTATATCCCAATGCCTAAGGGAGAAGATAAGTAATTACAACAACACTTTGCAGAACGCCGTTAAGCTTCAACGCGTACTTTATTTCTAAAACTACAACGTGCTGAGAAAAAAGATCTACTAAAACCAATGACATATTATAGAAAGACACGTTATATCCATACTCAACGCGTTTTAAAAACGTGTCTTCGATAATTTTCTTCTTTTTTCGTTTCTTTTCGGCCAGTGCAGCTTTAGGTGACCTTTGACGTGCGGATATTACACATTAATTTGGAATATGACGATCATGTATGAACAAAATAAATGCATTTTAGTACTTCTATTTACGTTGAATGTACCTACAAATGAAATAAAGCATCAGTTATTCCTTTTTTTTTTTGTAGTATTAGGAACCGACATTTGGCTCAAGAATAGCTTTTTTGGAAACATTTTCAATAGAGCACGACATGTGTTACTCGGCCAAAAGTGCGCGCATGACTAATTGAAAGCAACCCAATTGGTTTGCTTTCTGGGTTTAAATTTTGAGCTTGAAAGACGCATCTTTGATTTTTAACATCATTGACTAAAACAATATTAAAACATTTTTCGCATTTTTCATTTCTCACCAAAACAAAGGTATCGCTCGAGGAATGCACGTACTTATAAAGAGTCGCATGAAAGGCTGTGGCCTGGTTTCGACGTCAAGGCCGGATTAAGCTACATTTATCTCGTAGGTATTCATATTTCTTTTAATACATTTCATTTCACATACAAATTATAAAGATTATATATAATATAAATCGTATAAAGATTTTCAACTGCCGTTACTTTCATTTGAAATAAACACGACTTATTGTCAGAAATGGTCCGATGTGTTTCGGACTCATGAAGTCCTTCCTTCTTCAGGGGTTGAGTGCGGTCGCGGTTTAACGACCAATCGACAAATTAATCCAAATATCGCGAGTGATGCCGTGTTTATTTCAAGTAATTCATAATGTCTCACGATAAACTGGATTCATGCATACTTGTCTTATTTGGTAAACAAGTTTCTAACAAAATGCACCTTTTTGGATACATTCTCATTACTTCTAACATTACTTAGCAGCAGGCCATTTCCCAAAAATTTCAAGGTGTGTCGTGAAACTGCATATAGTTAGGGAGCTGAGCATTTTGGTACATGATTTGTTCGTCTTTCATATTGATAGGGTTGAAAGTTTATGTCAATACAAATCGATTTGGTCCAGTAAATGAAAGTCGTATGTCCCTGCGTTTTTGAGTTACAACTTAAAAAAATCGTACATAAAAAAAATCTGCGACGTAGACGTCTGACATCTTTTTTTTCTATTTTGGGAGTCCTAGTGAATCGAATGGATGCAACGAGAACGACGAACAAATGATTTAGTATAGCTTTTTTCATTTACATTTTTGCTACTTCGTCCCGTTATAAAACAGAGCCCTGCACGGCTGCCTCTTCGATGTTCATCGTTTTGAAGATGATTCTGACCATCAGTCCAAGAGGTAGACAGGAACAAATGATTTAGGACACCTTTTTTTAAAAATTGTTTTAACGCTGTCAATTGAAAACGCAGCACTAACATGGTGGCGGAGTATTTCTCTGTGGTTCTTTACATTGTCATTAATCGAACAATTCAGGTCTGCCAAGCGAACATATCATATAGAAATTTTGGCACTCAGCTCCCTAGCTAATATACCAGAAAGCAAAAAGAACAAAAAGCGCCCTCTGCCCAACAAGTCGTGAACTATTGGTTGTTTATCTCAACTGGCCGTAGCTATGATTCACGACGCTCTGCGCCCTCGCAGAATATGTGCACCCCATAAATCAACGAGCATAACAAATGCTGGTGAAAAAATAGGTGAAGTCGTGATGAACGTAAAGGGTTCCGTTCTTGAAAATGTAAAGCCAATCAATCAATTTCAGAAGAAGAGTCAATCTATTAGGGAACAAGATGGATAACTGGTGGATGGATTACTAAAAGCAAAATAAAAATGACAGGGCCTATATTCGACATGGATCTAAGTGATACAGAAGCCGATCGTTACCATGATAACGAATGTTGCTTTGTTTTGTTACTTTCTATTCAATCTAAAAGACGCTAAGATAGAAAAAGTATAAGGAAGCGATAGACCATATCGCTTAGTCAATGTCTACTAGAATCCCAGATCGGATTAAAAAACATCTGACTTTCTAATCTTATATGATGCACTCGTACATAATGGGGAACATGCATGAAAATGAAAATGAGGTTTAAATAATATATTATGAAAGTAAATGTAAACAAAAGCATACTGCAGAAAAAAGCAGATCATTTTTACTGTTCATTTTTATTTGATTAAGGGTCATAACAGTGAAAATTTATATCGTTTTTTAGTTCTGATTTTAGTTTTTTGGACATCCTCATCAAACTTATGTCACGTTTTGTTTCTACGATGTCGGTCTTAAAACAATATTTTTGAAATAATTGCAGATTTCGTTAAAACGCCATACATTTTGTACAGTCTGACGACAGCTGTGACGTCATAGCTGTAGTCCATTTTGTATGGAGTGTTTTTGCGAGTGGTATGAACAATGACTTTTCAAAACTTCATAACTCATAAAATAAACATAATAATAATGTTTTGCGTACACGGATCGGTTTCTATTACTCAGCACTTTCCAATAAAAGATGAAAAAAAAATGATGCTGATGTTCCCTATTTCAATCATTGTTCCTTTAATGCAGTAATCGAGGCATTTATTTTCATAATGCTCTTTTCAATAAAACAACATCAATTTCCTGCTGCTAGTATCTAGTGCAGCTTTACCTACGTTGGGATTGTACATGATTTAAATTTTATACTAGCTTCCACCCGTGACTTGATTCCCGTGAAATTCCGTTATAGTTGATCCCTCGGGAAATTTATTCCCGGGTCTAAGCTATCTCCATTTCAAATTTCATCCCAATTCGTCCAGCTGTTCTAGCGTGATGGAGTAACAAACATACTAACTCTCACAAATTTTCGCATCTCTTCTTCTTTACACAGTATAAAACAAAGTCACTTTCCGCGTCTGTCTATATATCCGCTAACTCTACCTAAACCACACAACGGATTTTGATGCGGTTTTCACCAATGGATGACGTCGTTCATGTGGAAGTTTTATATGTACATAATATTCTAAATTCGTTTTAATATAGTAGAGAAAACTCAATGTTTTTCAATCAAGCCGTTAAAAAATTCAATTTTTATTCGCTTACACGGCTTACGCTGGCTAAATCTTAAGAGATATATCAAAATAATATAAGAAGTAGTTCTTTAAAAAGAGTGAAGAAAAGCCCGCGATGGCATAATAATATGTCTATCTTCTAAGGTTGACTCACAGTAACCATATCTTTAAAAATATTAATTAAAATGATTAGGTTATTTGCGAAGCTATTTTCTCCTATTCAGTATTAATCCTTATCGAAACCAATACTTTCTTTACCTTGGGCATTTGATGTAGATTAAAATTGTCCTGAAGAGGGCGCCGACCGTCCAGTGGCGCCCTCATCACTGTTATTGTGTTCTCTATTAAAGGAAAGTATTTTATTAAAATTGAAGCCGTATAAGTTGTTACGCAACTTAATACACAACGTATATGCTATGTAATATAGCTTTGCAAAGTATAACCATCATCTAATCAATTTAACAGAAAAAAGCGGCCACTATTTTCTATTAAATTGATTAGATGATGGTTATACTTTGCAAAGCTATATTACATAGCATATACGTTGTGTATTAAGTTGCGTAACAACTTATACGGCTTCAATTTTAATAAAATACTTTCCTTTAATAGAAAACACAATAACAGTGATGAGGGCGCCACTGGACGGTCGGCGCCCTCTGAACACTCACTGTTTTTGTATATTTCAAATTATATGATTATTTCTAAATTACACCCGTGCGAGGTTGCTAGTACTTAATATGAGTGTTATTTATTTTTAAGCAAGTCCTTTTATTGATTGCGTGTATTCAATTTCTAAATTTGCTGGCCACTGTTAATTGGAATAGATTTCGAACTCTCACTTCTAAATTCAAATTTACGCAATTGAGACAAAAGCCGATTTCGATTTATCAAATCGGCGTCTCAACTGGCCCTGTCTTTCTTCGGCTTAGTTTTTGTGCTGCATTTAAGGCGGAGTAGCCTGAAAGTGACGCAGACATCGCGTACAAAATCTCCTGGATCTCCAACGGGATAAACCTAGTTTTTAAAAAAATGTTCTAGCTAAAACCCGCTGATAATGTGCGCCTCTCGATAGTTTTAAGTCTTTTACAATTAACGTCTCACATTACATTGATAAGGATTATTTATTAATAAGCCACTCGCATTTCCCTGCTAGTCTTGTACTGTATATATAGTTTCATAGGTACGTATAGTAAAAACTAAAAGATAGGTTTAATTTATGTGATCGTTTATATAATTTCGTGCACGCTTTGCCCCTAAAATTGCAAAAGGCCTATTTTTGGTTCTGATTTTGGTTTAATTCCTGAGGTGTATGGTATTATTTCGGTCCGACGTTAGATGAATGCGTAAGCTTCAAATCTTTTACTGCGGTTCAATAAACTATGTAATATTAACTTTATCTTTAGTTATTAAAACAGTTTCAAAATTTCGACCTATGTTGCATACATATACATATTATCACGCCCGAAATCCCTAATGGGGTGGGCAGAGCCACAAGACTCCTTGTGGCCACGTTTGATTAATTAGTCCTAAGATGGTATGATGAACCGTATGGTGACAGGTGATCAGCCCATCGCCCATACAGATAGTCCACCATATTGGAGAGGACCCGTCCCTTAGTCGACTTTTACGACATGCCAGGAGGATAAGCATCTGCACGCATTCTATGCTATTTCTTCACTCCCAGTGCAGCAGAGGAGGACCTATGTTGCGCTTCCGTGAATCCGCAACTCAGTGGTTTTACAGAAAGTTTTACCTATGTGGTCCTTCAGCGGCCCTAACGTGCATGGCACAAAGATAAATTAGAACCGTTTATCTCTAAGTGCGTCTCTCTCACGCTAATGCCGACGAAATAGATAGTCATAGAGATAAACGGTTCTAATTTATCTTTGTCATTGGCATTACGTCAAATTAAAGAGTATTTATGCAAGTGGTTATAGCAGATACGAATTTAGAAAAACAAAACTTTATTAATATAATATCATAGACGTGAATGTTCATCTAACGCATCTTGACGAATTTGACATACAATTATAGTCCTAATGTTTGAGTTTTTCAGGTAGCAATACTGAACCCTAAAAAATCTTTAAATTACACATAGAGCGTCTGGCCTTGCACTAGCATATGTTTAGCTAGTACACGTATTCTAACAAGGTTTGTTTCCAATAAAGTTTTTACTCACCACATGGATTTAACCGTAAGACGAACTCAAAGGTAAACAGTGATTCGTTATTTTAAATAGTTTGTTTATTTAGATCGTTTATTCTCCTCATTCTTTATTATCTTCTTATTCACCAAATGATATGTAATAAATTTAACGATATTAATTCAAACTTAAATTACTACTAAAATAGCGGCTGCCCAAAAGTATATTCTAGTCAAACATAAGGTTTGACGTGTCTAATTTTAAAAATATCTCGTCGCCAGCGCCTATTATTTAAAACAGCAAATAGTCCCCTAGACATTGATGAAGCCATTTCGTGTTTCAGTTCAACTGCACTAAGAGATTGCAAACATTGTAGTTTAGTGGAAACCACTCCAGTACCGCCACAGATCTGAGTTCACATGACCGCGTTTCGGCACGCTGCCAAATGTACAAAGTTTTCCAAACTTAATTATCATAACTCCAACTTCAGCCAATTTCATTCGATACTGAAGCTTAATTTCATAATTAAGTTCTACTATTTTACTAGTCTTATTAGTGTTAAACCGCTATAAAGTACCGTCTAGTAGTCTCTCGACTTATCTCAAGTGGGCAAAGAATAAAACGTGAATTTATGTCTAGAACTTAATGTTTCAACTTCTGATGAGGCTAAGAAAAGTACCGGTGTTATTTAGTAATTGTGAGATACTAAAAATAATTTCAATGAAAATGATATCAGTTATTTTGCATATAGCCCACGCGGGCTCTTTTATGCCTGAATCTACCAGCGCTCCAAAAGATCCCAAGAAACTTAGCAGGAAGTCTTTTTCAATGTAATATTAACAATCCTGACTGCAATCTGCTGCACTGGGAGTGAAGAAATAGCATAGAATGCGTGCAGATGCTTATCATCCTGGCATGTCGTAAAAGTCGACTAAGGGACGGGTCCTCTCCAACATGGCGGACTAACTGTATGGGCGATGGGGTGATCACCTGTCATCATACGGTTCATCATACCATCTTAGGATTAATTAATCGAACGTGGCCATAAATAGTCTTGTGGCTCTGCCCACCCCATTAGAGATTTCGGGCGTGATGCTTTATGTTATTTAATTTTAGTATCAATGAGTTTTATATCGTGCGCAATTTATATGAGTAGGTATATAAATTACGCACGATATAAAACGATTATAATTTTGAAATTGTATTAAACTGATAAGTATAAAAAAACTCTACATCTATTGTTCTCCTCTGCCTTTTAAATCGCCACAAAAGACACGCAAACGCCGATCGGTCCGTTAACAATGGCGCGTGACGGACAGTGAAAATAGAACGTAACGTAAACACGGACAAAGCATCGCTCGCCGACGTGAGATTAACCAAAGCCGAGCTTTTGATATCGCGGTGCGTTCATTAGCAACTATTATACAATGAATGAAACATCGACGGAGATACTGAGAGAACTAGCGCACAAGTACAGGGACGTTGCGAAGATCGAGATTTGAACCAAATTCATAACAGGACGTATTTCCGTTGCGAACATTATAAATTATTTATTACATAATGAAAGAAACATCGCAGCTCCTCTGCTGCACTGGGAGTGAAGAAATAGCATAGAATGCGTGCAGATGCTTATCATTTTGGCATGTCGTAAAAGTCGACTAAGGGACGGGTCCTCTCCAACATGGTGGACTATCTGTATGGGCGATGGGCTGATCACCTGTCACCATACGGTTCATCATACCATCTTAGGACTAATTAATCGAACGTGGCCACAAGTAGTCTTGTGGCTCTGCCCACCCCGTTAGGGATTTCGGGCGTGATGCTATGTATGTATGTATGTATGTAAAGAAACATCGAAGGGTTTCCAAGAAATAAGAACCGTGTTGCTACGATCGACTATGTAATAATACCTATGAACATAGAAATGTATAGTAAGGATCTGCCCAACGCGAATTTCGTAACGCTCATTTTTTTGGTGACAAATCCTGAGTTTGACACCATCGCATACTCAGTCAATATTGCCGATATCGGACTTCTTATTGCATTGAAGAAGGGTCTATTATTGGTTGATCACATGATGATATGAAGTGTAACTGCTATGACCTTAACGATTATGATTAAAGCCAGAATGATGGCGATTGCCATCACATTATTTTAGGTAAATCCACTGGATGCCATTTAATTAAAAAAATTACAAATCATTCAATCAAATCTATGTTTCTTAACAAGTTATCGTAGGTATATATGGTTATCTACCACGTTTTCAACGAATGACTTTAATTAAATAGTTTTATACTATAACGGTAATTTAAACCCAATTTTACTATACAAATATAGTCTTAATACACGTTAGTATTCACAAGCTCTATTGTATCTGGGTGTAGTTTATAAATTCAACTAAAACGAGGAACTCTATGCATAACGGAACACCGGGAAGTTGCGTTAGTTTTTGTTCACCAAAACTAAACCGGCAACCGAATTGACATCAACTCCGCCACATGCGATAGATGAGTATCAGTATAGTTATGAAATATATCGATTTCCAGAAACATCAAATGCTCTTGTGTTAAAAACATTTCAGAGCGAACTTACTTAATATTCTAAAAAGTAGTTTCTCGACAAACATTGCATGTTATTAATGGGTATGGGAGAAAAGACACCGTGTTGTCTCGTTTTGCAATGGATTTTAAACCAGGAAAGGGGCCAGGTTTGGTTAACACTTTTCGATCTTATTTGTATTTATTGAAGGATGATCGTCGACTAGCGATACGGAATGAGCCAAAAATTGTTGCAAAAACCGGAATAGACCGGAGAGAGAAGTCTGCATGTGCAGCCTAAGATTAAAAAGATCGCTGATATAGTAAAATGACAGCTAAACCACTAGTGTCCTGCTTAGGCTGTGATGTTTACAATATTATTAATACACAGCAAGCTCAATTTTAAGACGATTATCTATAGAGTCCAGTTACTTCATGGGTAACCTGATTTCTGACGAGCTGCTTCATAGGCGAGTTACTTTTTAGGCTAGTTTTAATTTCATCGAGATGATTTTAGGACGAGTTGATGCTGTAGACCAGTTGCGTTTACGACCATCTAATACTAACCCCAAATATCAAAGTACATACTACAGAAACGAGTAAATTATATCACAAGATAATTGGTTTAAACTAGTAACTGCAATGTAAATTCCTAACATTTAACTTCAGCATGCATGTAACGCATAATTTAATCTATTGCGTTGCAATTTTGGCAGTGTTACAAGTACATTACAATACATATGGTCAATGTACACTTAGCATTCTCTAGGCATGATAGCAATTTGTAAAGAAACGATATACTGATACGGTAACAGTTAAAAATACGTGTCTTTGACATTAATTTATTCCTCTAAAGACATATTTATCATCATCATTTAAGCCGAAAGACGTCCACTGCTGGACATAGGCCTCCCCCAATGATCTCCACATATTAATCAAATATCATTTTCATCACAGTTGCTCGGAAAGGCTGTTATTATACGCAGGAGTACAGAGCAGCTGTAGCCTACTTACCTCCCAAGGGCAGTTATGGATTTTGTATGGGTTATAACTCCCGCTGACGGCGGGGCGAGCCGCAAGCCGGCGGAGCTGCCCCGCGCTGATCGCAACGTACTTACAGTTTATGAACACCCACCTGATGGTAATTCAAGATGTAAAATGGGAATAAAATTAATATATATATACCTTTTTTTGTCTAATTTTTATTTAATTTCCTCGCAAATGTGATGAAAAATATTGTGTATCACGGGCAGTAAGGGGATAACGAACTCGAGTCATAAAAGCCCTCGCCTATCGGCGTCGGGCTTCTAACAGACTCTCGTTAGTTATCCCCTTCTTACGGCCCTAGATGCACAATGTACTATAATATACCTAGACCTATAACGTCAAAATAGAAGGATGCTGTTCTATTATCATGACTTTGCTGTTCCAGTGTCGCTGCTTCACCCAAGCACTTTTTACTTTAATTTCACTGTAAATTATGGCACGAAACCTTTTGCTTTTGCTTTGCAAATGCTTTAAATTGTATTTGCCAAAAGTACTAGCTAGCTTTTGCCAAGGTTTCATTACAATTTACGAAAATCTATCAATACTATTGTACCACTCTTGACTCCTTATTTTTGCAAACACAAAAAAGGGCACAGTATGGAAAAGTAAACTTTACAGTTTAGTCTTATTTATATAACATTCTGCGTTGTTCTAGTTCAATGGTTAAGATCTATGCAGCCTTGTCTATCAGCATTCTACTGTAATATTGCCAAAAGTGGTAGTGGTAGTAATATGTGGTTAATTTATGAGAAATAAAGAGTTAACATTTAAATCAAAAGATCTATGTTACAAACGAATTCAAGTGTACGTTACCAAAATTATTTTCATATATTATTTTAATACAATCCTTAACGGAGAACTCGTCACGGAAACTTATCGCGTCCTGAAGAAAATAGTTTTATTTCTTTAAACACAACTGTTTAGCATTGGCAAGCTCAATCAATCAAATCATTGTGAGGATTGGTTATTGGATGGTTTGTTCAGCTTGGCAGAGGAAATGTAAGCAACTCGATTATGAGGTTAGCATTCACCTCGAATGATACGTTGGATATTCGAACGCTTGCAAATAAAGGGATATCAGAATAAACCTTGTATCTGTTTTTGACAACCGCCATGACATTGAATCTTTGTACATGTTCTCTTAAACTGAACATGATTAATCTATCAAAGGAGTTACGTGAAGTCAAATATCAGCGTGTCATTTTTATATTCAATGAGAGAATTTGAAAGTAAATTGAATACGTTATTCAGATTCCGTGTTAGCTTACCCATCCCGAGTGAAAATACAAGTCGATGACCATAAAATGTCCGGACGTCGGAGTGACATAAACAGTTAACTTATTTGTCTGTTTTATTAAATTGCCAATGATTGACCCATCACATGTGACATCTAAGGATTATGATTACACTACCCGGTCTATCACACATGCTCGAACGTAGGAATTTCTTAATAATACCGACATCTATACCCACAATCGATAGATACAGACGTAAGCAACAGACGGGCGTCTGGAAATCGGCAGACAGGTACCAAAATAACGCTTGCCTATTGTACTTTACTATACCTACGTGGATGTAATGTATACAGATATGCTTTGATCTGTTTCAGTGGGAGATCTGTGGTTAGAGTACGGTAGTGATAGGCTTTATGTAATGGAGTCACGCTGCTATAATCATTGCGTTAAGAGGACTGTAAAGCAACGACTAAAATCACCCTTTCCACCCCTTAAATGTTAACCGATTTTGACCAATTTTTGATAGGTACATACATACATACATTGCATCACGCCCGAAATCCCTAATGGGAAGGGCAGAGCCACAAGAATACTTGTGGCCACGTTCGATTAATTAGTCCTTAGATGGTATGATCAACCGTATGGTGACAGGTGATCAGCCCATCGCTCTTACAGATAGTCCACCATGTTGGAGAGGACCCGTCCCTTAGTCGACTTTTACGACATGCCAGGGTGATAAGCATCAACAAAGCAGCAGCAGCATCATCAGGTAGTCAGAACAAAATCTACGTCGACACGTTTTTTGAATATTGATTTAAGATCAACAAAGTCAAATAATCGCTGAAATTAGTTTTGTATGAGAATATTAAAACATCGATAAAACTGAATTTATTAATTATAGTGAAAAAACCAAAACGTATAGACGTACATTTTGTTCTCACTGACAACCTATCAAAAATTGTTCAACATAGGTTAACATTTAAGGGGTGGAGTTATCGCCTTTTTGTATGAAAAGTAGATTCACACTCCTCTTAATTATTACTCTACAGCAAGGCATAGGTTTTACTCTCTCATATAAAATATCGCGCAGCGTGAGTCTTTACCACAACCTGGCCACGACGTACTAAAATTTCAGTCATAGTTCACCATACAATCAGAAATTTGAATATGTACAAACCTGTACTCAAACGTGCACATAGGGTCGCCAATGATGTCAGAGTCATAGGGTCAAATTATTAAATTCTAAAGACCATTTAATAATCTGGTGGCAATAAATAGATACTTTTGATAGGGTATGAAAGAAGCAAACATCAAATTGTTCTAAGTCATTATTGTCTAAAAAAAATATTTATGTAGCTTAGGTTAACGTACGTAGTCAAGTCAAACAACTAGATAACCAAGCTCGGTATACTAACAAAGCCGCAGCTTGCATCTCCTAACAACTGTTGCTCTGCACTTTGCAATCTAGTTACGACACTCGAATCAAGTGCATTTTATACAAAGGTCGCCGACTAAATTGATAATATCGATGAATAGTTTGTACTGTAAACATAAATTTAAAAATCACTTTTTAACATCTGCGCCTCTATTCAGGAACGTTCAAGCGATATTGTACCGACGCGCTAGCGAGATTCTCATCCCACTCTTAAGCGTAATAGTGGGATGCGAATCTCGCTCCCGAGTCGCAACAATATCGCTTGGACGTTTCAAAATAGAGGCCCTGGTAGACTCACAATTATTGTAGGTATTTTATTTTATCATCACTATCATTTTCAAGACTATGATACTAGGATACTGATGAAAATGGACATAAAATAGTAGTTTATGCAACGGTTGCATAATGATAGGCCTTAAAACACTAGTGCGTTTTTCATGAAACGAGCTTTAGCGAGTTTCATAATAAGATCGCACGAGTGTTTAAGGCCAAATTATGCAGAGTTGCATACATAACTTTATCTACACACATATTATAAATCCTCCATGATGGGTTCAGAAACAATATTTTCTGGCAACAAGTTATTTGTTGCAATCGTGGCTGCATATTTCCGATATCCGGCGCATTTTCACATCACACACACTTCGAGAAGACTACTATTCATATTTTCAACTAAAATGTAAATTACAAACAACTTTTTCTATTCAATTCAACAACAATTCTACTTTCGTTCAGCAAAACACCAACATAATGGCGGCAATTCGATCCTCCGCCAAGACCATTTTTTTTTTAATCATAGACAAAGGGAATGAAGTCGCTATTCTCATGTCACTCGAGATCAAAGTTGCGCAGTTTATATTAAAAAAACATGCTGAATTGACGTTTCGTATCAATAAATGTTTTAATATCTATGGGTACTAGAATAGACACCCACTTGAGTTTTGACAGCTGTTCCAAATTTAATCTCATTTCTATACTAAAAACGATACGGTTTTATGATATGGGTGTAGATAAATATATTTATTTAAAATTGTAAAAAACAATTCAGAAATATTAGAGCAATCATGGGTTTACCCAGAAACGTAAAATTAATTAATTTAGTTTTGTCAACTGGAATCGTTAACCATCAGACGAGATTAAAGGCGTCGTCATCCAATAATTCAAAGATGAAAGCAAAGATGAGCTCTTTGAAACAGAAAATTTAATAACATTTTAATTTTGTTTCTGCTTATTGTTAATTTTATTGTTCTACCGATGACAGACTTTTATCTGGGAAAGAAGACATTTTATTTAAATGATTTATAGAAAACCCAACTGACATAAATTAATTATATTAGAAATTATTTATTTAAACTGTTATACTAAACCAAATTTCGTAAACTGAATCCAAAATGAGTACCAACCTTAATTTCAATGTTCATTTAACCGATAGGCGATTTGACTTAAATACAAGGTTAAGACGTAGGAACATTATTGTTAAGTACTCGGGGTGGGTACTGATAGAATTGGCCAAATAAAAACCGATGATTCAGAGCTCCTCTCCTCTGCTGCACTGGGAGTGAAGAAATAGCATAGAATGCGTGGAGATGCTATCATCCTGGCATGTCATAAAAGTCGACTAAGGGAGGGTCCTCTCCAACATGGTGGACTATCTGTATGGGCGATGGGCTGATCACCTGTCACCATACGGTTCATCATACCATCTTGGGACTAATTAATCGAACGTGGCCACAAGTAGTCTTGTGGCTCTGCCCACCCGCTTAGGGATTTCGGGCGTGATGCTATGTATGTATGTATGATTCAGAGCTAGACTTTATTAGCACACTCCAATTGACAAACTTGACTGTGAGCACCAACACTTTAACAATATTCACATTGGTCTCGTAGTCAACTTAAGAATGTGGCCGTGAAATGACTCCCCTAAAATGACCGCACTACACGCTTCTGGAAGATTCTAGTATTACTGTCTAATATTACTGTAATGGAAGGTTCCCGGTGTTACTATGTCTTTCTAATCGCACTATTTCTGTCACAAAGTTCTGGAAGATTCTCAGCACTACTATCTCTTGCTAATCGTGCTATCTCATTCACTCTTACTAAACGGTACTTAGGGGTCTTGAAAACGCCTCAAAATGGGTTTTCAGTTTATGGTCTTATCCGATAGGGGGTAGCCTGAAATGGACTGAAAACATGATTCAGGCGGCTGAAAATAAAGGCAACTTGGTTGAAATTTCGATTTTCTACTCGTAATATGTGATAGAAATATTGTGGCGAGATTGCCGCCACAAGCTCCCTCCGAAACGCCCTGAAATGATATTAAATGATAAACGCTTCCAAAGCACGAAAGATCCAGACTGAAGTTCAGACACCTGAATTTACCAGCGTAACATTATTTATGCTTATAGCTAATATTTAATTTTACTCGACTCGCATTAGAATCCAATTCTAATATATATTTACTTTTTAATTTATCATTTGGTTGTTTGTGGGTATCGTTAATAATAATATCATACTTAACGGTCAATTCTAGGATTCCAGGACATGTCGACTATTAACGCGTTTAGCCCGATAGCAGACGGGGTAATTTCAATGTAACTTACATTATTTTAAAAACTGAAGAAGTTAGCTTTGCTAGGCTAACTCATATTGCTTTGCGAATAAAAGATTTCTTATCAACTGTAAGCTGTAGCATTGTTCAATAAAACGGTAACAGAGTTATCGGCCGTCAGCGACTGGTACGGTGTAAATAAAAGTATCGCTACACAATAAGCACACAACTATGAATAAAATATCAGCACTCTACTTAGACGGCAGAAACTGGCTGCTTGGGAATATGGCGTTCTGGTACTTGGGATTTATCAGTTTTAGTGTTGGGCAGGACATGAAATTAAAACGAGTTTGAGGGAGTAACTCTTTTTACAAAACGAGGTGGTACAATGTCCTACCTCAAATGAGGCGAGGTACTACGCGGAGCTCACGGCTCGCTCTCCTGTCAGCGTGTCACACTGTACGGAACGGACGACACTACCTTGTCACACTCACATTCTGAGTTACTCGCTATGTTGTCTATGCTACGCTATCATTTCTTTCGCCCCACTCGCATGATTCGCTCGGTTCGTCCCTATCAGTGGGACATGAACATTGAAGTGGGACATTTTTACGAAGTGAGGTGTTGTGACAATCTAACAAAGTGAGTGTGATATTTGAGGAGCCTCATGTATGAGTAACTCAACACTAATCAGTTTAATATTAGGAGGATCTAAGAGCTGGTCCAGATGAAGTGATTTACGCGCGAGTCGAGTCGCGCGCTTCGAATCACGCGATCGTGAGATACTAGAAGTTTATAGGCAAATTCCGTCCACATTGCGCGAGCGGCAAATCGCGCAACTGCATGTGGACGGAATGTATGAACCTCTAGTATGTCACGATCGTACGATTCAAAATGCGCAACTCGACTCGCGCGAAAATCGCTTAATCTGGACCAGTTCTTCGATCCTCCTAAGCTATGTATTTTACTCCATCTTGAAGCACTTCCATACATAATTATAATCAAGTCTTTTTAATTAACTATAGTTGAGTTTCATTTGTAATAAGGTTTATATAGATTATGTTGTATCTTAAGTAATATAATAATATAATTTATACATACAAAACAGTACCGTGACTCACTTATAGACAACGCACAGCCTAAACAGGTGGTCTTAGAGGTTTTAAATTTGCAGGAGATATTCTTTGAGTAGTAAGGTGCACAATTGAGGGATTTTTTGAAATATCATCCCTAAAGGGGTGAAAAAGGGTGATAAAGTGTGTATGCTGATAAAATACTGCGGGTGAAGCTGTGGCGGGTCCACTAGTAAACTATATACATTGACTATTATTAGGATTCATGATCGAAAACTATGTTTCTACTATCTTTATTTTGTATGTAAATGTCGAATCAGCGTTTTAAATAAACTCATTAAAAATCACATATTTCTGATCGATTTCATTAATATTTTTTTGAGTGAAATACGAATAGTTTACCTTAATCATACGTAAAAAGAATGTAGAAACACAATGTAGAATGTAGTCAAAAAACCGATTCGTATTATGTATGGAATTGCTTCGTCACGCAGTTTTCTTTATTATCTCAGTATATTATCGCCTACCGCCAGGACTATGTAAGTTAAAATACATCAAATAAATAGTCAACACACCTACTGCAAAATTCTACATTCTCTCTTGACAACTTCAAAGCGTGTTACGATCGAACTTCATGCATGACAAGTATTGATTACTAGTGGAAACTTAAGTACTCATATTCGTTCATTTGTCATCCGAATGATTGGTTCATTAATGTTTGGTTCTAACGCTCATTTGGCTTATGGCAGAGAGGCCTAATTAATATTTGAATCTGAATTTGGATTCGAGTGCTATCCTAATGAAATTGCTGGGCATAGTTGATAATGCAAATGGACACGAGTTTAGTTTTAGTACTGATTCATAGTGCTTAGGAATAGTTCCATGTTTCAGTTTAAGCCTGTTTTAGACAAATTCTCACACCATGAAATATAAATCGTAAATGTTATTCCATATCTAAGTCTATTCTAACTCTAAATGTATGAAACTCAATCTTATTTTCTGACATCTTATGTACTACATTTATAAACATATATACACCAAATAAATACATTTCATATCATTTCACGAAAAGCTGTTTCAGAGTGAGATGCTCGTGACATAACATAATGGAATTTGTCTTGGTCTTTAGGTTCACCGTTTCCTTAGTTTATTTTATGAAATAAAATAAATAAACAAAACCGAAGAGTCAAAAGGATTATTCCTCTATTTTCTTTTAAGAGGACTGTGAACCAACGGCAAAATTCACCGTTTTCATACAAAAGGCAATAACGATTTCCACCCCTTAAATGTAAACTGATTTTGACCAATTTTTGATAGGTTGTCAGTCAGAACAAAATCTAGGTCTATACATTTTTTGAATTTTGATTTAAGATCAAGAAAGTCAAATAATGCCGAAATTAGTTTTGTATGAGAATACTGAAACCATAATAAAACTGAATTTATTGATTATATTGAAGAAATCAAAACTTATACACTTAGATAATTGTTCTAAATGACAAACTATCAAAAAACAGTGAACATCGGTTAACATTTAAGGGGTGGAAATCTTTATCGCCTTTTGTATGAAAAGCCGTAGGTTCACACAATCTTAATAAAAAATCTAGTCTCCATGGTCGTTAGGTTTAATATTTTAAAATTTAACGCACTCGATCTACTTGATATTCTGGTTTAACGTGGGTGTTCTATCAATGATATTCGGCTGTCAACCAACGAACACAAATTCATCGGCTAACGTTTATATTTAATGTAATTGTCGGTCGGCCTTGTTGTTATAGATAACATCTAACGGACTACGATAAAATAATCAGTATATTAATGTCATGAAACTTGGGGTACTACTACTCATGATACTACAAAGTATAAAATTGAAACTTCAGAGGCTCCATCTCCGTTTAACAACTCTATGACTCGCGATTGTGAGGAAATATTAGTCAGTTTGTTTGAGTTTCGTTTTTCTAGAGTACAGGGAATAAACCTGTTTGTAGAAGTTGCCTGAACGAGGTATGACCTGAAATTTTGACGTTTAAAGGTCACCGATTCTAAATCTTCGGTTAATACGACCTCGATAAAGTTAACACGGAAGCTACGACAGAAATAGATAAGACACGTAACGTTGAGTTAGGTCGTTGTTTAAAATTAACACGATCTCTATCTCAAGTCCAAGATCGAGCTTAGATAGATTTAGGGTAGATTTAATTTTGATATTTGAAGTTGAAGGCGGTATCGCAAAAGATGTTTTTTAAAGCTAAAGTTTATAAAAGAAAGCAAGTTAGGAGTTTATTTCATTTAACTCATTTTTATTTTATTGCCACTGGAAATATACAGCATACATAATACAAACTGTTTAAATAATATACTTTTCATCACACTTGATCGGAAAGGGTGTTATTATACGCAGGCGTATAGAGCAGCTATAGCCGATTTAACTCCTCTACGGGCCCCGCCGTCAGCGGGCGTTATAAACCGTACAAAATCCATAACTCCCCAGGGAGTTATGGATTTTGTATGGTTTCGAACTCCCGCGGGCAGTTAAGTGCGCCAGGTCGGCGGAGCTGCTCGGGAGCCGCAAGCCGGCGGAGCTGCCCCGCGCTGATGGTAATTCACGGTGTACAATAGGAATAAAATTAATATATGTACTTTTTTTTGTCTAATTTTTATTTTATTTCCTCGCATATGTGATGAAAAACTTTGTGTGTATCACGGGCAGTAAGGGGATAACAAACTCGAGTCATAAAAGCCCTCGCCTGTCGGCGTCGGGCTTTTAACAGACTCTCGTTAGTTATCCCCTTCTTACGGCCCTAGATGCACAATGTACTATAGTTTATAAGCCAAAATATTAACATGGCTCTTCTTTCAAATGGTTTGTCCTGCTTATGGACGATATCTATTCTTGAGATGATTTATAGTGAATATAAGTAAATGCTTAAAAACTGATTAAAACTTTTTGTTGATAAATACATAGCAGAGAGAGGCATAGGATCTAGGGAATGTACAAGGTTTGAGCTAGAAATATTCGGAACTATTCGGAATCCAGCAACACAAAAAGATTACTAATATACAAAATGTCTTGCTAAGAGTTACATCCATCGCGCAAGTTTATGAGTTACTTTAACTATAACTTTTCAAGAAGTACTTTGGGTACCAGTAAACCTAAATGTTCATGTGGTCTAAATATCTACAAAATTTAACCTGAGAAGGTGCGTATTTCCGTCATTCACCTCCGTAATTGTATAAGTTTTAGCTCATTGTAAATGTTCGGTTCTATGGCTTCCTTTTATTATAAACCTACATTCGTGAAGGCGCAGTAAGAAGAGATGGGCCAAATATCCGATTCGAGTCTTGGTCGAACTTGAGATTTTACAAGATTGTTTAGTTTCACAAATTGCGCCACTCCCTCCCCCCCCCCCCCACACGAAATCCTGTATGTGCCTGTTAAGTTGTATAAAGATCCGTCAGATCCGTAACGGTATTTGAACCGATGATTTTACTGATGGATTTTTATAAGATCCTACTAACAGAACTAGGTTACCTACTTCGACATGACGGATACGAGCGTGCTGTTGAAAATCGTAAAAATATTTTAAATTTAAGTATCCTTGTAAATTTTACCGTCTAACAGACATCACGGTCATTCCAGTTAAGATTTACTGTTACTTATATATCTTGGTCTCGTGAACATAAACAGGTACTTTCAGGGGAGACTGTCCAATTAAAGTGAAATTGCAAATATCCTTCGAAATTTAATCTAAAACTTGGGTCCAATTCGGTGTTCGAAACGGTTCGAAAGGGTCGAAACGGTGTTCGCTAAATTTAAAATAAGAAACGTCAACCTCGATTTTATATAGCTCCAAGGTTCAAAATCGAGTCTGACTGTTCTTATTTCAAATTTAGCGACTTCTAAATTGAGCGAAAACACGTTCGAATTGGCCCCACGTATAGCTTGTTTAAAAAGTCAACATAAAAGTTTTAATTACGTACAAACAAAAGTGCATGCACTTGGTGTTTGGAAAGAAGATAGAAATTCGAATTTCTCCAGTTTCAACTTGAGCGGCCTTCCGCGTCACTAGCCGTAACGTTAATTGCCATACCTTTACGGTGTTTGCCAAAAGCACTCAGTTTAACGAGGCAACTCGTTTTGTCCATTGGCACGAGTGGAGTTTTTGCCAGTTCATGCCCGTCTTCTGGCAAAGCACCTATAGGTTTTTTATGATCGTTTTTGGCGTTCTGTTTTAGCCCTTACGAAGTGTGTTACTGAGTCTATTAGGACGGGAGCTTATTCAGATGTCCGAAACCCTTTTATTGATAATCGTTGTCGATTACTTTTATAGCTTTATTAGTGGAGGGTTCCCTATGAACTCAGTACCGGGTTGATGTTAGCGGTTGATGGCGGATAGTTTAGCATGAATTGGGCTTTTTTGTAGTATTGTTGGTACTTCCTGTTAAGTACCTAATGTCCTAAGCAGCTAAGCACAAACATACCTACTATCACATTCACTATTTTGCTCTTTACCGTCTTATTGTTGGGTTCATTTTACATCTTCGAACGTTGGTTTCAAGATTTTTTCGAAGGTAGTGTTAAAGTGCAAAATTGAGATATGTATGTATCAGATAGCTGGGTCTGGGCCTCTGATAGTCCCATGCTGATAGAGCCCCGTACAAGCGCGCCCCGTTTTCGCTGTAGAATTAGCAATATTAAAAAATATAGAAATTATGCGGATAAATATAAGGCAGCGTACATTAGTTACTAATTTGCTATTGGATGTATTAAGTATTTAAAAAGTGTACCAAATGAGAAAGTACATAAAATGCTAATAAATCTTATTTTCATATTAGGAGATTTTGTAAAAAAAATAACGAAATCCTGTATAGCCACTAGATAAATTAGCATGTAAAAATCGATCAAATTCGCCTCGTTGTCGTCAGGGCACCCTCAAGAGCGAGTTTAATTTTGTTTCTTGAATAAACGTCCAGCCCTTCATATGCGAGTTCAAAAGTATAAGAGAGAAAAAAACTGTGGCTATTTAGAAAGTTTTAATGGAAGTTTCAAGTATTTTGAATGAATTACATTCCGCAGTATTTATGGGAATAATTATTAAAGGTTTTCTTTCGTTTGGATATTGTTCAGATAAATTTTGTAAAATTTGCATAGGTATATAAGCATATAGGAACACTGACTGTTTACTTACTTATTATTACAATATTTACTAAAATTCCTATTCCTAGTCCGCAAAAACAAAGTAACTCTACATATAATGACTGAATGACTGCATAGTGAATTGTAGTAGAACTCAACGGCTTACAGTGCAAATCCTTTCTCATCCATTTTCGGCAAACAGTCAGGAAATTTTCTAGCTTCCAACACTTTAGTGTAAACGCGGTGAACGTTTATGTCCGAAATTATTTTTATACAGTTCACATCGATTGTTAGAAGGTTTTGAAAAACGCTTGTAAGTTAATTATAAATTTACGATCTTTATTCTGTGAACAGACGAACTGAAACTTAGTCCTGTCATCAAAATGAATTTATTAATATAAAATGTTTATAGGTACGTACACGTGTAGTCCATAATTCATTTCCATCGTGTTTTATCGGAAAAGTTCGTATTATCGTGCTCTCTCAATTAGCTTCAGCAGGCCCCCAATTCTCGGTGCATTCGAGATAATCTCACAATCGAGATTAAACGTCAGGGTATACAGTCATTGGACACAACTGTATGAATCTGACGTTTAATCTCGCAATCGACATTGTCTCGAATGCATCGAGAATTGGGGGCCAATATCCATCATACTAGGCTGTCATTTTTCATTTTGACATTAGTCAGTAAATAATAAAGTTTCATATGAATGAATATAAACATGTCACTCATTTAATTCGATAATTAATTGACACTTCGGGTCCCGACGTCTTCCGATTGAGATCCGAGTTTTACCGATGGAAACATATTATTCACTATATCTGTAACAATGGAATAAAGGTAGGATCGTCATAATTATTCAGAGTTATGACTCAGCAAAAACACTCTTATGATGAAACAGTTAAAAACAACTTGTGGCTTCAACCACAATGCTCCCACATGATACTCCCGACAGCTATACAGCTAGCCAGTTAATATGAAACGTAAACATCATCTTTTTAGAAGCCTAAATATAAAGCGGTAAATTCATTTGTAAACAAAGGTTCCCGTGAAACAAAAGAAATTCTCCAAAGAGTGTATTCCCCGAACAAAACAGGACATAATGGAATACTTGCGGCGACAATCGATTTGAGAGACAAATGGCGCGACTATTGCCTTGTCGTCTTGGCGCTTCGGGCTCCTTGTTATTTACAAGAAATATTTACAATTTCTCGATAAACAGAATATGTATTCAAATATGTATTAAGTTTCTAGTATGCTCTACTTTACAATGACAAGTAAATACAATCGGCAGATGACCTAAAAGAAAACATTACGTTTATAGTATCATAAAAGATGTTATTTCACGCACTATTAACCTCGAAGACAGACAGGTTGGCACCTAAATCTGAACAGTTTTTCTTTGATATGGATGTGCTATCATTTCTTCTATATTTCCTTTGCAAAAATTGACAAGGGCTTTATGAAATTTCTTTACATCAAAATATGAATAAGAAAGCTTTCCTTTGTTGTGCATGTTGAAGATTATTTCTACATATTTTACAGGGCTCCAAGAAAACTTTATAATAATTTTATCTTCGAAACTAAATTAACATTTTAATTTTTCTCTAATGCTGTTCCATTTTGTTACATCTCATGCACTTAAAAGCATAAGTTAAATGGCTAAATTAACAAATGGATATGAATTACTAATTTATACAAGTTAAATTAAAATTTCGTAACATACCATAAAAGTTTCGTAAGTGAGATTAGGAACCAATTCTACGCAGAGTACATCGCTGGAAAATTTCTACATTCACTAATAAAATCCATGCAATCTTTCACCAGATAATTTTAAAAATATGAATATCGTGTTCCTAGTTTCTTTAATCTAGGTCTAAATCTTTCCGCGTTCCGTTTCAACAAATAAATTCAGAAGAATAATGGTTTTGTGAACAAGAATGGTGCGCGGCGCCCACTCTTGCATGCCATATTCTGTCGTCATTTCACTTTTGAGATTCATTTTTCATCGCCGGCTGTCTCAAGCCCCACTGTCCCAAAGGTTTATTTTTCCATGCAATTGTATAGAACAGCATTCTGTTCCGTTTAATTGCAAGCTTAATCGATTCAGCATCGCAGCAACCTAAATTTCCCTATTTTATTTCGAAATTGATAGGGATAGACCAACATTAATGCTTATTTGAACGTTGGAGGTAAATCTGAATATAAAGAAAATCTAATAGTATTATAATAAATCTAGGTCGTCTAAAACATTTTGCGGCTAGGGATAATGCCTTTTTAATTTTTCCTCAGAGAGATGAAATTCGCCAGAAAAGGGTATAATGCGATGCCCAGAGGTTAGCTCGAAATGAGTGAAGAAATGATGATAAATTAGCCGCATGGCTCTGACATACGGCGAGGTCAAATGCGAAACATTACGGGAAAATAAAAATTCTATATCATTATTAAACGGGCAATGGTTGTAAATATATACAAATATATATGTCTATGTTTTGGTTATGTATACTTTGGTGATAGAAATAAATACCATTTATTTACCTTTGAGTTCCCCGAAAACGGCACGAACAAAATGGATTGATGTTTTTAGGTAGATAATGGGTCCAAATTAAACGGTTTCTTCTTAATTAAAAATTTCCTAAACTTAAAATAAGAAACGTCAAATCCAATTTTTTATACACAGAGCTGTAAAAACCAAGTTTGATATTTTGATTTTAGTTGGGTTAGTTTAGGATTTTAACTTTTAAGTTAGCGATCACGCTTTCGAATTGACCCCAATTTATGAATTCTAGGTATATATTGGATATTTTATTTGAAGTTTCTTTTTTTGCTTTTTAATGGTAAAATAAAATAGTACCGAGACTCGTTGAATTAAAAGAATAACTTATTTAAGTACTATCCATTTTTTTTGGTAAAGAGAAATGGATTTACTTTCATTTAGAATGACATGTCATGATAGATGACACCAGTATCTCAGTATTATTCAATCGAAAGGAGAAAATAATAATTTTCAGATAATAACCATGCTGTAACAATATTCAGGAAAAATAACTCAAGCCCATCCTAACCTCTTAAAGTTGCAAACAAAAAACTTCCGCCGAAAGAAATGCTAATATCCCTTCAGGGCGTATTGCAGGATCCATCAAAATACATTTTTATGGCGCTGAAGTTCGCTACAAATTCGTGCCCGAAACTGTAGGAAATGAGATATGCATAAAAGATAACCGGGAATAAACAGGCAAACATATGGAGTGCTGGGTTACGGCCGGCCGGAGCTGAAGGTTTATTGGGCTGGGAATCCTTATCCCTTTTTACGCTATCTTGTAAATCTGAGGGATTAAACCGGGGAAATATTACGGCAATAAGACCGAACATTCGAGTTTCAGTCCGTCATTAATATTGTTTTACAGTGCATCTTTCCTGTTTAGGTGTGATGAATAATTTTGTTGATCGAAACATATTTTTAAGCCTTTTAGGTGAAATGTTTTTACACATTTCGTGGTTACTTTTAGTGGATTTCACCATTTGGAAAAAGGAAACAAACTAAGAACGAAGCTGACATGAAATTATCCCTAATAGTAGGGTTAACCCTACTAATATTAGAAATTTGAAATTGTGATTGTTGGCTTGTTTATGCATAGATTTAGTTTCCGAAATGAACAACAAAAAAGCTAGTAAAAAATATAATCCTGCATTTTCCAAAGCTTGAGCAAGAATAATAATTACCAACATAGAACCAAACTTAAACTTAAAAATCAGCATTTTCACTTCATCGATTAGATCCAAATAGTACATTTTTTAAACATTAAATTAAAGACGTTTAAAAACAACTACCTATATTCGAACTGACGTGGCTTCCTTATCCAAACAAAGAGCGTGAAATTAAACTCCAAAAAATATTTGCTGAATTTAAACAGATTTCCATTGTACGCTGATTGCAGCGTCGATCGATGTGAAAACAGGTTAAATCAGATGAACAACATTTAATGATGACAGACCAGCGCCTCTATTCGGGAACGTTAATTGATGTTGAAGCAACTCGTAACCGAGATTTCTCATCCCACTCCTCCGCACGACACGTAATGCGTAAGAGCGAGATAAGAAATCTTGCTCGCAAATCGCTACAGAATCACTTAGCGTTCCCGAATAGAGGCGCTGAAGTTTATACTTGTAACTTATGGAAAAAAAGAATAATAAGCTATTGTTACAGAGCTTTGAAGCAAAGGCCTGATACGATAGTTGTTTCTTTAATAAAACGTATAACTTGTGACGGATGTCCTCCTCTGCTGCACTGGGAGTGAAGAAATAGCATAGAATGCGTGCAGATGCTTATCATCCTGGCATGTCGTAAAAGTCGACTAAGGGACGGGCCCTCTCCAACATGGTGGACTATCCGTATGGGCGATGGGCCGATCACCTGTCACCATACGGTTCATCATACATCTTAGGACTAATTAATTGAACGTGGCCACAAGTAGTCTTGTGGCTCTGCCCACCCCATTAGGGATTTCGGGCGTGATGCTTTGTATGTATGTATGTGACGGATAGTTTCCGCGGAGCTAAATGAGCTATATAAATCGAATAGTTTTTATTCTTGAACACATAATAGTAGTTTATGCAACGGTTGCATAATGATAGGCCTTAAAACACTAGTGCGGTTTTCATGAAACGAGCCGACAGGCGAGTTTCATAATAAGATAGCACGTTAGTTTTAAGGCCAAATTATGCAGAGTTGCATACATAACTTTATCTACACACATATTATAAATCCTCCATGATGGGTTCAGAAACAATAATTTCTGGCAACAAGTTATTTGTTGCAATCGTGGCTGCATATTTCCGATATCCGGCGCATTTTCACATCACACACACTCTAAGACTACTTACTATTCATATTTTCAACTAAAATGTAAATTACAAACAACTTTTTCTATTCAATTCAACAACAATTCTACTTTCGTTCAGCAAAACGTCAACATGGCGGCAAATACGGTCTTCCGTCAAGACCATTTTTTTTTAAATCATAGACAAACGGATGAAGTCTCTGTTCTCACGTCACTCGTGATCAAATATTGTGCAGTTTATATTAAAAAAATATACTGAATTGACGTTTCGTATCAATAACTTTTTAATATCTATGGATACTAGAATAGAGACCCACTTGAGTTTTGACAGCTGTTCCAAATTTAATCTCATTTCTTTACTAAAAACGATAAAGAAGTCATGTTATTTCTTTATCGCAGCACTGGTTTTTCCTCATTGGTTGTCAAACTGGTGGTCATTTCATACGGTTTTTGATTAACCAATGGAGGTTTTATGATATGGGTGTAGATAAAGCACTTTAACTGTTTCTCGCAAGTATAACTTCATTTTTCTCATCTATAATTACTTTAATTTTAATTTCGAAATGCCGTCGTATTAGTTTTATCTTATTAGCGCGGCATTCCAGCTACGACATTATTAAAAATAAGAAATAAAACATATTATCAATGTACAAAGCAAAGCACTTCAGAAGTATACAAGTAATTACAATCGTCGAGTTCAACGTAAGCTCTTAATTGCTCCCGTAAACCTGTTTGTGTCCAAAATCGCCGAACTTCCGTTCGCTAACGGCCTGCATTCTTTCAGGAACTTCTTTTCATCTCTCCCAAAGTGCTCTGCTTTATTCCACCTGAACGTTTTGTTTTGACGTTCATTTTTGAGCTGGTTAATGATCTGCGCTAAGTTGCATGCTGTTTGAGTTTTTTTTTAACCAAATGTTAAGAAAAATTTCACAATAGTACCTACTCATCAACTCTTGCCTTTTGGCCTTCAGTTGTATGGTATTTCAATTCAAAAAAAGATTCATAAAAATTCGAACAGATTTATTTAAACACCATGCCAATTGTACACCAAACTTATATTCATAAATTTTTCACGGAAATTATTAATCACACTCAATTTTGTCCTTTTTTTTGTTTGTTTACTTTTATAAGAGTTACCCATTGACCATGGAGACCATGGGCCTCATTCGGGAACGCTAAGTGATTCTGTAGCGACTCGTAAGCCAGATTTCTCATTCCACTCTTCCGCACGACGCCAAATGCGTAAGAGCAAGATGAGAGATCTGGCTTACGAGTCGCTACAGAATCACTTAGCGTTCCCGAATGAGGCGCCATTTCAATCTGCCAATAAATCCGAATCAAGTTTCAGTCTGATGCGAGCTTTAGCCTCTGCACTGTTTCTGCTGACAAGAGCCAATGACCTTGAGTGATCGGTCACTGTCTGTTTGCACCGGAGTGAACGGGAAGCACTGTGCGGTTTTTAGTATGGGAAAAATCAAAAACGGATGAATTATATAAGTAAATACACTACACGTAAAATATAAATGAGTCATTTTTTTAGTATGGGCGTGATGTTATAGTGTTATTAATTAAAGACCCCTACGTTAAAAAAATTAAGACATAAAACTATTTAAAGAGGATTTCAGACGTAACTTCACGATTTTTTTCTATCGTATCGATTTCATCAAATCGTGTTTTAGTAATAGTAATTTTTGCAATAATATAATGAATATGAACGTAATTTTTTTTTCGTTTTGCCAAATTAAATAGATTTTGTTAAAAATCTGTGTAAGTAAAGCCGATTTAGGTCTTTTTAGCGCCTTGGAATTAAGAGCTCATAATACGACCTCTGTGCTGATTTCGGTTTTTATTGGAACACGAGATGTACCTCATAATATTTAAAATAGATTCCTTGAGTTTGAGGCGGTTGACAGGCACTTGACCAATGTCAATTAAAAAGCGTCTCGCCATTACTAGGCCAGCTAAGAAAGAGCTTCCTTACACTTCTTTTACTGTTACTCAATTTAAAATGACTCGATTTAAGGCGCTAAAACGACCTAAATCGGCGGACAGTGTTCTATAACCAATATTTTTTTATTCTGTTAAGTTCTGTTTATTGCTGTCTGAAATAGAGTAAATGATAGGATGGGAGTGTTGCTCATTTGTTTGGTAAACAGTTTACTGGAGTCCACAATGAGCAATGTGACCGCAAATCATATTTTATCGTTCAATAGATCCTGATTTCGCAATTATGCTTCATTATGCCGTCAGAAGCACTATTATTAATATTTAATAGTTATTGGTCATAATTGTTTGCTTTATGAGTTTATATTTGGAAAGATATTGGTTGGCGTGCATTTACTGGCGGCGTGTAATGACTGATTGGTGCCAATTTCTTGCGTATGGGTGTATCATAATACAACATTACATTCCGAAATCGTCATCTGAAATAGTAGTTTATGCAACGGTTGCATAATGATAGGCCTTAAAACACTAGTGCGGTTTTCATGAAACGAGCCGATAGGCGAGTTTCATAATAAGATCGCACGTGTGTTTTAAGGCCAAATTATGCAGAGTTGCATACATAACTTTATCTACACACATATTATAAATCCTCCATGATGGGTTCAGAAACAATATTTTCTGGCAACAAGTTATTTGTTGCAATCGTGGCTGCATATTTCCGATATCCGGCGCATTTTCACATCACACAAACTCCGAGAAGACTACTTACTATTCATATTTTCAACTAAAATGTAAATTACAAACAACTTTTTCTATTCAATTCAACAACAATTCTACTTTCGTTCAGCAAAACGTCAACATGGCGGATCCTCCTTCAAGACCATTTTTTTTTAAATCATATACAAACGGATGAAGTCTCTATTCTCACGTCACTCGAGATCAAATATTGTGCAGTTTATATTAAAAAAAACATACTGAATTGACGTTTCGTATCAATAACTGTTTTAATATCTATGGATACTAGAATAGAGAGCCACTTGAGTTTTGACAGCTGTTCCAAATTTAATCTCATTTCTTTACTAAAAACGATAAAGAAGTCATGTTATTTCTTTATAGCAGCACTGGTTTTTCCTAATTGGTTGTCAAAATGGTGGTCATTTCCTACGGTTTTTGATTAACCAATGGAGGTTTTATGATATGGGTGTAGATAAATTAAGTTTACGAAGCAATTTCCAAGCATATTTTATTTAATAATAGGTATTTATCAACTAATACACAAAACGAACTTGTAACAATCTAAATAATACACGGATTTGGCGTAGATAGTGTATGTTATATTAAAAAAGCCACATTGTTTCATGTTGCCTTCATTTTTGTTTTATGTGATGCGTATTGAACATTTTAATGAAAATGTACAATACGTGTTAATTATAACAACAAATATTAATTTCATCTTTTCCTTGTTACAGATAACTACAAACAAGTTCAGACATTCCACCATGGCGCCGCCTAATGCTTCCGGTACCCAGCAGCGCAAGCGCATCCTCAGAATACCTACAGACACGTACCTATACAGTTGAGCTATAAACATGGTTAAGTAGTTTAGATAATAAGACGTACAATAGTGAAACAATGAGCTTATAAGTTAAGTGCATGAGTGAACGGGAGAGGATGCCTTACTACGGGTACCGGGAAGGGGACTCGGACTCAGGTAGGGAGTCCGAGGGGGCCGATTCGGACTCAGAAGGGGGCCTCAGTACAGGGAGCTCGGCGGGGCAGGGCCTGCCGTTCCCTGGATTCACCCCCATCGCGCTGAGGTATCTGACGCAGGACTCCAGGCCAAGAAGCTGGTGTCTCAAGCTCATCACCAATCCATATCCTTTTTAATAGTAATAAATATATAGATTTTAAAAGAAACCGTAAACTTAACCCCATTTTATTGGCATACTATTTAGGATGTAGAATATGTTTATCCTTAAAAAGAAACTCATAGAATTTTTTTACTAAACTTTTTAGGTCGCCTCGCAAGTCAATTTAGATTTGGAGTGGAATGCAGTATTTCTGCAGTGATAGTAAAACTTATTAAACAACTATTATTTCGATTATTTATTTAAATCCTTAACTTGGTTCAAACGGTTATACACCATTTTAGTGGAAGTTCGACAAAGGAGAGTTCAGCAGTTTAACAGTAAAAAACAGTAAATACCCAGAATCGACTAAGACTTATACTTTGAGGAATAGAATTTCTCATTAAGAAAATCCATAATTCAATGCCTTGTCACTTTTAAGCCTGAACAGTTGAAATGTGTGCCAATCAATTTACTAACTGTAGGGAGGACACGAATAAACACTTCATTATACAGAGTGAAATGTTTATGATGGATTGCGATAGGATCTTAGACAGTTTAGACAACAGCCAGTCAGCGATCATTCATTCTAAACTATAATTTTACAAACAATTGAAGGTTTTCCAATTCAATATGAAAATGCTTGAAATGTTTTAAAATATTAGTCTGAATTTACTTCAAAGAGTAATTATGTGTTAAATTTATTAAACAAAGAATTTCTCATCAAACCAAGAAATTAATGCGTGACTAATGGCCAAATTCAAAAAGGCCACTCAAATTGATATTTAATTAAAGTTACGTTTGCGTAACGTTTTTGTATATGATGACAACTAGTTGAGGGACATTAACTATTTAATCTCTAATCAAATGCTTAAGTGGCGTTTCTGAATTTGTCCATGTTTTTAATAATCTCTCTCGTGATTTGGACACAAGAACTATTTATTAAACGAGTTGTGACCTCTTTCGTAAAATATTATGCCACTTACGTATTTATTTTAGCGCCATTTTCATATGCCTGCACGTCTAGCACGAGCTGCCAGCGAGTCATTTGTCGCTCAGTGCATCCCTTACATATTTGACAAGTTTGACAGAGACGCACTGAGCGACAAACGACTCATGGGCATTTCATGCTAGCCCCATCGCTTAATAAACTCAACAAAACTCCAGGGCCTGTATTCGGGTACGTCCAAGCGATATTGTAGCGACGCACTAGAGAGATTCTCATCCCACTCTTCCGCACGATGCGTAATGCGTAAGAGTGGGATGCGAATCTCGCTAGCGAGCCGTAACAATATCGCTTGGACATTCCCGAATACAAGCGCAGGTTATTCTTGCCATGTGCTTCTGAACCCTTAGGAGCCCGCTGCATACCATATAAACTTTATAATAAACAACAACAAAAATCGAATCAGAAGCCGTTCTTGAGCCATGCACATTAGAGACGTATTCCGACAACATGGCTCCTAAGCATCTGACACTGCCCGCATTATTTATTTACACGGCATCTACGATATGTTTTTCGAATCTCCTTCGCAACGTCAGGATTGAGCCAGCAAGGTCAGTCCCTGAGCTATTGCTTTGTAACCCCTGTGCATTATTAAAACGGGTCTGAATAATCAGCTGGAGCCACGGACGTATTCCATGAAACTGTAATACTGTAACGATATGGCTACTGCAAAGTTTGCGTGTTAAGATGCTTGGGTACGAGAGTACGAACTGTCTGTCTAGCCGACTAGCCGGAGTCTAATAATTTAAAACTAGTTGCTCCGTGAGCTGTAGACGTCGCGACAAACTTACCTTTGCCGTTGAAAAACTGTTATTCCTAACGTCGACATAGATCGCAGTCACTTTAGAGAAATAAATAAATCTAATCTAATCTAATCTTTACCAACGCCGCAAATAAGTTTGTAATCGCAAAAATCCTCATATCTCGGCCATTTTGAAGAATTTCGCAAAAGTTAATTGACAAAAAAAATCCATATAACTATTGAACCTGTTCACAAAATTTTACGAGAATCAGTTGGGAAATGCAAGCTGTAGAGGAGAACAGCCGGACATGGGGAAGCATTTATGCCCAAGCTGAAACGAAGACGCTTCTCTCATTTCGCTCACTCCGTCGACTAGTCATGTTATGTGGGATAAAAAGAGTTTAAAAAGATACCGAATAGTCATCTCTCTCACTCACAAGGGGCGCGGCTATAATTTTTACCTGATTACAAAATAAGAAACTGCCTAATTGAGAAAAGTCGAATCCTTAATGATTATCTTTTATTTTATATTGTCACTAAAGCAAATCTAAAATAAACACAATTTGTATTATTAATTATCTCAATACTACATGCCCCTTTTATTTATCTCTTGCACATATTAGGAAATATAGGTTCATTCACAGATAGTGTAAAGTTTATTGAAGAACAAAATGCGTTGTATGAAAACATTTCGGCTATAAGTTTGAGTACTTTAAAAACTACTCATGCACAAGCAAGTCTAAATGTACAAAACTGTTGAGATCGCTTCTAATTCAAACAAATTGTTTTGCGAAATCCTTTATACGGCTTGAGCTTTTGAAGCGTGGTTAATTTCACCGGTACATTAAAGTAAGTCGATGATAATAGGACAACCTTAAACCAGGAAATTATTTATTATAAAATACATTGTTACTATAAATGTTGAACCCCAAGAAATAGCGGCCATTCTCGAAGCATTAACTTCAATCGTTGGATAATAAAATAAGGGATGTACGAAATTCTAAATAAAATAAAATAAAATATTATAATAAAATGTATGGACGAAAAACTTTTCCCAAAGTATCAGATCTCAAGCAATTTTACTCAAATTATCATTTGGAAACAATTCATTTGTCAAAACAGCTTATCATAATTTTACAGTTAGCAAAGGTATGTTTTGACAAATAAGTACTTACGTAAGGGACAACGTGTCGCCAAATGAATAAAATGCGAAATGTAAATATGCTAAAGATTCGTTTGGGAAATGAAACTACTGCAATAAGTTTTTTGGGTAGTGAAATTTGGCAAAAACTATTTTGCCCAAAGGGCAGTACGCCTGAATAAATCTTTATCTTTATCAAATTAGTATGAGTATTAGCATAAAATTAGCGATATGTGTAATTCAAAATAATAATAAAAACTATTATTATAACTAGCGCGTGCATCTTCATCATCAATTGTAGTCATAATCATCTACTTTAAAAAAATTAAAAAATCGACTTCAAATAGCCTTTGCACAGTAAGTTTTTTTTTTTCACATTTTAATTTATTATCATGTGATTTAATGACACACATTTACTACATCAAGTAACAATAGCATAATGCCACTTGCTCATCAGCATTTACAAACTGTTGCTACGAGTATCCACGGTGCCAGGATGTCAATCGTTGAGGAGTTCGCCTGGTTCTTCACCACTCATTCTATTTTACCACGTGGATTGTCATGAACATAGTTGCCTCTAAACCTTATACAAAAATCTAATCGCCACCCGTGAAACACTTATAATTTAGGAGTTCCGATGATCATCTATGATCTTCATCGACAGTTCCGCTTCACCAAATAATGCTTTTCGAATGTAACTACTTGAGTTATTACAGAAAATACTAAAATTGCTATATGCGTGCCTATAATATTTGAGGAGTTCCATCGATTCCTCATAGATCCTCTCATCACATCTCGATTTTAACTACAACGGGACCAATCTAGAGGTATACCCTACCGATTAAAAAAATAATTTTTGGAATCGGTTCATAAATGATGGAGTTCTGAAGTAACAAACATAAAAAAAAACAAATACAGCCGAATTGAGAACCTCCTCCTTTTTGAAGTCGGTTGAAAATATTCACGTTTCGTTTCTCCTCTTTCAAACCTATTTCTTTTTCACTGTAAGCTTTCACAAAGCCAAGTGAAGAATACTACCCATTGATTTAGAATCGTCACGTTGGTGCAGTCGTTTCATGTAAATTTAGTAGTGCTCGAGGTATCACCCAGGCGACACTGCTTATTTATTCTACTGTTTTTCTTCGAATTGTGTACAAATGCGAGTTGTGGGAATACGAATAAACTATACAATTTCAACTTGAAAGAGCGCTGTTTTCATATTTCACAGATATTATCTTGTTATTTTGAATATATTGTCATATTATTATTAGGTATAAAATATTGATTTTAACTTTAAAAGATAAAAACCGAAGAATTATACGATTGCGTATAGCTTACTTTTTGATCACGGCGATAATAATATTGACTTTTACAAGAAACAATCGACAAAGGTCAGAAAAAGTTAATAATGAAAATAATTGTTTCCGCAGCTTCTATTCTTTATTATTGTAGTTTTAATAACTGTTCTGAAACCATGAATCGATTAGAAATCATTTGTCTATCAAAATTTAATCTGAAAACCGTCACATGAGAACGAAAGGACGTCAATAAAATACAGATACACCAGATATTTATATTTGAGTAATGTAATTTTGTAATGATTGAAGTTGTTTTTCAAATAATTACAAACATCAAAATCTTTTTATTTTTCGCGTAAAAACAATTGAAATGCCTCAACAAGACAAAATATTACATTTACGTTAGTATCTTTATACAAGTGACTTTGGAGACGCAATGTCTCCGGCGCAGTTGAAGACGGAAAATATAACGCAAACACCTATATAAAAAAAATCGTAATTAACTGTAGCTAATATTATTAATAGAAATAACATTAAGGATAAACCCTAGTATTGTCACCCTATAACCAGTAGTCGATTGTCATACTGGCCAGAAGTTTAACCCATGTAATCGGTGAAAGTTAATCATTTTAGATGTCAATGAGCAAGGGTGTCCATTCTTAAGGAAATAAATTAGTATACATGTAAAGTCTATATAAAAGTGGCGATGGACGGCTGTGTGCTCGGAATGCCTGAGGTTTTGCGAGGCGATGGATAACAGGCAGTCGAGTACTCTTTCATAATTTAATTTAATTAATGTAGTTTCACAGTCTATTAGTGTCACAACTGTAATGCTGTGTAAATATATTTACGAATAAATAAATAAAAAAAAAAAAAAAAATATAAAGTGGATTTCTTTATTTTGGCACTGCAAGGACAGCGTTTTTAGCTTCAGTGAGATGTACTATCTAAAAGTGCAATTACACGAGCAACATTTCAACGGCAATATGTGGCCGGCAACTGTAGGTATCTTCCTCTAACGTACAAAGTTAGAGTAAGACAGCTATAAGCAGCAATTTAAAACAATGGTCTTACGCCATGTCATTACGACTTCAAAGGCACCATACAGAATTATTTTGACTTTTATGATGTATTTATTACATCAGATGGACAATTTCACCATAGTATTCAGAGGGAAGTAAGTTATCTTCATACAAACGCAACGCGCGCGGCTTGTATATGTGCGCCAAAGTATTTATGCGTCGCCGCACGCACACTAAACCAAAATCTCGACCCGTTGCTCAGTGCACTAGTCGGGGCTAACACCGCACGAGGTTCGCGCGTCACGGCTTTTCGGCACCGCTAAATGAATGAAACATGTGTGATAATCGCAGGAGAACGTATTGCTGTGTGTTTGGGTGTCTTCATAATTCATCGTTTCCAGAATTGTCTCTGTTCAGATAACCTATTGAACAGGAACAACCCTGAGACGGTAGGCAATTATATCGTGGATTGGGCTGGAGATAGCCTACTTCCCCTCTTTATACTATGATTTCGAGGAAAACGATAAAGGCGCGATGTTGCCAGCCTATTCTTGTAATGGGCCTCCTTAGCTGAATAAATCAAAGTGTACGACATAACAAAGCAAAGGTTGGAATGACTCCAGTTTATGTCTAATAAATCCACAAAGTGTAGATAAGAAGATACATGTGCGGCTAACAACTTATATCACATAAATTATTAAAATAATCTGGTTAGTCTCATCTGAGTAACATGTGGGTAATGAAACTGAGAGTATTATGTTAATTCCTTCAGTTTAACCACTAAGATAAAACGTTGTTATTTATATGTATATAATTATGATAAGTAAGTTATATCTTTGTACTTATGTTCTTTATTTTATAAGAAAGAACACAAAGTACAATTGACAAATAAAATAGAGATAAACGAAGGCAACTTTTTACAATTAGCGTCATTTTAAGAGTAACAAACTGTTTAGGCTTAAAAGATTATATGTTAATATAAATAATAGTCTTACAAAACATGAGAATTTTAACAGAATAACAGAATATATGTGATCAAAGCTTATGTTTGCATTTTTTACCACATATTTCTGTCTCATTATTAAACTGTCAAACCAGACAGACTAATGAGTCTGTCATATAAGAAAAAATGCTATAAAAGCTAATACAGATTTAAAACTGTTACTAGTTATTGTTTACAAATATTTCAATAAGCTCATGTGAATTTACTAGCACAGCATTTAACGGAACTACACCTCTTGTTATAAAAACCAAATTTTCATAAAAACTGAATGTTAAAAAAGCTAGCTTCAAATGTACACGAAATTAAATATTGCGGCTTTTGCATAATAATGTAAAGTTCACTACTAACAAACTATTGCCGCTTTAAATGGAATTGGATTAAAATATGCTACGTTTTTTCCGTAACGTTACAAAGTACTATGTTTCTGTTTTAGTACGATCAGAGTAAAGTCGGTGTAGTAACGTTATAAACTTCAATTTGCAATACTATAAAAGATGAATATACGACCTTATAATAGTGAGTAAGCGATGCGTAAAAGTCCCGGCTAAAACCGTTACAAACTTAGTTTGGAATCGGAATGAGTTTAAATTTAATTACCGCGTAACATTACTTCGGTTTGGGTTGGTTTAATTAAAAAAAAAACCGGCTGTAGGTAATAATGAAAAACGCAACATTAGCGCCGTCAAAATACATGAAATTCTGTACCAGCGCTGCAGTCGCGCTGTTTTAATTCAGTATCGCTAATGTATCGATGGAAACGCGCGACTGTGTCGGGCGACATTTGGGGAAGGAATATCGAAGCTATCGATGCTGCATCGCGATAAAAGCGATGCAGACTCGTGTTTGGATGGGCTATGGTCATGGCCAGCGACAGCATCGCGTTAGTCATATCAGAAATTATCTATTCATTCTGACAGTGGCTTGTTACAATTTAACATTCCAACCACCAGATAGCCGGTTTTAAGTTTTACTATGAAATGGTTGCCGCACTCAGGGTTGACTCCAACCTAAGGACCTCTTCAACGGTCAACAGCACAGTCACTATGATAGCATTTTATTATGATAGCCGGTTTTAAGTTTTACTATGACATGGTTGCTGCACGCAGGGTTGGCTCCTAACTAGGGAACTCTTCTACGGTCTATAGCACAGTCACGGTCCAATAGTTAAGTTGCTCAAGTGTTGCCATACACAATGTATTGTTCTCTGTCGCTCGTGTTGTCATCTAGGGGCCACTGAAAATCAGCGCCGAGGCTCGCCACGGCAGAATGCTGAGTGGCACCCTCTTTGCCACTGTTCTGCACAGCTTCTTATGTTTATTGTTTACTTTGCTTTCCTTGTTATCTGTCTGTGTCAAATGTGTATTCAATAAATGTCTTTATTATTATTATTATTAGTAGCACAGCCGTTTTGCGACTCGGTCGCCACTGTATCTGCTTCCATTGAGTAAAAAGCATCTCATACAGGATCTCCAGACTCAAACGAATATTTGGCAAATAATCGAAATCAGCCGTGTGATTCAAGAACGTGCGCAGCGGCTGATCAGCTATGAGGAGTCGTTCAAGTTTAGACCGAATGGCTTCGTTTTTACAGTGTCAATTAATATTTTCCTTTTTCCGCTGATCAGCCGCTGTGAACGTTAGAGAATGACACTTCAGGGGTGTGATTCGGATAAGCGGATAAACGAAACTGTTAATGTAAACTGTAAGAGCAAAGTCGTTTGGTTTAAATTTGAATGTCTGCCTCATCGCTTATCAGCTTCTTCGCACGTTACAGAATGACATGGCTGATTACTAGTTTTCAAATTATGTCAACTATGGATGATGGAGCATGAAAACTACGAAATTCATTATCTTTGATACTTAACTCACGCATTCTAGCTACATCAAAAAAATATAGGAATGAAATAGTCACAGGAAGGTATCACCTTGCCAACGACCCCAGGGATAAAACCTTTATAAGAAATCATTAAATCGAACGCAACGAGTAAGCAAATAGCTTTACTCGAATATTTTATTTAATATTTTTACATATAAATTGATTTCAATGAGCGCCCATAATGGATTTGTCTCTCTGGAGAATGTCAACCTCGTCGAAAAGAGAAAAGTCTTGAGCCTTTTTGCTTCGTACTTTCTCTGGTAATATAAATAGAAATCTTTTCAAGAGTCCATCTAGTACTTTTGGGCTTTTAAAAATCATACCTTATTCAAGTTGCATTCAGCACAATTTGACGAAATAATACCTATCTCTTAAGCAATGTAATTTAATAGTTCAATTACAGCGCCGGTAAAATGATTAATATTTTATCCATTGTTCTCATTCAAGTTAACTGATTTATCCAAATTAATGAATTGAAATGATAAAATCTGGTATTTTATCCCGTGTCATTCATATCAGGCCTGCAGTAGATAGGTTTATAATTATGAAACGCATAGTAAGTAAAATTTAGCAATCTCTAAAATATAAAAATTTCTGGCGGCTTCGGATGATTATTCTTTTTATGCAAATAACCCACAGAATCAAACCGATTGGCAATAGATTAAAATAAAACCGTTCTATATACATACACAAATACATAGCATCACGCCCGAAATCCCAAATGGGGTGGGCAGAGCCACAAGACTACTTGTGGCCACGTTCGATTAATTAGTCCTAAGATGGTATGATGAACCGTATGGTGACAGGTGATCAGCCCATCGCCCATACAGATAGTCCACCATGTTGGAGAGGACCCGTCCCTTAGTCGACTTTTACGACATCCCAAGATAAGCATCTGCACGCATTCTATGCTTTTTCTTCACTCCCAGTGAAGCAGAGGGTTTTACTCCTCTCCTGCACTCCTCTCTTTAAAATTATAAACTAAAAGGTCGCTAAAATTAGAGTTTTTGAACTTGATAACTACAGTTGACCAAAGGTAGTAGAGAGTACCCCGGTTTCTGCAGAAACTGCACCACAACTGTATTTCTACACACAAAAAAATTACATTAGGTTCCGACAGTTTTATGTGAGCTCTGTGATCCACCAACAGGAATAAAAAGATTACATCTAAAAACTAAAATTAAAGTAATATTGCAAAAGTTAAAAAAGGCTAATCAGTCACTAACTTAAATCCAAATTATGTTTTCAATAAATTCCTCAACGGTGTCATATGCTCTTAATTATATTTAAAACAAAAAACAAGCGCTTTTTAATCCTGATATTTGTAAAATAAACACGTCTCTATTCGAGATTATTCGTAGCAAATTAAAATCTACATTGCATTACCCAGCAGAGTCCCTAATGAATCTGTGTTCACTCCTGTATTTGCCCACTTGTCGGAATGAGTGTAATCTCACGAAATTGAATGATGCTTGAAATCAGGGGCAAATTCAAGTTCGTAAGTGTCTGTCTCTTGCTCTCGATTCTGTACAACTGCGGAGTGAGAGGGATAGAAGTTAAGAATATGATAATATGGTTCTGGAGCGGGACGAGCTGGCTTCGATGATACCTATCATTTGAAATGTAATTACAGTCGAATCGCAACTAAACGTTGAATAGCTTTCATTTATGGGATTTGAAATGATTGCGTACAATATAACTTGGTACATGTAGACCTATTTCATAATTTTGGGATGAAAGAGTAATCTAATATCTTTATTCAGAATTTGAAATATACGTCAGTCCTTTGTCACCTTTCAAAATTGAATCTATTAATAACTAGCTTTTGCCTTCGACTTCGCTCGCGTAGAATTTGATTACCACTGTTCCCTCGGGAACCTTACATTTTTCAAGAATATAATGTAGCCTGTCCTTCTCCGGCCTTCCATCTATCGCTATGCAAAAATGAAGCAAGACAATCCGTCACATGATTTGAACGTGAAATAAACAAAGAAATACACTTTCGCACTTACAATATTATAGTAATGATGTAAGTTGATTGTCACCCCTCAAGGGGAATGACTAGAATTTAGTAATCATTTCGTCTAATAATACGTTTCATTGAAGAAGTTTCCAAAAACTTTAAAGGAACCTTAATAAACGAATCAAAAAATCCTATAAAACTCAATCACCTGTATAAATTATTTACAGCAATGATGTACAAGAAAGTTTAAAAAAAGTATGTACAGTATTGAAACGTATGTCTTATTTTAACGCGTCTGGTTGGTCCATAAAATTGTCCGTAACAAATAAACATCCACGTCATTGGCCCATTTCCAAGAGAAAAAGTCGGAATCATGCTTTAAACCGTATCGAGTGACTGATGGTTTTTGTTACCAAGGCTCAGTAAGTTTATCGGAACCGCAGTCATCGTTGTGAATTTCCGCGGATGGACATGGACTAGATATGGATATTCTATCATCCTAATAATTTCATAACAAGTCGAATTATAATAGTAATAGTATCTTGGACATTGACACACATCGATCTAGTCCGAAATTAGAACTGTGGGTAGCTGACAACGATACGAATACTTATATAGATACATTCATTTCAAATTTCATCCAAATCCGTCCAGCCATTGAAGTGTGAAGGAGTAACAAACATACAAGCTCACACACACACACGCAAACTTTCACAAATCAATGTGTATCAAAAACACAATTGCCGTGCGTTAGTCTCGCTAAAACGCAAAAATAGCTAGACCGTATTGTTTTTTTTTTCTTTTTTGTTTTGTTCACTTTCATACAGGGGTAGCTAAATACAAAAAAAAAGGAAAATTTTAATAGCTGAAAAATTGAAAAAGTCAAATTGATATAGTTGGATTAGCGAGAGTTTGCTTATTGAGTAATTCAACTGTTTGCATTTGTTTGCATATATATAAATGAAAATATCTGAATCGTAACACAAATCTATCATTTCACAGCTGCGACAAAAAAATTGTCATTTCACACAACAGCACGGATAGATTGATAAAATTGATATTTTAGGTGGAACGAAGTTCACCGAGTCATATAGTTTATAATATTTGTGTGATTTAAATTTTATGTCGACTTTATCGGGCTTTTGTCATCACCCATAACTAAGCACACCTAATACGGTACACGGCGAAAGGCACAAACCGTATTGTTATCATATTAGTATGGGCTTACCGTGTAACTATGAAATTTAACTTTAAGGCGTCGTCCTAATAGAACGCGATTGCGCGATCATCACCTGTTCGCGCGAACTTTGTACGTACAAACGAACGATCACGCATACTGATGTCAAAAAGGTGTCCTAATTGACCGCGTGAATGTCAATTAGGACATTTGTTCGACATCAAGGGTCGTCCTAATAAAACGCGACTACGCATTTATCGCAAGTCACGCGAATTTTACTTGTACGAACGCGCGATCAAACATCCTGATGCCGAACAGGTGCTGCAGGCTTAGGACATCTGTTCGACATCAGTATGTTTGATCGCGCGTTAGGATCCCGGAAAGCGTGGAAAATTAACGCAAGTTCGAGCATGTCCCATGAGAGCCCACAATTTGAGAGAAAAAAGTTAGCAACATGAAAATTTGTCATAATATTATTTTAAAAATTAATTTCCGAGCAGACAAGTTGCGAATAAATGCTAGTTTAGTTTATACATCGAACGTGTACTTAAGTAAGGTAAGGTTAGGTAACGTTAGGTTTTTTTTTTAAACTAATCTTTAAGATAAATAGTTTCAGCAGAAATTGAATTATTATTAATTGATTGATACGAAAACGGGTCACTTGGGTGACATGTTGTGGCGATACGACAAGCAAGCGGGATTATGCATCCTACAATCTGATTGGTGAATTCACGTTGCTTGAGTGTCGACGTAATTTCAACTTCTCATTGAATAGTTTGTATTTTATTCATCTGATTAAATGGATAACAAAAGTATAAAACAAAGACAATTATATGAAAAATTGACATTGCGTGCGGCCGTGAATCGAACGTGAATCGATTAAGCTCATTTTTTTCGTTTTAATGACACATAGGGGACTTTAATGATTAATGATACTCGTATTCTAATTAGTAGACGTGGAACACGATCAATGTGGGCGTCTTTTGTTTCTGTGTTTTAAATATGGAATACTTAACGAAGAACGACTCGTCTGAGTCTTAATTGGACATTGATCTCAGTGACATGATCTCAATGACTGGCTGCTGAGTTTCTGTCGACGCGTCTTCCCAGCAGATGTCACCTTTCGAAGCGCTTTTAAATTCAGACTTTGAATTTGATACAGAAACCGATCGTTAATTGGTATCGAAATGTCGATTTCTTTTGTCATTTTCATTTCAATGTAAATTTTGCAATGTAGAATAAGGACAAAACAAAGCAATATGATATACCATATCGCTTAGCCAATATCGTGTGCCCTCCTTAACCTATAATCATGTGCATGTAATTAAACCTAATTTCACAAGCAAACATCTACAAGGCAAGTTTGAAAGCGCTTCCGGTTGGACCACTGCCCGCGCGCCGATCTGATTGCCCCTCGCCAGAACTACCTTCACAACTGATGCTTTACTAGCTTAGGTTAATGGACCCGCTGGGAGATACAAGTATATAGTATAGTGTGACATATTAATTTCTTGGTGAAATTTAACCCACGAATCTGCTTAGACTTTTTAATGATCTTGAAATTTGTTATAAATAGATTATAGCTATTTTGATCGTAGAGTTTAAACATTACTTTTTTTGATCAAAACCGGGCTTGCGTTTACTCTTAAAAAAATACATTCAAACTGGCTTTACAGAGGTTGGTTCAGATGGAAGGACATGTCAAAAAAATAGTAGCCGCAAAAACAAGCAATGGCAGCAAACAACAAAAATCAAACATGATCCCAATAAAATACGAAAAATAGTTACAGTTTATATTTTATTCATGCAATGTTTCTTAAAACTCTGAACTTGACCCACATCAGCATTTTATCGTTCCTTCCCGCTGTCAAAAAAAACTAAGATTGAAAAAGTTTCCATTCTCTAACAGTTTTTATGCAAAATGAATGCTTGTATAATGATCCGTCCATTTGAAAAAGGTTCTTCATTAAAATGTAAGGACATACGCCGGGAAAAAAGCTAAAATTTGGAGGACCCTTGGGGGTATGCATTGTTACCCAAAACTTTCCTTTGACATATTTCCCTCACCATTGTAAGCTAAAGACTCTCTTTTTCCCTTCAATATCCATTCAACTTTAAATATAGGACCTTTGATAGGTATTCGAGCTTTTATTTTGTTGCATAATGTTCTTTTAACTTGCATCATGCGTATACTTGCATGGATATCTAATTGATAATAATAAATGTTTCATTAAAACTCTGTGGCATTGCATGAATTGGGTATGTAACTTGCGCGTTGTGGGTAATAATTTTTTTATACTTTGTTCAAATTAAATTTTCATTAGCGTCTTAAGGCTGGCTTTTGAAAAGAGCCAACGACGACGTATCAAAATCTTATGTTGAATATTAGAAATTGAAATGAATTTATGTCTCACGGTGTGGTGTGTGGACTGTATGATAGGATGGATTTTTAGGTCGACTGGGGCACTAGGGGATACTGGGATGATAAGTTAAAACACGCGGTTATAGGCAAACAAAACTAGTGAATTTATTGCATAAATGTCTCTCCTTATATACAGTTCTTAATCTCTAGGGTGGGGGCAAAGCCCCGTTATGACATAAACCGGTCAACTTTGGGGTAGATCGGCAAACATGTTTTGCCGATTACCCTCAAAGTAGCGGAGACTGGACGCTACGGCCTCACACCACGCGCAGGTGGGCGCAACTAGTGGGTGTAGCGTCCAGTAAGCAAAATGGCCAGAGCCAATGGGTGCAGCAACCTCGTACGGCTCACACCACACGCAGGTGGGCTGAGCTAGTGGGGTTACTGCCCAGTAACAAGAAGGCTGCTCGACCTATAGTAAACAAAAATAGTTACTTGATACAAAATGTCTTCCTACGTGGGATGAATCTAAGTATACAAGCATTTAAAGTTATTAAGTACATAAAAAAGGTGCCTTATATCTACACATAGAGTTCGGCTCTCTAAAGCTACATGCGACATTCCCCCCCACGTGCGTTAGCACTATCGTTGGAGGAGCATATGATTGCCAGACGTGAGGCGGGGCGACGGATTATCCCAGCTCGCGTGCGGAGGTCTACGACTCTAACGTGGCCATCAGGGCCGGGATAGGTCTTTACTATTTGGCCTTTGGGCCATATTCCTCTGGGCATGGTGTGGTCTGCGACGCACACCACGTCGCCCACGGCTAATTTCCTATGTCCACTTTTTCCGTGTATACTAAGGCGCGGTGACAGCGTATGGCGGTATTCTCTAATCCACCTCTTCGAAAATACGTCAGCCAGTATCTGAGCCTTTTCCCAGGACTGGGCGGAAGGTTTGCTACTGGAACTTTGAGTGGGGGGCCTTTGTACGCGCGACACCATTGACATTTACTTGTATGCCTTATGCTGGTTCTCAGCCCGACCACGTAATATCTCTGTTTAATTTCATTTATCACGGTGGCATGGTTTCCGTGATTAAACATGACGTGAAAGTGGTGGATAAGCAGTTTCGCGTATTCTTCTTTAGCGTACAATATCGGTACGTTGTTGACGTTGCGATCTATGCGGGCGTCCAACACGAGAATTCCATTTTTGTCCAATTTTACCGCTATTCTGTACAGCGGCGACTTCTTTTGGAGTGGTCGCCCAGCCTCTAACAGTCTGATCTCGTCTCCGAATGCTAAATGCTGGCTACGCTTCATCAACAGCGTTTCCGCGATCCGTAAATGATCGTTGTTCATTTCTATTTTATGTTTTCTAAATAGCAAGTTGGCTTTGAATACCTCGACAGCGACAATAACACAAGCGGACGCGCGCAATAATCTTTTAAACACCGAGAATCGATCCACCGCAGGTAGGAAATCGAACTTAGCGACGGACGATCTACTTATTGTACACACGGGTTTAACTACGCGCTCCTCTCCCGTTAGCGCGATCAACGTTGCCGCGGCTTTTTCTTTGGGCCAATGCTCCTGGCCCTGCGTAATAAAATCAGGGCCGTGGAACCATCGATGTTCGCTATTGAAGTGAGCCGGGACGCCTTTGGTTGCGTCGTCGGCTACGTTGAGCGCGCTAGGGACCCAGCGCCAGTCGACTGGCGTGGTTGTGTCCTCTATTTCGGCTAGCCTATGCGCTACGAAGCTCTTAAAGGTTCGCGGGTCGGACTTAATCCACGCCAACGTTGTGCGGGAGTCCGACCAGAAATACTTATTTTCAATTGTATAATCGCTCTCTTTGATTACGGCGTTAGCTAAACGTGTCCCTAATACGCAGCTTTGTAACTCGAGCCGTGGTATGGATATCGTTTTTAACGGCGCGACGCGTGCCTTAGCGGCTACCAATGCCGAAGACTTGCGGCCGTTGCCGTTATCGCTGACGAAATACACCGCGGAAGCGTATATTTTCTCGCCCGCGTCATTAAATATGTGCAAATCGCCCGTGCGATTGTTCGTGGGTACGTACCGCGGTATCTCTAAGTCTCTTAGTTGCTGAACGTTGCTAACGAATGATAACCACGCGCTGTGACATGACTGGGGTATCATTTCGTCCCAGCCGACGCCCGTGCGCCACACTTCTTGCATGAGTGCTTTGCCTAAGACGGATATCGGGCTAACGTAACCTATCGGGTCAAATATCGACATCGCACTGCTAGTTACCTGCCGCTTCGTGGGCGAAGTCGTACCGTTGAGTACACATTCCGGTGTGTTACGTAAATTAACATTAAACCCTAAAGTATCGCTCTTGTGGTTCCATATAAGACCTAGTGTACGCTCGGTGTCGCCTTTACCCAATACCGATGTATCCGCGTTGCTAGCTATGACGTCGCTTATCACGTTCTCGTTATTTGACGCAAACCCGCGAAGTTCGAAGGAGGCCCTAAAATTTAAGTTATAAATATCGTTGACTATCTGCCTCGCTTCGGCCTCGCAGTGGTCTAACGCGATCAGTACGTCATCCATGTACGCATTTCTAATTGTTTTCTCCGCGGCTACAGGAAATTCTTCCTTGTGGATAATTGCGTTTTTGTTTTTCACGTATAACGCGGTGGTAGGTGAACAGGCCGCACCGAAGATTAACCGCTTCATTCGGTATTCTTGCGGTGGGTTGACCCGGTCTTCCCCCCTCCACAAAAAACGTAAACTATCCCGATCGCATTCTTTCACGTCTACTTGGAGAAACATTTCTCGTACGTCCGCGACTATTGCTATTTTGCCCTCTCTAAAACGTATTAATACGCCAAATAACGACTCTAACAGGTCCGGGCCGGTCAGCAATGCGTCGTTCAAGCTTTTTCCGTAAGCTTTTGCTTTAGCATCGAATACTAGACGCATTTTATTTTTCTGCGGATGCGTCGTAGGAAAGTGTGGTAAATACCACACTCTAGGAGCATCCGCCGGCGGGCGCGAACTGGCTATCTCCGCGTAACCTTTTGCTAATAGGTTTTGTACGTGCGCGGTATATTCAGTTTTTAAAACGGCGTCCCTATCCAGCTTGTTTTCCAAGCTGTACAGCCTACGTAATGCGTGCTCTTTGTTTTTAGGCAAAGTTTCACCGTCGGTGCGCCAAAGCAACCCTGACTGATACCGGTTCTCTTCGGGTATTTTTACGCACGTTGCGCTTAACACGTCCAACGCGCGCTGGTCTGGGTCTGCTTTCGGAACGCGCGACTCGACGCCTAACGATTCGATACTAAAATGTTGCTTCATGAGCGTCAATATCTCGTCTTCCTTAGTGACGGGTTTGACGTGATTGATTATACCTGCCTGGCTACACGATGCGTGGTACTGCCCGTGCAGTACCCAGCCTAGGTTCGTGAGCGACGCGACGGGAAGCGAACGATGTCCGCTCAATATTTGACGCGACACTATGAGATGCCAATTATCCTGCCCGATCAATACAGTCGGCGTCGCCTGATCGTAGCACAGCTCGTCCGATATGCTTTTAAGATGGTCGCAGCGCTCTATTAAATCGCGTCGTACTTTCTGCGATGCCAAATTCAGACTCGCTATGGTGTAGGCGTGTATCGTTTCGACGTTTCGACTACACTGACCGCGAATGGCTAGTTTAATTTTACACGAATCGACGTCGTTGACTATGTGCCCGCCGACACCCTCAATAGTCAACGGTTTACTCATTTCTCGAGGGGCCAGTAGATCGGCCGTCTCTCTCTCGATCAAGGTCATCGTAGACCCGCCATCCAATAAGGCGTGAGTATTAACCGTGCCTAGGGGGCCCGTTATTTCGACCGGCACTATTTTCAAATACGCTTTCGACTTTGATACGTGATTAATATTGCCTACGTTTGCCCGCGTCGGTTCCGATGTTGTGACGGCACTCAAACCATGCAGTAACTTATGGTGACCCGCCTCGCATTGATTTACTCCGCAGGGTACGTATTTGCACTTAATTGGGCGCTGGTGCGTCACGTCTAAACATCGGAAACATATTTTCGCGTTTCTAACTATTTCCCAACGATCGCTAATCGGAGACTTAATAAACTCCTGACACGCTTTTAACTTATGTCCTCCTTTGCACAGAACGCATTTTGCTTGCGCGATAATTTGCGCGACTGGCATTATTCTTGGTTTGTGCGGGGACGGTTTTTTCGTGTGGTGCGAACTGGGTTTAACTTGCGCGACCGTACGCGGCTTTCGACTATCTATCTCGCGCTCGGAATCGCTGCTACTGTCTTCTCGTCTACGCGTCGAATTGCGCGCTCGGGAGGACGCGGCTCTATACGAGGGAGATTTATTTCGCGGCCCATCGTAGGCGCAACCGTATTCGTACTTCAACGCGTGTACGTTTGCTCGCGGCCGCGGGTGCCTAGCGTGCGTCCTTTTTGCCGCGCTACTCACTTCGCTTAAAAAGCTAGCCATGGCAACGAGATCGGGTGCTCCCGGATGCGAGGCCCTGTACTTAGACCACTCGTAACGGAGTATCAAATTGAGTTTATCCGTGATTTTGTTAACGAGCTCCGGAGCTTGCAAATATTTTTCTTGGCGCAACGCCTTAATGGTTGCTACTACGTTGGCCACGTGGCCCGCGAATGACACGATATTGCTACTATCTTCTGCCAAGCGGGGCATTTTTTTTACGTTATATATTTCTGAAAGGATTATTTCCTCCGGATCGCCGAAGTGCCTTTCCAAGGCTTCCATAATTTCGTACGGATCCGTTACGGTATACATAATAGCTTTTACTGCTACCCGTGCTTCTCCTCGCAGCGCCCTACGAATGCGGCTGACGTTATTCACGCCGGAAAACGCGGCGGCGCTATCTTCAAATTCGGCTCTAAACGCGATCCACTCGGATATATTACCGTCGAAGGGTGGTAATTCCGGCACCGGCCTGTACATCATAGGCGCGTTCGGTGCTCGGCTCATTAATTCGTTCGCGTTTTGATAATCGCGGCGGTTTTCTAACCTATCCTGCGGGGGATCGAGATGCGGCGCTCTGTTATTTTCTATTGCTGGCCGTTGAGTCTGTTGTGCTACCCAGCCTAGAACTCTCGTATTGCTCGATACTTCGGGGGCGGGCGCGCTATTGGAGGATAGCGTGGCTTCAAAACGCGCTACCTCCCATTCCATTTTAGCGGCGACCGCCGCCCGTTGAGCGAGCTCTAGCTCGGCTTTATGCATTTTCAGTTCGGCCATCAAAACAGAGAGCTGACTTGTGCTTCCGACGGGCACGTCTACAACGGTGCCCGGTACACTTCTATCCCTAACCATTGCGTTATCGTTCTCCTCGCGTTCTGGCACGGGAGGAGTCGCGAATTTACTACCACTATCACTTTTTTCGACGTTTCCGCTTGTGTTTGTGTCGCCGCTGGTGCCTTTGCTCCACGTATTGGATTCGGCCGACGTTGTCGCGCCTGATTCCGGGGTACTCTCGGGGGCAACCGAGCCCTTCGACCTAAGCGCCATATCCGAAGGCATCCTAACTACACACGTGGGGGACCTAACGTTTCACTTGCTACACTAACACTAACTTGTGGCTCTTCTTTTGCCGTCGATCTTCTTTACCTTTGACGCTGCTTGGCCACGAAAGTGGCCTTTTTGAGAAACTGTTGTGGAAGCCGAGAACTTACTCTCGAGGCGACCGTCGGGAGCCGAGAAGTTAATCTCAAGGCAACCGATCCAGAAGCCGAGAACTTAATCTCAAGGCAACTGATACAGCGAAAGCTGCCTGGCCATAAAAATGGCCTTTTAAATGAAGTTTGTGGAAGTCGAGAACTGAATCTCAAGACAACCAATACAGCGAAAGCTGCCTGGCCATGAAAATGGCCTTTTGATTGACGTCAGGAGGTCGAGAAATTAATCTCAAGACCACCGTGGTGAAGTTTGTAGCGGTCGAGAACTTACTCTCGGGCCGCTGGTGGCCACCGAAGACACGCTGCAGAAGCCGGGACTCTTCTCAAGAAACGACCGTCGCGTACGCTGAGAATAATCTCAAAGCGAAACGTTACGAAAGTTTTCAATAATTTCTTGAGCGCCTGGCTGCTGGTGGCCACCGAAGACACGCTGCAGAAGCCGGGACTCTTCTCAAGAAACGACCGTCGCGTACGCTGAGAATAATCTCGGAGCGAAACGTTACGGAAGTTTTCAATAATTTCTTGAGCGCCTGGCTTCCAATTCTTGAGCTCCGTGTCTTCTTCTTGACTAGCTTGCTTGAGCGCCTTGTATCCCCTAGGCTGATCCGGTTCCGATTGACCAACTGTGGTGTGTGGACTGTATGATAGGATGGATTTTTAGGTCGACTGGGGCACTAGGGGATACTGGGATGATAAGTTAAAACACGCGGTTATAGGCAAACAAAACTAGTGAATTTATTGCATAAATGTCTCTCCTTATATACAGTTCTTAATCTCTAGGGTGGGGGCAAAGCCCCGTTATGACATAAACCGGTCAACTTTGGGGTAGATCGGCAAACATGTTTTGCCGATTACCCTCAAAGTAGCGGAGATTTTTTTTTTTTTTTTTTTTTTTTTTTAGAATGGACATACGCTGTTAGTCTCTGACGACTTCGACAACTTCACCGGAAAGATGCGAGCAGCCTGAATGGCGCTCAACAAGGGGAGTTTTACTTAACATGCCTAAGGGTGCTCCTATTGAGCCGACCTCGGACTTAGGACGTTAAGCGGGGATATAAACAATCGGATTTTGTGCTACAGTGCTTCGGAAAGGCTACGTTAAATCTGACTGAGAAGAAGCACCAAGAAACTCAGTCAGGTGTGTCTGATAGGTGAGAATCTACCTGGTACATGCCGGTAGCGATTGAAGAAATGTGGCCGACCACGTGTGGAGGTGTGGGGACGTGCACGCCTCCTCCGGAGGGGACGGTGTGGTGTGTAAGGAGCTGAGCTAGTGTCGTCGGAGCCCTGCACTACAGGTGGGCTAGAGTCTATCGAACTGGCCGCAAGACTGGCCGTAATCATGTCATCTGGGTCCGACAACACGTGACGAGGACGCCTACGTCTGGGAAGGACGTTGGCGAGAGGAGTGTAATCCACCGCATCCCTGAACAGCGGGTTCGGGTGATGTGGTGCATTATCGAAATATCTCCTCGACAAATCCTTCATATACTGTGCTACGGTCGGTAAGGCCGTATCACTATGAAGGTCCCTATTACGCATGAACCAGGGAGCCCCCGTGGCTCTGCGCAAGAATATATTTTGGAGCCGCTGTAGGCTGACCAATTGGGTCGGAGATGCGTGCGCAAAGACAATGCTTGCGTAGGTGAAGATAGGACGCACACAAGTCTTGTAAATAGTCAACTTATTTCTAAGAGACAATTTACTATTCTTGTTGAGCATCGGGTGGAGCCTTCCTAATATGAAGGCTGCTCGGTTGCGAACAACTGATATATGACGACTGAACGTCAATTTCCTATCGAGAGTGACACCTAAGTATTTTGCCTCGGTAGCCCAGGGAATGGCACTACCGTACAGACTGATTGGTGCAGTATTCCTGAGGAATACGTTAGGAACTAGTTTCCTGGAAAAGAGCACAGCCGTACTCTTTTCCGGATTGACTTCGATCCTCCATAGTCTGAACCAGCGCCCTAACTCATCGATTGCACCCTGAAGGCGTTTGACTAAGGCAGAAGGGAAAATAGAAGTTGCGTAAATGGCCGTGTCGTCGGCAAAGAGGGCATAATGAACATTATTCACTCGTGGGATGTCGTTGGTGAAGAGTGAGAAGAGGATTGGGGAGAGGACAGAGCCTTGAGGTACTCCAGCTCTCAGTGGGCGTGGGGAAGAGAACGAACCTTCCACTTTATAGCGAAAGCTCCGATCAGAGAGGAAGTCTTGTATTATGCGTACAAGCCGATCGGGTAAGCCCAGGGCATACAGTTTGTAGATCAAACCTTCATGCCAGACCTTGTCAAAAGCTTTCGCCACATCGAGGAAGATTGCACCCGTTGGGGCCCTATGATGCAAGGTGCGATGGATGTGCTCCGTTAAGCGGTGCACCTGTTGGACACAGGAATGACGGGCTCTAAAGCCAAACTGTTCGTCAATGAGGCTATTATTAGCAGACACGAATTTCCAGATTCTAACTTTAATGATACGTTCAAAGAGTTTTCCAATCGTCTTAAGGAGACTAATGGGACGATAGCTGCCAGGACTGGACCTAGGTTTCCCTGGTTTGTGAATGCCGATGACATCGGCTTCTTTCCAGGCTGCTGGAAAGTGACAATTAACTAGTGCCGAATTGAAAATCAGTACCAAAATGGTGAGGAACACTTCTGGAAGATGCTTGAGGAGCTTATTGGGAATACCGTCAGCACCGGGTGCCTTTTTGACCTTTAGATCCTTGATCAGATCTTGTACCTCAGAAAGAGTGACGACTTCTACGGGGTCAACGGGAGCAGACGACGAACGCCTCTCGACCTCAGACTCCACCATAGCTAGGTGGGAAGGGTCGACTGGACTGAGGCTAGGTGCACATTGTGCCTCCAAACTGGAGGCGAGACATTCAGCCTTTTCGACATCATCGAACGCAGGGGCATCATCGAACGCAGGAGTAGCGGAGATTTTTTTTTTTTTTTTTTTTAGAATGGACATACGCTGTTAGTCTCTGACGACTTCGACAACTTCACCGGAAAGATGCGAGCAGCCTGAATGGCGCTCAACAAGGGGAGTTTTACTTAACATGCCTAAGGGTGCTCCTATTGAGCCGACCTCGGACTTAGGACGTTAAGCGGGGATATAAACAATCGGATTTTTGTGCTACAGTGCTTCGGAAAGGCTACGTTAAATCTGACTGAGAAGAAGCACCAAGAAACTCAGTCAGGTGTGTCTGATAGGTGAGAATCTACCTGGTACATGCCGGTAGCGATTGAAGAAATGTGGCCGACCACGTGTGGAGGTGTGGGGACGTGCACGCCTCCTCCGGAGGGGACGGTGTGGTGTGTAAGGAGCTGAGCTAGTGTCGTCGGAGCCCTGCACTACAGGTGGGCTAGAGTCTATCGAACTGGCCGCAAGACTGGCCGTAATCATGTCATCTGGGTCCGACAACACGTGACGAGGACGCCTACGTCTGGGAAGGACGTTGGCGAGAGGAGTGTAATCCACCGCATCCCTGAACAGCGGGTTCGGGTGATGTGGTGCATTATCGAAGTATCTCCTCGACAAATCCTTCATATACTGTGCTACGGTCGGTAAGGCCGTATCACTATGAAGGTCCCTATTACGCATGAACCAGGGAGCACCCGTGGCTCTGCGCAAGAATATATTTTGGAGCCGCTGTAGGCTGACCAATTGGGTCGGAGATGCGTGCGCAAAGACAACGCTTGCGTAGGTGAAGATAGGACGCACACAAGTCTTGTAAATAGTCAACTTATTTCTAAGAGACAATTTACTATTCTTGTTGAGCATCGGGTGGAGCCTTCCTAATATGAAGGCTGCTCGGTTGCGAACAACTGATATATGACGACTGAACGTCAATTTCCTATCGAGAGTGACACCTAAGTATTTTGCCTCGGTAGCCCAGGGAATGGCACTACCGTACAGACTGATTGGTGCAGTATTCCTGAGGAATACGTTAGGAACTAGTTTCCTGGAAAAGAGCACAGCCGTACTCTTTTCCGGATTGACTTCGATCCTCCATAGTCTGAACCAGCGCCCTAACTCATCGATTGCACCCTGAAGGCGTTTGACTAAGGCAGAAGGGAAAATAGAAGTTGCGTAAATGGCCGTGTCGTCGGCAAAGAGGGCATAATGAACATTATTCACTCGTGGGATGTCGTTGGTGAAGAGTGAGAAGAGGATTGGGGAGAGGACAGAGCCTTGAGGTACTCCAGCTCTCAGTGGGCGTGGGGAAGAGAACGAACCTTCCACTTTATAGCGAAAGCTCCGATCAGAGAGGAAGTCTTGTATTATGCGTACAAGCCGATCGGGTAAGCCCAGGGCATACAGTTTGTAGATCAAACCTTCATGCCAGACCTTGTCAAAAGCTTTCGCCACATCGAGGAAGATTGCACCCGTTGGGGCCCTATGATGCAAGGTGCGATGGATGTGCTCCGTTAAGCGGTGCACCTGTTGGACACAGGAATGACGGGCTCTAAAGCCAAACTGTTCGTCAATGAGGCTATTATTAGCAGACACGAATTTCCAGATTCTAACTTTAATGATACGTTCAAAGAGTTTTCCAATCGTCTTAAGGAGACTAATGGGACGATAGCTGCCAGGACTGGACCTAGGTTTCCCTGGTTTGTGAATGCCGATGACATCGGCTTCTTTCCAGGCTGCTGGAAAGTGACAATTAACTAGTGCCGAATTGAAAATCAGTACCAAAATGGTGAGGAACACTTCTGGAAGATGCTTGAGGAGCTTATTGGGAATACCGTCAGCACCGGGTGCCTTTTTGACCTTTAGATCCTTGATCAGATCTTGTACCTCAGAAAGAGTGACGACTTCTACTGGGTCAACGGGAGCAGACGACGAACGCCTCTCGACCTCAGACTCCACCATAGCTAGGTGGGAAGGGTCGACTGGACTGAGGCTAGGTGCACATTGTGCCTCCAAACTGGAGGCGAGACATTCAGCCTTTTCGACATCATCGAACGCAGGTGTAGCATGATCCGCACGAACTAACGGCGGCATAGTCGCAGTGCCTTCCGATTTAAGGGACCTCGCGAGCCTCCAGTAAGCATGGTGGCTAGGCGAGATCTCCTCCATCAGATCCCCCCACCGGTTATTTCGAAACTCAGCAATACGTTGCCTCAGCTCTCGCTGAAGGCCTCGCAAGTGAATCCGATTGTCCTCGGAAGGGTAAGAGTCGTACCGACGGGTAGCAGCATTTTTGGCGGTCTTTAGCTGTCTCAGATCCTCTGGCAGTTTCCAGCGATGGTCATCCATCACCTGGACCCGCTTCGAGGATTCACTGAGTACAGTGGTGAGGCAGCTAGAGAGCGCCCCAACCGCCTCGTCCGTATCGACAGGCGTTTCTATAGAACCAGGGATAATTTGACTAGAAGAGTCAAACTTTACCAACTCAGCGTCCACCTTCACCCAGTCAATGATTGACTTGGTGTGGGGAGTGCTGTTAGGCTCTACACCCAGTTCTAAAATGACTGGCCTATGATCTGAGTCCAATTCGTGAATGACTTCCACAGAGCGCAACCTGAGGGCTACGTTCCTAAGAAGTGCAATATCAAGCAAATCAGGCGAATGATCAGAGTTGTGAGGAAAATGCGTAACCTCCATAGGAGCGATGATATCAAAGGTCATAGTCTCGACGAATCTATCAAGCAATCTACCATTTTGATTGTTAACTCTAGAGTTCCAACGAATATGTTTCGAGTTGAGATCCCCAGCCAAAAGGACCGAGTCGCTCATATTGAGCAGAGCTTCCAAATCAGCCCGAAGGAGAGTCTTGTTCGGAGAGAGATACACTGACGCTACTGTGATTGACCTATGACCGGTCATCGCTATTCTACAAACCGAGGCTTCGATATTTGTGAGAGGCGGAGGGTCCAGAGGAATACAATGTAAGGACCGTTTGTAATAGATAAGTGTGCCTCCACGTTGGGCAGAAGTCCTGTCATTCCTAACTACATTGTAGTTAGCGATACGAGGATCGCGCTGGGCAGGTTTAAGAAAAGTCTCCTGGACTAAGAAAATATCTATCTGTCGATCACGGAGGAAGGAGGAAACTTCCTCCCGCTGACCACGTAAGCCATTGGCATTGAAAAAGCCAATGGATAACGACCGCGGCTTAACCCTATTTGGTGTATTATCCATTAGGGATATACTTATGAGCAAGTGGAGTAAGCGCGGAGGGCGCTTAGGAGATCTGCGTGTTCTACAGCAGCTTGTAAGTACGCGTCCGTCGTTCGCGCTACGCGAAGTTTTGCAGACAGCATACAGATTTCGTCAATGTTAAACGCATTGGCGAAGTCCTTAACCACCGCAAAGTCCGCGGAGAGGTCCGAGGACGGGGGGGACGTACTGGGACCACTATGCAGCACCGGAGTGCGCATTGGTGTCCCGGAGGATGTGGTCATCTGGACCGGTTTTTTGCCCCAGGCGTCTCCAGATGGGAGTCTCGAGCTGGGGGGAGGGCGGGGCACAGAGGGTGCTTGAGACGGTTTTGGGGCCACCTCCAAGGAGCGAGGGCGCGACCCCAATTCCGGGAAGTTTTGGAGGTTAGCCGTTGGAGGCGCGCGGTACGAGCGAGCCGGAGCCGCCTTGCGTCCGCCACGCGGGGCCCTGGGGCATCCACCATAATTGGCAGTATGACCCACTGCCCCACACAGCACACAGCTGGGCGGGTCCAGCGTGCCCGGCTCACGCTTGCAATCCGAAGTGCCATGGTCCTCAGTGCATTTCACACAGCGAGGAGTGGCATGACAGAAGCGGGCGGAATGCCCGTACAATTGACAGCGATGGCACTGCCCAGGAGTGCCACGCTTGTGAGGGGTCTCAACACGTATGCCAGACATCTGACAGAGTAGCGGAGACTGGACGCTACGGCCTCACACCACGCGCAGGTGGGCGCAACTAGTGGGTGTAGCGTCCAGTAAGCAAAATGGCCAGAGCCAATGGGTGCAGCAACCTCGTACGGCTCACACCACACGCAGGTGGGCTGAGCTAGTGGGGTTACTGCCCAGTAACAAGAAGGCTGCTCGACCTATAGTGAACAAAATAGTTACTTGATACAAAATGTCTTCCTACGTGGGATGAATCTAAGTATACAAGCATTTAAAGTTATTAAGTACATAAAAAAGGTGCCTTATATCTACACATAGAGTTCGGCTCTCTAAAGCTACATGCGACACACGGAGTTAAAAAAAAGTTTAAATTCATTGATGGTACAGATGTCAGAAGATTCAACTCTAGTGTTCTTTTTACAAGGACCGGAGTTTTTGGTTCCCTTCTAGATCAACTAAGATAATTAATAACTGAATTTGAAAGGTGCGTACACCCATGTTATTTTTAACAAGCAAAGCTATTTTGACGCTATCGCATATAAAACATTTTTGTACTCGTATGGGACTCGACGTGAAACGGTTCATCAGTACATGAGATTCTAGAATATATTACCTATGTTCTGCGCTTTTAGGCACCTACTACTGGTTTCTAAAAAAGATATTTTCTTAATTTACTAAAAAATTACATATTATAGACATCCGAACGTTTCGAAATATATTCTCAGATTTGACTTTCTGTTTACCGCTGTCTCCGTGACGTATATTGTTGTCTCTGTCTGTTGAATATTGCAGTTAACCCGAGTTGGTAACCCTAACGCCATTTGCGCGTGTGTGCTCGCCGTGTAAACGACATCCTACCGGGAGCGGCGGTTTAATATGAAGTGTCACCCGCCTGCAGAGTTCTGCGAAAAAGCTAAGCGGTGAGCGAGGAATAAATCTACTCCGCTTAACTTTTCCGCACAGCTCTAGTGGAAAGCCTTCAAAGACCTTGCACTAAAATCATAAATCCGTTTAAGTTGTTAATAAAAACTTCTTGAGAAGTGTCAAAATTTATGCAACTGTCATGTCTGAAACTACGCTACTTTGTTACAAGAATAGGAGCATTATTTAAACACTCATCTCGGTTTTACTATAAAAAACCGGTCAAGTGCGAGTGAAACCCGCGTGGAGAGGGTTCCGTTCCATACATGATAAACTGAAATTTCCTATGTTACTTTAAATACTTACCATAGACTTCTTATAGGTTTTTCTGTAATCTATAGGTAAAGAACTATTTTCTGTATTTTTTTCAAAATTTTAGGCCCGGTAGTTTCGGAGATAAGGGGGGATGGTCAATTTTCACCTATTTTCCTAAATAACTTCTAAACTATTGTACTTAAAATTAAAAAAAAATACATTTAAGATCCTCACAATAAGCCCTTTCATTTGATATGTCACACGATTTCAGTTGCACAACTTTTTTTTTAATTTTCTAATTTATCCCCCAAAAGTGGGCCCCATGTTCAAAATTAATTAATTTACGTTACGCATCCCTGTTGCGGTCACCAATTTACATATGTATTCCAAATAAATCGGTCCAGTAGTTTCGGAGCAAATTGGCTGTGACAGACGGACAGACAGACAGACAGACACACGAGTGATCCTATAGGGGTTCCTTTTTTCCTTTTGAGGTACGGAACCCTAAAAAGATGCCGGGAGTAGAATAACAATATCTATATTATACCCAGAAAGATTTATATGAAAGCAGCATACAGTAAATGTTATATAACTTTCTTTAATAATGTTGCAAGCAGAGCACACGAAAAAAACAACGCTTATGCTAACAGCAGAGAGTTCATTTTCCAAACGTGGAAAGAGATTTTTTCATGAAACACGTTTGTTTTGAAACGTAAAAAGCATTCCCTGCGCTGCCTTTGATAAGCCATGAGAAAATGAACGGAAAAGTGTTTATTGTTGACTCCCCGCATGTAAGCTAACGCTATCATGTCTCGGAATAGGACAGGTTATGTGCACAATGTATACAGCGAGATCTAGTCAAACCTTTCGACTTTCAAATCACGCAGCTGCATTTTCTGTTTGCGTTTCCTGCACTGAGACTTTCAAATGAGTGAGCTTTGGTGTAAAATTATGATAAAAGCGTTTACTTTCAATCTTTTTTTGAGAATAATTTTTGACATTAATTACTTTTATCTTGACGAACTCCTCCTCCTTACTTCTCTGCTGCACTGGGAGTGAAGAAATAGCATAGAATGCGTGCAGATGCTTATCATCCTGGCATGTCGTAAAAGTCGACTAAGGGACCGGTCCTCTCCAACATGGTGGACTATCTGTATGGGCGATGGGCTGATCACCTGTCACCATACGGTTCATCATACCATCTTAGGACTAATTAATCGAACGTGACCACAAGTAGTCTTGTGGCTCTGCCCACCCCATTAGGGATTTCGGGCGTGATGCTATGTATGTATGTATGTATCTTGACGAAAACAGTAAAATTACTAAAATCGCCCATTTATCTTATCTGCGACTGCTCATATTGAAAGGTTTGCGTGAGCTGGTAGTAATACTATACCTATTATAATTTTATTTTTGCATAATTACAATAATAAAAAAACCGGCCGACCGACAAGTGCGAGTTAACTTGCGTGGAGAGGGTTTCGTGATTATATGAAATTTCCTATGTTACTTTAAATACCATAGACTTCTTATAGGTTTTCTTTTAATCTATAGGTAATGAACTATTTTCTGTATTTTTTTCAAAACTTTATGTCCAATAATTTCCGAGGTAAGGCGCGAAATGGTAAATTTTCCTAAATAACTTCTAATCATTTATCTTAAAATAAAAAATAAAAATTAAGATTCTCATAACAATGAAAGGGTTCATTTGATATGACATACGTCATATTTTGCAATGTTTTTTTTTAATTGTCTAGTTTACCCCCGGAAAGTTTAAAAGCCCACCCATGTTTAAAACTAATTTATTTACGTTACACATCCGTGTTGCGGTCGCCGACTTACAAATGTGTACCAAATTTCAACTCAATCGGTCCAGTAGTTTCGGAGCAAATTGGCTGTGACATACGGACAGACAGACACGAGTGATCCTATAAGGGTTCCGTTTTTCCCTGTTCGGTACGGAACCCTAAAAATCATTATTGCCAGCCGTTTCAATGTGAACAGTCATATTATTATGTTCTTGCCCATCTATTATAGTAAGTGTCGGGGCGTCCAGCCTCCTTGCTGACCGACTGACTGGACAATACTGGCAGACGACACGTATTTGGATTTGACCCGTTCAAAATTAGAACTGACAAAAACAAAACACGACCGACCGGGACAGGAATGAGTGCTCTTTGAGCTCAGTTGCTCAGTTCATGACTAGACGCTGTGCCGACCGTACAGTAAGTAAAGTATCACAGCAAGAAAAGCCAACTTCAATTCCTACACACAAGAGTCGATGCCTGCAAACTTATCACTAACGAGTTTGACTGTTAGGCAAATTCTGTAGTACCGCACTAAGTTTAGTACTCAGTACCTACTTGCCAGGCACTTCAGTATGTAAACTTGTAAACTTGGTGGAAGTTAGCAGGGGTGCCAATCAGCCGGCGTTAGGATGATACCGTGCCTGAAGGCAACCTCGAAGACACTTGCTGAGCGCCCGTGGATTTTGCTCTACTTTACAAACTTTTTATCTATTCCATAGAAAATAATGGAGATAGAATCGTTCATCGTCACATAAGTATATGATTTATGTATTCTAGCAGTGCGAGTAGAAGGCTTATTTAGTTATTTCTTCTTATTTATCAGCTTGTCTTCACTCATAGTTGGATGCAGGCCTCATGCACTCGCCATGCGGCTCGGTCTGTCGCCAGTCACGTCCAAGTTTTATTTGCGACCTTAGCTGTCTTAATTATTCAATTTATGCTATTTGAAATACGACATTTCTTCATTTAGATAATTATAACAATATGATTCTTTAGAAAAGATAAATAACTTAAGAGCCATATTACAAATCTGAGCTGGCAACGTTGCATTTTCTCGTTTTTTCTCAAATGTAGTCTATTAATATTCTCCATCTATTGTATTTTTATGTAAGTAATGTAATATTTTATCATGATGAGGCATATATTTATGTATCTATACAAAAACAAAAAGATGATCGTATTTGGAATTATTGGAAAATAGGGCTTTCAATTACGCCAATAATTTGCAATACACGGATAACATTTGATAATATAGCTCAATTTCACTAAAGTAATCGAGAAAAAATAAACGTGTGGCTCAGCTTTATAATACGCGTCTCAAGAAATAAGATATTTGATGGCTATAAATTCAATCACTTTAGGCCAACCAAAGCCGTAGCGATAAATCAGTTACAGATTAAATTTAAAGCTTCTCTTAGAGAACTTCGGGCGGCCCCATAAAAAATAGAAACGTTTAAAGTTACAAATTGAACCATTGAAAAGAGTAATGGTGTGACTCCTCGTTTCATTTTCAACATATTTAACGAGAAAATGCTCAAAAACGTCCGAACATTTGTAAAGAATAAAATATTAAACCGGGCTAAGAAATGATTTGAGAACGAAGTGGGAAGCTCTTTACCTCGAGGTACTGGCTGGAATAATGCAGTAGATTTTCTGCATCGCCTGTTATTGTTTTTAGTTTGGCGGAATTTTTGCGTAAAACTACCGCTTTAATTATACGTTACGCATATTGGTTAAGGGTGACTAAAGATAAGCAAAATTATTGTTAATTAGAATAAATAATATTTATTCTATTATCTTAGGAGAGTCGTGCGCGTGTTCTCTACTTAACGTTACGGGACAACTAGTAACAGGAAACCTTTTGCCTGCTATATAAACAAATAAAGTGCTCCTCTGCTGCACTGGGAGTGAAGAAATAGCATAGAATGCGTGCAGATGCTTACATCCTGGCATGTCGTAAAATTCGAATAAGGGACGGGTCCTCTCCAACATGGTGGACTATCTGTATGGGCGATGGGCTGATCACCTGTCACCATACGGTTCGTCATACCATCTTAGGACTAATTAATCGAACGTGGCCACAAGTAGTCTTGTGACTCTGCCCACCCCATTAGGGATTTCAGGTGTGATGCTACGTATGTATGTATGTATAAAAACAAGGGACTCTCAAGTGCTGGACGAAATACTTAGTTGTTTGAAAGAGAAATTCTTTCAAAATATTAGTTAAAGAGAGATAGACTTAATTATGCGAATTTTAACAACGCAGCCTCTCTATTTTTGTGCAATTTGAGTATGCCTTTTGATAGCAATGAATGGTAGCGCACAATTTTTTTAAGGAATTACGAAATTATATCTTATACAAATACTTCAATGATGACGTTTTATTACCTCACTAGAGGTAGGTTAGGTTAGGTTTATAAAATATATATAGTTAGATTCATAAAATGATATAGCGTAATAGTGATATTCGACACCGTCCTCGTCCAGTGCAAACTGTGGTTGACGTGGTTGCCCTTTATTTGAAGTGCGATCAAATTTCTCATTTGCGACCTTGTTTGTACGTACCTATATTCCTACAAGTCTATATACAGGTTGACATTGAAGACGAATCAGAAATGAAATTTTCCAACTTGGTAATTGATAGGCACTGCGATAACTAGTTCTTACGTGTAACAAAGGCAGGTTTTTTTTAAATGTATCTTAAACATATAATACATGTAAAAAAAACATGGTAAGACTTAGATTAATACAACTAAAACCTCTTTAATATAATAAATTTTGTCATTTTTTATAAATATCATGGGATATTACACGTAGTAACCTTCATGCAAATTTTATATTTATTCCCACTTTTATTCTTAACTATGTTGTCTTTCCTGTGGCCAAAAATCAACGAAAACCAGGGGTTGAACCCTTTTCCATTTTCTTCTTACAAGCTAAAACTACGCCTGAAATATGCATGCGGATGAAGTCCAAACAAAAAAATATTAACTTTCGGGAACAGGAGGGGACAGTTCTAAACCTAAATGTTATTAATACCCTGTTATAGGTACTTTGCAATTATAATTTTGGAAGCTGTTTTGGGGAGTTTCTCTGCGCGAAAGACGACCATTCCTTCCAAGATAAGTCAACGTTCAGTTTATGGTTTTTATTTAATACGCATTTCTGTCCTTAAGGCCATCATTTTATTTTATGCAGTTACGAGTATATGGTCTATTCATACCGAATTAAAAATCACCTCGTTAATTTACATTACGTAATTATTTTTCATAATCGGCAATTTTCTTTTTTACCTTGTACGAGGCGTTGTATCGTAAAACCTAAAATCCCATTAAATGATAATCAGAATTATCGACCATTTTGTAAAAGGTCACGAAGGTATTTATTGCTGAACGCTAAAGCACGCGTCCAGGCGTGGAATCCATTTTACACGCGATTAGAAATTAAAAGGATGAACAAAAAGAACTGCTTATATTTTAAAATACCCGTGGCTTACACGGCACATATTGTATTTATTGGCTTTTATCTATGTTCGAGTAAGATAAGATAACTATTTATTCGATGATGATTCAGAACATATTGTGCCCCTTTACAAAAGGACACAATACGACTGAGTGTCATCGAAAGGACACCCGCTCGGCATATAAGTCATTGTTATCTTAACATCATAATCAGGAATCGCATAATTGGATGCATATCTACCTAGTTAGTTTTTTGTAAAAATTACAGTTGAAAATTACAAGCTCGTACGTAATTTGCTGAATTTATATTACTTCGTTTTCGTTTTTCATTCGATGTCATCGCTTACCTTACTACACCGCTCAAGTCGAAAATTAGCGGTTATTACATTTGAATGGAGCTACTCATCGCGTGTCGATCTACCAATCACATTCTAGACATTTCGGCCAATAAGAGACCAGCGCCTCTATTCGGGAACGCTAAGTGATTCTGTAGCGACTCGTAAACCAGATTTCTCATCACGCTCTTACGCATTACGCGTCGTGTGGAAGAGTGGGATGAGAAATCTGGCTTACGAGTCGCTATCGAATCACTAAGCGTTCCCGAATAGAGGCGCAGAATTCAAAAAATAGTGACAGGACTCAAGTCGGCCGGCCTTTCAACACCGCTCAAGTCGTTGATCGGCCAAAATTTGACAACTTTGCGCTCCGTGTTTATTTCTTGTTTTTCGTGAGTTTTGTGACTAAAACCTGTGCAAATAAAGTACAATTATCAAAGATAAAAGGTAAGCTAATGAAGATATTGTAAGAAATAATGATTTGCGTATAATAATTAACCAAAAATCGTAAGTGTTTATTGCCATGTACTAAGGCGGTGTTTACTATTGTCTGTTTTGTTACCAGGGTAATGTTTTTTCGCTCTCCTGTACAGTTGGTCAAAATTACTTGAGCGGTGGTTAGATAAGCGACGATATTTGATAAAGTAGTTTTCTTTATAAGATTGGATAGACACATTAAGATTTAATTATAAATGCAAAATAGCAATGCAAACCGTCTATATTTTTGTTCCTTTACGCACAATAACGAACGATTTACTCAGTACCCAGAAATGTTCGCTACTCCAGAGAAAAAACTAATTACGCGTGAACGCAGATATAAATATTATAAATATTAGTAATATTATTTTAACGTCGCGTGCGCATGTCCGGGATAAGCCGCGTTGATTAGCGACACCGCACAAACATTGCACTAATAACCGCAGCCGAGACGTAAACTTCCGGACACGTTCGGATCGGTCGCGCGATGTTTCCAAAATCCACCGATTTATAGGTCAATATTTACCAGGAGTTCTGATTGAGCGTTTTGGCTAAGTACGAAAATAGCAGTGCTTGTTTGTAAATCTACAATAGTAAGTTGGCGCCTGCATTTATCGTAAGTTAATTTAAACAATTATTATCATGCGACCGTGGTAACACTATTGTTATTTTTTATTTAAAGTATGATAACAGACCACGACAACTTTCTAAAGTTGTGACGCAAATTATTTTGAACTTAATTGCTGTGATAAAGTGTCTGCAATGCAGTTCACTTTTTCCGACGTCGTCGAAAGCGAACTAGAAATTAGGCGTGATTTTACGATCAAAACATCAACTTGACTTAATACGGAAAACAACTTTGTATCAAAATGTAGGTGACATTACCCAAATCTACGTGTTTGTGCACAGCGTGCGCCACAGTTAGTTTCCGCCTTTACACCACAAGGGAGCATGCAAGCTTGCTTACAAATAACCAGACATATTTTCGCCATGTTCTTTCAAAGCCAAGTCAAACACTCGAAAGAATCCACTTTACAAATCAAACGCGATACAGACGGGAACAGACAGCGAAGTTTGACCTAAATCTGGCTTCAAATCTCAAGCCAAAATTGGATGGTAGTGATACAGAATATCAAAACATACTATATTATATTTCGATGCTTCATTATTTTGATTGCCTGGATCACCATTAATTTTGTTTTGCCGCCCGCTCTATTGCGGCGCCATTACTTATTTTGCCTAATTGGCAATGAATATTTCGAAGATAAATATCCCTTCTAATTTCTAAGAAAGGAAGAGCTGAGAGAAGAAGTTGGTTAAGTACTTTTTTAAAATAATAATATTAAACAAAGCACAAATATACAGCAGCATCATTTCTTAAAACGGTAATTTTGCCTTTTAACCTGGCTCTGTCAATAGAATAAAATTGCAAAAGCCATTTAGAATGAGATTGCCTTAATCTTATTTTCCTTTCGGTCCTTCCTTCCTGGTTCTCAAATTGATCACAGTTATTTTCTTCATTATTTTTTATCTTATCTTTGTCATTTAAATATTTAGGATGAATACCTTAAAGGCTGGTCCATTTAAACGTAATAATAGTTCTCAAAGAAACAGAAATAAAATATAGAAAAATAGGTATCGCAGACAAGGAGCAAACGCAAATAGCAGTTAAATCAAGGACAGAAATAAAAGAAAAATAAGTAGGCAATAAATAAAAGTGGTTACAAGGCCATCCCAAGGACTGTTGACGTCGAGATGACAAAAATCCGAGGAAAAATAGTAACACGTAGGGACACGTTAGTGTTTTGATACTTACGGACAAGTAAAATGAACAACAAAAGAGATTAGCGTCAAATAAGTATCTTTCAAATAGTACTTTTTTTAATATAAAGATTTGACTTGTATACTTTTAAAGCATCATAAATTGCAATTGTGCTTTTAAAATCTTTGAAACACCTGCGGCAGGGTTGGACCTTACGGCAGAAGTATTATGTAGAAGCTATAAATATAAACCAATAATTAAGATAATTGATACTTATGATAGGCCCTTTTTACAATAAAACCTATAGTTTTGGAACAATTGTGAACATTAAAATTTTCCCTTTACCCGTGACCTGATATTAAGATGTTAGTGAAATATTTAATTCACTCTAAATATCAAGCACGATCATTTTCCATTATGTTAGTTTCGGTCAAGAAAAGCGCATAATTATGAATATCACGTTTGCTTTACTCACGATCAGTGATCGGCAACACCCGTGCCATACCGCGGGATTCAAAGAGGAAATAATAATATGGACATGACATGATTCGCAAAAATTAAGATGTAGGTTATATGTATTTGTAAATAGAAATCAGAATATTTAATAAATTCATAAAAAAATATTATTTTTCATTAAAGAAAATATTGATAAACTTTGGTTTTATTTTATACTGCGTAAAATATTACGTGCACTCATATAAAATATGTAAGTGTTAAAATATAATCATTTGAAGTGCATAAAAACCCCTGTTCCCTACTTACTGAAATGAGAATATATTATTTTCCTTTACCGATTCGAATGCTGGAATCCCGGGGAATATCCATATTAACATGAATATCCATATTGAGGTCATTGACGCCATATGGCATGGGTCTTGCCGATCACTGCTCATGATTTTCTATCGAGGAATTCGGGTTTCTATTAAATACCAGAACCCCACTCCGTATTCTAAGCTCTTACATACTCTAAGTGTGAGGGTATTATTTGAAAAATCAATCTTCAATCACTTACTGATATTTAATAGAATTTGACTAGCGGGTCCTTATTAAACTTTACCTCAAAGACCGAATTTAACTCCAACTATGCCTCATTAAATATCAAAGTGTCACTAAACAATATAATATTGAATGCCGCTCTGTTTTGAAATATTAGCCAGTATTCATTACTAAGCATGTGCATTTGGTTTACGAGCAATAAATAATGAAATCCTCTATTGTATTAGGTTTATTGGTAATTCGGAAACTTAGCGAAGATTACAGGAGTACTGTAGTACGTCATTATGTTAACACATGTATGCAGTGGCTGAATGCTCTACCTACAGAACTGTCAATGAATACATACATACATAGAACCGTATCACTTTTGATCGATTAGTAGCGGTCTTTGACTGAGTTATGAGGTTATGGTATGTTATGAGGTATGAATACAAACGGGTTATAACTAATATGCGTTGCGTTTTCGAATCAGCGTTATTACGGTAAGTTAACTAAGTATGTTATTTAGTTAAGTATTTTTTTACAAATTATTGTATTATTATGAAAAAGTTAATTTGTGTGTTTTTATCTTTTTTTTTCATTTGGCCTGTTTTGTGATTTTTCAAACAATTACATCTATAAAATAATAATAAATAAATAAATCAGGGGACGATCTTTACGCAAATCGATCTAGTCCCAAAGTAAGCTTTAAAGGCTTGTGTTATGAGTACTAGACGACGATATAAATACTTCAATAGAGAAATAAATACTTAAATACATAGGAAACATCCAAGACTCAGGAACAAACATTCGTGCTCATCACACAAATATTTGCTCTTTCCGGGGATCGAACCCGGGACGCTGGCTTCGGAGGCAGGGTCACTACCAACTAGGCTATCCGCGTCGTCTGAATCTATGTTGGTTGTGTTTGTTTTTTTTTCCAGTTCTTTATCAGCATTTAGGTTTTTAATATCAAGATTGAAAAAGCTTGACTTATCATTCTTTATTTTCAACGTGCTTGGATTTCCATCAAATAAAACCATGTGTATGTGTCACACGTGAACACGAATATTTAATGACCATTTTATGGACGACCGGAGCCGCGCTGACTCAGCCGCGGCTTCCTTAAAGTCCAGATTAGCTCTATTTTTGTATAAACGAAAACATAAAACAAAATGCTAACACGCGGTTATGAAACGCAATGGATTTTAAAACCATTTTCAGTTAGTATCAGTGCCTCCATTCGGGAACCCTAAGTGATGTTATAGCGACTCGCGAGCGACATTTCTCATCCCACTATTCCGCACAACGCGTTATGCGTAAGAGCGAGATGCGAGTCTCGCTCACGGGTCTCTGCAGTATCACTTAGACGTTCCCGAATAGACGCCCTGATCACATCATTTCATACTTAAAGATGGGTGGTCACGGAGGGCTTCCTTTCCTAGCAGTGGGAAACTCATACCGACTGAAAAAAGAGAAATTATCATTAGCCAGCCATAGCTTATTTTAATAAGTTTACGACTAGACTTATACTTCGTATCGCCACATTTTATTACTAGTGGCTCCATGAGCTGTAGACCTTGCGACAAACTTAACTTTGCCGTTGGATACATCGACATATGTCGTGGTCAGTTTACCAACACCGCAAATAAGTTTGTAATCACAAAAACCCGCATATCTCCGCCATATTGAAAAAAAAAAACGAAAAACTACATGGATAAAAAAAATCTATGTAATTCTCGAAACTGTTCACAAAACACGAGAATCGTTTAAGAACTGTGACCCGTAGACGAGAACAAATGGACAGACAGCCGCTGGACAGCCGGACATACGAAAGCATTTTTGTCGAAGCTGAAACGGAGACGCTTCGCTCGCTCGGTCGATGAAATATAGTATGTAGTTATCAAAACCGGAACTATACAAAAATAACATATTTTTGGTTGAAAAACTTTAGTAGTATTTGTAGATCTTAAGCGTGAAAATGTGATTATAAAATAATTTGCAATGTTTTATCGGACAAGTCTTTTTTTTTGAGACTAGACTAGCTAAGCATATCTTTCTCACAGTGCTTTTGAAGCAGAATGACGACAACGTCACTGTTTTTTCGTTTCTCTCGACTCTTTGCTCGGTTAGTCCAGAATGTAATTTAGTTGGGATTAACTCTGAGAGTAGCTCTGAATATTTAGTTTACTGCAGCTAGCTTTGTTCCCACATTTGTGTTGGTTTTGTAAACAAAAAACTGATTACAAAAGCTTACGCTGGTATTATAATTATTGGTAAAAATGATGATTTAGTTACCCATCCGTAGCTAAATAAATTACTTATGATGATTATTAACTAACGATGAAACGTAACGTGCAAACCAATTTATAACGTTAGGAAGCAAAACAACATTTAAATAGTAGTTTATGCAACGGTTGCATAATGATAGGCCTTAAAACACTAGTGCGGTTTTATGAAACGAGCTTTTAGCGAGTTTCATAATAAGATCGCACGTGTGTTTTAAGGCCAAATTATGCAGAGTTGCATACATAACTTTATCTACACACATATTATAAATCCTCCATCCATGATGGGTTCAGAAACAATACAAATTACAATGGTTTCTGGCAACAAGTTATTTGTTGCAATCGTGGCTCCATATTTCCGATATCCGGCGCATTTTCACATCACACACACTCCGAGAAGACTACTAACTATTCATATTTTCAACTAAAATGTAAATTACAAACAACTTTTTCTATTCAATTCAACAACAATTCTACTTTCGTTCAGCAAAACACCAACATGGCGGCGCGACCATTTTTTTTTTAAATCATAGACAAACGGATGAAGTCTCTATTCTCACGTCACTCGAGATCAAATATTGTGCAGTTTATATTAAAAAAAACATACTGAATTGACGTTTCGTATCAATAACTGTTTTAATATCTATGGATACTAGAATAGAGACCCACTTGAGTTTTGACAGCTGTTCCAAATTTAATCTCATTTCTTTACTAAAAACGATAAAGAAGTCATGTGATTTCTTTATCGCAGCACTGGTTTTTCCTAATTGGTTGTCAAAATGGTGGACATTTCCTACGGTTTTTGATTAACCAATGGAGGTTTTATGATATGGGTGTAGATAAAATATTTTAACAGTCACTTCATTGTTTCAAAAACTTTGAATACCTAATCATCAAAAATTGTATCTTAATGTTCTCTGCCCATTAGTACTTATCATACCATGACCGTGCTAGAAACGTGTCAGGCACGGAGAGCAACACAATATGCTCTACTATGACCACTGAAATGGATCGACGGCGTTCTGTGACCGTATGTAGTCATTATCGTTAACATTATGTGTACTGTTTTGAATTTTTTTTGCCTCAACGAGTTTCTTGCCGGCTCTTCTCAGTAGAGGATTTTTTTCCGAACCGGTGGTAGATTCATTCCTTGACCTTCATAAGAGCTTGTAAAAGCCTAAATTGAATAAATATATTAGTGAGTTTCACTTTGAATTGACTATGCAACCCGTATGTATGATGCCAGTATGCAAAGCCCACCATAACCGATAGGAATCGTTGAACGTGCAGTGCCGGTTCTTTCTATTCACCGTTTGGCCGCCTGCACGCCGTGGCTTGACAGCGCCGCGTGCCCTGCACGGAGCGTACCAGCACCGGCTAAATATTCTCACCGACCATTGTTGATGCACCGTGCATGGCACGCGACGGTGTTGGTCGGTGACGCAACGATCTAGTGGGTATAGTCTCATACTTTTCAATATATATTTTTTGCCTGACACGTTCCTAGCACGGTCATGGTATGATACGGTCTAATTTCTATCGGTCTTATTATTTCGACTTGGATTTTGAAATTTTACGTGCCAAATGACTATCTTACGCGCAGAGCACTTCACGTTAATACCACCACCACCCCCGAACCAATTCGTGCCAGTATGAAACTCGTTGTCATGCCTTCGCCCGCCATTTTAGAGAATAGCACCCTTCCTGTAACTTGGTGACAACTAGTCTTACCACATTATGACACTGTCACACGGTATTTATTCCCCGGTCATAAACAACAGGTAGCTCCGCAGAATCCCCCGTAAATCCGGTAATGCGAAATAAAACAATTTTCCCCGACGATTTTCATGGGATCTGATTTCCCGCTGTGACCTACTTTGAAAGGAATCGTGTTTTCCCCGCTATTACCTTGCAAATTTCATTCAAACGTGCGATCGAGTAGTGTAAGAAACCGACAAAGAGTCTTCGAAAATACCTTAACGGGTGTAAAGTATTATTTCGTTGTTTTAATAAGAAACTCCTATTTAAATACTCAAACGCTTTTGTAGGGTTGCCAAAGGAGGTTTCGTGTTTTATATATTATATTTCAATGTATAGCTCAATTACTTTAGGAAACCATTTGTGACCAGAACCAGTTGTGTTCGCTTATTGTTCCTTATTTAAAACACTCACTAATACGCACACATTTATAATATTTAATATCTACTCACACGCAAATGTTTCCTCAAAGTGAAGTATACATTCTTGCGACCAAAACCAAATAGGTCATATCAAAAACCAAAATTGAAGTTTTCTAGGATAACCAAGATAGAAAACAAAATCATAAAAGATAATACAATGACATACTCGTATATGAGCTGAGAATCATCCGATAGCGAAAGGTCGCGGCGCCTTACTTACTGATCCTTTCACTATAACCCTTTCTTTCTTGATGGTGTAAATGGAACCTCTTCAATACCTTCAATACCTTCTAACAAAAAATGAATGCAGATGTTAAAGTAAAACATATTTTAACACTCGTGGATAACTAGAAAATTATATAAAATCGAATTTGAGTGAAAAGTTTATTCTGGTACCCATCTGACATTCATTTGTATTAGAGTCAGCAATAATGTCAGTATCTTCAGTGAAGAGCTGTTTTTCTTTAATATGAATATGGTTGTCTTTTATATCGAGGCTCATGCTGGTTTAACCTAAAAAACATTAGCTTCGATTTCTGACTCTCATTTTTAGGGTTCTGTACCTCAAAAGGAAAAAAGGAACCCTTATAGGATCACTTGTTTGTCCGTCTGTCTGTCTGTCTGTCTGTCAAGACCTTTTTCTCAGGAACGCGTGGAGGAATCAAAATTAAATTAATATCAAATACTCAGGTCTGCAATCTCTTGAAACTGTGAAAAAATCTACCTTCTAAGTCACGACAAGTTCGTCTTTCATATTGATAGGGAAGAAGGTTTATGTTAATACAAATCGATTTGGTCCAGTAAATGAAAGTCGTATGTCCCTGAGTTTTGAATTACAACTTTAAAAAATTGTACATAAAAAAAACAGCGACCTAGATGTCTGCCAACATTTTTTTTCTATTCTGGGAGTCCTAATGAATCGAATGGACGCAACGAGAACGACGAACAAATGATTTGGTATAGCTTTTTTCATTTACATTTTTGCAACGTCGGCCCGTTATAAACCAGAGCCCTGCACGTCTGCCTCTTTAATGTTCATCGTTTTGAGGATGATTCTGACCATCAGTACAAGAGGCAGACACAAACAAATGATTAAGCACACCTTTTTTTTTATTTTAAAAAACGTTGTCAGTTGATAACGCAGCGCTACCATGGTGGCAGACAATTTTTCTGTAGTTCTTTACGAACAATTCAGGTCTGCCAAGCAAACAAATCATTTAGAAATGGCACTCAGCTCCCTAGCTACAGTTTACGCTGGCAATTTGCGGGGCGTCTGTAAATATCAGAGGAACTTATTCTTGTTGCCCTAAGGGATCAAATGTCGGGTTAATCGTGTTGCCAGTGACGCTATTGATTTCTTCGGAGTCGTTCGGTTTGCTCGTTTAAGAAAAGTTTATTTTGATGGGCTATTTAGTAGTTTCTGAGCGGAATGCTTTGCATTTATGAATTAGTCAGTCGTCAAATCGCTATGGGTATTCAAAGCATTTCTGAATTGACAGCTTTTATGAGCCATTGTCTTGATACTTGCAAAGACATTATTGTCCGTTTACACTCCTTGTTCACCCATCTTCAGCCAAAAGTCAGATCCTCACCAACAATGAGAATTCATTCATTCAATCATACCAGTGGCACAGCCTGCCTACAAGTGGATTCCTGACGGCTTTACCAAGCTAAAAAGCTACGGATAGCTGTCAGTGTATTATTAGGACATGAAATGTTATATTTCAAATTGTTTCTTTTTGATATTTGGAGACCTTACATCTCCATCTTTATACTTGACCGTGGAGACTGTCTACACCTCCATTTAACCTAGATTAATCGATTTAGATATTTCTTTGTTTCAATTATTATTTTTATTATTATGACCCTTAGAGACTTTATACATCTCTAAGTCACTTAACTTGTCCAGACGCGGAGACTATACATCTCCCTTATTTGTTATTTATTAGATTTAATTTGTACCCATTATATTTTGTATGTTGTACATTTTGTGTTAGTTTTTAGATAAAACAAAGTTGAAAAAAGACTTACTGCTGAGTTTCTTGCGGCGTTTCTTCTCAGCAGATGTCAACTTTCGAAGCGCTGGTAGATTCAGATATGTAAAAGAGCCCACGTGGCGTACTTGCAAAATAAATATTTTCATTTTCATTTTCAGTGAAGTCCATGTTACTCGAATTAAATATTAGACTCGCACGTACGGTTCTAACTCTTCCGGCTTCCCTTAGGAAATACATGACGCTTCGCCACTGTTACATACCTTATTTATTAAATTCATTATCTTCGTCTTTTAATGTAAGTTAGTAAGAACCAGTACCAAAGAAGAGCAAACAAAACGCTGACGCAATCATTTGCAAACTTCCGTGATTTTTCTAAGAACCAACTGCGCCCTTTCTATGAACGTGGACCCCGGTAATGTCTTAGCCCATTATGCGTGCTATTATGCCAGGTTGAATGAATGCCCTCCGTCTAAGAAACCCTATTATTTAAAGACCGAATGAGCTACTTTGCGGCAAAAAGCGAGTTTTCTGAAAAATTCCAATTACTCCGTCATTTACATTATAAAAAAATATTGAACACGTGTTTTTTCTTTTGTCGATTAAACAAAAAATGACGAAGATATAGTGCGTTGAAGTTTCGCGTAACGTCACGACTTTGCACACTTTGTACCAATAAGTGGGGACTTATGACGTCACTCGAACTTTGATGCGCGTTATCTTTGTCAATTTTGATTGAATTGATAAAGAAAAAAATACGTGTTCAATATTTTTTTGATAATCTAACTGACGGACTGGTTAGAATTTTTCAGAAAACTGCGTTATTGAAGAAGATACTTATTAAATTGAAGCGTCTCCGTTTCAGCTTGGGCAAAAATGCTTTTCTATGTCCGGATAACCGGATATTCTGCTGTTTTCCTCTACACTCTATTCGGTCTATTCGGGAACGTCTAAGTGATACTGCAGTGAACAGCTTTCAAAATGGCTTAGATATGGGGATTTTTGCGATTACAAACTTATTTGCGATGTTGGTAAACTAACCGCAACCTATGTCGATGTATTGGGTAAAAGTTTTCCAACGGTAAAGTTAAGTTCGTCGCGAGGTCTACAGCTCAAAGAGGCACTAGTTAATTAAGATTCTATTTCACCTCGGATTTGCGATCTGTCTTCTAACTTTATATGCTCCAAGGAGGAGTGCAAGGAACTCTTTTTCTGATATAACGCTGGTTTGAGCCACGTTATTTTGACATTGATCACACTTAAGCAACAGATCGTTTAATATTTAAATCAAAATAATCTTATAAAAAAATGAATTTCACCTGTTTGTACCTTTTGAGTGAACAGAAAGGCAGACAAATATTTTAAAAGCGACTGGAATCATACAGTATCTTTGAAAGAAAAATACCAAAGTAATTATAGCCTAAAACATCCTTAATAAAGTATTGTTAAGTAACTATTTCTATTGATCTTGACTACGTGTTATTAAAAACAATCAATTAGACTAAAGATAATTAGGATGCCAATTTTTTTTTTTCTAATTAAAGGCTTTTTCATTAGATAAATTAAAACGCTCCGATTTTGACACGGATTCAAATTTACGACACTCTTGTTAAAATATGTAAATTTCTGTAAGATTTATGGTTCAACGTTCAAAAACACGCGTCACAGTCTTTTTTCCACTAAAATTGTAAATCTGAAAGTCTGTTATGAGGTTTTTACTCAATTACGAATAAACAGTTAAATGTATTAGGATGAAAAGTGGCGTATAAGTTATTATTATCCCATATTACTGAACTAAATAATACTTTAAATCGCTGAAAATTTAACTGTTCCCGAAAAAAACGTTATAACCGAATTCTACACGGTCGAAGGTTTGGGTAATAGCTGATTTTAAATGGAAATTTGAATACACAAAAAACCTATCTCAACACAACAATAGACTCTGGCAGGAGAGAACGAGGCGTAAATCGAAAAACTGCACGAATGAGACTTTCATTGTGCTGCTTGGTTTCTCATATTGCCATTGCTAAGGTACCGCTCAAAAAATCCACCAATCAGTGGACAATGCGACGTTCATTTGTGTAGAATCAATGAATCATATTGGCGGTCTTTTCCTCGCTCACCGCTCACCTACCTCGCTCGGGTCTGGTGGAAACTCAGCCTCTTCGGGTTCTCTGTTCGTAGCGAGCTTTGCTACGAAACGTGAATACACTGCTACTGGCTACGACTGAGCGCTACTTATCGGGTCTCTAATCAACCCCATTGTGTTATTACAATGCCTTTTCTAATTTGTGATAGGGCTTTTAATATCAGAGGGTGGCTTAAGATGCTATTCAGCCCTCTACTGCAACGGGTTGATTCTTTAAACATTATGTTTAAAATTATATACTTTTTACTGACTCGATGGTAATACAATAAAGAGGTCGCGGATTCGAATCCCGCTAGGGGCAAATTTTATTAGATAAATATGGACGGTAAGTATTTATGTATGCATTATATTTAGCTACATTAGTATTCATACCATTCTTGTCTAGTATCCATAGTACCGTAGTTTGTAGTTAATACTACAACTAGATAATTGTTATTGTCCGTGATGTTATTATTGTTATTAATTTAGTTATTCGTGCATCATCATCATCTCAACCCGGAGATTTCCACTGCTGGACATAGGTGGTAAAAGTTATGTAACTAACAATCTAACAATCTATGGATATGAGAAATCGGAAAAAAAAATTATGTTTATTATTATTAATTTTCATATATTTATTTAAAGGTCTCCCCCAAATAATTCCAAACGAACGGTCGCTCGCCTTCTGTATCCAACGGCTTCCAACGACTTTTACACGGTCACCAGCTGTGGTCACCAGTCCATTCTTGCATGTTGAAAAATATAATTATTTACATTTTTGGTATATATGATTGAAACAGACTTTATAATCCTGCCATCCCAATGTTTTACAACGACATTTCCTTAATCAAGACTTTAAGTGGTTCGAGAGAATCTCCATGCTGGTAATTCTGCTTAACTGCATAACCCTGGGGATGTACCAGCCCTGCGTGGACGACCAGTGCGTCACCAACAGATGCAAGATATTACAGGTAAATATACTGTAATAGTAAGTTGGCTGTGCATAATTTCCATTTAATCGGTTTTTGGAAAATAAAAAATGGTTGACTTGCTCAAGTGTTGCCATACAAACGTATTGATCGCTGTCGCTCGTGCTGTCACCTAGGGGCCACTGAAAATCAGCGCCGAGGCTCGCCACGGCAGAACGCTGAGTGGCACCCCCTTTGGCACCGTTCGGCACAGCTGTTTATGTTCATTGTTTACTTTGTTGTCCTTGTTATGTCTGTGTCAAATGTGTGCTGAATAAATGTCTTTATTATTATATTATTATTATAAAAAGGAAATAGGTTATAAAATGCATTTGTACAATAACGATCAGTTAATACTATCGATCACTTGTTGGTATACATGCGATAATTTCAATCCAAAACATTTAAAAAACAAACGTTAAAATACATTTATTTTACCGTTTACCGTTTATTAGAAACAAATAACAATAGAGCTAACCGCTGTATTGACTGCCCTTAAAATATTAAGCCAGTAACAAACATGAAAATCAAGCATTCCGTTCGCTGACTTCCATTGTCAGAAAAATAATAAATTTAAAAAACAAAAGAGGCAAAATGGAGCAGAGAATATTGGCAAAGCTTTGCTACAGTTTTTCAAGTTCAGCTTTTCATATTGGCTTCTTTGTATTTTTACAATCGTATGCTCAGTAGAAGTAACAGACTTACCTGCGGCTATGTCAATATTCCGATGTCTCGTTTCAAAAAGCTTCTAAAACACAGTACCTATTTATAACAGCTCGATATCGTTTGCAGGTTTTCGACGACATTATCTTTGCGTTCTTCACTCTGGAAATGACGATCAAGATGGTCGCAATGGGGGTGTACGGACACGGCACTTACCTCGCCGACTCTTGGAACCGTCTAGATTGTTTCATCGTCATGGCCGGGTGAGCACTTCACATTTTTTACAGCACAAATGCTTAGGATTTCATTAAAATACAGACCCCGAAACAATTTCAAGAGACGAATGAAATTTCTGGTCGTTTTACCGCGTTAATTTCACTCTTAGTTGATTTAACATTATTATTACGCTTCAACATTATTAGATTGTTGCACAAAGCGGAAAGTAAATTTTTGCCCTGCGCGTTAGTCACGATTCAACTGCAAATTAACTCACTTTACTTAAGCTCCATAATTCAATCCGCTTCCAACCAAGGCGAAACAGCGCAAAATACCGCGTGGTTCATATGAAATCATTTTGATGCCTCCCCAGGATATCACATTATAATGTAAATCTTATTATTTCTTCATCTTATTATAAGAAAACGTGTGGATTTGATATTGCATGTATACACATCGTCGATTTTTTTTATATTTACGCAGCTCTCCTAAGTTATTAAGATTATTTGATTTCACTCTGAATAAGTTTAAATGAATTCAGATGCAGGAGCCAGGTTCGTTAATATATATCTACAGAAAAATAAGGATAAAATGGTCCAATGCATAATAATAGTCAAGCTAATAGTATTTGTAATGTTGTGTGAATATTTACTAATACTAGAAGCTGGACTTTACCATGCAATGGGCCCCAGTGGTCGTATTGTAATTCGTTATAATAATTGTTTCTTCCAACAGGGTACTAGAATATGCTTTGCACGTGGAAAATATAAATCTATCGGCCATTAGAACCATTCGAGTATTACGACCATTAAGGGCGATTAACAGGATACCGAGTGAGTATTAACTTAATTAGTACCATTAATACGTAATCGATCACTCTATTACGATAATCTGTATTTGATCTCTCTGTTTTAACCTAAACAGTAAGGGGCCGTCCATTAATCACGTGAGGCTTGGAAGGGGGGGGAGGGGTTTGACAAAAATCACGAAATGTCATATAGGGGGAGGGGGTGTAGTAAGATATCACGTGTATTAATTTTTTCAAACGCGTGATTTTTAAATCGAAAAGAAAAAAGAAGAAATATGTCAATCAAAAACAACCTGCAACCTTTCTGTCTAGACATTCTTATCATGGTCCTTAATTTCAGGAAAAAATAAGAATATACTTTATACCTGTATTTAAGATAATATTCTAAAATATTCTAACAAATTTATGATTTTTTGTAGATACTAAAAATACACGTGATGTTGGGTGGGGGGTGGGGGGTAGTCTTAAACCTCACCATGTATCACCAAGGGGGAGGGGGGGTTAAAAAATGCTTAAGAAAAGATCACGTGATTAATGGACGGCCCCCAAGGTGATGCTGTATTGAATAAAAATATAGGAAATATTAAGAATTAGTAGTATGTATTCGTTTTGTTAGGTCATTTTTAATATATTATGTTAGGCAAGCTTTGATAAAGCAGCTAAAGTAGGGAACGGAGTATTTACTTTTGAAGTCTTAAATGAGGCTTAAAGACCAACAGACGCTGATAGTTTTACTTTCCGGAGAGATACCGTAAAGCTTTCACCGAGTTTAACCAAACTGGAAGTTCTGAAGCTATCGCTGCAAAGCTATGTTTAATGACGAACTTTAACTGCATATGGCTTACGACGAGAACCTTATTCTGTGAACCAAAACATACGACATAGATGCGTTTAGCGTAATTGTTTGGGCAATGCTTATATTATTCTAAATCAATACATATAAAACAGTACCGTGACTCACTTATAGACAATGCACAGCCTAAACGGGTGGTCCTAGAGGTTTAAAATTTGGAGGAGATATTCCTCGAGTACCCTAGAAGTGCACTAAGGAGGAATTTTTTGAAATTATATTCCTAAAAGGGGGACAAGAGGCGATAAAGATTAATAGTATTATGGAAAATACCGCAGCGAAGGTGTGTTGGGTCCACTAGTATATTGCAAAATGACGAGACAGCCGAAATCAATGTAAAAATAACAACACCTCATTTATAAAAAAACATAGCTATAAGGATTGAACAGCTTACACAAACAAAATTAACCCTTTAACCGCCGTTAAATTTTAATTGGACGTGTCCTACAACCTATACAAAGTCATACAAACAATTATAAGAGTGCGGTGAAATGAGCTCGATATTCTATTGGCTGAATTCACAAATGCCACTTTAGCATTTGATTAGAGATTAAATAGTTAAATGACCCCCAACTAGTTGTCAACGCATGCATAAATGTCACTCAATCGTCACTTTACTTAAACATCAATTTGAGTGGCGTTTGTGAATTTGGCCATGTGCCTTGTGGCCGTTAAAAGGTTAAAATGATCAAGAAATCAAAAGGTGCTGTCTTACAATCGAAAAAAATTTAATAAGCTTCAATTTCGCTTCAAATGTATCGGTTGCTCCCTATGCGTCCTATTCGTTGGTCTTGAACTGAGATGTTTTAAAACAAAAGAACTCTCATGAAATCACCAAAAATATCATGAAAGGGTTCAACAGTTTTCAGAACAAAGCATTATATTCAGTATTCATGGATTAAGACAACACAAAGATTACTTCAAATAACTAAACTGAACAACAAATTTCCCGAAAGTTACTCTTGTAAGCAAAGGCTTCGTAGCAAACTTCAATTACTCACTAAGAGCTTTCTTAAGCTTAATAAGGAGCACTTAATACAAGAACCTTGCTTTAGGGTCAGTACTTATCAGATAATCGTTTGAGTTTGGAAATAAATCTAGTAGACGTAACCTTTCCTTTTTTAATTTTTTTCATCATAGGTACGAAAAGAAAACACTTATCTTTACCTATATATAAATGTATAAATAAGTTCATCTTCATAGCTAAACCATAATGATCTTCAACTCATAATGCAAGAATAGATACAGGAAATCAGAAAACCTGGATAATGTCGCAATTTCAAGCTCAAAAATTTTAGTTTTTTTTTATATTACGTACTCAACGACTGATCTGAGCAGCAGCATCTAGTATTAACATAGTCCTGGCGACTCCCGATAGGAGATGGCATCTCAAGAAGAAACAAAGTTTTAAAAACGAATGTATCGGTTGATTAAATCTTCGAATAACATATTATTATATTTATAAGATAGTTCTTACGACTGTACAAATCTCAAAAGTTTAAAAATAACTAATTCAAATCATAGCTCAGCTGTCTAGTAATTTATCATAGCAAAATGGTCTGAAATACTATAAATTATAACTTCTACAAAAAACACGCGTTCTTTTCTCATTCCTGCTTTTGACATTATCTCGATTGAACCAAATTTTCCTTTACGACGTCATTAAGGCGTGAATATTAAGCACTGAAGGTTTTTACAGATGACATTAAGATTTTAGATAAAAAGATGCGTTCGTCTGAAGTGCTTGGAATATTTAAATTGTACCGAAACATATTCGATTCCTTTTGCAAGGTTCTTTTTAACTTTAGTTGTAAATTAATATTATCCGGCCGAATCATGGAAGTAAATATTGAACCAGGGTCTCTATTCGACATTGCCTAAACGATAGATATCGCGTTGTTTTTACAATGCGGCCTTTGCTATCAAGTTACCAAGAGCTATCATATCGTAGCAAAACAATTTGCGATGTCGTTTAGGCAATGTCGAATACAGGCCGTGTTATCGTGATTGGAATAGGCTGAAATTTGTTCGGCGAATATATGTAGAACCCGATAAAAATAAACCAATTTTAGAGCAGTTACCGTAATCGAAATATGCTGAAATCGAGTTGAAGTTTATGTTAATCTTAAAGTAAATTGCGCAAAAAAGCTTGTTACGAAAATGTTTTCATTTTACGATACTTTTTTTATTACAAACTATGAGAAATATTATAAAAACGCACATATTATAGTTTTTCCCTGTTTCTATAGAAAATAATGAGGACTTCAAAATGCATGATTTGTGCGGAATGAAACCTCAATTAAATATCCATTTTTGTTATAAATAAATCTTTTTAAAGTTTTTGCTTCGTCATTTTTTTCTGAACTATTTATGACAGACATTATGCAGACTATGCGCAAGTTAAATTACGATTGTTATCAAATAACGATAAAAAATAAAAATGTGCAACAGAATTTTGGAGTCCCAAGTCGGATACCAGACTTTAGTACTTCCCTTTAACTACTGCTGTATTATCTTCATAAGTGCATTTTGAACACATTTTGCACCAAGTTGATTACTTTCCTATTTCAACCGTTCATTAGGTATATGTAAGTCTGAACAACATCCAAAACTGCCTATCCTGCCTATGTTTTGTTCCGTTTATGTAGGATAGATAGATCTGTGAGTAAAGATCATCAAAGGCAATTTCCGTCTTAGTAAAAATAAATAGCACATACAATAATCATGTTAAATGGGGAAGCAAGTCTATTTGTTTTTTATAACTAGTCGACCGATTTCTTTGATATTCAACATAGATGAACATACTATTTTCCGGAAAATTTTACGGTTCACCAACTATGCCCAAAGAACTCACAGACAACGAAAACCAAGCTAACTTACTTGTATTAAGAACCATCACATGATATTTATTAAAATCAATGTCACATAATCCTCATTAAATAATTATATCTTAAAACGTAGTTAGTTCGAGCTAAAATGAAATGTAGCAGGCACAAAGACGCGAGGCATTGTAACCCTGAACTGGAGCGTGGGCGCGGATCGATGCGCAACAAGTGAGGCTGCAGCCCGGACTGAAACTAATGGTTTTGTATCCGTACAATACAATACATACAGATTCACCAATGGGGAAGTTGCATGAAAATCAAAATGAGGTTTAAATGATATATTATTAAAGTAAATGTAAACAAAAGCATATTACAGAAAAGCAGATAATTTTGTCTATTCATTTTTATTTGATTAAGGGTCAAAATAAGTGAAAAATATATATTGCTTTTTAGTTCTGATTTTAGGTTTTTGAACATCCTCATAAAATTTATGTCATGTTTTATTTCTACGATGTTGGTCTAAAAACAGTATTTTCGGAAATAATTGCAGATTTCGTTTAAACGCCATACATTTTGTATGTATTGTGTAACGACAGCTGTGAGGTCATGGCTTTTATCCATTTTGTATGGAGTGTTTTTGGGAGTGGTAGTAGTAGTGGAGTTTAATTATATATAGATTAACATATCTTTAAATCTATGTATAGGTATATAAATTCTATATCTACTTATATAATTGGCAACTTTGTAAAAATCATTCATATCGTAGAAAGTTTGACCAACAAGCCACTTACGCACCCTGTTTATAAAAAAGCAGGGGTAATTTTTTATCATTTCTGTTTATATTATTGCTTTACCTATGGGAAAGGTTTCAATCATTTTCAGACAGTGCGGTGAATCTAGGTTTTATAACACAATGTTAAAAACATTACGCATCTACTGACGCAGGCGGGTAAAAACTGGTATCACCAGTGACAGTTCCTATTAATTTGTAATCTAGCGCACAATATTGTCTAGTCAATTATATGACCGGCCTTTGTATAACATGACATGACATGGTTCTTATTGAAATGAGGATTTACATATTCCGGTCTTTTGTACTGTCTGTGAGCAGGCGCCTCATTCGGGAACGCTAAGTAATTCTGTAGCGACTCGTAAGCCAGATCTCTCATCTCGCTCTTACGCATTTCGCGTCGTGCGGAAGAGTGGAATGAGAAATCTGGCTTACGAGTCGCTACAGAATCACTTAGCGTTCCCGAATGAGGCGCCAGGTGTAGGAATGATGTAGTCTTGTGTTCCGAATCTCCTTTTGTGTATACGCCTGTATCAGAACACATTCTGTTTGAATACGCAATTAGGTTAACCTTTTGAACGCCACAGTCAGCTATACGACAACAGATTTTCGTGCCCCTGACGCCAGGATATACCGTTTTCCATACATTTCTCGCATTCAGCCGTGGCGTTAAAAAGATTCAGCTCGCCGTTTATTGCGAAAAAATATAGTATAGTGCTCAATGGCGCGGTGATACACTGCACCGGGCCACAAACGACACGGACGCGTAAAGTAAATTAATGAATTTCAATTTAAACTTGGGGGGTAAATTAGAAAATAAACTTATCTTATGCAAACTATATCGTGTGGCATATCAAGTTAAAGAGCTTATTGTGAGGATCATATAAATATATATTTTTTTATAAATTTTAATTGAATAGTTTGGAAGTTGTTTAGGAAAATAGGAGAAAAATTGACCATTCCCCCCCCCCTTTTTCCGAAACTACGGGGCCTAAAATTTTGAAAAAAGTACAGAAAATAGTCATTTACCTATAGATTACAGGAAAACCTATGAGAAGTCTATGGTATTTAAAGTAACATAGGAAATTTCAGATAATCATGTACCGAACGGAACCCTGTCCACGCGAGTTTAACTCGCACTTGTCCGGTTTTTTATTTGTCTTTGTTATGATAAAAGCACTGAATAACTATTATTAGGGGTACATTAAGGGTATCAAGTCTCCGCCAAGCATAGTGTCTGCGTTCAATTTATATCAGTACGTATTATTTACCACGAAAAATATATTCTTTTGAGACACTAACGTTATTTTAAGCAGTGAATTCACAAGAATGTTAGTGTAGTGTCAAAACATTGTACCAAGAATAATAAGTGTAAAGTTTTAAAATAAAATTATTTTTTGTCTTAGTATCTCCAGTTTTCGTGAAAATAACGGGGCGTTGTCGATTTTCTTAAATATGAAGTGTCTTCTTATATAGAAAAAGCACTTTTCGAATATTAATCATTATAATTGCATACTCCTCTGCTGCACTGGGAGTGAAGAAATAGCATAGAATGCGTGCAGATGCTTATCATCCTGGCATGTCGTAAAAGTCGACTAAGGGACGGGTCCTCTCCAACATGGTGGACTATCTGTATGGGCGATGGGCTGGTCACCTGTCACCATACGTTTCATCATACCATCTTAGGACTAATTAATCGAACGTGGCCACAAGTAGTCTTGTAGCTCTGCCCACCCCATTAGGGATTTCGGGCGTGATGTGTATGTATGTATAATTGCATATTAATCAAACACGGTAAAATTCGACCAAAGGATGTATCTATCCTGTAGACTTATGATTACATTCCTAATTATTATGGAATATCTTTTTGCCCGCGACTTTGTCCACGTGGAATTCGGTTATCACTGTACCCTCGGGAACAGTATAATTTTCCGGGATAAAAAGTAGCCCACGTAACTTGGGGATAGCTTATTCTGTCTATTAGTGAAAGAATTTATAGACTCGATGCAGTAAGTATTCCAAAGATTACCCCCTACATAGCAAACTATTAAGTGTAGACTAATCGCACTTAAAAGTCTTACAACTTTTCTTAAATTTCAGCGTAATAGAGTGCTTTTATTTATCTTCCAAGCCCTAAACTCACAACACATACCAAACGCTAAGCTCAAAATTTATCAACTTTCAAAGTTTATCACTGAAACGTAGAGCTAGACAATGAGGTCGCCGGCAGATCCTAAATAAATAGTACTTAACCCGCGCTTTGTCTTGTTTGAACCATTAAATTAACTCGAACTTAAGCACGCCTTCAACGAGTGGCGTGTAAGCCGAAACGTGCACTAAGTGTGATATGTCAGCAAACACCATTATCTTAAGTCCGTGTTAATAGACAGCGCTCAAGACTGCTGCACTCAAGTTGACACTTGATTTGACTTAAAATCCCATTGGAGCTAGCATTTTATTAATACCCGAGTTAAGTTCTTGTAAAATCTATAACATTCAATTTGCCGTTTCATATTTTAAACATAAATGTGAAATTAAATTGAGTACCGAGTTATTCAAAGGAAAAGAAGGAAGCACTGAATATTCAAAAACGCAACTTCTAAGTTCTTCAAATGAATCACGAACGCGTCATTGAACATTTAACAAAAATCTCACTCAAGTTCCTACCCGTCTGGATGGTAGCACAACTTGCAATTTCTCCCATTCAGTGCTTTCCTCTCTAAGTTACTAGGTACGAAAGAGACAAATGAGAGGCAAGCTGCAGGCCATGTTGGGGTGGGCCTCGCAAACAACCGGGACAATGCAATTCGACCAGAAATTAAATCGGGCGAGCGGTTAGGACATACATCGCCACTAATTTGCTCGCCGCAATTTATAGCCTCTGCGCTGCCCATTTTTTCAAACCCGAATGAGAAATTTGATTTATAACGGACGCTGATTACAGTGTAAATGCTTCATTCGCATGTGCGTGCTAATTTCTAGAATGGAACAGTTTAATTTGACGCAATCGTGTTTGCTGACGTTAATGCGCTGTTGGTTAGAAATGTAATTATTAATATTAACAGCATGTGATCGTCTAGTTACGGGGAGGGGGGATATTTCTCCTGAAAGCAATGATACTTTGGAGAAAGTAGGTACGTAGGTATATTGAAAACATGCTTGACTTTGATGCCATTAGGAGAGGTTGGATCTGGATAGTTGCACCGAATTAGCGAACAACGTTTCAGTTCCAGTTCTTGTGCCTCGTCCTTACTTTCCATGACTATTGACCCTCGAAGTAAATAGGTTCCTGGGACATCGTGTTTCACCTTCAGCCGCGTCATCACATTCCATGCCGTGAGACTGTGGTCAAAACGAAAATAACACCGGGTTTTAGTTCAATCAGATAATTTCAATTTCATTTCATTCAAAATCTGACACTATTAAAAATCTACTCCCAAAATCGGGGAACACATTTACAAAAATATGTCATTTTTCGGCCGGGCCTTTTTCCAGTTTACTTAAATAATGCCTAGCCATTGGAATTACATTATAATAATGTACCAAATTTTAGAAAATTCCGATCACGGGAAATGGTTCAAAATAACTTTCAAGTTTTGGGCTGATAGTAACTCAACAAACCAACCAACAAGTGAAGTTTAAAAGTTTGTAAAAATGTATAAAAATAAAGAAATCTTTTCTTAATTATCCATCGCACACATAATATACTTTTCTTCCTACTACGCTTTAATTTCATCATAATGGCCTTAAATACTCAGCACAAAGCAGCCCTTATTTGCTCTAGAGCAAATAAAGTTGCATACAAATTTCATTATTGCACTGTTTTGTATTTTTTTTTATTTGGTTGGTTGATCAAGAAGTTTACACCAACAGCTACCCAATCCGCCCATTCATAGTCCGACGAGACAGCCGACCACTCTTCTGTGGACTTACTGTTAGCAAAAAAAAAAAACAGGCCGCATATCGGCGGCCATATCGAACTGTAATTGTCTCGTCGAAAATGTTATGCATAAAGTAGCTGATAAGATAGTATGGGTTACAAAGAATTTTAAAAAAAATTGGCATAATATGACAATTAATAGACTAGATACAAGATTTCTGTGAAAATTTTCGGATTTTCGATTTTATCTTCAGAACCAATACACCGATTTTAATAAATAGGGTATCTTAAGATTCGGGGAGAACGTGCGAGTGTCATAGGCTATATAAAAATTCTAAGGGTGCGTCATAACAGGTGCCAATATCCTTTTTACTTCGCTAGTTGGGTTTAACTGTAACTTTACGTTTTTTACCAACTTTTAGCAGTAGTAGAAAGAAAAGCAGATTATGCACCTCGCATCAAGTGATTTGTTATTGCGCTCGTGTTTTTAGAGCCCTCACTAGCGTTCGGGCTCCAAATCAACACTCGGCGCAATGATGAATCACTTTCTGCTTGGTGCAACAATCTACTATTTCTTCCTACTACGCTTTAATTTCATCATAATGGCCTTAAATACTCAGCACAAAGCAGCCCTTATTTGCTCTAGAGCAAATAAAGTTGCATACAAATTTCATTATTGCACTGTTTTGTATTTTTTTTTTAATTTGGTTGGTGATCAAGAAGTTTACACCAACAGCTACCTAATCCGCCCATTCACAGTCCGACGAGACAGCCGACCACTCTTCTGTGGACTTACTGTTAGCAAAAAAAAAAAAAACAGGCCACATATCGGCGGCCATATCAAACTGTGATTGTCTCGTCTAAAATGTTATGCTCAAAGTACTGGCTGATAAGATAGTATGGGTTACAAAAAGATAAAAAAAAAAATTGGCATAATATGACAATTAATAGACTAGATACAAGATTTCTGTGAAAATTTTCGGATTTTCGACTTTAGCTTCAGAACCAATAGACCGATTTTAATAAATAGGGTATCTTAAGATTCGGGGAGAACGTGCGAGTGTCATAGGCTATATAAAAATTCTAAGGGTGCGTCATAACAGGTGCCAATATCCTTTTTACTTCGCTAGTTGGGTTTTACTGTACCTTTACGTTTTTTACCAACTTTTAGCAGTAGTAGAAAGAAAAGCAGATTATGCACCTCGCATCAAGTGATTTGTTATTGCGCTCGTGTTTTTAGAGCCCTCACTAGCGTTCGGGCTCCAAATCAACACTCGGCGCAATAATGAATCACTTTCTGCTTGGTGCAACAATCTACTATTATCTACACCCATATCATAAAACCTCCATAGTGTAATAAAACACCTTAGGAAATGACCACCATTTTGACAACCAATTAGGTAAAACGAGTGCTGCAATGTTATTCCCGTATCGATTTTAGTATAGAAATGAGATTAAATTTGGAACAGCTGTCAAAACTCAAGTGGGTCTCTATTCTAGTATCCATAGATATTAAAACAGTTATTGATACGAAACGTCAATTCAGTATGTTTTTTTAATATAAACTGCTCAACATTTGATCTCGAGTGACATGAGAATAGAGACTTCATTCGTTTGTCTATGATCTAAAAAAAAATGGTCTTGACGGAGGATCGAATTGCCGCCATTATGTGTGGTGTTTTGATGAACGAAAGTAGAATTGTTGTTGAATTGAATAGAAAAAGTTGTTTGTAATTTACATTTTAGTTGAAAATATGAATAGTAGTCTTCTCGGAGTGTGTGTGATGTGAAAATGCGCCGGATATCGGAAATATGCAGCCACGATTGCAACAAATAACTTGTTGCCAGAAAATATTGTTTCTGAACCCATCATGGAGGAATTATAATATGTGTGTAGATAAAGTTATGTATGCAACTCTGCATAATTTGACCTTAAAACACACGTGCGATCTTATTATGAAACTCGCTAAAGCTCGTTTCATGAAAACCGCACTAGTGTTTTAAGGCCTATCATTATGCAACCGTTGCATAAACTACTATTTCAATTCTTTAGCCTATTACAAACGGTATCAAGTATGAAATATGTACAAATTTCCCAAGGGAATAATTATAAGCGAATTTAACGCGGACGAAGTTGCGGGCGGAAGATATATTTTATAAATACGATAGTAACTCTGTTTGTTACGTTTTCATGCCTAAACCACTGAACCAATTTTGATGAGTTTTGGTATAGAGATAGATCTGTTTCTTACATTTTCACGCCTGAACCGCTGAGCCAATTTTGATGAGTTTTGGTACAGAGATTGATTTGACTTTGGAGAAGCGCATAAGTTACTTAAATTATTATTCTACGCAGACAAAGTCACGGGAACCAGCTAGTTAATAAATAAAATCGGATATAACTTATTTCAGTCCGCAATTTCCCAAATACACGTCGGATTGTTATCGATTACGTTGTAATTGAGGTAGCTCGCTCGCGTGAGCTGTTGCTCAGCAAATAAGTTACAACTCAGCAATTCTGTGATATCTCTTATTTTTATTAACAGTGTTCAATATCAGGGTACGAGGGCTAAAATTGCACTCATTGATGTGGTCGTACGATTAATTTAACGGATTTGTATTATGTTAACGTGTCGAAATTTCTTCCAAATCCGTCTAGCCTTGGAGCGTGAAATAGTAACAAACATTAGTAGGTTTGTTATTGTTGTCATTGTCAAAAGCGATTAACATAGGGCAAAAATCATTTTCGCCGTGTGTGTGAAAATGCCGGATGTTGGTGCCCTCTTAAGGCGAACGTTCTCATACAAAAACTATTGAATTCCTACAACCAACTGATTAATAACGTATTAATTAATTTGGACAAAGCCTTACGCTGTTTTCTACGTAACAGTCAAATTCCACGGTTAGTAGACATAAATCTAGAAAGTAAAATAAAATAAGTGTGGAACGCTCATAAAAATACTCTTCTAAAATATGATTACCACCTACCGTCTACCTACTCGTCACTTCGTTGTAGCATAGGAAACTAGGGCACTGCCCTTTTTGGAAGCAATTTGCAGCACGAAGGCTATTATTTAGGGCTGATACTGGTACCTAATTGTGGTCACAAAATCATGCGCTGACGGCGAAAACAATGGTTTACTGCTTTCGGATCATTAGAAACCAGGCGTGAGAAATTACAGCATATTGAATGAGTTAAATTTATTATAAAACATTAAATAAGAGACTTTTAATTCAACAATAATAATATGTTTGTAAACTGAAGCAGAAAGGGATTATTGTTGGAATAGTAAATTGTTGCACCAAGCAGAAAGTGATTCATTATTGCACAGAGTGTTAGTTTGGAGCCCAAACGCAAGTGAGGGCTCTAAAAACACGAGCGCGATAACACATCACTTGATGCGAGGTGCATAATCTGCTTTTCTTTCTACTACTGCAAAAAGATTGATAAAAAAGTGAAAGTACAGGTAAACCCGACTCGCGACGTAAAAAGCATTTTTGCTTCTGGTCTGACGCACCCTTAGAAAATTTATATAGCCTATGACACGCGCCCGTTCTCCCCGACTCTTAAGATACCCTATTTATTAAAATCGGTCTAGCCATTCTGAAGCTACAGTAGCAGATCCGAAAATGTTCACAGAAAACTTGTGTCTAGTCAATTCATTTTCATATATTATGCCAATTTTTTTTTTTAATCTTTAAGTAACCTATACTTTCTTATCAGCCAGTACTTTTAGCATAACAATTTAGACGGGGCAATCACAGTTCGATAATGGCCGCCGACATGTGGACTGTCTTGCTAACAGTAAGTCCGCAGAAATGTGGCCAGCTGTCCCGTCGGACTGTGAATGGGCGGATTGAATGGCTGGTGGTGTAAACTTCTTGATCAACTAACCAAATAAAAAAAAAATACAAAACAGTGCAATAATGAATTTTGTATGCAATTTTATTGCTCTAGAGCAAATAGGGCTGCTTTGTGCTGAATATTTAAGGCCCTAATGATGAACTTAAAGCGTAGTAGGAAGAAAATATATTTACTCTAAGGACATCTTCTGGGCTAGTTAGAACTGGGATAGTTCAAAGAAACAATTATAGTAGAACTACCTACCTATCCTATCTATGAAGGAAGCGTGCTCCCCTTGAAGATTTTAATAAGGCTGTGGGCTTATTCTGGGTTAAGATTATAGACCCCCTAATCTCTTTTGTTTTTCAGGTATGAGAATCCTAGTGATGCTACTACTGGACACACTGCCGATGCTCGGCAACGTCCTGTTGCTGTGTTTTTTTGTGTTCTTCATATTCGGCATCGTGGGAGTCCAACTGTGGGAAGGCATCCTTCGGCAGCGATGCGAGATGGTACTACCACCCAACGTCTTACGGCCCAAGTATGTCTATTCACAGATACACGATTTACGGATCAGATATTTTTGATTCTGCTAGTTATGTGTATGGATGATGCGTTCAGAATATGCATAGTGCAATGTGTGCAAAGTCACTTAATTATTCATTCAAATAACGCAAATTTCTTCATGAAGTTGAATGACTGGCAATTAAATTAATCAAAGATATCGAATCAAATACTTAGTAATACAAACCTCAAGGAAATTAATTAATTGTGTTGTCCCTCATTTTTCCGTAACCTCATGTTATAGTGTTTGTTCATTTGCTGAAACAAAACAACTTTTTCTGGAAAGTTAGGTAGAACATTGTGGATGAAGAAGCTATTGAATTTGTTCGTTCTGTTACAATTTGGTCTCGGCGCTAGTCTTAGCGGCACGTCCCATGCTAGCAATGACTGCATGCAATATTTAATGCTTACTCCCTCGATGGGCACATCCACGGCTACTCATATCATTTTACATTCTATTTTATCGTTGCATACTATTTCAGCCAATGCAATGTCATCGATACACTTTTGCTCACTGTTTTAACCATTAACGCAAACGCGCATGTTCAAGTTTCAATTTATGAATGGCTTACTGAACAAGCTAACTACACACTAAATATTGCATTCCGTCAAATTTCACATAACAATGATATATTTGACTGACAACACACGCATGACTAATCATACGAGAATGTAGCAAAGAATAGATGCCGGACATAACCATACATAGCATACATCTACATACTTTGTTATTGTAGTTTTGACTTGCAGACTTTGCTACATGACAGACATATTAATAACATTATAGTTTATAACGTAGCCATTCACAATCGATGTGAGCCATAAAAAATGTGGTTCCCATCCTTAGAAAAATCTATGACTAGACTACCTATTCAAATAAGCACGATAGTCAGCTGTTATGTTGGCAACCACATTTTCTTTAAAGCAGTTGTTGAAGACTAACCTCAGGGACATGACGCCGTCACTGCTACCTCAAATTTATGTTCCAGAGACCTGTCCGAATGGTACAGAGTGCGCGTCAGAGTGAACTCGTAAGAATTAGCGATCAAAATTAATGTGTTTCTTAAGAACATTGAAATCTGTTGTTACGTGTATCTTCACACATCTGCCGTCCAGATGTGCTATCGTTATTGCTTCCCTTTCACGAACTGGCAATTCTACAAAAGCATCCTCATTGTCATCTAAATTAGCGACAGCTATTATTTTCTGTTTAGTCAAATTAAATAGCTCATCGGTTTTAGAACTGCCAGTTTCTCCCTGATTAAGCAAAATGCCACCTCTGTCAACTATAACTTTGAGATTATATTGGAAATATCCCCACATACTTCCACAACAATTTCAAACAAGACACCTTCTAAGTATGTGACGATTTACTAAAGATGCACAAACGTTCCTAAGCTTTTTGACTAAAAAATATACACTTACTTGGTCACAATTTGTATCCCAAGAGCACACTTCAAGACTAAAAAATAAAATCACTTAACACCTCGCCTGATGTTCACTGTAGGTACAAAAAAATCTCACTGACCTATTTCTAAGCTAAAATCTGTTGAGTTACCTCCACGATACTTAATGCCTCAGTTTTAAGGGCTCAGTAAAATTCTTGTAGCGATGATCGAGGGAGCAAGTCGGGCCGTAACGACGGTCCCTCGAATGATGTGGGTTACTGCCACGTTACGTGTGCCGGCGCTTGTAACGACCGTTGCCGTTAAACGGTAACGACTGGGCTACTGTCGTTTATCCAGTCGATTTGCTAATACTGATACTTTACGGTGTTGCAAAATTTTCTAGTGTTATCTCTCAAATGTTTACGGTGTATGAAAAAAATACGGAACATTTATTTAAATAACATATTTGTAGAAGTGACAATATTTTTAACATTATTATTACGCATTATTACGAATCTTAAAAACTTAAGCAAATGAATACTTCCGTTTTAGAATACTTCTCTAGTAAACACGGCATGTGCCATGCATGGATGTCATATAATTCATTTTAATTTGACTTGAATGTACCCGAAACAACTGTTATCTGTTGCATGAACTAGACATAATATTAAGAATCCGCTTAATTTGCTATCATCATAACGCTAAAATCCCAAAATATATTAAAATTGTAACCATCTAGTTTATCATCACTAATAAATCACACTAGATATTCGCTACTCAAAATGAATATCTTTGAGTATTGTATAATAACTCCAACTGCTCTAAGACAAAGCCGTAGATCAAAGAAACACCAAACCCATTATTTACAAATTAAAGATTTTTTTCTTATACAGCATCTCGTTCTACTACGAGTTTTCAAAAGATTTGGACTACATATGCACTACGCCAGCAGACAGTGGCATGCACTCTTGTGGAGACTTCCCACCGTACCGATACGGACCTCTTGTCTGCAACGAGACCGCCAGACCATTCTCCTACAACACACCTACGAACGTTTCTTGTGTTGATTGGAACCAATACTACACAAACTGCACTCAAAGAGGGCCCAATCCATTCCAAGGAACCATATCCTTTGATAACATTGGTCTCGCTTGGGTTGCTATATTTCTGGTAAGACCTTTAAAATGTAATTTCTTTTTTGTATCGTATAATTTCAATTACTGAAGGGTTTTATTTTCAGGTTATATCTCTGGAAGGCTGGACAGATATTATGTACTATGTGCAAGACGCCCACAGTTTTTGGGATTGGATTTATTTTGTTCTTTTAATTGTAGTAAGTGAACATTTACTTATTTTTATATTAAGATAAATCGATAATGTTCGAGGTGCAGACCAGCCTTGCCTACCGATAACGTGTCTCGTATTACTAAGGGAAATTTTGTAAACTGAAAATCAGATCTCAAACCTACCATAAAGGGTAAATAGGTCCCGCCTATTTATAACAATAGCTTTACGATGAATTCAACTACCAAACAAGATCATGTTCTTAAAGCCCCTATATACTTCCAGATTGGATCATTTTTCATGATCAACCTTTGCCTGGTCGTCATAGCGACTCAATTTAGCGAGACCAAGAAGCGTGAGATGGAGCGCATGCGTGCTGAACGAGCTCGTTTCACATCGTCTTCGACCCTGGCTTCGTCTACCAATAACAGCGAGCCGGCCACCTGTTACGCAGAGATTGTGAAATATGTAGCGCATTTATGGAGAAGATTCAAACGGAGGATGGCGAAAAAGATCAGGTATAGTCAGCATCAACGTACACTTGTGCGACACAACAGCACTAAGCAAGTGTCATGCACTAATTTGATGATTTCTATTGTCTACGTCTTGTTTTTTCTACTGGAGCACGATATTTGTCTTCCACCTGATAGTAAGTAGGAAGTCGAGCTCATTTGTATGTTTTACTATTGTATTCATTTCCTGGCCCCAAAACTGTCGTAGTTATATTTCAAAACAAGAACAGTATTTTTGGTTGTTTTTTTTTTGAACAGTATCACTAACTTTATCATCATAATCATATCCACTGCAAGTTCAAAAGTTGAAATGCAAGTTCATTCCCTCGTACACCACTCTTATGATTGTCTTGGTCACCCTGCATGTGACCAGATTTACCGACAAAGAAATTGAATTTAGCTGAATAAAGAACGACTACGAGTACCAAATCAGTTTTTAATACTCTACTTTTCAACTTAACAACTTTCATACTTAACTAACTGCATCCTGCAAATTTTCATTGATAGATTAATAAATTAACTTACTGCATTTACTACTAAGAGTACTAACAACTAAATAAAACCTAAAGGGTATATTTTTTGGCGTAGAGTGTATAAGTATCAACGAGCTCAAGTCCGTTGGAGGACGAGTCGAGAAACTCTTCAACTGCCGGCGAGCAAACAGAGGCAGCATCATCCCTGCTGTCCCCGTGTCCATCCTCAGGTAATTTACATTAAATCTATCCTCGAAACATATATTTAACAAATTGTGATATACTAAGAACACTCAGTGGTGGCTCAACCCAAGCACCATGTACTTGTATAGAAACGGGACTCTACCGCGATAAAAAAATATTATTTACCTCGACGGTTTGACCATACCAGTCTACTCGTGACCACGGCCATTTCATCCGTGGTCACGAGTAGACTAAAGTGGCGGGTGTCAGCATCTTCGAGTCGTTCGTGTTTTTCGAAACCGCACTTGGTCGTTTTTGATCTGGAGTAACAGGTACATCACTGACAATATCCGACGATTTATTCGATGATATGTCTTGACGCTTATACTTGTTGATCACTGGACTAGATAAGTCCCGCTTCCTTACAAATATGTGTTCAAATCGCGAAAGTTTAAAACCGATCACCATGGTTTTAGAAATTATAATGTAGGTACTACGATTGGTTTCAAAATTGTTTTAAGATTGCAAAACTTAAGTTTGGTTAATTGCCGGACGACGTGTGAATTATGATGACAACCAGTTTAACTACAGAGGGCTTAGCACACTAATTTTTATCACGCTTATAAAGCAACTGTCACTGTTTAACTAATGGACGGGTGCGAAAGGGACGAATGCTTTATGTGCGCGATAAAAATAAGTGTGCTAAGCCCTCTGATGAATATAAAAAATGGAGAAATGTTGTTAAATACAAAAATAGCCATTGTAAAAAAAGGCCCGCTTTACCAATATCAGATATATACGTATATATTTTTATAACAACCGCCAATGCATATCTCCAAGCCAAACCCCATAACCACAATTATTATGAACAGAACGGGAAAGAGGAAAGCGACGAGCCGCTCGGCAGGCCAAGCCTGTTGCGCGTGCCTTCGCTCTCGGCAGCCGACCTCGAGGTAAAGTACAGGACACGTTATCCTGACATACATTGTAACCGGAATGAGACCATTGCGGACGTGACGGAATGTGAAAACGTGTCGAGGGTTGTGATAATTGAACCAATGTTATTACTTAATGCGACAATAGGAAAGGGTTTCTTACGATTACAAACAACAAAAACACAAAATGATAAACAAAACAAACACACAAAGGAAGTTTATAGAATTCGGGTTTCTAATAAACAACTAAAGTTTCCGAATTGAAACTTTAATACAACAGTATGTACTGCTTGAATTGAAAGTCGCTAGGATTTAGGCTAATCCATGAACGTTTCTTTCCAATATATTAAGTGTTTTGGCTACTTGGAATTTTTACTCTATAGTAGTACATATGCATAAAATGTTAACACACCTTTTGGTCTTATACGAGTGAAAAGTTAGGGGTACATTGCCTGTTGCGCATTCCGACACTCGGTCTCCAGTCTCGGGGTAACTACAAATTCACAGGTGTTGAACAGCTCGTGTAGAGTTTATGTAAAATTTTATAAATCCCAAAGCGGTCTTTTAAAACCGGCTGAGTCGTAAATCTATTGTAACTTTCTATTTTGACTTTAAACCAAACCGTTGAACCTCAATCAATGAGAGATATTAACAGAATAATAATCGCTTTATATTTCTAGATTGGTATACTTACTGTATCTTCCCTGTTTTGAAGTCATAACGTGGTGTTCAACGATATTTAAAAAAAAAAGTCTTTCATTCTTGAAGTTTTAACCCAGAAAGCTGTGACCCATTTGTGATCAGTTCAATTAGTCATCCGCGGACTCTTGACCAAGTAGCACATGTCGTGCTCTGTTGAAAATATTCTCAAAAAAGCCATCCTGTGCATTTTGTCGGTTAAAAAATACTACAGTAAAATTAAAAGGAAGAAATGATGCCTGATTTTATTTGGAGATACATTCAACGTAAACAAAAGTTTGAAAATACATTTATTAAAACGCGTTGGGAGTGGATGTGTTATGGATATGACGTGTCTTTTAAGAATATGACGTTGGTGGTTCCAATCAACTAGGAACGACAACCCCTGAGCGATTAGATTCTGTAATCTATTCCGCTTTAACGCTTTTTCTAATTGTATACATTATTTTCCTTCAATTGTTAAAAAAGTGAATTATTTTCTAGAACGCCTCCAACTTATCACTGCTCTCACCACCATCACTGGCTCGTCGACGCTCCTCAGTGATGTTCAGTGACACAGTTCTCCTACATACACCGAACTCACCCCACGGTGGCCATCCAAACAACGTCTGCTCTTCAGAAAAAATGACCCAAACAGGTGATGTTAATTTAACAATACATCTTTAAGCACTTATCTTATCTCAACTCTACTAATTTCATGCTTCTCTTGACGAGTTCATAAACTTGATTTGTTAAAAGAATATTTATAACCATTATAATGAATATTTATAGATTCATTGGTCCAACGTACGCTTAAGAGCCACAGCGGTGAGTCTAGAGGTGGTAGATCTAGACGGTCTATTAGAAAGGCATGAGCAATCTGGTTAATTCTTCCTTCTCTTTACTCTGACTTTTTAGAAATCTAAGGGACGGTTTAGGTGCTCTAGACGTTTAGGCCGAATATTATCTACTCGCACTTCTCTGTCAACATTACTGTAGCACAAATCCTTATCTTTCACTATCTTTCCTAAGTAATTTATTTGTATCATAATAATCGGGGAACATACATAAAAAAAAAGATTCCGACGAATTGAAAACCTCCTCCTTTTTTGAAGTCGGTTAAAAATAATCGGTTGTAACATCACTACAGTTCGCGCGCGAGTTGAGTGCCTCCGGGGCCTGAAGTAAAAGGCAGGGTGCAGCTCCCCCCGCCGCTCGCACGCCTCGCCTATCATTCCCATATTGTGGTGGTGCCATAGCACTACAATGTTGGCATGATAAGCGAGGCGTGCGGGTGACGGGGGGCGCTGCACCCGTCTTTTACTTTAGGCTCCGACTGCACTAAACTCGCGCGCGGACTTTACAGTCATCAACAACTGTACTTTACAATACTTATTCTAGGTATATCAACACGTTAAAAGTGATTACTCACTTTTAATGTGTTGATATAGAATACGTATTTATTCTTCTTGTTAAAATTACCGGTGCTTTCGATGTCAATTTAGCAACAACTGTCTTCAATGCACTGGTGTGACAATAATTTGGGTGTGTAGAGTTCGACATGCCGACAGGCGATACGGCGGAGGACCGAGCTGCAGCGGCAGGAACGATGTCCTGTCAAGAATTGTTGGCATTATCAGGCGCCTTATCCGCTGCACTACCAACTGGACAAGTTGCGTTGGACTCATTCTTCGAAGAACTGACTAAGGGTATCAGCAAAAGGGCTGGCGAGGACAAGGATAGTAAGGTAAATATCAATCAATCATATAGATTTGCTAATTGCACATTGTAAGAAAAGTAGACTTTCGGATGGAATTGACATGTATTCATTAATCTTACTACGGATTTTAAATTGGATGATCTTTTCTAGATTATAGAGATGGAAGACTTCTCGTGCTGCGCAGAGTTGCTAGCCGCTGAAGCAGCAGCGAAGGAAGCTCGAAAGGGACGATTTGCCAGCGCTTGTTCATTGTTTTGGAGGAAAATATCCAAGTTCTTTACTTTTTTAAGAAAGCACGTTAAAAATATCGTCAATCATAAATATTTTCAGCAAGGTAAACCATAAAACCTATTAGAAGTATTTAGAAGTAAAAAAAAACCGGTCAAGTGCGAGCCTGACTCGCGCGCCGGGGGTTCCGCAATTACGTATGAAAAAGAAACAGTACCTTGTAAGTACGGAACTATAAAAAAGAAAAAAAAAATGCTTTTAACAACATTTACAACCTACCTATGAAATAAGACAAAAAATTACTTTCGCAAGCTCCTATCTCCGTTCAATCGTAGAGTGTGATACGACTTTGCAAAGGTTATTCCGTTTAACTTTTTTTTATGTGATGTAATTACAAATTCACAGTTTTCGGACTTTTTCCTTTACTTGTGCTATAAGACACTGCTTCTTGCCAAATTTCATGATTCTAGGTCAACGGGAAGTACCCTATAGGTTTTGATTCCCTTTGGATTCCCTTGAAAGTATCAAAATACGAGACATAAACGGCCATATCTTTTGATTGCGGATTGGCGGATTACCATAGAAGGTTGATTTTTTCACAGCTTCAAGAGATTGCAGATCTGAGTATTTGATATTAATTTCAACTTGATACCTCCACGCGTTCCTGAGAAAAAGGTCTTGACAGACAGACAGACAGACAGACAGACGGACAACTGAGTGATCCTATAAGGGTTCCTTTTTTCCTTTTGAGGTACGGAACCCTAAAAACACGGCCGGGTTATGTCTGTGACACGCTCACAACTTTAATGTAGAATATATCTTGTCGTCGAGCTGTACTTCTTCTGACTTTTCTGAATAACAACTACTGACTAGCAAAGATTATATTTTTTTTTATGCATTACATTTGATTTGAGTGACATAATTCGCATTATTATGACGTAACCATGGATTAAGTCCGAGTTCAAGGAAGTTACTTTATAAAGATTTGCGTGCACTAACTATAACTAAGAATAACCTAAAATCGGCACCTATTATTATTATTATTATTATTAAAATCTCATTCAAAAATTTAATTTATAATTAAACTAAACTAAACATGGAAAAAATATTAAATGAAATTTGTTAAACTGAACTATATCAAAATTATTTATATTAATTTTAACATAGTTCAAACATACAAAACGAAACAGTTAATTGTCAAATGAAACTTGAAAACCGTCAACAGTTACCGCCATAAAGTGCGTTACTTCATGCTGAAGTTACACCCTAGTATACGAAGCTATTGTGTTGAAAGTAAAGACTTATTTTATATCAAAAAGGTTTATTCCAAGAAGCATTTTATATGTGAAAATTTTCTTCAGGTATATTGTTGGCTATCCTCATAAATACACTATCAATGGGTATTGAATACCACAACCAGCCTGAAGAATTGACGGTAATAGTTGAAATCAGCAACATCGTATTTTCCGCAATATTTGCCGTAGAAATGATCCTGAAGGTTGCGGCGGAGGGACCTTTCAAGTACATTGCGAACGGTTTCAACGTTTTCGATGGAGTCATTGTTATTCTTAGGTCAGTGTTACTTATTTCCAAAGAGTATACCGTCTTTTGATACTTGATATATTTAAAGAAATTAAAAATACTTACCGTAACATTTATTGGTAAAATATTGATCAATATTATTAATCCGGAAAATTTATTATTAATTAACTCTTCCTTTCAACCGAACTTGACAAAAATACTATCACATTGGTAACAAAAATTGTTGAACTGAAGTTGTAACATTTTTGAACAGTGCATTCGAGCTAACGCAAAGCTATGGGAACGAAAAGGAACTAGCAGGGAACTCCGGTCTATCCGTGCTGCGTACATTTCGACTTCTGCGTATCTTGAAGTTGGTCCGATTTATGCCCAACTTACGCCGCCAACTATTCGTCATGCTCCGAACCATGGACAACGTCGCCGTCTTCTTCTCTTTGCTTGTTCTTTTCATATTTATCTTCAGGTAAATGTTTATTCATATTAGTTAATAGTATCATCTCGATTAGGTAAAGTTATTTTAATTTATGATGTTTAAAGACTGGTTGTTGCGATACTTGAAATCAACCTCCCTATAATGATGAATAAATAATGGTGAGACTAAATTGCATGGTAATAAACAAAGCCCAAACAAGAATTGAACAAGTTTTATTATTGTTCAAAGATAAACATAATAATAAAGAAAGAGAAACTGCTCCTTGAGTTATGTAGATATTTCTTGAAGTTTTCCTTAACTTTGTGTTCATTTCAAATCTCTTCTTTGCCTACCAACAACTTTATTAAATGTTTTTATTACTTTGTATTAACTGACGCTGGGATTTTATTTCAGTTAAGGAAGAATTGTATTTTTTGAAAGATGGAAATTTAATATTACGTTTCATTGGAAATCTTCAAAACTTAAACTGTGTTCCCCTTCATTATCTTCTGTAACCTTGTATTATTTTACATATAAAAGTAGTTTATTCCCACGTTCCCCGCGGACTCTTATTATTAGCTAAATCAGATTGTAATTTATACTGAAGCAAACGAAGTTAAATCCGATTCCTAATCAGTAATACGACATTCTAAATATTTCTTCTATATCCGCATCCTCTCCCCTGTGCACTGCCTAACTGTGAGTGATTTTTATTCCATTTCTTTTCAACCTTATCCTTTAAATTTGAGTCACTTCCGTCTTTGATATTCTACCCACTACACACTACCACTGTCCACACTATTTACATACTTTTTTCTCTTCTATTAACTATATTATTATCCATCGACCATAGTATGTGTCTATCACGCTTTTGTGCTTTGCGTCCATTTCAGTTTTATACACCTGCACTCCATCATTTATCATTTTAGATCATCTCATTTTATTATTAATTTCCTCTATTACATTTCTCTCCTATTTTTATGTGAAAGGTTCTATAAACTGTTAGTATTATCTAATCGTAATATTACGTGATAACGTTCAGCATCCTCGGTATGAACCTCTTCGGGTGCAAATTCTGCGAGAAAGATGATGATGGCGATCAGAAAATCGACAGAAAAAACTTTGATACGCTCTTGTGGGCCTTTGTCACGGTGTTTCAGGTATTCAATATTTTCAATTAAAGCCCTAACAGATAACCCAGAAACAGACTGAACTTGCAACATTACTAAACGCTTATACGGTTCCGTCAGCAGTCAGTACTCACGACAGTATGACAGACCTATTAACAGAACATTGTTTGGTGACAGCTAAATAACTAACCACGCGTGTACACAAACGAATTATCACTCTGCTGCAAGACACCCTTCAAAGTAATAGCATCACAATACTAAACTCGATTGTACCGACAGCTTGCAGCACTGTGTTTTGTCGACAGGCGTTCAGTCGCGTAATGCTACCTTAGAACCCGCGTAGTGAAAAATTCTAGAACCATCCGTAACGAATTGATCCAACATCATTAGTCGATCACCATGTTGTGTCGTACAGTACTCCCATCCGATGCCGTCTGGAGCACATTTCTTAGTCAGTCAGCTTGGTTGAATAGTAGGTTAGCTTGTTGAGGTCGTTCGAGCCGAGTCGCGGGGTACCCTATTCGTCAGTTTCTCTACTCCCACTACCACAGCTGCACTCAGTTAATACAGTACCTCTCACTTTGCATGCTGCTTCTAATATACTATCTTAGGCAACATAAAGCGAAATTTGTAGGCAATTTTGGTCAAGTAAAAAGTGAGTAGATTAAGATTTAAAATGATCAAAAATGCCTACGATTTTTTTCTCTCTGATCGGCGTCTTTATTTTTCTTTGGTAACCTTTATCTTATATCTCAAAACCCTTTTCTTCTACAGTTTAACTTCCAATTTTAAAATGCTTTCCAGTTTGGCCCACTTATTTTATTTTCTTATAATGTTTTCATTTTGCATCACTGAAGGATAAACTTAAATTAATTATTGCATTAAATATGAATGATATATAAATAAGTATGTTTATGACAATTACGAATGATTTTTAATACTATATGCACTCTTTATTTCGCCTTTTTATCTACAGATTATTTTTACATAATGCATTTTTTATTTTATATCATAAGGACATGAAGCAGTATATTTTAAAGAAGGAATGATAAAATAAGATTAGTATGAGTTTATGACAATTGGGATCTTCACGCACTTTATAACAAATCATAACAAAGTTATAGTTCTAAGGTTTAGCTAACATATCCGCTGGAGGACACTTCAGCGACGCTAACACTGCTTTGCTTATTAGCCGTAGTCTTGAGATTACGCGAACAAACATCAATCTAATCTACAAATATTTTTGATCTGGTGGCCAAATTCGATGTATTCAGTGATTGCTAAGCCAGGACATTCCTAGAATTAACCATTCCTCTGAATCTACAATTGAATAAACAACAACCGTCACAGCAGTGTTAACGTCGCACTGCAACAGAATGCGGTCAGGGTGACTCGGTCGCGGTGTATGCGAATAGCATTTTGTTTTTCTTTCATTTTTCCGTTCGTTCCACGACGCAGTATTCTGGGCATGTATCTATTCGGTGGTAAGTTTTGCAAGTTCGTCGAAGACAATGGCTCCGAGCGCGACTGTACTTGCCCCGAGATCATCTCGCACCACCCCAAGTGCGAATGCGACAGGAAACATTTTAATAATATCCTGTGGGCAACCGTCACTGTCTTCCAGGTAAGCTTGCACGTGGCACAAAGCTGTGCACAAGGTAACTTTAGACGGTTTATTTGCGATCCCCTTCGAATATTTTGTTAGAGGGTAGACGCCGCGTTTTTCTCGTATCCACCAATCTAAAACAAGTTATGAAATTATTTGTCAGCGGTTGTCTTATCTGACAGCTACTGTACAATTTTTTTGCTATCTTGAACTTATAAGCGTACAATTTAATTTTAAATGGGCGAGAAATTCGCCGTAAATATTGGTTGGTTTACTAATTTAGAGTTGTAGTACTGCATCTTATGGAGCGCTCCGTAGTTAGTGCATCTTGCTTGTAGTTAGCTTTAGGAATGCTGGACCCTCTGCTTATGTACTCAGTCGCCGTCCGTGTTCCCTGTCATTACCCTGTATATTTGCGTACACTAACACAATTGTCAACATAACACTAACAGTTATTAACACGCTGATTTAACAAGTTTATTTTATATTTTTATATTTTTTAGTATCCAAATAACATTTACATTCCAAACACCGAGAGGCACGACTTGAACACTATAATGACAGCACACCATGCTTATTTTGATTTATTAAAAGAGATTTATAATATTTGAAAATACTCGGTGTGGTAGCGCCACTACTCGGTTTACTGGATCCTCAATATTGATGTAATATTTCAGGTATTGACACAAGAAGATTGGAATGTGGTACTGTTTAATGGTATGGAAAAGACAAGTCATTGGGCAGCATTATATTTCGTTGCCCTTATGACTTTTGGAAACTATGTACTATTTAACTTACTGGTGGCTATTCTAGTAGAAGGATTTGGTTCTGAGGTAAGTCTAATCCTTAATTTCATGTTTCCTCTTGCGTCTTTAAGCCTGTGACGATCTGACTTGATCGATACGATTCTTTTAGCGGAACGAAAGGAGGGAGAGAGAGCAGCGCGAGCTGGCCAAATCCAAATTGTCTGGAGAATGTTTCTCTGACAACAACGATATTCCATATGATGAATCAAATTCTGGATCACATTCCAGTGACAGTTTCTCACAGGTGAACCCTTTGTGTTGGTGTTGATTATTCTTGATTGCCATTTCTGTCTATGTGTAGACGTGCCTTAAAAATTTCTAAACCTTCTTCTTGACTAGCTATCTAGAATTACGTAGGCACCTATGTGGATCAAAAAGAGCTACGCGCGATATTGAAGGGAACTTTTTATGACAACCATTTATGGGAAAGTGGTTTTGTGCTGAGTTACTCCCAATTAATTTACTACACAGTTGTAGTATAATTAATCAAAAATGTGTAGTATTATTAAATTACATCATTTGTTCATCTATTACAAAATGTTCAAATTTCATCTGTGATCGCAGAAAAAGTGTTGACCCCAAAATCAAAAATCCTCTTGGCTTTTAATACAGTTGAGTATGTGTATTACAAGAAATATTTATGTTTAAGTATTGATCGATATTTTCAAATATACACGTGTTTGAATAGAATGAAATAAAGAACTATTGGAAGTCTGCGGACGACGTTCGCAAGGCTAAGGGCGATGTGAATGGGCACAAAGATAAAGCGATGCGTTCGCGCCGGAAAACGACGTCCTCTGGACACCATCCAACACTGTGCAAGGACTGCGCACAATCTAACAAATGTAACTTGCAAAAGGTAAACATTTGAAAAAACAACAATAGTGACCCAATAATTTCATTTTTAAACGCCCATGATCAACGAGTTGAAGCCACACAACCTGTAACATGGTACTTAGAGAATTGATATTATACTATACTACTCTGATCGAAATAAGTTCGAACTGCTAGAAAATATGAATTGAATAAATTTAAATCTTCTAGCCAACACATTTTAACTGTGTAAATAGACTAAATGACAGCGACACTCACTTTGTAGGAATCAAAAATGCTCGCAAACAATACGTGTGCAGAATCGAACCTACCAATGATAACACACACGGCAGCTACACCACAAGACTCCCCGTCCACGACGCTCGAGCCAGGCGCGTCATTCAGGGATTTCCATGTGGCTCTGAACTTGGAGAAATCCTCCATGCTGTCAAGCATGGAGTCCATTGATCGAACGTCGGTAAGCAATTAGCGGGCACTTGGCGCTTTCTAAATCTTTATAATTATCAAATATCATATACCTAATATAAGTAACAAAATGTAAAGCTTGTAGATTGTATTAATTACCCAATACATGAACTTTTGTGTAAATTATGGTTAAGATGTAATCACTAAATCCAGTTAGTTTAAATAAATATAAATAATTGAATATGATAGCTCTTGTATAGCGTATCTTTTGTATATTAACGTCTTTTAACTTTCTTTTATAAATTACATTAATGTCTTGTTCTCATTTCATCACACAGAAGTCATTTTTTTTATTTTTCAGTGCACAAGTATCCCTGGCTTACTTAAACCTCCGAACAGTTATACTCTTACACTGCACTCAGCTGCTTCTCATCTAGGAGCAGAAAAGGCTCGACTGCCCCCGCTTTCTTTAGCCCCTCCTCCTTTAACACTTGGTCTCCCCCCCGCGAGATCCATTTCAGGATCCTCGGATGCCTCGACACCTACCACTACAAGGTCGTTGCCCTCGCCCATGCTGGAGAAGAATCTCCAAATAACGATTCCAAAGGATGATAACTGTAACAATACTAGTGATAAGTCTAGTCTTCTCAGTTCACAAAAGTAAGTATATTTATACAATGCATTATTTAAATCACCGTAAATAACCAACAGCAAAACCTTATTCAGTACCCGGTTTGCATAAACGGTATGTCATTAGTAATGCATTATTTTGCGTCCCATATCGGCGAAGGTGAAATTTTACGGAAAAAAGAGTTAGTTTATTACGAAAATCCTATTAGTCGCATAGTTAAGAGGACTGTGAACCAACGGCAAAAATTACCCTTTTGATACAAAAGGCGATAACGATTTCTAACCGATTCGAATGTTAACCAATTTTGACCAATTTTTGAAAGGTTGTCAGTCAGAACAATCTAGGTCTATTTATTTTTTGAATATTGATTAAAGAACAACAAATTCAAATCATTGCCGAAATTAGTTTTATATAAGAATACAGAAACAGCAATAAAACTGAATTGATTATAGTGAACAAACCAAAACGTATAAACCTAGATACTGTTCTGACTGACAATCTATCAAAAATCGGCCAAATCGGTTAATATTTAAGGGGTATCGCCTTTTTTATGAAAAGCTGTAGGACCGCACTCCTTTGAACGCTTGAAGATGGAACAAGGTCTCACAAATGTAAACGTGCACCTCGTAGGATTGAACACAGTCAATAATATCAGCTAAGTAATTAAAATGATCGTTCAGATTGAGTTTATTCAATTTCGTAGATGCGTTACTGTACAAAGTCCAACGAACGGGGAGGAGAAGTGCCGAGTGCAGCGTGGTTACAGCTGGCGGCTCTCCAGGCCTAGTTTAAGAAAAAAGCAAAAGCACCGAACTGGTTCGGATTCGGAAACAATAATTTTAAATAACGGAAGAGATCATGCAGCTTGTAACGGTAAGACTTGGGAAAGACTAGATGCTAAATACAAGGGGCAATTTGCAGGGAGTAAATATTTCTATAGGTCTTATCCAAAAAAGCTTATAAGAAATAGTAACGGACGTTCTCGCACATAACTGCGCCTCTATTCGGGAACGCTAAGTGATTCTGTAGCGACTCGTAAGCCTGATTTCTCATCTCACTCTTCCGCACGAGGCGTAATGCGTAAGAGCGAGATGAGAAATCTGGCTTACGCGTCGCTACAGAATCACTTAGCGTTCCCGAATACAGGCGCTGGTCCATTGAAATCTAACTAAAAATCTTTCTTTCAAATATTGAACCTTATTTCAGGCTCTAGTCTACGCAAGAACGAGCTGCTCCTCTCCTCGTCCATAGTAATAAAGAACGACACACAATCAGAGATTCCAAACAATCGAGCCAAGTCTCAGCTGCCAGCACCGAGGGTTTTGGCGCAACCCGCTAGAAGGGTTTCGGCCCACGCTACACCTTTGCTTCCTGACGTAAGTCATTTTTCAAAGGTCCTAAGGTTAAAGGCTTCTAAGATTAACGTGGCTGCAGGTAATACATGAGAATAATTTGAGAGGGTTTGGCTAAATATATTAAATGAGGATGATTTGAGAGTTTTATTCGATGTAGAATATTGCCTGCGGGCTGTACAAATTCAGTTCCTCGTGAACTCTAATCCCTGGGAAAAGAGTACCGACTTTCCCAACGTTGGATAAAATGCTCATACTTGAAATTATGATAATTAAAAGCAGTAATTTTTAGGGTTCCGTAGCCAAAGGGTAAAAACGGATCTCTATTACTAAGGCTCCGCTGTCCGTCTGTCCGTCTGTCCGTCAGTCCGTCTGTCTCCAGGCTGTATCTCATGAACCGTGATAGTTAGACAGTTGAAATTTTCACAGATGATGTATTTTTGATGCCGCTATAGCAACAAATACTAAAAAACAGAATAAAATAAATATTTAAGGGGGCTCCCATACAACAAACGTGATCTTTTTGCTCGTTTTTGTTCGATGTTGATAACGGCAACAGGTAGACGCTTGAAATATTCACAGTATATTTATATATATATATTAACTTCAAAAATAAATAATTATATTACCATAAAATAAATATTTAAGGGGGGCTCCCATACAACAAACGTGTTTTTTTTTTTGTTGTTTGATTATAATAGTACGGAACCCTTCGTGCGCGAGTCCGACTCGCACTTGGCCGGTTTTTTAAACCATTCAAGTACAGAATACAACATTATATGATCCCTATTGAGACTAACAAATAAATTTGTATTTGTAAATAACTAGCGGTAGGTAATAAATTTACCTGTTCCACTCTTAGGCGCGGTTTATACAGAAGAGACGTGGCGACCAATATAAACCTTAATAGTACATAGCATAGCGCCGTTTTTGTATTAAGGAGAATTGCGTCCGTACCTCCAGGTGGCGCGGGCACCACGGCTCTCCTCCGCCACGTCTCTTCTGTATTAACCGCGCCTTAGGTATAAACGGAGACGGGACTGGGGAACAGGGAAGAATTCTTTGGAAGGGAGCTTTGAGTCTCTATAGTATCACGTTGCCGCAATTTGCTTTCAGTTTACTTTTTTAGGTATCTTGGAAGGCTCCGGAATCAGAATGTTCAACAGACTCAACAGTGCGGCTGGACACCGTTAAATCACCACCTCACCGACTTTCGCTCACGAACGATTACTTAACAGGTAATCAAATTTACATATAATCACTATAATTCAGCAAATATCAACAAAAAACGCCTACGTGATTCGCCTCTCTACGAGGCATCTTCGTAATTTGATTGATAAATTGCCCTTTTTACCATAATGGCGAGTTACCAACATTATCACAACTTTCACGTATTTTGGCCGGTCAATAATCAAGACAGATGCCAATTTTTCCTGATTAAATGCCGCATGCTTGCCTTGACTTTGGCTTGATACCTAACTTAATTTTTAATATCAATACCAGTTCAGACACGTTTTGTAAACCATTACATAAATACCTTATTAAACATTTTCTTTAACTGGTACCTTATCAAAAGGCAAATAATGAAATGTCATGCATAATTATTTACTTTTCGCAAACCTGTCAATAACTTTTCGAATTGATTCAGTGACAACAGTGTCAGAAGTAAAAGCTAGCAACTTGACGCCTGCCCCGTCCCAGCTACAATTGCTGACGCCAAAAACGCCTCGGAGCGAGACGCCTGTACCGACACGACCGAAGAACCAATCGCTACCATTGATTAAACAGATCAACGAGGAGGTAAACCTTTTTCTAGAGATCACTAAAACTTTCTCATTTAGATTTAAAATTGTCACTCCTGTGGTGTGATTCTCTAACGTGCACAGCTCCCGATCAGCGCATAAATGGGATTATTAATTTAGATTGTAAACACAAATTTAAGAGCGTCAGTGGCCTAATGGCTCAGGATGTCGACTCGTGATCGTGAGGTCCGGGTTCGAATCCAAGCGGTTGCCATGTACCAATGAGTTTTTCTAACTTATGTACATTATCTGCGTGCGAATTGCGGTAAAAGATGCTCTTACGGTAAGGGCTTGAGCACATGGTAGATAGGGCCGCTAGCGGACCACCCCTGCCGAGGCCAGCACTAGCCAAACCGAAGGGCTGCCACAATACATCAGCAATGGTCGAAGCGGCACATATATGGCCCAATTAACCTCCAATAATAATAATAATAAACAGAAATTTGAATGTGTACGTCATCGCTGATCAGCCACTGCGCACGTTAAAGAATCACATAGATAATCTCAAAAGTTAAGGATTTTTGAAACTTGACTTTAAACATTTATGACAATGATAATTGAATGGAGATGTCTTAAAAGAAATTTTCTACACGATCTTAATATGCTAATTAAGGTGAACATTTTAATTTTAAATACCAAGTTTAAACGGAAGTTTCTGCCAATGTGAAAGTAATTTCCGACATATTCATTCATATAAGGGAATATTTTCAGGTTACAATTAATAATAACGTCAGTATAATTACGTCGAGGTTCGACCGGCAGCGGTACAGGTTCAAAGACCTTTTCCGTTTTATGGAACCGACGGGATGTCTCAAAGAAAAAGAGGATTATTCTTTATACATTTTCCCTCCAGGAAATAAGTAAGTACCTTTCATGTTGTCGCTTTTGTTACTACTATATTTGATACCAAGAAACTGAGCAATGTCCACCTTATTTCGATAAAAAGTATTGTACGTTATTATGTAATCAAACGTTGAGTGAAAGAAGACAAAAATGTGATGAAAAGGGTTTAAAACAACTAATTCTGGGACCCCTACCCTATAATGAATAATAAATAGTCATAATCACCAGCTGAATGATTAAAGCTGCACTGCAAGTCTAATAAAGGTCTGTGAAAACACAATTTTTAATAACCGCACTTTCTAAAATTTCATACAATTCTTATTGGAATAAAGTCAAGATTCTCGCAAGTTGAATACAACCCGCTACCTGGCTCATTGTAAGCGTTGCAGCGAGTTGGTCTTTTGTTTCCAACAATAATAGTAAGGGAACAATTCTGCAGTTTGCCCGCGGTAGGTAGTTAATTAGTTCAGATAAATTTCTTAATAATAAATAGCCGTAAGAAAAGAGAACATCTCGAGTACCCTAATGGTGAGTTACAGAAGGCCAATGAGCTGTTGTATAATGTAACTTCATTATAAATGCTGAAAGCTGCTGAAAGCTTTTGTTATTTAAAAAAAAAAGTAACTGTGAATATTCTGCTTATTAATGGGTAACCTATTAACCCCTCAGCTGTGGCGCGGCCCGCAAGGGCTTTCCGTCAAAAAGTCGTCATCCGTCGTCTTTATTCATTATTTTGCGAATGAAGCATTGCGTGATTGATTCTATTAAACCGAAAAAGCAGAGTTTTTCTTAATAAATAAGATTGAAACGATCCTTTACTTTACTTAGAATCAGAAGGCTCTGCACGTGGATGGTGACCCGTGGCTGGTTCGACAACATCGTGCTCTTGTTCATCGCTCTCAACTGCATCACATTGGCTATGGAGCGCCCGAACATACCCCCCAACTCGAAGGAGAGAGCTTTCCTCGGAAGCGCGAATTACGTATTCACTGTAGTGTTTGCTATTGAAATGTTTATAAAGGTGAGATTATTTGAACATTGTCCGATAAGGATAACTGAAAATCAGTTATTCTTATGATAGGTAATAAACGAATCGTAATCTGTGAAGGTTTTCATTGATTTTATTATACACTTGATAACGAAGCAGGATGAAATAAATAGTAATTAGGTACGCAAGGTATAATAGTATCAAATATCTCACACACTGGGGCCAATTCGAACGTGTTTTCGCTAAATTTAGAAATCGCTAAATTTGAAATAAGAACCGTCAGACTCGATTTTGAACCGTGGAGCTATACAAAATCGAGTTTGACGTTTCTTATTTTAAATTTTGGCAATTTTAAATTTAGCGAACACCGTTTCGAATTGGTCGCTGAGTATAATATTAATGCCACTTATTTTTTCCCAGGTGGTCGCTTCTGGAATGTTCTACGGCCCAGACGCCTACTTCACCTCTGGCTGGAACATAATGGACGGTTCACTCGTTATCATATCCATTATCGATCTGCTCATGTCGCTGGTTTCCGAGTCCAGTCCAAGGATCTTCGGTATATTGAGGGTAAGGGCCACATTTAAACTAGGCCTGATTTTAGTTTTTAATGGATTTTATTGGTTTTATTTGCGTTTTGAGACCCATAAGAGACCTAGGTACGTAGAAATTTGTGTTACGTTTAGATATTCCGGAAGTGTGAAATTTGTTTGGGATGAAAGTGGTGTTGGAAAGGATTTATTGTGTCAAGTTGTCAAATACGTAAATGTGACATTTATCATTTAATATTAAATAATGTGACCAATATTTAAATACACATTTTATTGAATATATATACTATAATAAAATGCACTTGATTCGAGTGTCGTAACTAGATTGCAAAGTGCAGAGCAACAGTTGTTAGGAGATGCAAGCTGCGGCTTTGTTAGTATACCGAGCTTGGTTATCTAGTTGTTTGACTTGACTACGTACGTTAACCTAAGCTACATAAATATTTTTTTCAGACAATAATTACTTAGAACCATTTGATGTTTACTTCTTTCATACCCTATCAAAAGTATCTATTTATTGCCACCAGATTATTAAATGGTCTTTAGAATTTAATAATTTGACCCTATGACTCTGACATCATTGGCGACCCTATGTGCACGTTTGAGTACAGGTTTGTACGTATTCAAATTTCTGATTGTATGGTGAACTATGACTGAAATTTTAGTACGTCGTGGCCAGGTTGTGGTAAAGACTCACGCTGTGCGATATTTTATATGAGAGAGTAAAACCTATGCCTTGCTGTAGAGTAATAATTAAGATGAGTGTCTACTTTTCATACAAAAAGGCGATAACTCCACCCCTTAAATATTAACCGATTTTATCCAATTTTTGATAGATGGTCAGTTGGAACAAAATCTAGGTTTATACGTTTTTGAATATTGATTAAAGATCAACAATGTCAAATAATCGCCGACATTAATTTTGTTTGAGAATACTAAAACAACAATAAAACTGAATTAATAAATATAGTGAAAAAATCAAAACGTGTAGACCTACATTTTGTTTCCTTGATCAAAAATTGGTCAACATCGGTTAACATTTAAGGGGTGAAAATTGTTATCGCCTTTTGTATGAAAAGCTGTAGGTTCACACTCCTCTTAACAGACTTCCTTTGTGCTATAACTTGAACTACGTTGCAACATACCGCGAAATAAAAATGTTTTCTTTATCATAAAGCAAATTTTTTGAATTTTCTTATAACCTTTAATTGTGTCTATCGGTGCACACGAGAGATTTTTTTTCTATTAAGCATTAAAAATAATGGGTTTTTTAATACATACAATCTACGTACATTTTATAACAGTTTGCCACTATAGTAGCTAATACTTGGCGCTCAAACAAATTATTGGATCCCTAATATCGTAATAGCTGTTTGTCATCAAATATGAACACTACTCTTTGTATTGATCGGTCGCTTTATTACCTATACTTACTAGAAACATTTACTCGTACACAGTATAATTACTTATTTACATACGTCTAAAATTGTTTTACTTTGAATTCCTGCTTTAATGTGTGGGAATCTACCAACCTTACTAAGCCCATCCTTAATTGAAGCATATTAAGAGGACTGTGAACCAAAGGCAAAAATCACCCTTTTCATACAAAAGGCGATCACGATTTCCACCCCTTAAATGTTAACCGATTTCTACAAATTTTTGATTGGTTGCCAGTCAGAACGAAATCTAGGTCTATACGTTTTTTGAATTTTGATTAAAGATTAAGAAAGTCAAATAATGCCGAAATTAGTTTTGTATGAGAATACTGAAACCACAGTAAAATTGAATTTATTGATTGTAGTGAAAAAATCAAAACGTATAGACCTAGATTTTGTTCTGACTGACAACCTATCAAAAATTGGTGAACATCGGTTAACATTTAAGGGGTGTAAATCGTTATCGCCTTTTGTATGAAAAGCCGTAGGTTCACACTAGTCTTAAGCAATCACTATAGCCCTCACCTGTTTAATTAATGTATTATTTTAAGCTTCTAAATAATAATTGAATTGTCAATATGTTGTTTAGGTGTTCAGACTGCTAAGATCCCTCCGACCTCTGCGCGTAATCAACCGAGCGCCGGGCCTCAAGCTGGTCGTACAAACTCTCTTGTCTTCGCTGAGACCCATCGGGAACATTGTGCTTATCTGCTGCACTTTCTTCATCATCTTCGGCATTTTGGGAGTTCAGGTAGTATATTTTTTATTATAGTCTTCAAGTTTTAAACGAGATACAATCAGATACATTTTCATTAAACACCTTTTTCAGTTTTATGTACGAGTATCAATGAACTTGAAACAAAATTTAGTATAAAATATATTTCAAGCTGTTATTAGTCTAAAATATCGTCGCTGCGCGTGCAATACCGCGGAAGAGCACTTTTTAAAAACCGCGTATCTGCGTTTTTTTCCGATTTTTTAGGAACAAGAAAGAACTGAATATCTCAGTCATTTAAGTACATATCATTACATATCTCAATTTTGTGCCGTGCTGCTGTTACGCGGTATTTACAAAGTGCTCTTCCGCGGTATTGCACGCGCAGCAACGATATGGTGATTAAAATCAAAACAGCATTTTTACTACTTGACCTTGACTATTGACTGATAATTTTTGTTTTATTACCAAATGTACTATATGCCACCTTTTAGCCCGCGTTATATTATGTTTTGATTGTGTTTTAAATTAAACTTTCGTCCATTTCGTAATATCTGCGCCTCTATTCGGGAACGATAAGTGATGTTGTAGCGACTCGCGAGCGAGATTTCTCATCCCACTCTTTCGCACGACGCGTAATGCGTAAGAGATGCGAGTGTGGCTCGCGGCTCGCTGCAGTATCACTTAGACGTTTCTGAATAGACGCCCAGGTCCAATTTTGTATTCTCTTTAATAAACTGAGCTAAAGAAACATTTCAGCAACATTTTCTTTTATTTTCCTCTAGTTGTTCAAAGGCGCATTCTTTTACTGCGAAGGGGCCAACATAAAGAACGTTAAGAACAGGTCGGACTGCTTGGCAATTGACGGCAACGTGTGGATTAATAGGAAGTACAATTTCGACGACCTCGGCAAAGCTTTGATGTCCCTTTTCGTACTGAGCTCCAGGGATGGTTGGGTCAACATAATGTACACGGGACTGGACGCCGTGGGCGTGGATCAACAGGTATGAGCAAATGGTTTATTCACACATGAACCTATGTATAAATCTATTGTTCGTGCAAATAACGTTCAATTAGTTCTGTCAATGGAACTCAAAATAGAACTAGTAGGAACAGCCCTGAGTAGATATGTTGGACTTATTAGCATTCTTTTTATCGGGACAGCCCATAAGAATAATAATAATAATATACCTATGTTTAAACTTTATTAATAATGTTCAAGTGATGCCATTGTCCAGCCCACGCGTCTGAAGCAATTTTGCTGTTAGCTCAATTGTGTACGAGAGAATTATGATGAAGGCTTTTTTTGTTACCACTTTAATATTTTTAACGATAAATGACAGTGAGTTATCAATTCAACTTTACACTCCTAAAAGAAAACAATGCAACAAATAGAAACTGTACTTTACAAGCCTTTTTGTGGAATTCTGTAATAAAATAAAACCAGAAAAAATCAGGCGCAACTGAACAGTCTTTACCTTCGAAACGGGACAAATGAACACACTTGTTGATTTTCGTAAACCCGCTGAATAGTTTTGTGACCGTTATTTGAAAAGTTTGGGACGAGACTTTACTTAGTTTTTGGTCTGGAAAAAAGCAGATATTAGTATACTGTGACTAACTCGACTTCAGTTTGGATTCTCAAGTAATACAACTTTATGATATACATACCACTAACTCATTACTAAGCTTACGAAAACCAACCTGCACATTAAATTTGGAGCAATAAAAGATGCTGACATCTTAACACTTTCTTAACTCAAAATTTCTAGTCAGGTTCTATGTTCGGGTTGTATGTTTGTTGCGAGTTTTAAGCCCATAGCGGAAAAAACGTTGCTAAAATTTCTAAATTCTACAATACAAAAACATATACGGTGAACAAATAGAATCAGTTTAATATCACAAAAGTGACTAACAAATTCTCTTTCTAAAAATATATTATGGTGTTCCAACAGCCTATAGTGAACTACTCGGAATGGCGTCTCCTATACTTCATTGCTTTCATTCTGTTGGTGGGGTTCTTCGTTCTGAACATGTTTGTTGGAGTCGTGGTAGAGAACTTCCATCGGTGCAGGGAAGAGCAGGAGAAAGAGGAGCGTGTGAGAAGGGCGGCCAAGAGGCAACTGCAAATGGAGAAGAAAAGACGAAGTGAGTAAAACGTTTACCAAAATTTTGAGATTACCCTTGTTACAAACATTTTTATTAGAGAAAAAATTGGATTTTGCCACAATTGATAACAGAGCCCTTGAATAAAAGTTTATTGAGTAATGCTGTTAAAATAATGCAATACAAAATAATTCAATCACTGTCTTTAAATTCAACTGTGACTTTATTTGAACATAATTTAATTTAAATAAGTGCAAGTTATATTTTAATGGAAGTGGATATGATATTATTATATTATTTACTATTATTACTAATAAGAGTAGTTTTTCACTGCCTCTGTTCCATTGTAATGATATTGTTTATATCCTTTCAGAAATGCATCAAAGACCTTACTACGCAGACTACTCCCAGTCAAGACTATTCATCCACAACGTAGTCACCTCCAAATATTTCGATCTGGCTATTGCGGGAGTAATTGGCTTAAACGTAGTCACCATGGCGATAGAGTATTATAGAATGCCACCAGTCCTCGCGTACGCCTTAAAAATATTCAACTACTTTTTCACAGCAGTATTCATTCTTGAAGCAATTATGAAGCTGGTAGCTTTAGGTTTTAAAATATATCTAAAAGACAAATGGAATCAACTGGATGTTATTATTGTTATTTTATCAATAATTGGAATAGTGTTAGAGGAATTAGAAACGAATATAATTCCGATAAACCCAACCATAATGAGGGTGATGCGGGTACTGAGGATAGCGAGAGTATTAAAGTTATTAAAGATGGCGAAAGGGATTCGTGCGTTGCTCGACACGGTGATGCAGGCGTTGCCGCAAGTTGGGAATTTGGGATTATTGTTTTTCTTGTTATTCTTTATATTTGCTGCTTTAGGCGTTGAGTTATTTGGTCGACTGGAATGTTCCGATGAGATACCTTGTCAAGGTAAGAATCTTCATGTTCAGTTTAATTTTCGCTCTTGACATTTAATTAGTACAGCATAGTTTTAATAACAATATATAAAATTAAATCTGCTTAAAATTTTATTATAACAAATCAAATAGGCAAATATTTGTGTGATGAGCACGAATGTTGGTTCCTGAGTCTTGGATGTTTCCTATGTATTTAAGTATTTATTTCTCTATATAAGTACGTATATCGTCGTCTAGTACCCATAACACTAGCCTTTAGAGCTTACTATGGGACTAGATCGATTTGTGTCAAGATTGTCCCCTGATTTATTTATTTATTTATTTATTTATCAATCATCTATTGTCTTTTTTGCGTTAAATTGAATATGAAAAAAGGAAATTTAAATTATCTATAATTTAAACCGTCGAGAAAATTAAAACGCTTGATTATTCAAAATATTCGCCAGGTCTCGGGGAGCACGCCCACTTCGCCAACTTTGGCATGGCATTCCTCACCCTCTTCAGGGTTGCCACTGGCGATAACTGGAATGGTATCATGAAAGACACCCTTCGTGAGGACTGCGACAGCTCCGTCGACTGTGTCCGAAACTGCTGCGTATCCACCGTCATCGCGCCCATATTCTTCGTTGTTTTCGTTCTAATGGCGCAGTTCGTGCTTGTTAATGTTGTTGTTGCTGTGAGTATGGTATTTATTTACCACTTAATATAGTAGTAGTTTTGCACCATGAAGGATAATTATCACCTTCTTATCTTTAAGTATCTAAATGAAGTCAAATCGCTAAATTTATACAATGACTATTCTATTCCTGTCAAAACATAATTTTACCTCCAAATTAAGATAGCTTGTGACAAGAATCAGAAACTACAAACTACGTAGTCTCTGCCTTTTACATGCAAATTTTTGTCCCGATGCGGCTAACCCAAACGACCCTCTACTTGACATTACAGACAAACTTCGCCACACGAAAAGGATCCACTATTAAAATTACCTAAACTCTATTTCAATTTGGAATATTTATAAGCTACGTGCTTGCTCCACCGGCACTCGCAACATTTACAGTTAACATATACGTAAATGCGATTCAAAAGTTTGCTCAACTTTCAAACGGCCTGTATCCAATTAAGCTGTCATCGCCATAACCCCCGCTGCTTTTATGATAATTGATTTAATTAATTGCGTACCCAAATTCGATTCAACGAATTGAACATTCTATTATTCTTGATAGGTGCTAATGAAACACTTGGAAGAGTCACACAAGCAAATGGAGGACGAAAACGATATGGATGTGGAGTTGGAGCGGGAATTGGAGCGTGAGATCGATGACGAAGAAGACCGTGCGCTGTGCCGTGCACTCGAGCAGGTTGACACGCCGCGCGCGCTGAACAAGGTACCGTCCCTCCCGGCCAACTTCACCTACAGCGAGCCGAAGCACCCGCCGACCCCGTCCCCCGCACGCCTCGCCTGCCGCCGGCGCACTCTGCACTCGCACCACGCTTTGCTACCGACGTCGCTACAGCCGAGACGCGCCTCTCTCTCACCTCACGCGTTTGGACGACGCCGACAGGATTCAACCTCCGAGCCACCTGCGGCACTTTACGAGGAAGATGCGAGGTTCATCGACGCAGACGACGCTGACGAGTTGGATCCTGGTAGTCCTCCGCGACGGGACTCTTTCGCGCACAATCGCCGACAGCGCGCTGACAAGCGCAACTCGCTTCGCGGTGAAGAAGCGCGGCTACTGCGGCCAGCGCCAGTGCTGCTTGCCGTTCCGACGGCTCGGCAAAATGTCAGGATAAGCGTCTCTAAGCGTAGGCCCTCTGAGACCGGCAGCGTGGGCGATGCGAGCCCCGGCCCGGTACAACAGCTAGCGCCTGAGAGCAGCGAGCAGCCAATCAGCGAGGAAGAGAAGATCAGGATAGTGATAGCCGAAAGGCGGAAGATGGACTCGACGCGTCCGGAGCCAGAGCATGACGTGGAGCTGGCGGAGCGCAGCTCCTAGTCCCGGCGGGGCCGGCCGCACCAGCACCACGAGGTCTACATCTAGGCGGATACCGCCTGGATAGACCACCCTCCACTCCCCTCTCGTCTTCCTCTCTCATGGCAAAGGAACAGCTGATGTTTGAACTCGGTTGCACGACAGTGATACAGTGACACAAGTTTTAGTTTTAGAAACAGAATATTCGACTTTTGTGCAGTGTTGCGTTTCGTATCGACCGATTGAGTGATAACGTGTAAGTAATTAAAATTTGGTGTGATAATTTCCCGTCATCGATCTTCATATCCTCAAATACTATCCAATTCTTACTTTTCCAATGCGGCCGGTTCAATAATTTAGTGAAGAGACTTCAATAAATTTAAGCTAAGATGTAATAGAAATATGTAGATAGGAGTTAGGACTAGCCAATATATTGTGGTGGGATGTTTTCTACGAGAGCTATGTTCACTTCAAACGTTAAGTGATTTCAAACTACGGTGCTTGCTGTTGAATTGTATTATTAGTTATACGTAAACGTTCTCCTAAAAGAGTTTCTAAAGAACTTCAACGAAGAGTATGGTTTATTTCGTTAATGTGCAGAGTAAGAAATTTATTTTATTTATTGTATGTAAAGAAATTTTATTAATTAAATGTTGTTGAAATGTAAATTTTACGATTTAAGAATGGGTTTCTAATCATTGAATATTAGGATAATGTTATTCGACGACTTGAAAAAAAAAACACCTGTTGCTATTGTTTGTGACGTAAATGTTTAGTTCGGACTCCTAAAGGATCTAGTCAAGTATCTCGTACTAGTGAATTGTTATAGCTAGTGGTTGAATATAGTGAGGATCTAAACAGAACCAATAGTTGGCGAATTGATTATAACTCTCCCTAAGAATGAAAAAGTATTTTCTGAATATAAAATGAATCCTATTTTCTTACAGTTGTGTACGTAATATAGACGTGTAACTGGCAATACGCACATAGAAAGAGTAGAATACGAGTAGTACAACGCAAAGAAGTGAGCAATAGCGAGTGACCCAAAAGTTATTTAAACTTGTAGTTACAATTCTAGTGCTGTCACTAGCCGTGCCAAATTTACATTCTTTTTTATTGAATGGTTCTTGGTCTTCATTCAGACAAATTCGTTTTCATCTTTTGACTACCGATCGATATTAAGTGTACTGTCTTTGTGTACGTCATCAAGATCATCTTAATTACTTGTTTCTGTTTTCACTTTTCAAATTGTGAGTTCGTAGATTTTTTATTTAGTGTATAACAAATATATGCCAAAATATTCTATGTAGTTAACTTCAGTTAAAGACTTGTTAGAAGAATATTTCAGTTTCATTTCTGGGACATGGCTAAAGCGATTATTCAGAGAACAAACGCATTTAAGGGCGTCATCCATATAAAATGAAAGTCACGTTGCGACGTCTTTTGTGCTCAAACACTGTTCTGTTTATTCAGAGCTCCAATTTAGCGCACTTTAATTTATCAAGTATGAACGATGTAGAAATATTAATCGAATAAATCACTAAGCTCCGTGACTAGGTTGACTCAGATAAAGGAATTGTGCAGTGGAGTAAGGGACGCCCATTAATAATAAGCATTCAACTTGGCAATTTGTATGTGCCCAGTTAATTTGTCCTCTTGTAAGTATTGTAATTTAAGATGGTGACAGTCTTAACTGCGGTTTGAAATAAAGCATGTCTCTGAATCAGTCCCTGATTGTTTAACGCATAGAGAGTGTAGTTAGGGAAGTGAGCAATAAATTTTATACTTCAACTGTGCCTTTCCTATTTCTAATGTATTAGCTTGTGAAGTCGATTGTTGGGACTCAGAACTTGTATGTATAGTGTAGGATTTGGGGACTATAAATTATTGTACTGTTGAAAATCCTTCAAAAACTAATTTCAGGTTAGTATGCTAGTCTGTTAGTTGATTACATATTTTAACTGTAGTTCAAATATACTGAACATACTTGATCGTACAAATTTTTGCATTAATAGAGCAAGCATAAAATGTGTCAATAAAATAGTTTATTATCAATAAGAATAACATATTATTCAATCTTGTTCACTGATCCAGTTTAGTGGTGCTTTTTTATTTACCTAAGTTCATTTGTTTCAGTTATGTTTATTAAGCGCAATGTCAAAATAAATGACATCTTTATATTAAATCTATACTTATCTATACTCGAATAAAATCTTTATTGGATTTGATTTTGATTTCAGATAGATTTCCAGTTCAGATAGGAATAAAATTAAAACAGATTCAATGTAATTTACAATTGAGGCCCATTGTTAAAAGTCCGAGAGAGACTATTAAATTATTTGGTAAGAGCGTATTCTTTTTTCATTGGTCGACACCGACCAATAATCATTACGACAAAAGAGCACAATAGTCACTTTAAAAATCGTACGTGCCCCCGACATAACGCTACTGGTACTGTCAGCCAATGAAAAAATAAGCTCAAATAAGGTTCCAATTTCGTACATAACGATTTCACTTAGCTACGGGCGTTCCACGTACGAATGCGAACAGCGTATGTACGTGACAATTCGCTCCCTTTGTGTGTTCCATACGCGAGCTCGCGTCTCGGTCGAGGATTTTTGAGAAATCTTATAAAACATTAAAATCAGCTAGTTTGTACGCTTTAATATTTCCTTTTACCACAGAATTTTGTAATCACATTTTGATTACCTAATTACCTATTTACTTTCGAACTCTTTTTACTTTACTCCGAATAATATGTCTTCCATCTCTACTTATACAAATGGGTTGAATTCTTTCTTGCCATCGGAGTTTTTCACAAAGTAATCTCTTAATTTTAAAGATAAAATATTAGAAGCGATTCTGAATAACTTATTCCAGTGTCACGTGGTTGAATTGATTGAGGGAATTTAGTAAAATTAAGTATAGCATTTTCGTGATAAAAAGTAAATTTCGTGATAAAGATTACCTAGGTATTGTTTTTCGGTACTGACTGTATGTTATTTATAAGAGGTATGAACAATGTTCATTAGTTGAGTACACCTGTTATGCTTAGCTGGTGATCTGTCAAGTTACGAAAATGTTAGGTTGAAAAAATAAATCTAAAGACAACATCTGTGTTTTATTCCCCGTGAACTCCTTCAGTCTTTTTATATCGGGCGAATAAGAGAAGAATGATGAATTATAAATTACGAGGGATCCTATAAGGGTTCCGTATTTTCCTTTTGAGGTACGTAATCCTAAAAAGTAGCCTATGTCCTTCCCCACGGCTCAAGCTATCTCCAGAACAAATTTCATTAAAATTGGTTCAGTGCTTTAGCCGTGAAAGCGTAACCGACAGGCAGACAGAGTTACTTTCGAATGTATGATATTAGTATGGATTCGCATCGCTTCGTGTGAATCTGACAGTCGACTAAATTACTGCAATTGCTTTGCCGTCTCTCATAAAACTATCTACCATTGAGATTTATTTTCTTTGTTCTACGAAATAACATTTTATTGCCATTAGATCCGATTCATGGGCATGCCTCCGAAGCTAGCGTCCCGGGTTCGGTCCCCGGTAAGGGCAAATATTTGTGTGACGAGCACGAATATTTGTTCCTGAGTCTTGGATGTTTCCTATGTATTTAAGTATTTATTTATCTATATAAATAAGTATTTATATCGTCGTCTATTACCCATAACACAAGCTATTAGATCTTACTTTGGGGACTAAATCGATTTGCGTAAAGATCGTCCCGTGATTATTATTATTATTATTATTCAGTTTCTGTTTTAAAGGACAAGTTGTGGACTTTTGACACCCAACTTTCTACCGAACTCATGCGGGGTTAAAACCTTGGGCCAAAAAAGGTGCCTGTTTTCGCGCAGTCACTCAATTTCCCCACAAAGGCGAGCAACAGGCGTGCACAATTGAGTTTAGCAACAATCTTTGCGCGGCCCTATCTTGTTAGCGGGCGCTTACAATCTAATTTACATAATTCCTCGAAACGAATTTTAATAGGTTCTTTATCGTGCTGAACAACATAAAGCCGGTCCCAAAGTGAAGATGATGTTTATTGTCTCTTTTTGCGAGGGTGATAATGTGCCAGCCCGAAGAGAATATTGTTATTGTAAGAGTATTCCACAATGTTTGAAGCCGTTATTAATGTAAAGTCTGATTCAATCCATTTTGCCGGAATTATAAACAAAAATTTATGGCGGCAATCTTCAATTGCATAGTAATTTGTTGACATTATTTTTACATTGAATTGACAGATCTGTATACATTGTCCAATGTATAAAGAGCGCTGACGGCCATACCTTTTTATATTGCCGCCAGCGCTCTTTTTACATTGGGCGAGGTATACGTGTAAGTATCAGTGGCGCAGTCTGCCTACAAGCCGATTCCTGACGGCTTTACCAAGCTAGAAAGCTACGGCAGATGTCAGTGAAGACCATGTTACTCTAACTAAATTTCAGACTCTCACGTAGGGTTCTAATTCTTCCGGTTTCCCTTAGGAAATATTTGACGCTTCGCCACTGGTAAGTATGAAGAAAAAACTATTTTTTTTTATTCATTTTTGCATAGACAGATTGAGGATAACTGGGGATACACTTGGAAGTAAAAAAAAAAAAAAAACAGTGATTCCACTCAAAAACATGAACAGCAATGGCAGAAAGAAAGGATAATAAGCACAATAACTGCCTAAAAGCCTGGCCACATGAAAAATTCTGTAGCACGTCGCCCTTATTTCTATACGTATAAAGGTGATATGCAAAGGAATTATTCACGGCACGGCACCGTACCGTAGTCATGTGGCCAGGCCCTTACTCAGTCTCGCCAGAGCGGAGCCTTCTGACACACTGACCTACTAAGTCCAAATTACAACATTCTTTATGAATCCTTAAAGGAGAATAGGAATAAGAAACAATCAAGATTCTTTCTATAAAAATAACTAACATTGTAAAGATGAGGATCGCTATTAAAATTGGCAAATGTGCATTCATGCATGTTATTGTGTTCCACTGTCCAAATGATAAGACGATAAGAATGATAAGACACCAAACATTTTTTTAAATTCATTATGATTTTTTCTCAAAAATGATACGTAAAGTCGCCACAACATCTTTAAAAAGTCATCAGAAAGTTAAGAATACCAAGATAATGATCAAAAGTGTCCGGTAAGTAGAGGGGTTTTGAATTCGGAATGAAAAGTGTCCAGTAAGTACGATACAAATCTCATGACATGCACTGCACCGGTGCCGCAGCCGGCGGGGCGCGCGGCGCCTTGTCGCGGGTTGCGCGGCGGCGGCGGTGATCGCGATGTACAGTGTATTCTACCCATCAGATGGTAATTCACGGTGTACAATGGGCATAAAATAATTAATTTAAAAAAATAAGAAAATATTTTAGAGAAAAGCACTATACAGGCTTCGACCATTAAGTGCCATACTGGACTCGTACATAGAAATCCTCGCCTACGGTTCGGATTTCAAATGGTACTCGTCCAGTATGGCTTACTTACTGGTCTCTTCAGTAATGTACTATTACCTGAGTTGTTTCTTGTTATCACTTTTACTTACTCAAGAGAGCTAGCACGACATGCCTGCGAGTCGTTTGTCGCTCAGTGCGTCTCTTACATAATTTATTATTTCACTAGTTTGACAGTGACGCGCTAACCGACATACGACTCGCGGACATGTTATGCTAGAAGTGCATTTCATTATACTGATACTACACGAAAAAAATTAGGAATAAAACCGAGAGATCGCCCTAACAAATTATTGAAATTGTATAGAACATTAGGAAAATATTTATTTAACGGACATACACTTCCTAGACAAGCATAGAATCTATACATATAAAACAGTACCGTGACTTATAGACAACGCACAGCCTAAGCGGGTGGTCCTAGAGGTTTGAAATTTGGAGGAGCCATTCCTCGAGTACCCTAGACGTGCACTAAAGAGGGATTTTTTTAAATAACATTCTTAGAGGGGTGAAAAGTGATGATAAAATTTGTATGGAAAAAACCGCGGGCGACGCTGTGGCGGGTCCTCTAGCACTTAATAAACTTCACAGGAAGGTAATAAGTATTAACATTTACTTGTGATTCGATTTGAAATAACACCTTTATTTTGCCATAATATTTTCTCCTTACCTACTAAATCACAAAAATCACTCCCATTTTTCCCTTAAAATCTGTTCATCCTATGCAAAGACTATCATGCCAATTTTCTGCCCTAAGACAACACCATTCCTTTAACTCCAGCCTGTTGACGTCTCGCAAACTAACACAGTTGCACGAACCCTCAACCCTTAACACGGAAATGGTTTTAGACTGGCACTAAATGGGTTTCCTTTCGGATATCATGTTGGAGTTTGATAGATTGTTAACCTGATCTCAAAGTTCAATTTTAGTCCATATAAACTAAGATATTTGAAGGAAACGTCAACAGTGACATCGTTTATGCAGTAATGTAGCGATGGTATTAAATGTACATCCGTTAATAAGTTTATCTACACCCATATCATAAAACCTCCATTGGTTAATCAAAAACCGTATGAAATGACCACCATTTTGACAACCAATTAGGAAAAACCAGTGCTGCGATAAAGAAATAACATGACTTCTTTATCGTTTTTAGTAAAGAAATGAGATTAAATTTGGAGCAGCTGTCAAAACTCAAGTGGGTCTCTATTCTAGTATCCATAGATATTAAAAAGTTATTGATACGAAACGTCAATTCAGTATGTTTTTTTAATATAAACTGCACAATATTTGATCTCGAGTGACGTGAGAATAGAGACTTCATCCGTTTGTCTATGATTTAAAAAAAAATGGTCTTGACGGAAGATCGTATTTGCCGCCATGTTGACGTTTTGCTGAACGAAAGTAGAATTGTTGTTGAATTGAATAGAAAAAGTTGTTAGTAATTTACATTTTAGTTGAAAATATGAATAGTAAGTAGTCTTCTCGGAGTGTGTGTGATGTGAAAATATGCCGGATATCGGAAATATGCAGCCACGATTGCAACAAATAACTTGTTGCCAGAAAATATTGTTTCTGAACCCATCATGGAGGATTTATAATATGTGTGTAGATAAAGTTATGTATGCAACTCTGCATAATTTGGCCTTAAAACACACGTGCGATCTTATTATGAAACTCGCCTGTCGGCTCGTTTCATGAAAACCGCACTAGTGTTTTAAGGCCTATCATTATGCAACCGTTGCATAAACTACTATTAATTAGTTATACTTGAACGTAAATGAACGTTTAAAGAAATCCATTTAAGTAAAAAGTGAGAAGCTGTCGTTTAAATCGCAGATCCAAATATAAAAGCAGCAGTTCACCATAAAAAGCAACGAATAATTGTATTTGTATTATATAGTATGAAATCCTATGTCATAATTTGACATTCACAATACATTGATTATTTTGATTATTTTTAGTAAGTTCTTTGAAACATTTCAAACCTTATTTGCTGATAGTATAAGGAAAATGACATCTCAAATTTGGAATTCCTGTACAGATATACTAAAAACCAGTACATATTATGTAAGTAATTCCGCGGACTCGCTACATCTAACTATAGTGCAAATGACGCATGACAAATGAAACGAGTGGCGCAGTTAAATAGGAACTTCTCTGGTGCCGATAAAGAATTTATACACATCTTTCTGGTTTTACAATTTATGTAAAAAAAACTATTTTATATCAAATAAACGCTAACAAACCTTGTTTTACCTGAAAGTCCAAAAACTACACTCAAATATGCCCTAGTTTAAAACTGACTCCATAAAAATGTTCGCAATAAACATGTAACCGCATGCAATACAAACATTTTATTGCACAATGTTTTAAACTTTCTGTGCAAAACTGTGAATTTTATAATGTCCCACAGCGGGACTGGGGAATAGTCCTCACGCGAGTTTAGTGCGGTTTGGGGACTTCAAACACCACCGCAATGCTAGTGGTAAAAATCAAATTGAATTCCACACATAAGTTCCGAGAATTTCAGGTAAATACAGAATACTTGTTTTGTGGCTATTATTTATTTTATTTAGGCTTTCACAAATTCAAATGTAACCTACAAATTTGAAGTACAATTTAACGATTAATATGTACCTACCACGGAAAAGGGTAACAAAGGAAGGGTAGAGATTAATTAAAAAGGCTTTGGGTGCAGCAGCTTGCGTTCGGCTCAATTGTTGTGCTAAATACTAAATGATAATCTAATTTTATCCGTTTTTTATTTTTATTCTATCCATTGTTGCGCCTATGTGCTTACACAACACATTATTTTAGCATTATAATAAGCCTGCTGAGACCTATTGCTATACATCGGCCTCCCCCACTTCTTTCAGATTCTGCAGTGCTGAAGCGTCATGTTTTTATGAAACACACCCATTAAAAACGAAAAAAGTAAGTTTTTAATACCACAAAATGGAGATGCAGCATAAAGTTGTTTGTAGTAAACTTGTGCGAGGTAGTTAAACGATGAGCGAGGAAATGCACCAATCAGTGTACACGGTTTTGTTCATTTGTCAAGAACTAATCATTCTATAGGTGGATTTGTCCTCACGCTTCGCTTAGCTGGCACACACGAAGAAACGCAGCCTAAGCCTGGTAAGCAGTAAAATTCAACATTCTGATTTCAAGCCGCAGATTACAAATTAAGGAAAACATGTTTAATAATAGAGAATCTCTCTGGGCCATGAAGTTGATTAGTCCGTAGAAAATATAAGGGGAAAGGCATTTGCGGAACTAGAGCGTTGCTTTCGTAAAAAATTCAACTAGTTTGGTATTCATTAAGAAAAGAGAGTAAACTCGCTATGCAGCGCATTTCAACGCCTTAATGGGAAAGGAATGCTCTTTGCAAGGCAAAGACCATATATCCTATAGACTTCGCATAGCTAGATGACCCTTGCTGCTAATATAAAAGTCAAAAAACGATAAACTGCAGGCTCAGGTAAACAAGGGACACGAATTACGTTCAATGTTCAAAACGCATGCATGTGTGCATGTTACGCTCTAAAAACCCCCGCACCCCGCAAGTTTTACAGCTTTATTTGCTATTTAGTGTTAGGCTAAACGGTGTCTTTTGGATATTATGCAAGTCTGTGTTGCAAGGAAAATAGAATGTTTTTCCTATTACGTTTCTACACAACACTATTATGCATAACTATGTAATTCTGTTTATTTTTCTAAATAATAAAACTCCTGTCTAAATATATATATATATATATATATATATATATATATATATATATATATAAATATCAGTCACGAATGTCAAAAAATGTAATGATTTACTCAAATTCAATTTGACATCTGGTCTCATGGACATTTATAAAACGCGGCCTTAGTGCATATAAATCATTGCGAAATTGTAACCTTTGTTTTAATAGTAGTTTATGCAACGGTTGCATAATGCGCCTTAAAACACTAGTGCGGTTTTCATGAAACGAGCCGACAGGCGAGTTTCATAATAAGATCGCACGTGTGTTTTAAGGCCAAATTATGCAGAGTTGCATACATAACTTTATCTACACACATATTATAAATCCTCCATGATGGGTTCAGAAACAATATTTTCTGGCAACAAGTTATTTGTTGCGATCGTGGCTGCATATTTCCGATATCCGGCGCATTTTCACATCACACACACTCCGAGAAGACTACTTACTGTTCATATTTTCAACTAAAATGTAAATTACAAACAACTTTTTCTATTCAATTAATTCTACTTTCGTTCAGCAAAACACCAACATGGCGCCGATTCGATCCTCCGTCAAGACCATTTTTTATTTTAATCATAAACAAACGGATGAAGTCTCTATTCTCACGTCACTCGAGATCAAATATTGTGCAGTTTATATTAAAAAAACATACTGAATTGACGTTTCGTATCAATAACTGTTTTAATATCTATGGATACTAGAATAGAGACCCACTTGAGTTTTGACAGCTGTTCCAAATTTAATCTTATTTCTTTACTAAAAACGATAAAGAAGTCATGTTGTTTCTTTATCGCAGCACTGGTTTTTCCTAATTGGTTGTCAAAATGGTGGTCATTTCCTACGGTTTTTGATTAACCAATGGAGGTTTTATGATATGGGTGTAGATAAACAAGTTTCCTTTTCAACCAGTTCTTAAACAATTACAAAGATTTTTTTTCTTTACTGCCAAATTGTTTCTAACCTAACCTAACCCAAAGCAAAACAGGCGTGAACATATCGGTTTAATTGTATGTGTAAGGGTTTTATACCCGATCAAGTTGCAAAGGGGTTTTTTAGTGAATTGATTGGGAAATTCAATCAGGCTTCATTTTAAATTAATCCCACACCACACGGCTCCATTATCAAACCTTTTTGTCTTGAGTAATGAGATAATGGAACACTCTTAGTCTGGTGCGTTTTGGTCTGTAAATGTTTGATTCACTGACCAATTTTAAGTATTGCTTTTTGATAGTCTAACGAAATCAGTAATAATAAATGTAAAACGAATTTCGTTTCTATTGCATTCTTATACTACCGCGGCTATTGGTTTGCAAATCAACCTTAAAGATAAATGGCTGAATCCAGAAACGCCACTTAAGCATTTGACTAGATATTAAGTAGTTAAATGTCCCTCAACTAGTTGTCAACCTATACAGAAACGTCACTGAAATGTCATTTTCATTAAAGCTTAGTTTGAGTGGCCTTTCTGAATTCGGCCAAAAGACGGTGGTTCAACATTTTCTTTTATTAGGAAAAGAGCTGTAAACATACATGAACTTTTTAAAATGCATGTTTATGTGTGTGTATTAGTGTGCTTTACTCGTATTATCGAAATATGGCTTTGGTGTGCGTTATTATAATATGTATTATTTGAAAGATATATTTTGATCCTCAAGTTTTTTTTATCACTGAGGAGGCATCTAGGCGTACGACCTGCTAAACAGTCACCGTCGCCTATGGAAGCTTGCAATAACAATGGTACACCAACTCACGCGTTGCCGACCCCTTAAGACATTTTCACGCTGATAGATCTCCGAAATATAAAAGTAAGGCATCGTAAAGTACACCAGGGATGTATAGCGCGCACAGCAGCTGATCAGTGGATATACGAAACTATTAATTTAGACTGTAAGCACGAAATTATTAGGTCTAAATTAGAATGTCTTCCTCATCGCTGATCAGCTCCTGCACACGCAAGAGAATCTGGCAGTGGAAGCCAGAGAAACAGAACCTGCATTTCACACGGTCGGCGTAACAATTGAGCCGACGCAAACTCGGATGGTGAAAACTGACACAAGATTTGTGTGAGGAATCCATTTGAATTGTTCATTAAAATTTGAATAGTCTATTTTTTCTAAACCAGAGTAGCTATGCGTTTGAAGTTTTCGCTGGAAGAAAGATGCCGCCAACATAATATTTTTAGTATAAAGCAATTGTTGAGACTTGAGAAAAAATTATAAGTGCGTATAAACTAGTACTTACTAGGGACTAGGGAACAATACTTAGGTAGTTTTAATAGTGGCATTGTTTACAGAAGATGATCCATGTCCAAAAAACCGAAGTCAAAGAACTACGCAACACAAATACGAGTAAATTGGTAGCATTTAAGTAGTATTTTCAGAAAGGCCGTAGACAATCGCTGCTGCTCCCAAGGAATGAAGATAAACGTTTTCCTGTAATTCAAGTGAAATTAAATTGACATACCAGAAATCAGGGATTTGATCTGACTTGAAATCGATTGTTAAAAAAAGTATCGATGAAATCAAATATTTCCCAAATCGGTGAACACGGTGAAAAGTTTCGCGCAAGTTTCGAATAATGCGAAACAAAGGAACACATCGGAAAACTACTCGTACAAGTTTTCCAACTTCTTGTTTCTTTTCTTCTTGTGTTTAATGTTTAAAATGTAACTAAACAAAACCTTGTCATAAATAAATACAAAAAGAAGAAAAATCTGAGCAAAATAAGACTGTTTCCGGTAATTGGGATAGAGCCCGATTCTTTTCGAAAAGAAGCGACATAATATCTGTCGCCTCGCACCTGCCATGGCTTAACAAGCATGTATACCTAACTTTAGATCCATTGTGTTCGTAGCAGTGCTACACGCGTAGCAGCCTTCGTAGACGTAGCTGATCGTAAGTTTACGGTGGTGTACCTACATTATGTAAAAAATAAATCATTAATAAATACTTAATGTAACTATTTATTAAGCATGGTGATTTGTTTTTTTTATGGGTATACTTACCTAGAGTACCTTCACCTGGCTTCGTCACAAATTGAGGCAAAAAAATAACGTCCCTTTGAAACGAAGTTTAGTCAAGTGTAAACCCATCTACAGTAAAAATAGGTAAGGTACCTAGTAAAAGTTAAAAACTAAAACTGGACTGACGTAAAATAATTTTTGCTCATTGTATCACGTACCCATAGAATTCACATACACTCGTACGTATTCCACGAATCATATGATACCCCATTTATTAAAATATGTCCAGGAGCTTAGGAGCTAAACTGGAACATCTGATGATTGTTCACATACATACCTACATACATAGATTGTTAAACAGACTATACACTCTTTTGGCTTCGCACAGTCAGGCAAAAACGTGCAGCGTTCGTCACCTATTCACCTAGAATAAACCTACACTCTGGTCTTGAACAGACCCAGATATACATACATACATACATATTATCACGCCCGAAATCCCTAATGGGGTGGGCAGAGCCACAAGGCTACTTGTGGCCACGTTTGATTAATTAGTCCTAAGATGGTATGAGGAACCGTATGGTGACAGGTGATCAGCCCATCGCCCATACAAATAGTCCACCATGTTGGAGAGGAACCATCCCTTAGTCGACTTTTACGACATGCCAGGATGATAAGCATCTGCACGCATTCTATGCTATTTCTTCACTCCCAGTGCAGCAGAGGAGTACCCAGATATACATTTAAAGTTACACATTTCCAGAGTTTCTTGCGGCGTTTCTTCTCAGCAGATGTCACCTTTCGAAGCGCTGGTAGATTCAGACATGTAAAAGAGCCCAGGTGGCCTACTTGCAAAATAAATATTTTCATTTTCATTTTCATTTTCCAGAAACACTACACTGAAAAAATGGGAGGGCTACAAATAAATAAATTATTGCCCATATCAACCAAGCGACTTATTTTGGACAGAGCTTGAAAAGCTGTTTGCTAAAATTAAACAAATTAATGCATGTCTATAACTTGCAAAGGTGTAATTTATTTTCAAAATAAGTGTCGGTTGTATGTAGCTGTGAAATTGTAGACAATCCAAATTGGCACTTTGCTGGTACTTCGTGTTTTTAACCGACTTAAAAAAAAAGGAGGAGGTTCTCAATTTGGTTGTATTTTTTTTATTTTTTCTTTTTTTTTATGTTTGTTACTTCAGAACTCCATCATTTGTAAATCGATTTGGATTTTTTTTTGTATACCCCCAATTTGGTCCCGTTGTCGTCAAAGTTGAGTTATAATGAGAGGATCTATGAGGAATCGATGGAAATCTTCAAATATTATAGGCAAGCATAGAGCAATTTTAGTATTTTCTGTAATAACTCAAGCAGTTACATTCCAAAACCATTATTTGGTGAAGTGGAACTGTTGATGAAGACCATAGATGATCACCGGAACTCCTAAATGGTGAGTATTTCAAGGTTGGCGATAAAATGGCTGTATAAAGTTCTGACGTAACTTATGTCCATGAAAATTCATGTGGTAAAATTGAAGAACCAGGACAACTCCTCAACGATTGACATCCTTGCACCGGGTATAGCGACAGTTTGCAAATGGTGATGAGCAATTGGCATTATGCTATTGTTACTTGATGTAGTAAATGTGTCGGTAAATCACAGGATAATAAATAAAATGTGAAAAAGAAACTTACTTTTCAAAGGCCATTTGAAGTCGGTTTTTTTATTTTTAACCGACTTCAAAAAAAAAGGAGGAGTCCGACTTCGATATATTTAATTTATGACGTCACTTAACCAATAATATATCTCCCATTTCTAGGTAAATGACTTACAAAAGCCAATTATTATTTCTTACTTTTCAGTGGGGTTTTGGAGTCGGTTTTTTTATTTGTTAATTTATTATTTTATAAATTATCTATGTAAGCAGTCCGCACAAGTAAAGAGGAAGCAAAGCGCTTTCTAAGGGTCCTTGCCTTCCATTATAGATTCTGGTGCTAGAAACAACATGGTCCTGCAACTCTTGGGAGGCATTCCACATAGTTTTTATTTGTGAGCAAACACTAAATGGCTTAATTAAAGCCGTTCGTTTAGCAAACAGTCAAACTGAGAAAAAGGCGGTAAAAGAGGAGATAATGAAACAGTTTGTTATGAAAGATCTTGGGCCAGCGAAAAATGTATTAGGAATACATGTCCGTCGTAAAGATGGAAAAATCATCCTTGATCAGTCGAGTTATATTGGCAAAGTATTGGAAAGGTTTAAGATGACAGATTGTAAACCTGCTAAAACGCCTATGGAAATTGGTTTAAAACTTGCCAAAGCTGATAAGAAAGAAAACTACGAATACAGGAACTTGATTGGTTGCCTAATGTATATTGCGGTCTGTACGCGTCCTGATATCGCGCATGCTGTGAGTATGTTAAGTCAGTTCAACGACTGCTACTCAGAAGCTCATTGGAAAGCAGCGAAACGCGTGCTTCGGTACCTGAAGGGTACGATGAACTACAACATCACGTATGAGAAGAGCGGATTAAATGTGACAGGGTCAGTGGACGCAGACTGGGCGGCGAGTGTCGTTGATCGTCGGTCTTATACCGGTTACATATTTAAGGTAGGCAATTCTATAGTTTCATGGGAAAGTCGTAAACAACGCACAGTGGCTCTTTCCAGCACAGAAGCTGAGTATATGGCTTTATCTGATGCGTGTAAAGAGGCATTGTTCATTAAAGCGTTCATGTCGGAATGCTTGAAGCTAGATTTGAATATAGTGGTTTACAATGACAATCAATCTGCAATTAAGTTGTCTGAAAACCACATGTTTCATGCTAGGACTAAGCATATTGATGTCAGACATCATTTCATCCGTGAAGTAGTAGAAAATGGTACAATAGTAATCAAATATATGTGTACTAACGATATGTTAGCGGATGTTTTGACGAAGCCCTTATGTGTTGAAAAATATCAACGTTTTGTAAGAGACTTTTATATGCTTAGTGGCTAATATCATAGTTATATGTGATGAGCAGAACATATAGTTTAAGGGGTGGTGTTAGAGCTTATGTATAAACTCTATGTTGCTTATTACTGGCTGTTTGGTAGTAACGAATGTATTGACGGTTGCTATGAAAAACACTCTACTCAGGACTAAGTCCACGGAATAAACTGCTCTCAATATAATTAAGTGGTTTTTCTCCAACATAATTGCCATCCATGCGTTTCGGTACTCTCTCTAACGAATGACGTTTCAAAGTAATCGAAAGTCAGATCTAACGATTATTATTCTTAGTATTCTACATTTACTATAATAAAAGACAACAAAACGCAATCAACCCTAGCAGGTACGTGTGATTGTAGGTATCAATGCAATTACATTTACAATTCAGTACAGTGTTTATACAAGCCCGGGCCCGACATCTAGTGGCGAAGATAAACACTACCCAATTAAACATAACAGTTATAGTGTGACCCTCGACACGGCTAACATAGGTACGGTCGGGGTATTTAATTATCCAGCCTCTTGAAAGCCTTTTTATTATGACTGCTTATGCATTCATAAGAATACGGAACGTCAGAATGGGTTCACTAATATTTTCCGAAAGGATGCACTTCGTTTGTCATAAATACGGAGTATATCGTAATTTTGGCATTTCGAGACACTTTGGCATTTTGAGATGAAGGAATCAGTCAATAGGGATGTAACGCACCGCACCCCCGACAAACGTTTGACCACTGTAACGTTTCGCAAAATTTTCGTTTCGCCGATCGATACTTCTAGCTGAAGGAATTAATTTTTTTGACATTGTCACAGCTATATAAACGAACCTACTTAACTGATGTACAAAATATCCTGAAAAGCAAAAGCAGCAACATAAAATTGCATTCGGCGAAACAAAACAAGCCTGCGAAACGATTTATTGTCAGAAATAGTCCGACTATTTCTGACAATAAATCGTGAGTAAAGCCGTGTGTATTTCAAGTATACAAAATATCCAGCTCATTTCGCCGCAGTCTTATAATTAAGACAAATGACATATACATTGTTGTACACAACATTATATTACACTAACATATGTGAGTAGATACGAAAAGTGTTATGTCGTTTTAAATATGGAACATTAAACGAACACAGCACCACTACATTCACAAATGCATAGCTTATCTGAGTTACCTGTACGTGGAATCTTTTTGTGGATGGCATAAAAAAAATACATCTTGCCTAGATGTGTATACCTACTAAAACCAGTTTCAAAATTGTTGACGGATGTGGGGAAAAATCCATCAAAAATATTCTGTTTACGGTTTAACTTGCCCTTTATTTATCATAAATCTATATTACCCAGTTCAACGGTCACACGCCAATCAAAAACCACTTTACAAAGAATCACAATCACCATATCATTCAAAACATAAAAAACGTCAATAAAATTCAATTACGAACATCAGACCCGGCTGAAATAGCAGACGTCGTAATACCGTTGAAAATTCATTATTTGATTCCACCAGACCTTTGAGGGCCGGGTCGTCGTTATCTCGTCAAACCTGCTTTATTGAACCTGCGAAATAAAGCAGAATTCCGTCTTGGCACGTCCGAGCTCGAATCAAGGTCACTGGATTCCAAGCCGTGAAAAAGAGAAGCAAATTAGTTTTTTTAATTTGTCAAAATTTTCCCGCACCAAGTGTTAAATAATAATCTAATATTAAGCTAATGGATAATAAAATAGACTTTTTCCTTGTCTGACATTTTTAATAATAATTCGTTTGTTTGACAAATCCAAATTTAAAACATTATTTTTATAAAGAAATATTAAAATAAGTATCCTTTAAAAGAGGTTTAATATAATATTAAACATTCTCCGGCGCCAAGCGGAAAAAACCAACAAAAAATTAATAACTCTTACATAAATAATAATTAGGTACTATTTTTCCAATATAACATGACAGAAATAACATAAATTCAATATATTCCAATTAAGTTTCTTAAAAAAACATCATTATAATTATTGTAACCAAATTTACTAATTTGACTGGACTATAGTACAGTTGTACATTTTATACAGAATTAGGGAGAAGTAAAATCAATTTATTTACTGGTCGATCATATTGACCTTTGCTGGTGAGTACGGTGGCAGAGCGCACTAAGCCGTCGTGAGCGTTTGTATGTACTCTCACTACTCGCGCCAGGGGCCATGAGCCGGGGGGAGTTAACTCGTCTTTAATAATAACTAAGTCATTAATTTGTAAATTTTGTCTAACTTTAGTCCATTTAGGTCTTTGCTGGAGTTCAGAGAGGTATTGTAGCTTCCACTGTTTCCAGAACTTGTGTTTCATAATTGACAACTTTTTCCAAACAACGACAGGGTTGCTTCTCCAGGCCTCAAAGTTAGGCTCAGGGATATCTAAGATAGAGTTGCCTATTAAGAAATGAGCCGGTGTTAGGCAGGTTAAATCGTCGGGAACGTCAGAGAGTGCACACAAAGGCCTAGAATTGAGAATACCTTCTATTTGCACAACAATTGTCATAAGCTCCTCGTAGGGCAACTTAACATTAACCAGCTGACGTTTTAATAAATTCTTAGCCGATTTAATTCCAGCTTCATAGATACCACCCATGTGACTAGCAAGCGGTACCGTGAACTTCCATGTAATAGAATTTAAAGTAGTGAAGTCAATGATTTCGCTATACTGTTTCTCATCCCTAAACATCTTATATAACTGATTTAGTTCGTGATGAGCTGCCTTAAAATTGGATCCATTATCCGAATACAGGGTGTGGCAGAGACCTCTTCGCGAGATAAATCTCTTTAAAGCCATTATAAAGGAGCTACTGGACATATCTGAAACAACTTCCAGGTGTATACATTTGCTCGAGAGACAAACAAATACACAGATGTATCCTTTAAGGAATTTAGCATTTCGTAATCTGTTGGATTTAACCAGAATATGACCTGTGAAATCAACGCCTGTATGTAAAAACGGTCTTTCTAAATTAACTCGCGGGGCTGGCAAGTCAGCCATCTTTTGTTCACATGTTTGACTCCGGAACCTAATACAAACTACACAAGCTTCTATGACGCACTTTACTTGCGCACGACCGCTTATTGGCCAATATTGTAAGCGCACGGTAGATAAAGTGGTTTGAATACCGGCATGAAACACACCCAAATGAATTTTCCTAATAAGAAGAGTCGTAATATGATCTTTTTTGGGTAAAATAATTTGGTGTTTATGACTGTAGAATGTGGAAGCGTTGGTGATTCTTCCTCCAACTCGGAGCAGACCTTGCTCATCTAACGTTGGACATAACTTTACTATTTTACTATTAACTTTAACTGCTCTTTTAGCTTGCAAGTCGCAAATTTCAGCTGAGAAACTTGTTTGTTGTTTTTTCTTAATTATAAGGTCATGTGCTCTTTTAAGTTCAAATGTACATAATGAACCCGTAAGTTTATTACACTGTTTTTTCGTATTATTACAAAATCTTAAAATGTATGCAATAACCCGTTGAAGTGTTGTAAACTTCGAAAACTTGGAAAATAACTCTCCACAATAGTCTTCATTATTATCCACTGTTGTGGAAGTCACACTCTCAATCCTAGCACACTCTAGCGAAACGGGAGCAGAAGACGGAGCTGTATGAGAGAGTCGCCACTCTGTAACTGGGGATGTTAACCAAGGGGGACCGACCCACCATAAGCTAGAGTTCTTTAATTCGCTGAGAGATATTCCTCTCGTTAATAAGTCCGCTGGATTTTCATGTGTGCTGACGTAATACCAGTCTTTACTATTCGTGTTTGTAATTATCTGTGAAACACGATTTGATATGAAAATTGGATACTTTTCATAAGGTGATTTGATCCAGTTTAATACAATATTCGAGTCCGAAAATAAAAAAACCTCGTCTATATTAATTACGTGGGATAAAGCAGTTTTTACTTTGTTAATAAGTCGCGATAACAATAGAGCAGCGCTTAGCTCAAGCCGCGGGATAGTAAGAGCCTTTAACGGAGCGACTCTGCTTTTCGCAATGACGATGTGTGATGAAATGGGTAAGCCTCCTGTAAATCCTACTAGATAGACACATGCACCAAATGCCATGCTGGCTGTATCACTGAACCCTACAAGATAAATTGTATTGGGTATAATGCTAAAGCATTTGCGCGGGACAACTATCTCACTAGCGCTTGATAGATCGTTTTGGAACTTAAGCCACTCTACCAGGATGTGCTCGGGCACGTTGTCATCCCAGTCTAAGTCCTCTTTCCATATTTTTTGCATAAGAATTTTGCCTCTAATAACAAATGGAGCTAAAAATCCCATTGGGTCAAAAATCTTTGCAATACTCGACAATATTGTTCGCTTAGTATAATTTGGAACATTTTGTTGATTTACGCCTAATATAAAATTATCCATTTCTGAGTCCCATTTCAGTCCCAAAGTCGAAACTGACGAGCTGTCAACGATAAGCGTCTTAATATTTTGTGAAGACTTAAGGAACTCTGGTAAGCTGTCAAGAATCTCTTTATTGTTAGCTGACCACTTGTGTAACAAAAACTGTCCTTTAGCAAGGACGTGACTTATTTCAGAACTTACTTTAATAGCATCCTTGACACTGTTGGAACCGTAAAGAACGTCATCCATATAGCATTGAAGACGCAAACACTTGGAGACCTCAGGGTACTGGTCTTCATGTATATTTGCTAGTTCTAACAAAGTCCTGAACGCTAAGTAAGGAGCACTCTTAGTTCCGTACGTTACGGTGTTTAGTTGAATACACTTGAGTGATTCTTCCGGACTATCTCTCCAAAGAATTCTTTGAAGTGATCTTTGTGTCTCATTAATTTTAATTTGTCTAAACATCTTGACAATATCTGCAGAGAACACATACTGAAATGTTCGAAACCTTAGAATTATATCCGTTATTTCTGAAAATATATTCGGGCCTTCATACATAATATCATTCAATGACACACCCGTTGAACTCTTTGAGCTCGCGTTAAACACAGTTCTTAATTTGGTAGAGACACTCTGTGGTCGAATAACGGCATGGTGGGGCAAGTAAAATATAGGAATAGTAGTGTCTTTATCTCTAAAGTTATCTGTCACTTCCGCGTGCCCTAAAGTGATGAACTCGCGTATAAATTCTCTATATTGTTCATATAAATTTTGATCTCGCACTAGCCTCGATTCCAAAGACATAAAACAACTAAAAGCCTTTTTAAAAGAATCGCCTAATGTATGCAACTTTTCTTCTGGAATAGGAAGGTTAACTATAAACCTACCATCTTCCTCGCGCGCGGTGGTCTCGGCAAACAGTTTTTCACAAAACTCGTCCTCCGGGGACTTACAAGGTATGGAGGGGATCTCCTCTAACTGCCAGAACTTTGACAGAATGTCATTCGGACATTGTGTAATGTTGGAACATAATGCTACTTGTGCTAATCCAGGGGATGCGGTCACGCAGTCATAAGGGCCAGCTGTGACCCAGCCGAACACAGTCTCGATAAGTCGAGGCATCCTGTTACCAATCGCAATAACATTGTTGGTTAACAGCTCATAAAATAATTCACCACCGATAAGTAAATCGATTGTTTGTGGTAAGTAAAACAATGGATCCGCTAATTTACAGTACTTAGGTATTTTCCAATTGTTAGTATTAATAAAGGCGTGTGGTAGAGGGACTGTAACATGGTCTGACACCACGCAACTCAGTCTGAAGTTTGACTCGTTAAATCGCGAAGCAATGTCTAATAGAACGCAATCGCTTGTATTTTTTGTTAAGTTACCTATTCCTTTAAGCGTTATATGAGATTCGCAACGCGGTAAGTTAAGTTTGTTTGCTAATTCTGCGGTTATAATGTTAACTTCACTACCAGAGTCTAAGAGAGCTCTAGCAGTAAGCCAGCTACCATTAGCAGACCTTACCTTAATGAGCGCGGTAGAGAGCAGCACGCGAGACTGCACTGCGACGTCGCCGCTAGCGATCGCCGACGAGACGGTGGATACCTGACTCTCCTTAACAGTGGCGCCGGCGTCCGGGCCGTCTGCGCTGCTGGTTGACGCGTATAAAGCGCTTGGCTGGTCTACATGGATGGTAGTATGATGTTTCTTGCCACAAATACTGCAAGATTGATTACATTTATGTCCAAATTTATACGGTTTAAGACATCCGAAGCACAAACGTTTTCCTTTTACATATTCATTTCGCTTAATAGAAGGCATTTCTAAGAAAACGGGGCAATTATACAAATCATGTGAAGCGTTACATAAACAGTTCGTTCCTGCATTAGATGACGACACATAAGTAGTGCGTAAGTTCTGCTGAGTCTGCTGAGGCTTAATGGGAGGCTTGTCACTTAAAATGTCGAATGCGGTTGCACGATGACTGAGAAAGTCAACCAGATCTTTTAATGAAGGTAAATCGATGTGCTCTCTATTAAACTCCCAAGCAGCTCGCAAAGAGTTGTCTAACTTTTGACATATAAGATAAATCAGCATTAAATCCCAATGCTGCACTGGTAAATCTAACACAGTTAAGCTATCTAAAGATTGTTGTAAATTATTTAAGAATATTTTTAAATTAGACCTGTTAATCGTCTGAAAGTTCAAAACATTGTTAAGATAATAGTTAACAATTACCATCTTATTTTCGTACTTATTTTTTAAAATACTTAGCGCTTTTGAGTAGCTTCCTTCCCCAACAGCCAACGCCGAAATGAGACTAGCCGCTTCTCCTCTGAGTGCAGACTTCAAATAAAAAAGCTTCTGTGTGGCGGTGAGACTGGTGTTCGCATCGATCACTGCCATAAAGAGCTGTTTAAAATTAGGCCAACTTCTTATTTCTCCGTCAAATTTTGGTATTTCCAACTGCGGTAGCCTGAACTTTTCATGAGGAACCGTATGCTCAGCATCTTCTAATCTACTGCTGGTGCTGTGGAACGAGGGAGCATCTAATAAACTGAGTCCCAAAGCTCGCACTTTGAAGTACCGATTTTCTACTTCTTCCCGGTCCGCTTCGTGGTCTTTCGTGGACGCCGGGTCCAGGCGTTCAATCTGTACCTGTACTTCATCGTATTGCTGGAACAAATGGTTGAGATTTTCCAGGCGTGCTTTAATCTCGCCAATATCACTTTGGTTATCAGGTTCCGCTATGTAGTTCTTGATTCGCGTAATCCTTCCTTTGAGCGACGATCTTTTTAGTTTCAAGTCTTCCAACATTTTTAAATAAACTACACGTAAATATGAATAACTGGTTATTAAATAGGTTCGAAGGACCAAAATGTTAAATAATAATCTAATATTAAGCTAATGGATAATAAAATAGACTTTTTCCTTGTCTGACATTTTTAATAATAATTCGTTTGTTTGACAAATCCAAATTTAAAACATTATTTTTATAAAGAAATATTAAAATAAGTATCCTTTAAAAGAGGTTTAATATAATATTAAACACCAAGGTAGGAATTTAACTACTTATTCAACGGCTAAATTAAGAACAGAGCTGTCACTAAAATTTAGTTTTGAATTAGGTACTAGATAGGTAAGTACTTAATATTTATTATAATATAAACAATTTACTTTATATAATGTTTCGTGTATCATTTCCATTTAGGAGGTTGTTTTGATCAGCGCCTCTATTCGGGAACGCTAAGTGATTCTGTAGCGATTCGTAAGCGAGATTTCTCATGCCACTCTTCCGCACGACGCGTAATGCGTAAGAGCGAGATGAGAAATCTCGCTCGCGAATCGCTACAGAATCACTCAGCATTCCCGAATAGAGGCGCAGACCAGCAGAAATGCAGTTGCAATTAAAGTCTCAGTTGACATGTAAAAGTTACGCAATCGCACCAACATTTATAAAGAGTACGCGAAACAATCGTTCATTTGCAACACGTAAAAAACATCTATTTAATTTACAATCTGAATAAGAAGACTTAGTGTCGTCTTCTTATTCAGATTGTATTCGATCAATGTGAATGAAGCATAATCTATATTTATTTCATCTTTATTGCACAGTAAGAACCTTAGAGTACTAAAGGTGGACTTAATTATGTGTAATGATCTATCCCGTTCACAGACGTAATAACCTAAAAATATCCTAAAAACACCGCTTAGTCTCACTTTTACTACCAAATAAAGCTGCCAAAGTTGCGAGGCGCGCGGGGTTTTTAGAGTGCTGTGATTGGTGCGTTCGAGGTTATGCGCTCCGCGCGACCCCCTGTAGCCCCGCCACTTGTTGCCATTTGGCCACAACGCTTGGCAGCGGGGGGCGCCCGGCTATGCAGGGTCTATTGAATATAAGGTCTGTGATCCCGTGCAATGTACAAAAGAGTAGGACATAAATGGTTAAAACATAGCTCAGTGAATACTACAAACGACCAGTTACGAAATCTCCAAAGTACCGACAACTTACGTCGCCAAGCGACACTCGTCACGTCCCAAATCAAGGTAGACTCTCAAGATGCCGCCATCGCATTGTTTTGAGCCTCTCAATCCGCGGGCATAATATCAAGGGCGGCTCGAGTTCACCTCTCAAATTCGAACGACGAATAAAATTACTCGAAGACACGTTTGCATAGGAACGTGAGAATTGCGCGATTCGAGAATCAATTTGTTTCGAAGAAATTATGAGTGCCCGCGTAAGAAAAGAGTTGGTGCGAATACGAAACGCCTGCGAAAATTCAAGTCTCATTTAAGTACAATTCATTACTAATAAATGGGCGCTGCGATTGCTTCTAGTTTTGATTAAAATAATAATGGAATGTTGAGTTAAATAGTTTCAAATCTAGTTAATAATACATTTTAATTCTATAAAAATACATTCTCAACTTGAATACCTCTATAATAAAGGTCCGCAAACTTCAAGTCTACCTTCAAATTTGTACGTAAGAAATCTTTCCTTTAGAAAACCTATAACTTTAATAACTTCATCGCTCTTAAAGCTGTAAAACTTAGTACCTAGTAGCTGAAGTTTTAACAATAGTAAGTTAGCAAATTGTTGAAGACGATGGAAAAATTAAGTTTAAGAACTATTTCAATGCTCATTTATTACACAGTCCCACGATAACTTATCTTCTTTACGGCTTAAGTTTTGTTAGACACGACTTACCTTGAAAATGAAAATGAAAATGAATTTCTTATATATACATAATGTACCTACCTATTGGTAATCTTTTCTTAGCTTATTGACTGAATTATTATTGCGAGACGTCACTTGATCCGGAAATAAATAAGGGAATAATCTTAGCGGCTCTTCAATTCATTTAGAAATCACGCTAGTATTATAAATGCAAAAGTTCGTGTGTCACGCTTCAACGGCTGGACGGATTTCGATAAAATTCGGAATGCAGATAGCTATACCCTGAATTACCACATAAATGCTACGTATTATCCATATAATAAAGTTGACTTTTTTTAACCGACTTCAAAAAAAGGAGGAGGTTCTTAATTCGGTTGTATTTTTGTTTATGTTTGTTACTTCATAACTCCGTCATTTATAAACCGATATTGAAAATATTTTTTTTAATCGGTAGAGTAAACCTCCAGTTTGATCCCGTTGTAGTTAAAGTTGACTTATGATGAGAGGATCTATGAGGAATCGATGGAACTCTTCGAATATTATAGGCAAGCATAGAGCAATTTTAGTATTTTCTGTAATAACTTAAGCAGTTACGTTCCAAAAGCATTATTTGGTGAAGGTTGATGAAGACCACAGATGATTACAGGAACTCCTCAATGTTGAGTATTTCATGGTTGGCGATTAAATTACTGTATAAAGTACTGAAGCAACTTATGTCCATGAAAATTCATGTAGTAAAATTGAAGAACCAGGATAACTCCTCAACGATTGACATCTTTGCACCGGGGATAGCAACAGTTTCTAAATGGTGATGAGCCATTGGCATTATGCTATTGTTACTTGATGTAGTAAATGTGTGTCGTTAAATCACAGGATGATAAATAAAATGTGGAAAAAAAAACTTACTTTTCAAAGGCCATTTGAAATCAGTTTTTTTTTTTTATAAATTATAGATTATTTTCATATAAAAGTCCTATCCTACATCCTATTGTTACCACTCAGTTCCGTAACGGCTAAGCGAATTTTCATGAAACTCTGTAATCTTAGGTCCTGGAATAGAAGATAGGACACTCTTTATCCCGTAGATTAAATATAGACGAATTCCACGCAGACGAAGTCGCGGGCAGAAGCTTGTATGTTATACATCGAAAACAGTCCTCATAAGCTTACTCTTAAATTTCCCGCAACCCTCATTAGTCAGATATTTATTTGCACAAAATGTACAAAGATAAATATGGAAACCCGAACGAACCTGGCTTATCGTGGAAATGTACATAATTCCCAACATTTCCAGGATATTAAAAAGACCCGAGTGAAAGTGGCTCATTACTTATTCTTGGCGGATGCCGCGAACTCCGCGCAAAATAGAAAAACAAATATCAGACTTGAATGTTTCTGCGGCAACATTACGTGACTATAATCCGTCGGTCACATTCAATTACGTCCCTTTATAAAAAAAAAAATATTTCTCTCTATTTTACCTTTCCGACATTTATACTACACTGATACTGGGGCCAATGCGAAAGCTTATTCCCTAATTTAAAAGTCCCTTGAAATAAGAAATGTCAAACTCCATTTTTGTCAGCTCCGTGCTATACAAAAACCGGTCAAGTGCGAGTGTGAAACCCGCGTGGAGAGGGTTCCGTTCCATACATGATAAACTGAAATTTCCTATGTTACTTTAAATACCATAGACTTCTTATAGGTTTTCCTGTAATCTATAGGTAAAGAACTATTTCCTTTATTTTTTTCAAAATTGTAGGCCCGGTAGTTTCGGAGATAAGGGGGGGGGAATGGTCAATTTTCACCTATTTTCATAAATAACTTCTAAACTATTTTACTAAGAATTAAAAAAATAAAATACATTTAAGATCCTCACAATAAGCCCTTACATTTCATATGTCACACGATTTCAGTTGCACAACTTTTTTTTTTTTAATTTTCTAATTTTTCCCCCAAAAGTGGGCCCCATGTTCAAAATGAATTAATTTACGTTACGCATCCCTGTTGCGGTCACCAATTTACATATGTATACCAAATTTCAAATCAATCGGTCCAGTAGTTTCGGAGCAAATTGGCTGTGACAGACGGACAGACAGACAGACAGACAGACAGACAGACAGACAGACAGACAGACAGACACACGAGTGATCCTATAAGGGTTCCTTTTTTCCTTTTGAGGTACGGAACCCTAAAAACGAATTTGACGTTTCTTATTTTAAGTTTGGGTAATTTTAAATTTTTAGTTAACGGATAGCGGACGCATTATGAGCGCCCAAAATACTAACAATCAAGTTTTTAGCAGATATACCCAACGGTAGCCAATTTGCGGAATCAAAGTTTTGAGTTTGAGATAAACTATATATTTTTATTACCAAATAAACAATTTATTTGCAGATTATGTGGCATCGACTAAATATGCGACTTTCTATGAAGAATACAGGTTACTCGGGGTCAAACATTTTCTGAGGACGTGTCTTGGACAACCAGCAAAGTTTAAGGTATTTTATTTATTAACCGACTTCTTTTAATACAGATTCCATAGTGTTCTATAAATTTACTAATTATCTAATAAATATCAACACAATCAACATCAAAAATTGTCAGTTTTTGTAGTTGTCTTCTTTACGCCCGCCGACTACCTGTGTGCCCAAAAAATTTGATTGTCGCACCTCTAATTATTGTTGATTGCCTATTCAATAACTAAGCTGTAATTACAAAGATTATCCCATAATTGATCGCCAATCTTCTTGGCAAATGAGAGCTATGATTAAGAGAAAACCTTCAGAAAATTCGTGCTTGCCTACAGTTGTAAATGTTATAAAGGATTACAAACAGAGAGAAGATAAACGATATACTGTTTGAAGGAAAATATAATCTTTATCAATTGGCAACAGAATATGGAACAGAAAATGGGACACTTTTATCTTGATAAAATACTTGATATAAAAGTGTACCTACTTCGGTCTTTTTATTGACTAGTGGACCCGCCACAGCTTCGCCCGGGGTATATTCCATACAAACTTTATCACCCCTTTTCAACCCTTTAGGGAAGGAATTTCAAAAAAATCCCTCCTTTGTCCACCTCTAGGGTACTCGAGGCATGTCTCCTCCAAATTTCAAACTCTAGGCCTCCCCATTTAGGGTGTGCGTTGTGTATAAGTGAGTCACGGTACTGTTTTATATGTATTGATAACTTTTATATAGCAACAATAGAATTCATCGAAAATAAATAAATAAGCTACGTCCTAACTCAATAAATCCTTTCAAAGGATCTCTCTCCGACTACATTGTGTTCAAGAATTTCGTATCAACTTATACATCAAATATAAATATCTCATTCAACGACCCATAATAGGATTTCCTAGCCGTGGAGAAATTTGATTCTATTTTTGAATTTATATTAAGCTCTGGTCAAAGCAAGGAGGCGTCTAAATGTTCGTATTTTCCTTCAAATGACCTAAGTGACTTTGATCGCGAAAGCGAATTTCATAATGAGAAATTCTTGGATTTTAACGTACTTACTATTGACTACTTATAAGTAGTCCCAGATTAATTAGAATTTAATAAAGCTGGGGTATAAAATTTGCTAACTACAGTTACTTTTAGAGTCGTCATTTTAATAAAAAGTTACAATTTAAAATAGAAATTAAGTAAAAAAGTCTTTTTACATTTTGTTTTGCTGAACGAAATAAATCAAAATACTGTCAAAACATAATCAGTCTGTACATTTTACTGACAATAAATTTAACACCATCTTTCTGTCAACATGATTTTGTTTGTCATGTGTCATTTAACACACATGACAAACAAAGTCATGCCAGGCTGACCAGTGATAGTTAAGAGGTTTCATAAGATAATAGACGAGGTTTTAATCATTGTATTATTCTTATTAACTGTGTTTAACTTACAAGTAATAATTATGGGAAATGTAATCGGCCCCAAAAATATTGGTACCTAATTTAACACCTTACATAAAAAATCATGTACCTGCGTCGGATATAATATTAATAAATCAGAAAGAAAATTATAGCAAAGAAATTTTATATCTGGTCACTGACCTGACCTTGGATTTACTTCGGTCATTAATATTTCACGTCCATAAACTTGTTTACTACATATCCACCTGCCACTTAATACTTCGATACCCAAAAACTTTTCAGTATCTCGGTCAACAATTTTGCACCTTACGTGAAGAAAATAAGGTGCTATATCGTATCATGACTTTACAAATTTACGGCGGCGGAACTTCGACGAGAGAACTACATCCATCCCTTTCACGCTCAACAAGCTTGTACAGGATAGCGTGTGTTTTAGTTTAATCTTCAGCCAATTTGCTTGGACGGCCATAAGCGATGATCACCGTAGCCGACCGGAAATTACTAGTGACTACCACTCAGCTGGTTTAGGGCAGTTACGTAACCTGGGTTTAACTGGATAATAAGTGACACTTTAGGGTGGATTGTTCCAAACCATCTGTGAATTTAGAAGCTTCTGATAAGGTGCCATTTTTGACATTGACCGCTGCCACTTCATTTTCAATTTTCTTTCTCAATTTCTACAGAATAATATACTTTATTGAAGTTCAATTCGACATCAGCAAATAAGAATGAGTTATCTCCAAAAAACACGAGTATACAGGAAACGGTCTTTTTTTGTTAACGTGATATATTTCATTTTAACGGTTGTCCTCGAAAAATAAGTTATCTGCCACTTATCTGTATTTACGTGAGAATTTTTAAAAACATTACTTTAAATTGAAATAAACGAACTTTTGAAATATTATCCATTTTTTTTGTACCTAGAAAGTGATTTATTTATCAAAGATTTTTTACTCGGCGACAAAACTATTTTGTATAATTCTATTATTTTTTGAATAATAATAACAATTATTATCAAAGATTTTTAAATACCTTAGTACTATATAAGTTTTCATTATTATTGTTAGAAACGTGACAATCGAGCAGCAATTGGGTCCGATCAACACACAGACAATTAAACTTTACCTAAACAAGTCCTTTTCTATTTCGTATGCCTTTATTTATTTACGTTTAGTTAAATATGTCTTTATTAACGCGTAAAAAATTTAAAACAAAACAAATTTGGTTTAATTTTTTATGTGATAAATCAAAACATTTTAAAACCATAAAATAAAAAAACAGACTTTATCAAAATTGCTATTATATCTATTCATTCTCTGCTGCCGTCGAAGTGATGTCATGCTATGAAATGGAATTATATCGATAAACCGGAATGCCATTTTCATCGTGACATAAAAGGGATGTTGAAGATAGTAGGCGAATGACTAGACCATGCAAATTAGCAAACGTTTCCTAGCGAGCAGATTGCCCCTTTATCGCCGATATTGGGAATAATATCATGGTATAGATAACTGTATAAGATAACCTGCTTTCCCAAATCTGCTCGTAGGGTTATATCGCAATCGATTATCATAACTGCTTACTCCAGTTGCAAACGCACAGTACTTTCAGTTATCATCATAAGGATCCCTATTAGCATTTTCCGTTGGCATCCATTGGCCAACAGTAGGGAATCCGTAGGGATATAGTTATTAGTTTGCCCACATAAAACTAACAGTGGACCAATATAACAAAAAGATTATCATTGCGCCCAACCAATTACCATCGTTCGGCACTTGTGAATACCGCTACAGTTGTTTAAAAAGGGTTGGTATTTCTGCATTGTATACAAACAACAAAGGCCCTATTAGATATTAAGTAACGTTGGCCCGATGCAAAATATTATCAACGTGGGGCCAATGGCAATTCTAAAATGGCCCTCGGTTGTAGGCCTTACCTCAAAACGACGGTCAAATGTAACCGAACTAAAAAGTAGAAAATATTTTTTAAGTATGAAGAGTTTTTAAATATGAAGAGGGAGAGAGAGAGAGAAATTCCAACAATCAATTATGACTAATCAATTTGGGATAAAATTAGAATAAAAATTAAGTTATTAAGAAATAATTAAATTATAGTAAAATAGCGTGGGGTGCTTGGTATTTTGGTACCCCTGAGATTTTCAACCCTCCCATGCCATAAGAATGCATTGTCACCGGAACTGAACCAACATGTAAAAAATCAGCTCCGTAGGATAAGAGGAAGTGGTTCTAATACAGCTTGCAAGATTTGACCCGTACATACATACATACATACCTACAAACATTGCAAGTTAAATAAAAGCTTTTAAAAAATCAAAACGAGGATATAACCTACCTACCTACGAGGAAATACCTTCATCTTATTGGTGGTGTACTAATTCACAGTTAATCTTCCTCATATTTCTCTGGGGAACAGCCAGGAAGGCCAGCGCGACATGCCCGCGAGTCGTTTGTCGCTCAGTGCGTCTCTGTCAAACTAGTTAAAATGTAAGGGATACACTGAACAACAAATGAGGTCTGGCTAGCCGTGCACTTACGAAGCAGTCTGTCATCGTTATTCCCTTGGTAGCTGTTTAAGTTCTTGGTAGTGTTCATCGACTGTCACGATGGTGCGGTGGTCATGCAACTGCCTTCAGTACCCTAACCATGAGTTTACGCAAACCGTTCTCGTTATCGAAATCTATCGGAAATACTGCTTGTTGCCGGTAAAAGGGACCGAGCGTTAGTTTTCGATAGCGAAAACGGTTTGCGTAAACTCATGGTAATAGTACTGTGCCGGCCGGAGCCGCGGGTTCCAACAAGAGGCCAACTTTGTAATAAGCATGAATGTTTTTACCCGACTGATGGATTTTTATTACCTATTTATAAATAATGTATATATGCATCTATATAAGTATTTATATCGTTATCTAGTCGCCATAGTACACGGAATCTTAGTTGTGGAGCTAGGTCAATGTGTGTTACTACAAGATATTATTATTACAACCCGACTTCAGCAAAGCAGAAGGAGGGTTACGTTTTTTATTATTACTAGCTGACCCGTGCGAATTTTCGCACGTTATCAAACACCGGATAGTAATAATAACAATAATTATAAAGTGAGAATAAGTAAATGCAAGTATTATTAGTAAAAGATATTTTATTTTTGAAAGATAATTGTACGAAGGCATTGCCTATTTATACAATAGTACCTGGATGACCGAGCCTTGCATGGCATTTTTTTTGGTATAAAACGTGTCTTTTTGGAAAAAAATATGCGTGGATATAGATAGTTTTCCTCACAAAAGAAAAAACTTGAAAAAGAAAAAAGGAAAAATATAATCCACACCATCTGGACTCAAACCGGGGTCTTCCGGCTTCGGACCCGCTCGTCTTCGCAACTGAGTTATTAGAACCGGGGTCTTCCGGCTTCGGACCCGCTCGTCTTCGCAACTGAGTTATTATAACTTTGTGAAATTTCGTATTCAAATGATGTTGTAACAGCTTTTTATTACCGGAAAACACGGATAAAACGACGTTTTCTTAAAATGAAACCTAGCTATATCGATTTATCGCCCCCAAAACCCCCTGCATACTAAGTTCCATGAAAATCGTTGGAGCCGTTTCCGGGATTCATAAATTTTGGTAAGGACATAACCGAGATCTTGAGCATCTTCAAAAAATACCTTTTAGAAATAATATATATAATATTTGCAGCATGAACATTGCTAAAGGCGTTATTGATGTCGATATACTAAATCAACCTATAAGTATCTTGAATTGCAGAAAAAATTGGCACAGTAACATTGTTATACAGGCTGATTGAAAACTCCGATTAACATAAGGGGAGGTTTTATATTATGCGAGCTCTATACGGCGCTGGTGACAGCCACCTATTTTGGCACCAGAAAACCAGTCCGTTGGCTCCAGGCCAGCATTAACGAACTAATTGCTCACATATCATTTAAATCCCCGCCATAAGTTTTCTTATCTTAAAATATAATCCAGACAAATAAAATTAAGTTACGACTTATATTTCCAAAATATGGAAATTTGCAGAAAAACAATTTAAACCGCCATTGCTGAAACACGTTTAGGTAGCAATGGTTGTATCACACTGCTCTGACTGACGATGTCGCACCGCAAGATGAAACGATAACTCATATAGATATTAAGGCAGATTGGACAATTCACATATATCTTTGAATTATTTCCTTCACCGAAATGCCCATAGGTAAATATCAAATTCAATTGCCCACAGGAGGGTTGAAAATACCAGGGGTACCAAAATACCAAGCACCCCACGCTGTTTTACTAGAATTTAATTCTTTATTAATAACTTAATTTTTATTCTAATTTTATCCCGAATTGATTAATCATAATTGATTGTTAGAATTTCTCTTACAGTAACACAAAGTCTTCATACTTAAAAAAATATTTTCTACTCTTTAGTTCGGTTAGATTTGGCCGTCGTTTTGATGTAAGGCCTACATCCGAAGGCCATTTTAGAATTTCCATTGGCCCAACGTTGATAATATATTGCATTGGGCCAACGTTACTTAATATCTAATAGGGCCTTCGTTGTTTGTATACAATGCAGAAATACCAACCCTTTTTAAACAACTGTAGCGGTATTCACAAGTGCTCAACGATGGTAATTGATTGGGCGTAATTATAATCTTTTTCTTATATTGGTCCACTGTTAGTTTTATGTGGGCAAAACAAGAACTATATCCCTACGGACTCCCTACTGTTGGCCAATGGATGCCAACGGAAAACGCTACTAGGGATCCTTATGATGATAACTGAAAGTACTGCGCGTTTGCAACTGGAGTAAGCAATTATGATAATCGATTGCAATATAACCATATGAGCAGATTGGGGAAAGCAGCTTATCTTATGCAGTGGTCTATATACGGTATATTATTCCCAATATCGGCATTAAAGCGGCAATCTGCTCGCTAGGAAACGTTTGCTAATTTGCATGGTCTAGTCATTTTCCTACTATCTTCAACATCCCTTTTATATCGCGATGAGAATGGCATTCAGGATTATCGATATAATTCCATTTCATAGCATGACATCAGTTCGACGGCAGCGGAGAATGAATAGATATAATGGCAATTTTGACAAAATCTGTTTTTTAGGGTTCCGTACCCAAAGGGTAAAAACGGGACCCTATTATTAAGGCTCCGCTGTCCGTCTGTCCGTCTGTCACCAGGCTGTATCTCATGAACCGTGACAGTTGAAATTTACACAGATGATGTATTTCTGTTGCCGCTATAACAATACATACTAAAAAACAGAATAAAATAAATATTTAAGGGGACTCCCATACAACAAACGTGATTTTTTTGCTGTTTTTAACGGACGGATCCCTTCGTGCGCGAGTCCGACTCGCACTTGGCCGGTTTTTATTTTACGGTTTTAAAATGGTTTGATTTATCAGATAAAAATTAAGCCCAATTTGTTTTGTTTTAAAAAATTTACGCGTACATGAAGACATCTATAACCTTAGTTTAGAGGCGTACGAAATATAAACGGACTTGTTTGTGTTTAGTTTTTTTAATTGTCTGTGTGTTGATCGGAACCAAATTGCTGCTCGATTGTCACGTTGCGATTGTCACAATAATAATGAAAACTTATATAGTACTTAGGTATTTAAAAATTATAATCTCTGATAATATTTGTTATTATTATTCACAAAATAATAGAATAATACAAAATAGTTTTGTCGCCGTGTAAATATATCTTTGATAAATAAACGACGACAACGACGACGAGGTACAAACAAATGGATAATATTTCCAAATTATGTTTATTTCAATTTAAAGTAATGTATTTAAAAAATCCCACGTAAAAACAGATAAGTGGCAGATAACTTATTTGGCCCTTTGTTTTATGCGATGTACGTAAAAACATTTACTTTTTTTCGAGGAAAATATAAATTGGTTCGTTAAAACGAAATATATCACATGAAAACAAATACAATATATTACATAAAAAGGCCGTCTCCTGTATACTCGTGTTTTTTGGAAATAACTCATTCTTATTTGCTGCTGTCGAACTGAACTTCAATAAAGGAGATTCAGTGAAAATTGTAAAAGTTGAATGGAAATGAAGTGACGCTAAGAAAAAGGCTCAGTCACGAACCGAACGTTCTGGAAACTTTTGTAAAAGTTCACGCGCAAATGTCGTCCGTCAGCCGACAGTTGACTTCCGAGTACCTTTAATACTTCTTGAAGTTGTCTGACTTTTTTTGAAACATATACCTATATTCAACGCATATGCATTTACGTACTTGCAGCCAGTGCCGTGAACACATCTTTGCATCCAGCATTAAATGGCAAGTACCTATTCACCTAGTGATTTGATATGGCACCTGGCGAAGTTTCGGGGATAAGATGCTTCAGCGAACGCATTAAAACATAAATAAGAAAAGTTGAAAACAAACGGAGATTATTTTCATCACACTTGCTCGGAAAGGGTGTTATTATACGTAGGCCTATAGAGCATCTATAGCCGATTTACCTCCCACGGGAGTTATGGACTTTGTATGGTTTATAACTCCCGCTGACGGCGGGACGTTAGCGCCAGGTCCGGTGGGGATCGTTTTCTTATAGAAGTAGTGCGCGACCGACGCGACATACTGTTTATTCTACCCAGCTGATGGTTATTCACGGTGTGCAATGGGTTTCTTTTGTCTAATTTTTATTTCATTTCCTCACAAATGTGATGAAAAACATTGTATGTATCACGGGCAGTAACGTTACGGCCCTAGATGCATAATGTACTATTATTGTGTCTCAAAGTTAGGGTTAGGTAAATTCCATGTATTATGATCTAGGTCACATTGAAAGAGGTGCAATAAAACCACAGGGCATTTATACTACAAGTACATTATACTAAAATTTCTTATCATCACGGCTAATAGTAATTAAGTACATAATATTTTTATAACGACAAAAACATAAATGGCTCAATAGTAGTTTATGCAACGGTTGCATAATGATAGGCCTTAAAACACTAGAGCGGTTTTCATGAAACGAGCCGATAGGCGAGTTTCATAATAAGATCGCACGAGTGTTTTAAGGCCAAATTATGCAGAGTTGCATACATAACTTTATCTACACACATGTTATAAATCCTCCATGATGAGTTCAGAAACAATATTTTCTGGCAACAAGTTATTTGTTGCAATCGTGGCTGCATATTTCCGATATCCGGCGCATTACACACATTCCGAGAAGACTACTATTCATATTTTCAACTAAAATGTAAATTACAAACAACTTTTCCTATTCAATTCAACAACAATTCTACTTTCGTTCAGCAAAACACCAACATAATGGCGCCAATTCGATCCTCTGTCAAGACCATTTTTTTAAAAATCATAGACAAACGAATGAAGTCTGTATTCTCATGTCACTCGAGATCAAATGTTGTGCAGTTTATATTAAAAAACATACTGAATTGACGTTTCGTATCAATAACTGTTTAATATCTATGGATACTAGAATAGAGACCCACTTGAGTTTTGACAGCTGTTCCAAATTTAATCTCATTTCTTTATTAAAAACGATAAAGAAGTCATGTTATTTCTTTATCGCAGCACTGGTTTTTCCTAATTGGTTGTCAAAATGGTGGTCATTTCCTACGGTTTTTGATTAAACAAAGGAGGTTTTATGATATGGGTGTAGATAAAGTATTTTTCCTTGCTAAAAGTGCCATTTCATGGCTCACTTTGATCTAATATAGCAATAAAAAAGATCTCCTTATCACTTCAAATAGACACTAATGTATTCCCGGAAAACCGTCGCGGGCCGGGTCACCAAGCCATAAAATAAGACATTACGTCTCAACCACCTTTTAACTTCATCCAGTCAATGCTTTGAGATTTATTCCACTAAGTTAAACCAGCATTGGCGAAATCTCATTAGCTCCCGCCCGAAGTATCAGATGTTCGAAATCTATTACACGGCCGAAAACCGCTCACGATTAACGCCACTCTGTTCGGAAATGGGCTTCGGTTAAGCCTAAATTCGAAACTTTGTAAGTTCCGCTCACACTTCAGATGTATAAAAAACCGTAGAAGTGCGAGTTAAACTCGCGTGGAGAGGGTTCCGTTCCGTACATGATTATCTGAAATATACTAGGTCACTTTAAATACCATAGACTCCCTGTAATCTATAAAATTGTAGTCCCCGTAGTTTCGGAAATAAGGGGGGGAATGGTCAATTTTCGTCTATTTTCCTAAATAACTTCTAAACGATATTACTTGAAATTCAAAAGAACACATATTTAAGATCCTCTCAATAAACCCTTTCATTTGTTATGTCACACAATGTAGGTTGCAACACTTTTTTTTTAATTTTCTAATTTACCCCCCAAAAGTGGCCCCCATGTTTAAAATTTATACATTTACGTCATGCGTCCGTGTTGCAGTCACCGATTACATACTCGTATGTATGCAAAATTTCAACTCAATCGATCCAGTAGTTTCGGAGCAAATTGGCTGTGACAGACGGACAGACAGACAGACAGACAGATACACGAGTGATCCTAGAAGGGTTTCGTTTTTTTCCTTTTGAGGTAAGGAACCCTAAAAATTAAAAAACAAAACAGGGCTGGGAGTTCTAAATTTGCAAGTCGGTTCCCAATTTTAAAAGTTTCAATAAACCAAAATAGTATGTGTAGAGACTGACTATGTACTTAATAATGACATTACTACAGTTGTAGTCCATTAGGCGCAAATAAAAGTGCAAAGAAAAGGAAATAATTACTGGCCTTCGTTTGGAAATTACCTAGAAATATCAAATATATTTATTAATTAAGTAAAATACCTAATTGACTTCCCACCGACTTCGATATATTTAATGTATTACTTAATTAATAAATAATTGTTGGTAATTTACGAACGAAGGCCTTTCTTTCTTCTTCTTCTTTCAATATTTTTCATGAATACCGAACTTCACATTCCGCCGTAAAGAACCAAACGGCAACACAACCGGCCGTCGATCCATCATGCTAGTGATTGGATTACGAAACGGCCATACATCGATACGAGATGAAACGTGTATTCTCTGGCTGTGCCTAGCACTCGGAAATTTTGCACAATTTTCTCGATTATCATAATTATTATAATCCCCGGCACATAACGCACCTACAGAATTAAACAGACTCAATTCGAAATAATGTCTATTCAAAAATAATCAATCTTCAAAATAAAATCAGCTTTAGTTATAAAATGGACGTATTTCGAAATGAGTCTGTTTATTTCTGAAGGTGCGATAAGTTGACCCAAAATGGCGGTCGTCCGCGCACCTCCGCGCACGTACAACTATCGTTACCATGCGGGACGTAAGTTGAATATGACTTTGAATGCGTAGAACACATTTTCGGGTCTCAATCGAAGTGCGGGATGAGGTGCGACGCGAGAGGCCGCGCGTAACCATAGTTTTACTTGCGCGGACGACCGCCATTTTGGGTCAACTTATGTGCCAGGGATTATACGTCAATCGATATTCTAGCCAAGTGATACTCTAACGTACATGTCTGATCACTGATGGAAACATTAAAATATGGACCGACTGATGTCATCCTTCCAGCATACATTAATAGTTTCGTTTATCCACTGATCAGCCGCTCGCACGTAGGAGAACCACACTCAGTGAAGCGTTTGGAAACTTTTTATGAGGGCGGTTGTTTCGAACTCTATCTAAACTTTTGACAGTTAAACATATATTCACGTCACTTTTTGACGTAAAATGATACGTCAAAGTAGCTTTATGGACTAATTTTAACATGTTCACTGTTCCGTTACAACATGTTTCGAGTACAGGTAGGCCCGTGACACCACTGAGGTGTGATTCACTTAAGAATGTATACCCAATATATCGATTTGTATATTTTTCGCTGAAATTGAATAGTATGGTAATATTAGTCGTTGCGCATAAGTGTAATAAAAAATAAAACCACTTTACCGTTATTTTAAAGGAGATAAATGACATTTAAGATTACACGTGTTATGTGCTGTGCCTGTGTTATTTGTACCGGAAGTTGATTAAATTACAAGAAAAAGCGAAAAATGTTTCTGTCCCATAGTACTTTTATAATCAGAAAATGTATTTTCTATAACTTTGTACTCTCCTCGATTTTTTAATGACAAAAAAATGTCGTTACCGTTGTTCCCACGGAAATAGTCTTGATTGAATTTCCATGTGTCCGGACCGACCGTAACGTCAAACGGTAGGGAAAGGCCGCTAGCGCTGTTGTTACTCGAGTAGTCAAATCAGGATCAAATTTTATTTCACATACTAAATAACTATTAATAATCACACAATTTTTATATTTTAAATCATTATTCGTAAATTGCTCATTGCTCGTCATTTACGAAACAAAACTTGAAAAATCAATTAGATGTACTGCGGATTAGACGTGGCATACATCCTTCAATGCCACTTCGTTCATGAACTCATCGACGAGCCTAACTTGACCCGTCAGTGCGTATAAACTACATGTTCGTGCGTGTATTCAACCTTGGTCGTATTTCGACGCAAGCGACCAGGTTTCTAGGTACCTAAATCAGCATAATGCCTACGAGCGTGCAGGTCAATTTATGATTGTCAGACGAAAATGAGAGTCGAAATGAGCGACGGGATTTGTTAGAGAATTACATAGCTGGGCATAGACGTGTGACTTCGCTGTGTTACATATGCGTAACAATGAACTGGGAACGTGTTATTTTCGATATTGTGACCAGCTGTGATGTTTTTATTCTAAGTACCGTTGTCGTTAAATATTAATAAGTCGTGCCAGCAGACGCGCTAATGAAATGTTTCAAAAACCGCAACCATTACAACGGTTTCAGTTTATTCCTATCAATTATTTAATTAGGTACCTAATTTAGATCCCTCGGGGATGAAGTACGCAGAAATGAATAGGGTTGAAATGCATTAAACTTTATACTGAGATCACAGACCAAATATCCTAAACTTGCGGGGCGTGCGGGGTTATTGTCATTTTTATAATTTTTTCGTTTCTTAAACTTCTTAACAATAGGGATAATTATTTCCACTTGCACACCATACTTTGCACAACTTCTCCAGCACCAATGACAGTAATAACGTCATCTGTCAGTGCAGTAAGTAGAAGTATACGTCCCTTGTGATACAAGGACTGGCTGAACGAGGAATTATTCACAGAAGTGGGCGACTCTCATTAAACCAGAGATGTGCCGGCTACGGCTGAATTATATAACGGCTTTTTAAGGATCCGCATCTAGAAGTTGAAAATAACCGGACAAGTTCGAGTTAAATTCGCGTGAAGAGGTTTCCGTACATGATTAACTGAAATTTCCTATGTTACTTTAAATAACATAGACTGAGATTTTCCTATAATTTATACATGAAAAACTTTTTCTCTATATTTTTTTTTCAAAATTGTAGTCCCTGTAGTTACGGAGATAAGGGGAAGGGAAAGGAATGGTAAATTTTCGCCTAATTTCCTAAACTACTTAACTTAAAACTATAAAAAAAAATGTTGACTGTCACAACGAGGATTTTCATTTAATATCATGTGTTTCCAAAACTTTTTTTAGTTTTCTAAATTAACCTCCCAATAGGAGCGCCCGTTAAAAAATCATTAATTTACGTTATACGTCCGTATTGCGGTCACCGACTCACATTATGTGTACCAAATTTCAACTCAATCGATCCAGTAGTTTCGGCGCAAATTGGCTGTGGCGGATAGACAGACACACGAGTGCTCATATGAGGGTTCCGCTTTTTCCTATTGAGGTATAGAACCCCTCTCCATGCGAGTTTAACTCGCACTTGTCCGGTTTTTGTAAAATACGACTTGTTCAAAACAGCGTGCAGCATATATCGACGTGTCACTTTTTTTGTGATTTAACGTTCAGACTGATACGTTTTATAATACAGACATGGATTATGAGACCGCTTAATCGCAATGAAGAATGAATAATTAGGGGAAACTGGTGTACCCGAACACAGTTTTACCTAGGACAGTTGTCATTTTCTTAAAACTCCAGGGTTTCTTTGAAACATTGTCTATGCAATTTGAAGCGTTATCTATAAACACTAAAGTGAAGTAAGTAGCGAGACTACGAAGCGGGGTCAGTGTGTAGAAAAATAGCAAAATTGAAAATCTGGAGTATTATTAACTTTACTTCAAACAAATTTATTCAATGCCTTCAATTTTCATCCAAAGCCTCAATTTTTTTTAAATCATTAAAAAAATGGTCCTAGGTACAACAGCTTCCTATTTAATTTGCATCGACGTCCTCGTGCCTTCACAGACAGCACGCAAGTTGTATAAGAGTTTATATAGAGCGCTTAACCTTTTGGCCGCCGTTGTCGACTATGCGACAGACTATACAGGGTAAAAAAGACCTTCATAACCTTGACTTAAAGTTGAAATTCGTGTTACTTCTCAGACTGCTTGGCGGCCAAAAGGTTAAACTAGAAATATAATGGCCGCATTAGCTTACAGCTGATTGCTACGGACTGCCTTTTTAATGAATGAAGATTTGGGTGGTTTTCGCTGGGGCCAATTCAAAAGTGTCTTCGCTTAAAAGTGACTAAACTTAAAATGAAAGAAACGTCAAACTCGATTTTGGCAGTTTGACGTTTCTTATTTTAAGTTTAGGGAACTTTAAATTTAGGCGAAACCGTTTTGAATAGGAACTAGTACCTACACAGATAAGAAATACTAACGATTAGGGAATTTTGGACCAATGAACATTTTGAGTAGTAACAAACAATACGTGTGACAGCAAACTCGTATAAGTATACTTTTTATTGAGATGTATGTAGGTGGACGATTATTGTGGAAGTAAAGAATAGCCGCTCCCAACGCCATATTTTGTTTATTATATTTGACTATTCATGCTTATTGTATTACTGCCATAGTATAGAGAACCCGCATCAAAGATGAAAGGATTGGATGTTTATGTAGGTAAATATTATTATGAACTTTTGTATTGAAAACATTTTTTATTCAGTGCAAAATATATGTTTGTCTAGAGATCACTAGCGGCGCCGGCACAACTTCGCCCGCGTTATTTTCAACACCAACATTGAGCCTCCATTTTAAATAATAAACAAAATGTGAAAAAAAAAACTTACTTTTCAAAGGCTATTTGAAGTCGGTTTTTTTATTTTATAAATTACTTGATTAACTTGCGATGCACACGCGATTCTGTATTGACACAAAAGTACATCTATATCAATGCAACAGCGCGTTTGCATTGATTCATAAGAGCGAATGCATCCATACAATCGCGGGGTTGCATCGATTCAAACGCCTTTTAATAGCTAGTGTCGCGATGCAGTCGCACGTTTGTAACGCTACAAAAAAACCGCCGTGTGTAACCGGGGTAATAATCATACTTTTACCACAATTCTAACCAATACCGCGACCACCAAAGCTCCGAGTACGGGTAAATCCGAAAAAGGTCAACTAAGACAGATCGCACCCGAATTGTGAACAAATAAAGCCTTAGCAAAGAAAAACAACCGTAGAATTCGGGCTCAAAGAACCTATATAATATCCTTGTACTGCGGTTTGCCCCGGGGACCCTAATCTATTCCCAGTCTGTCAAAGGTACGTCCCCGGACGAGCGAGCCAATTTGTCTCAAATTATTTCAAGACCAGATGAGACTGTTTGATCTAATCAGAGATTAATTAAAATCAAATTTGATTTCAGGGTACAATTAATATAGCTTCGGACTGAAAGAATTCATTTAATTGGTTGAATTTATTTTGTAATTTTGTGAAATTCCTTTGTTACCTTATTTGGTATGGATATTTTTGTGATTGGTATTAAAAACATGCTATAAATCTTGCTAGAAGAAATGTACCGTAGTCATGTTAACAAAAATATCTTGATTTTAAATTACCTAAGTGCAAAATGCTTCGAACCATTTAAATAGAATTTAAATGCTTCGAACCACTTAAATATTTAAATGGTTCGAAGCATTTAAATTCTATTTAAATGGTTCGAAGCATTTAAATTCTATTTAAATGGTTCGAAGCATTTAAATTCTATTTAAATGGTTCGAAGCATTTAAATTCTAATTCTTCTTCTTCTTTAATTAATCTCTGATTAGATCAAACAGTCTCATCTGGTCTTGAAATAATTTGAGACAAATTGGTTAGATGCGATTAACAGAGTAAACTATTAGTCATTTTTAATTCGACTCCAATAGTCCTCAAGTATAGCAGATAAACAAAATATCCATTTAAATTATCATGGCTTTAACAATTAATACTATACAAAGGCATTTTGAAGACATAATCCAAAACAATTCCCATAGACGCGGTTAGCCTAGTTGGGAGTGACCCTGCCTCCGAAGCTAGCGTCCCGGGTTCGATCCCCGGTAAGGGCAAATATTTGTGTGATGAGCACGAATGTTTGTTCCTGAGTCTTGGATGTTTCCTATGTATTTAAGTATTTATTTCTCTATATAAGCATGTATATCGTCGTCTAGTAGCCATAACATAAGCCTTTAGAGCTTAGTTTGGGACTAGATCGACTTGTGCAAAGATTGTCCCCTGATTTATTTATTATTTATTTTATTTATAGATACCCAGGTTCGCAGCGCCTGCAGGTTTCTACCGTGCTAGTAATCGCTTTTTATTGATTTTAAATTTGTTCTAATTTTTTTCACAGCATTGCTCGAATTGACGTCTTAAATAACTAACTTTGACGGATCACATTGGTTAAACTTAGCAAGTATGACAATGGGGCCAATTCGAAAGTGTATTAGCTAAATTAAAAAGCCAATAAACTTCAAACATGAAACGTGTTCCTTGATTTTGACAGCTCTGTGCTATACTAATCGAGTTTGACGTTTTTGTTTTAAGTTTGGATTTTTTTTTAATTAAGGGACACCGTTTCTAATTGTACCCAGTATGACAATACTAGGGCTATCTTTATTCATTATTCTATTAAGTGAATTAGCTACAGTTAAATATACCTATACAAAATGTTTAAATGTCGGTATTATTGCGTTATATTGGCCGTCTTCAACTGTCAGAAACATAAGTTTTACATTGCGTCTTCAAAGTCACCCTATAGTTACTTGAGTCATCTAACATAAACAGTGCAAGAACTGTTCTCAAAGATTCACGACCACTCATTACAGCAAGTTTCAGAACTACCAGAAACGTTGACTTCGACTCGAAAGCACGACTGACATTGTAATCCATTAAATAGTTGCACTGCACACGAACACTGTGGTGTATCTCTATCGTGCGCAGCGGCTGATCAGCGTATAAACGAAACTATTAATTTATACTGTAAGGACAAAGCGATTCGGTCCAAATTTGAATGTGACCCTCATCGCTGATCAGCCGCTGCGCACTTTAGAGAATCACATGGCTGGACTGGACACTGTGTCAATTAGAGAAGCACTCACGTTTGCCTTAATGAGTTGTTGAAGTTTATCGTCTTGAAAATCAACAACGTGATGTATGAGGCGTGTACGACCAAGAACGAGATATATCAGTTTTAACAATGCTACGCTCCTCTGCTGCAATGGGAGTGAAGAAATAGCATAGAATGCTTGCAGATGCTTATCATCCTGGCATGTCGTAAAAGTCGACTAAGGGACGGGTCCTCTCGAACATGGTGGACTATCTGTATGGGCGATGGGCTGATCACCTGTCACCATACGGTTCATCATACCATCTGAGGACTAATTAATCGAACGTGGCCACAAGTAGTCTTGTGGCTCTGCCCACCCCATTAGGGATTTCTGGCGTGATGCTATGTATGTATGTATGTAACAATGCTACGAGTACTTTAAAAATAAATAAAGAGTCCTTCGGTATTTTTTTTTATATTCATCCATAGAGTAAAATATAACGTTTTCAAATGATAACAGATTTCTTTACGGTGATCAAATCCACTATACTACAACAAATGTAAGCTGCACTGGTCGAAAAGAAACGAAAAAATAAATAAAATAGAAATAAGAGACAGATTTTTACTTTTTACAACGGGTTGAGTATGGATATGACTTGTCTTCGTATAATATATAATTGATGGTGTTCGATAATACTGCTATGTGGCGTATCTTCTGTGTTTGCATTGCAATGGCATTTTCGTGAGGCGGCGAAGGTTTAATAGAAAAGAATAGAATATAACCCATTTTGCACAGCATACAGTTAATTTTGTCGAAGATTTCTCATACTAGGTATTTTGTAAATTTTGAATGTTGGATCTTCGAAAAATCGTGTCGTAGTAGCGGGTAGGTTCCATTAAGGGTAAGTTTCTTAGGTTATTCCTATCCCGAACTTTGCTGATTAATGAGTGGTATTTCGCTTCAAGATAGATATTCGTTCCAACGCCAAGAATACGTAAGAATGCTTTAAAGTTTTAAGTTCCGCTTTAACTCGACCCTAACAAAAAAATACCTAACACTTAAGGAGGCTCGTAACCTTCCTAGGAGAATGTATCAATACGTACCCTGTACAAAAACTTGCGGTGAGGGCTAGTGATTAATGAGTGAGGTAATTTGTGCGACAGAGGTCGGCGGCCATTAGGCCGGGCGTGACCGAGTATTGCCGAGGTGGGCGCAAAATGGCCGCGGTGCAATCGGAGGCGACGCCACTGAGACGTGTATTAACGCATTCACTGCCACCGACGCATATATGTGTCACCTTGACTTTCACCCAGTGGCGCTGTCAGAATTCTGCACAAATTTGAACGCACATGTGCGTTTGCGGCACCTAGCGAAAGTTCAAAAAACAATGCTGGCAGTGAATGCGTTAACAAATGGCAAACGGCAGTCTGTCTTTCTGTTTCTAAAATTATTAGTACGAGTGACATTATACAATTATTTTACAACATCTTACATCTGTAAACTTCCACTTCCAACGAAATCAGTAAATTGCCTACCTAAATTATATTACAGACAGATTAGTTAAGTGTTTTAAGTTTTAACCTAGCATCGAACTGTGAGACTCAAGAACGGCTGTCTGAAGGCAACGTGGCAATATCTGACAGTTCTGGAGACTGTCCTACAAGATCGCTCTAAATGAAAAATGCGCTAAAGCCATGATGATGACTTAAATGCTTGGCTTAAGCTTAAACTATAAACCTGTACGGAAGGCGCATAACCTAGAATTTGAAATTTGGAAAGGCTTCATACATGGGAAGGTTTTCTCAGTCTAACCCAGAGTCAAGGGGTTCCATTTCGTCCCAAACCACGCTGAGAAATTAGCTGGGTACAGCGAATCATGGAAACCACACAAAATTTGTACCATAAAAAAGACGACAGTTCGAACAAGTTATAAAAAGGTAAGTAAAATAAAACCATGCGACCGTTAAAAGTCTTAAAATACCAAAAAAACATCTAAGCACTCTAGTTTGTACATGGATTACGTAAACACTATTCCCACAGTTAATATTGGAATCACGTTGCTTCTGAATCAATCACTACGCCGAACCCATTTGATCTCCACTCAAATTAACAAGCCGTTTGAATTGGCTCCACACAATTATTGGATCACGCGACTCGAGCGCGTGGGAACCAAACGCAAATAACTTATTACCCTTTGAAGTAGGATTTGCCAATCGGTTTCGCCACTTAGAATTTTCCCTTTAACTATTTACTTACACAAATACCATATTCTCGTGAAAAGGCTAGCAATTTATTCGAATAGCAAACTATTTAGCTCGCAAATAAGTTTATTCGAGAGCGCAAAACTTTGCCCGTGAATACATTAATTTAAGGGGGCTACAACAAAAATTCTCGCCATTGTGTACCGGGAAACCTTAGCATTTTATTTTTGAGGGAAACAGAAATCATTTTGTTTGTTCGTCCCCCGGCACCCGGCCACTTGTGAATAAATCAGCCACCGCTGGTCCCGAGCACCTATATAAAGTAATAACTACATGATTATAAAATAAAGCCGCCTTAGCCCAACATTACTGGCGGAACATTACATTTAATGGTTTCACGGCTTAATTTCCAGCGGAATTGTAGCAATTACAAACAAACAGAGAAGCGCGCCCGCGTCTGTCAAATTATTACGCCTTTTGTTCTAAAGACGCGTGTTCTTATATTTAAATTGGAATTAGCAAATATGAACGATAGAGATAACAAAGCGCTTAGCCAAACGAGAAACAGTGAAATTTGTACAGCTTAGGGAAATTCGGGATAGAATTATCCGTGTGTCTTATGCAGGATAGCAATTACATTAACATAGAAGCGTAATACCCTTATTGAGCATAAGGGCACAAAACTTTAAGGGTCAGATTTAAAAGGCAAAGGCACGGCAAATATTGGCTCGGCCAACTTCGGGGACCTTCGCAAACAGTCGGTTTAGGAGATCAGCACACTAGCTACGTAGATATTAGTATACGAAACTCTGATGGTATCACGTAGACTGTGTACACATGAAAATTCTTGTGTATATCGTATTCTAGCTTTTGTCGAGGAATCTTTAAGCTCCATATTACAATAACAAACGAATAATTATATCCACGAATTAATTAAAATGTCTAACATAATTCTGTATAGCACGTCTCTCAATACCTATTTAACATTTACATCTCATTAGTATGATTAATACCGTATAATTACGCAGAACGAAGGGATCCCTCACAGCAAAAGTTCTGTCTACTGCAGTGACATGACAAACATTAAACTCTGTCTTTTTCAAACAATAGCGTCACAACCCAAGGGTGAAAGAGAGCACTAATAAAGTTTCGAGCTTCGTCTTCTTTCGATTTACAGTAATGGCCAAGTTCGCAACAATCTTATTTCATCTCGAAATTAAAGTGAGTAAGTTTAACAATCTTACATAATTCATTATTCTATAACAACTTCAGCAACTTGTCCATTAGGCAAATGAACCGGAAAGTTCAGTCCGTTTATAAACTATCACGAGCAAGGAAATTGAGACAGGTTGTAAAGGAATTTGTTCATAGAGTGACCCGATTTGTTTTCTCTTGGACGAGTAGTTGGGAAACTGGAGGTTTTTAATTTGTGGAAGTAGTTGGCTAATTGATTTGGGTACTAGGCTTACAGAGGTAATTAGAGTAGTTGCAGAACAAACAGCCTAAACGAGAAATGTATGACGTTGTTTCTGTAACGGATGATAAGTAAACTTATTAAGAGACGTAAAAGATATGTACTCTGTGTTTTGCCAATGGCAAAAATTAACCTTTTCATACAAAAGGTGATAGGTAACCGATTTTGACCAATCTTTTATAAGGTTGTCAGTCAGAAGAAAATCTAGGCTTATACGTTTTTGAGTATTGATTAGATCAACGAAGTCAAATAATCGCCGCAATTCGTTTTGTATGAGAATACTGAAACAACAATAAAACTGAATTGATTGATTATAGTGAATAACCAAATTGTATAGACGTAGACTATGTTCTGACTGACAACCTATCAAAAATTGGTGAACATCGGTTAACATTTAAGGGGTGGAAACCATTATCGCCTTATGTTTGAGAAGCCATAGGTTCACAGTCCTCTAAAAGCGATAATCTGTAATCGCACTCATCAATGTGTGCGTGAACCGGGAGAAATAGTGTGATCCCCTTTTCTCCTACTGTAACAGTTGCTTTCTCTTGACAATGGGAGAAACTTAAAATCAATTATTTTAAAAAAAATAATACTTACGAATGAAATGTTATGCCTTTCCTTTTATTAGTGTTCTTTCATTGTTCCTGCATAGTTAAACGAGCAACATTTTCTCCAAAAAAGTTAATAAAGTTAAGACGGACCACTAATTGCAGCTTTGCGTATTTCATGTTATTTTAATATCCTACGAGAAACCTTCCCAAGTGTCTTGACATAAATCCCATTATTTTATAAAAGTGAATGATTAGATGTTTTCACTTGAGCTAGAATACTTTATGTACCGGAACCGAATATTGGATGCTTTTGCACCAGAAAATTACGATAACCTTTTTTTTTCTTTGTCAATTGACTGACAGACGAGCTGACGGCCCACCTGATGGAAAGTGGTCACCGCCGCTCATGGATATCTGCAACTCCAGAGGTGCTGCCAATGCGTTGCCAGTCTAGGGAGGATGAGGAATGGGGATGGGATAGGGATGAGGGAATAGGCCTCCGGATCTCGTCACTCACCGTACGAAATGCAATAGCAGGCTATTACTTTACGCCGATATTCTGTGAGAGTGTGGTACTACCCCTGTCGAGCCGGCCCATTCGAACAGTAATCATCTAGTGAGGATTACTGTTTGGCTCTACCACTACAGTCAACCTAACCCAAAACGGAAAAAACCGCTGCTTGGACAGACGGTAAATATAGCCTAGATTGAATCGACAATAATTAAAACCAGCATGGTTAACCCTCTCCCACAGTACATCAATTTAAATATCCCTAATCCGTTACCCATTGAGATCCGCAAAATATAATGTCACCCAATTTCCGCAACATCGCTCGATTATCGGTATCGTTATGGAGGATTCAATAAAAAATCATTGTTGCTACCCGAGGACCTTTTTCTGATTTAAAACCCGATATGGAATGTTTGGAACATTAATAAATGATAAAAATGTCAGTGATCAATTTGGAAAATAATAAAGGTTAGGCTTAAACGAATTGTTATTTTCTATTTATTTGGTTATTGCCCTTTTGTACTTATTGTAAAACAAAATATTGATGCACTGCCCAACGCAGCGTAAGAATATTTATATTCAAGCAAAGATTCAAAACAATTCATGCAGGGAAGCTATGAAACGATTTCGAAACAAAGTTAGTTTCATAATATATTTACACAAAATGTGAAGATGTCCCTTTACTATGTAACAATTGACACCAATGTTGCTTGCATTTGCACTCATACAGCCAAACGACTCACACGCCAAGAAACTAGTTTTGTCTACGGAGGAACTTTTTAGAGCCAAGCAGATAAAATGGCGTTATGCATCACCATGCCATCCTCCTTTTGTAGAGACACAGAGAATCTGGCATCAGTAGAACAACTTCGGATACAAATTATAGACCATATTTTCGTATTTCTTTTGAGGGGTTTTCATTGAACAAATAATGCCACACTTTAATAGACTTAAACATTAACTCTATAGGTACGAGATAATAAAAAACGACAAAGAAAAAGAATTTGAAATTCAAGGCTAACCAACGAAATTGTCGGTAATAGCTTCAAACTTGTCAGCTGCCCAATCTCTCTCATAAATCGTAATGGTCTTTGCCCAGCAGTGAGATGTACCTATATAGGCAGCTGGTAACAGTTTTTCTAAAATTATCTACTTTGTCCCGCGACTCCGTCCGCGTAACATTCGTTTATCAATTTTCCCTTAGAACGTGTGCATGTTTCCGGGATAAAAATGCTGCGGGATAGCTTATGTCGTTTTCCGTCTTTTTAACTTTATCTACCTATATGCAGCTATGTTATTCTTTAACAAATCTCGTCGCTCATTTCGTCTCTCATTTCATCCGACAATCATAAATTGACCTGCGCGCTCGTAGGCATTATGCGGACTTACGTACTTACGTCCGTGGCCGGCTGCGTCGAAATCCGACCAAGTTCAAAGACACACACGAACATTTAGTTTATACGCACTGACGGGTTGGGTTAGGGTCGCTGGTTAGTTCATAAACGTAGTATTATTTAAGAGAAGTCGAAGACCAACATTTTATTCTGACTGACAACCTATCAAAAAGTGGTCAGAACCGGTTTACACTTAAGGGGTTGAAATCGTTATCGCCTTTTGGGACCTTTTTGTAACAGTTGTAACTGTTCTTCTTTTCTAGTTTTTGCGTGTAATTATTTTATTATTATTTTTTGTGCTCTGTTATGAATAAATGTTTTTTTCTTTCTTTCTTTCTTTTTGTATGTAAAGGATGATTTTTGCCGTTGTTTCACAGTCCTATTAAGAGAATCACACCCCATTTCAATTTGAAATTCCGTTGTTTTTGAATCTGGCCTACTACCTTTGTTTCCACGTTGCGATAGTTTTAACTCGGTTTTAGTGCTTTTTCATTACCCAGGCAGATTGCTATGAAAGTTAATTTCGGAAGGGGCCATTCAAACAATAAGGGCTCAACTTGTCGAGCTGTTATTGTTGGTTTATTTAGTTATTTGATTAGCATAAGTAGGCTATGTTGCCTGAGGATACTTAGCTGAAGCTGCTCGTATAAAAGTTTATTTGGCTTACGGTTAAAACGTAATTGTTAGCAAAATATATAAAAATAATACGATAGGGGAACTTTATTTATGATCCACTTGAATCTTATTCAAAAGGTTTATACGTTCACGAGTCTACGACGCGACGTACTGTCGATATTAAACGGCAAAATTGAGTATTGTCAGTGTAGCCCAGGCGCCTCATTCGGGAACGCTAAGTGATTCTGTAGCGACTCGTAAGCCAGATCTCTCATCTCGCTCTTACGCTTTTCGCGTCGTGCGGAAGAGTGGAATGAGAAATCTGGCTTACGAGTCGCTACGGAATCACTTAGCGTTCCCGAATGAGGCGCCAGGAATCCAATTCCTCCATGGTACATAAACTCTGCCCGTTTGGCTAGACTTAAGATCAGATAAGATACTATTTATTTGCAAGAATATGAGAGTAAGTTAAGTAGCAGTGGCCAGGCACATTGCTCGTAGAACAGATGGCCAATGGGGCAGAAGAATTCTTGAGTGCTGACCAGTGGCGTAGCTACCGAAGGGCTAGACGGTGCCATGCACCGGGGCCCCCAAGCTCAGGGGGCCCTCGGACCCTGACCAGCAAACCTCGTATTGAACTAGCTAAAAATTCTCCCAGCTTCGGAATGTATTTACATTCCGAAGCTGGGAGGATTTTAAAATAGGTTGTTTTTTGGGGTTCCGTACCCAAAGAGAAAAACGGGACCCTCTTAATAAGACTCCGCTGTCCGTCTGTCCGTCCGTCCGTCCGTCCGTCTGTCACCAGGCTGTATCTCATGAACCGTGATAGTTAGACAGTTGAAATTTTCACAGATGATGTATTTCTGTTGCCGCTATAACAACAAATACTAAAAAACAAATTAAAAAAAAATATTTAAGGGTAGCTCCCATACAACAAACGTGATTTTTTTGCCGTTTTTATAGATAATGGTACGGAACCCTTCGTGCGCGAATTCGACTCGCACTTGGCCGGTTTTTTTGCACCAGGGCCTTCGGTTACCTAGCTACGCCTTAGTGCTGACCGCGAACTGGAACACGCAGCATAGGTAGCAGTGGCGAAGCGTCAAATATTTCCTAAGGGAAGCTGGAAGAATTAGAACCGTACGTGCGAGGCTGACATTTAGTTAGAGTAACATGAACTTCACTGACAGCTATCCATAGCTTTCTAGCTTGGTAAAGCCGTCAGGAATCTTGCTTGTAGGCAGGCTGCGCCACTGGTAGGTAGAGTGTGAACCGACTACCTGGTGAAGAGTGCGAACAACCGGTTGACGTAGTGACTCCACTTTAAGGTCACACTGCAGGCGCGGCAGGAGCTTGGCGTGACCGCAGCGTGACGCCATTCTGCTGCATTCCTGTATCGGAAGTCGTAACAAACGTCACACATGTCACATAGGTACAAGACAATTGATGACGACACGGTGCGGTGGCGCAGCGCTTCTGTTGCGCCCGTAATATAATTGGGCGTTTAGACTACGAAGCTTTACGTCGCGGGTTCGATTCCCGACAGAATCAGATATTGTTATCATGACATACTCTAATACTACTTGTCTTGGGGTCTGGTTGTTGGTATCTCTGCGTGTTGTTCACGGACCTAAGATTCGTACTTATAGAGCGGGGTGTTTAATCTGACGTTATTTATTATTCATTAACAAAAGGAATGCTCAGTTTATTTAATGCAAGCCGAAAACAGTCCATTACCGTACAAATGTTCAGCGATAACTCTAATTGCCTTCGATTAAGTGAGATCAATCAAGTTTAACGATATACAGTCGAATGATCATTTCAACTGCCGATACGCAAGTCGACGCCATTTTTAAAATGCATTTATTTTACCTGTGTATCTGTGCATTATTTAATAGCAGCTTTTTTTATCGGTGGTAAGATTAAGTTACTAACATGAATTAATAGATTTTTCCCGCGACTTTGTCCTTATTAAATTTATTTATTACTACGGAAACTATTTAAGTTTTCGAGATAAAAGTATTCTATATATAATCTGGGACATAATTTTAACTACCTACAACCCGATTTTTATTTCAATCCTTACAGTCGTGAAGCGTGACTGAGTACCCAACAAACATGGAAGCGTCGAAACATTAATTCATATGTTGCATTTATATATTACTAGCTTCCGCTCGCGACTTCGTCTGCGAGGACACCCTCAGCACCTAGCGGTATCAAATATATTTTAATATTGAAAAGAAAAATCGTGCCGTTTCGGAAGAGTGTGACCACAAACACAAGCTAAAATAGTCTAAATCGGTTCGAAATGCGCGATTATGCACACCGAACGAAAAGAGGTTTTTTTTTTTTCGATTTTCATATTCAAAATGGCGTTTGCGCCAATTTTCGTTATGATATTCGTGATTAGGACGTCAAATTACGCTATTATACCAAACAGATCGGTCGGCAGTATGCGCTTTTCGGAAGTTTATCCAAGAATGGGACTGGCCTCGAGTCCGCACCGCCGGGGATGGAGGAGGATTGCAGAAACCGGAAGCACCCATAATGAGACCTACCGGGGCCAAGAGTTAGAATATTGCTAGTCTGGAGTATATTAGTAAGATATTAATAGAATAGTTGAATAGGAAGTATCCAGGCTTTATAACTAGACTGCCCACTTCTGGGTAAAAGCCCGTCCATCCTTCCAGTCCTTGAGTCTTATTTTCATTATTAAACATAATTTATTAAGGTAAGTTATACATGTATTTTGGCGATTGCCAAAATTAAATCCATGGGGTGAGATGGGGTTCAAAGTTTCTATGGGAAATACCGCGGGTGCAGCTGTGGTAAAGCGAATAGTTAATTCAATAGACTCCGCAAAAAACCATAACCGGCGGGGCTTCTGACAGGCGAGGAAAGCGCATAACATTGAACGCACCAATCACAGCGCTCTTAAAATCCCGCGCGCCCCGCAAGTAAGGTAGCTTTATTTCCAAGTAACAGTAAGAGTAAGTGGTGTCTTTTGAATAATATTCTGTGGCAGAAGATGAGTATCCTCGTTAACTTTCATGGTCGATTTTACCTATCTTCCAAAAAATTCGTTCTCATCAAAAAATGTTGTCAAAATAAGGTGCATCAATCGTGAGTGAGGGGGGCAACCGCGCCTGCTTCACATCAATATTCGTAACGATGGATCCCTGAACGGCTGTAATAACATTCCTTAGCCCTTACCTATCTCTGTACCATTACCATGAGTTGCGCAAACCGCTCTCGCTAGCGTACACTATTGCTCGGTCCCTTTTACTTGTATTGGCAACAAGCAAAATTTCCGATAGATTTCGATAGAGAGAACGGTTTGCGCAAACTCATGGTAAGGGCTCTGACCAAAATATCAAACACTCGGCTTACCTGGTCATCATCGTGTTGTCATCAAAGTGGTCATCAAAGTGGTCATCAAAGTAGAGTTTGATTAGTCTTTGAGTCCTTTGTATCAAGCACTATAATTTGATGTTCACTCTACTCTCGTGAGTGCCGAACGAATCGTCACACACGGGATATAGCCACAGCACAGGATATAACTTAGTATTCATGGTTTCAACAACGGTCAATTATTCAAACAAATAACAAATTATAGAACAAATGGTCGATTATCGCTTTGGTATGTTTCGATGAACGTGTAATTTCCATTTTATTGAATAAAGATTAGAATTTTTCATCAGAATGATCCGTAAGTCTCAAGACAGCTGACAGTGACAGATTCCTTTTAAATTCAATTATCCTTTTATAAGGCAATTTCCGGTTTTGGCGCGAGGTCGACTTTCTTAATGGCTCTGTCTTTGGTTATCCCTATCGACTAATTGGTTTACTTGTTATTTAAATAATTGGACGAAAGTGTCAACACAGTAGGTATGTAACACGACGAAAGGCAAATATTTTTGTCGGCAATGCTGGCAGGCAGGTTTTTTATATTTAAAATTGGACAATTGATTTGTTTTTGATATAGTTTTGAAGCAGTGTCAATAAAGTCTTCGGGCAGAAGTGCTGGTTTCCTTTGATAGGAGCTAGCGACGACAATATTAACCCGTTAAATTTTGGATGAAAAGAAAGGTACCTAATGTTACATATATCTTAATTACATCAGGTTGTATATTATAATAGACCTATAAAAATAATTATAATTGAATTATTAATGGCTGTTTTTCTATCATGAAGGCGTCAAATTGTGTCGTTTTCGCTATTATTGTTTACCGACCTTATTTGTTATTATGCAGACAAAACAAAATTGACTTTTAAGGCATCAAGATAATGCATGTCAGTACTAATAGTTATTGTTTACGTATTTGAAACTCTAAAAGTATAAAATGCGTTATTTAAATAACTTAAACAATTGCTTAAATCGTGTTAACGTGATTAACTATACCGCGGTCATAGTTGAAGATGTGATAGAATTTGTGGAATTGTGGAATATATACATTTTTCTGTGTTAACACATCTGTCATTGTGTTATCGGTCGGTACTATAGGTGATACAAAATGTGTTAACCGCCTTTAAAACTAGAGGTAATTTATGAATATTGTCAAATAATAAATTCATAATTAACGGATTAATACCTACCAGCGAACAGTGTGTTATTGTGCTCGGCTCAACGTAGCCATCAACGGGATTGAAGGTTTGCTGTTCGTCGTGTTACATACTGCATAACGAATAAGTGTAAAGAAGAAAACAGTACTATTATCAAAAGTAGATATAATAGAGGGATACGAGTTCTAATCATAAGCTTGAGACTCATACAATTCATCCGTCTGTCTGTATCTAAAAGTAATTTAATTAAAGACAAGTATAACGATGTGCCAAATTGTACGTAAATAACGATAAAATATCATAACGTTTAGTGTGATTAAATCCGAAATAAATCTGCAATAAAGGTTATGTGTATCAAATCAACCTGTATCAAAATTAAGTCAAATATTATAACACACAAAGCCGAATTTAGAGATAAATTGGCGTTTGCAAATTCGGCCAGAAACACATTCACATCCTAATATTATCGCAAATATTAATTCATCATCTCCATTACAAATCCGTAACAAAGTATAAAACGGATATATAATATGCATGGAAGGCTCAGAAAAGCCTCCAAACACTTCCTCGAGCTGTACTTAAAGCTAGTTGGCTACAAAGCTTTAGAATAGTCAAAGGACAGAGGCACGGGACAAATATTCTGAATATCAATAGGTAGGTATCGACAAAATCGCTCATAGCGTCCAGGAAAAGGGATATTGAATTTCGATAAACGTACCTAAGCATGATGTGTCCCAAAGTTATTGGAAATGTATTCATCCAGCAAAATCCGTTTTTAGGGTTCCGTACCTCAAAAGGAAAAAAGGAACCCTTATAGGATCACTCGTGTGTCTGTCTGTCTGTCTGTCTGTCTGTCCGTCTGTCCGTCTGTCACAGCCAATTTGCTCCGAAACTACTGGACCGATTGATTTGAAATTTGGTATACATCTGTAAATTGGTGACCGCAACAGGGATGCGTAACGTAAATTAATTAATTTTAAACATGGGGCCCACTTTTGGGGGATAAATTAGAAAATTAAAAAAAAAAGTTGTGCAACTGAAATCGTGTGATCCGGGTCTAAAATATTGAAAAAAATACAGAAAATAGTTCTTTACCTATAGATTACAGGAAAACCTATAAGAAGTCTATGGTATTTAAAGTAGCATAGGAAATTTTAGTTTATCATGTATGGAACGGAACCCTCTCCACGCGGGTTTCACTCGCACTTGACCGGTTTTTGGAGACCATCGACTTCTATCCTTCGAAAGTCGCCTGCCAGTACAACGTATAAGTGAAAAATGTTCTTATTTAGAGTTGAAACTGTAGTTTGGTCAAACACTGTTGTTATCAATATCAATCATCATCAATACATTATATAAGACACTACCGTGACTCACTTATAGACAACGCACAACCTAAACGGTTGGCCTTAGACGTTTGAAATTTGGAGGTGATATTCCTCGAGTACCCTACAGGTGCACAAAGGAGGGATTTTTTGAAAATCTATCCCTAAAAAGGTGAAAAGGGGTGCTAAAGCTTGTATGGAAAATACCGCGGGCGAAGTTGTGGCGGGTCCACTAGTTAAGTAGTAAAGGTGATTATTCTTTACTCTACTAAGTGATTATGCTGATACTTCTACTGTTCGAAACTCTGATGGCCAATAGGGCAAGTTTTCGAATGGAGACCGCGTTCAGGTAGACGCATCGATAGTCAACCCCCCAAAAGATGGAAAGATGACCTGGTGAAGGCCACCGGTTGCAAACGGACGAAAGGAAAAAAAGGTTTGCAATCATTCGGTATAGAAGTCTTCCGGAGAAACCTATGCCATGTGGGCATCTTCGTCCGGGTGAAAATGATTGATTGATTGACTTTATTTATTTCTCCATATCACAATCATTTACGTGGGTGCATGTCATGTTCAATATATGTATATGTCCAATGTATGTGTGTATATGTATGTATGTATTTATAATGTATTTTATTTTGAGAAATAAATAATCTAATATAATCTAATCTAATCTATGAATAATGATGTTTACCTTTAAAGAGTCGTTAGTCATAAGGTATGCGTGGAATTGTTAGAACTATACTGATTTTGTTAACAGTTCCTTTTCAAGTAAACTGAACAGTGCGCACTTGATCTTATACGAACATTTTCCATTAAATTCATAAATCAGGATTACAAACTTTTAAATTGTTAAAGCCTTGTAAAACTTTGAGCAGGTTATCGGATAAATCCAAGCGTTTTAATAGAAAATAAACTTGCCGAATCGACTTAACTGGCTTTCGGTTGAGAAAAAATAACAGTCACTTTAAAAGCGCTGATATTAATGAGTTAAGACTTCATCGGCTTTAACAAGGTTCACTCTCTCAAGTACCTAACTTGGACTTCAATTTAGATCCGAGTACTAGTTAAGCAAAAAGTTAATACAATCGATTAACTACACGAGTCGCTTTAAGTCTACCTAGATGTTTTGCATTTATACACAACAATTTAAAGACATCGTGTCAGCATTCGTAGACACACATTTATAGATAGGTAGATCACGTCTGCTCTGACGGCACTTACACATTCATCTTTTTGTGTAAACAGAATAAAGGCCCGGCAGGAGTGCGGCGCGACTGCAGCGTTATGGCAATCCGTAACAGAACGTCACAGATATCAAGCGTGCGCCGTGCTCGGCTTGGATTGTCGTGACCGCAGCGTGGCGTGATATATTATTATGTGACAGCCGTAACGACTTCCAATACAAGAAAAGAGAAGAAGTCACGCTGCGATCACGCCGCGCTCCTGTCACGCCCGCATAATCGCCGTAATAATCGTGGACAAGCAGCTCGTTTCCAAACTAAAGATTGGTTTTAAATAGATATCGTCTTATTTCAGTATCACGAAAATTTCCCCAATATGTACTTAGGTACTTATATAGGTATGTACCTTTTAAGGAATTTTAGAAGCGGGAAAAGTAAATTCGTACATTTTCTGTGGCCCGAGCCGATACAAAAAGAAAACTAAAGCCTGTGGTCGACACGGCCGAATGGTGATTGGGTGTGAAGCGAATAACGCTAGCAACACTAACGACTTCACGCTGGCCACACATCACTAGCTGGAATTAACTGATTGACTAAATATGGTTCGAAATGCAGTATTTTTAGCTTGGGAAAAGTGCAATACTTTATTTATTTTGAAGTTTGTTGCAGCTTTGTTTACGCGTATCCAATAAACCAGATAACTTTGAAATTATCAATCTACTAATATCACTGTAAAAAAGTATTTGCTAAAGTTTCGTGACACATTTTTACTGTAGTTACTTATAAGGTTTTACACTATGGTTTGTGCCTTTTGAGAAAATATAGCCGCCGGAAATAAATTGATTTCTACTTTAGCGGAGGTAAATATTACCAAATTCCTATCAGAGAGTTAATTTCAAAAGTTAAATGATGAAGAAACGAGAGGTACGTTTCAAGTTTAGGATAAGTATCAGCTTTAACTAACTTGAGAGAAAAAGTAATTTAAGTAAAGTTTGATAGGTGTCACTCAACAGGTGTATCTATAGTAAGCTTAAGCCAATGCTTAGGGTTTAAGCAAGATTAAACCCAAGTGTCAAGACATAAAAATAAATGACAAAATAGTACAAGCAAATAAATAGCAGCGTTATAGAGAATAATGTTCGTGGCCAGCAGAAAACAGAATTCACTTAACACAGGTATCCAGATAAATGTTACGAGCTCGCTACCATCCGTTATTCTAGTTTGGTCCAACCACTGAAAACTATACGTATTCTAGTGTTTAAATGAAAATAGTGTTTATAAACAAGCGAGAAGCACTGTGCGGTTATTTGTATGGGCAAAAACGGATGAATTATATACCTTAGTAAAATATAAGTCAAGTACGGGCATGATGTACCTAATGGTGTTATTAATTATGGACTCATAAGTTAAAAAAATTAAGACATAGAACTGTTTAAAGAGGATTTCAGACGTAACTTCACGATATTTTTCTATCGTATCGATTTCAACAAATTGTGTTTTGGAAATAGTTAAGTTTTGAATAGGTAATAGGTATAAAGAATATATGAAAAAATAGGTTTTGATAAAAAAGAGCGGGATCTGTGTACAGTTCATCCGATTCCGACGAAACTTTGGTTTGTTGATGTAGGCTCGAGAAGGTTTGTGACCATAAAAATAAATTAAATAAAACCGGACAAGTTGGAGTTAAACTCGCGTAAGGTCTATTCGCCGAGACTTGATAAAAAAAGTTAAAAGTTCTTAACTCATTACAAATAGCAGCCCGCTAATAATTTTTTCCGATGATAATAAAAAATTAAAGGGATTTTTTTTAATTTTTTCATAGAATATTATTATTGAATAGCCTAACTGTATAAACAAAAAGCAACTCGCGAACACCAAACGACACTCTCGAAGCCAATGACATATTATAGAAAGACACAAGACACGTCATATCCATAATCAACGCGTTTTAAACATGACATGTGTCATAGATAAAAAAAATCGTTTTCGTTTCTTTTCGGCCCATGCAGATTTATGTGACGTTTGACGCGCACATACAAGACATTAATTTGCAATATGGCGATTGTGTATATGAACAAAACAAAAATATATTTTTCGCCGCCGTCCGGCCGGCGTGACACCGCAGTTGGAAACATCTGCGTCCCTCGTACCACGAAACTCGCTGCGCGCGGCGATAAGAGACGCCTGTCATACAGTTTGCGATAGTTAAGCGACAGTCGCTATTTCGAAACGATATCATAATATTTATCAACTCTCGCCGAACAGACCTTAGAGAGGGTTTCGTGATTATATGTTACTTTAAATAGTTACCATAGACTTCTTATAGGTTTTCTTGTAATCTATAGGTAAAGAACAATTTTCTGTATTTTTTTCAAAATGTTAGTAGTTTCAGAGATAAGGGAGGAATGTTCAATTTTCACCTATTTTCCTAAATAACGTCCAAACTATTTATCTTAGAATTATATTTAAAAAATTAAGATTCTTATAACGAGCCCTTTCATTTGATATGTCACATGATACACTTTTGCAAAATTTATTTTTCTAATTTTCTTTCTTTTGCCCGAAAGTGGTCCCGATGTAATTTACGTTAAGCGTCCGTGTTGCTGTCACTAAGTTACATATATATATGTGTACAAAATTTCAACTCATTAGGTCCTGTAGTTTCGGAGCAAATTGGCTGTGACAGACTGACAGATAGACGGCCACACCAGTAATCCTTATAGGGTTCTGTTTTTCCTTTTGAGGTACGGAACCCTTAAAAGCATTGCAACGCATGCCGGGCACAGCTAGTTGTTAATATTTTCCATAACGTTACTGAATTAAACGAACAGACGGCGTTTAAAGTACTTCTAAGTATAGTACGTCTAGACACTGTTTTAAACTTCTTAGAATTATGAAAGGAAAAACCATCAAATATAGGATTTATGTCTTACTCATAAAGTTAAGAGGATCATAAAAGAACATATTTTTAGGGTTCAGTACCTAAAGGTAAAAAATTAACCCTTATAGTGAAACTTCATTGTCTGTCTGTATATATGTCACAGCAGTTTCGCAGCAACTAATAATGTATTGTCATCCGAATTGCATACATTTGCAAAGTTTCAGATATTTAGGACAATTAGAAGTAGGTTAAAATTACGCTAAAAGATTCCATTACATACATACATACATACATATGTACGTACATACATACAGGTCAAGCTAATAAAAAGCGTGAAAAACTATTGGGATTTGTTCTGTTGCTCATTCTGAAGCCCCCCCATAGCATTTTCTCATTGTTATCTTCAATTTATTGTATGTATAGACTAGGCCTCAGGGCGTAAAAAGACTACCTATGTCATCTCGCACCGACACGTAAGGTATTGCTACTCCACAAAAACAAAGTCTCGCGTCAAAGTTTTTATGACGTTGAGAAAAAGACTTGTTATTGACACTGACATAATAAAGTGTTAGAACTATTTATGAAACAAGACACAACACTTAACTTGAACACACAACACTATTGCTCAAGTGTTTTCATACCGGTTTTATTCACTTAAGTCTTGTTACGTGAAAAGTCAATGGGCAACTTATCTTTGTGTGGTTTGCTTTCTGTGTATGAGCTTGTATTGTATGGATCTCAAAAAACTAACGTTATCTAGTATGCTGGACGGCTAAAATGGAAATAATTTATACTTAATACTACTCTTTTATACATCGTTAGTTTATCGTTTTAATCGACCGAGCGACCGAAGCGTCTCCGTTTCAGCCTGGGTAAAAATGCTTTCGTATGTCCAGCGGATGTCCGTCGGCTGTCCGGCGGCGTCTGTCCATTTATTCTCGTCTACAGGTCGCAGTTCTCAACCGATTCTCGTGAAATTTTGTGAGCATAGAATTTTTTTGTCGATTCGGACTTACGAAATTTTTCATAATGCTGGAGATATGGGGGTTTTTGTAATTACAAACTTATTTACGGTGTTGGTAAACTGACCCGACCTATATCGATGTAAGGGGATAACAGATTTCCAACGGCAAAGTTAAGTTTGTCGCGAGGTCTACAGCTCACGAAGCCACTAGTTAATATTTGGAACAAGAATACACTTCATATTTTTTCATACTTATTCACAATTATAGTATTTAAAATATTATATTTCAGCATAGCTATCGTTCGATTTAAAATCGTTCGTTTCCTGGATTAATATCCAGATTTGGTTTGTGTGGCAGTGACGAGGCAGCCTATTATGGAACTTGACCTCAAAAGCAGACAGAGTTAATGGCATTGCAAATATAGGCTAGGCAATGGAGATTTATTTTGTATGGAGACCCTGACACTAACACCGTCCATGAAATTTTGCAGTATGACTAGCTAGACTATACACATTATCAAATCAAATAGCTAAATCAAAATATCGTACTGCAATAATTCACGAACGGAGGAATTCGTGTCACGATCAAACTCCTCCTTGACTAGACGCTTTAAGAGTTACTATTTACTAGTTTACTATATTTTTATATGTTCCCAAAATTAAATGACCTGATTTTTCCGAATAAGCAAAAATTGTCGCATAATTCCATTCTTATACGACTTGTGTAACAGTCATACAGTGGTCTATAATCACTATTACATAACTTAAAGTCGTACAACTGCAATTATACGACGATTTTGCTTGTTGAGTTTGATTCGAACTATATCCGCACGCATAGTTTACGCCTTTATACAGAAAACATGAATTGAAACTTCTTTATCTTCCCGTATTTATTACCCAAAAAAATATCCCAAATATATTTAATGTTAACTGAATAACAATCACGAAAATATCTTCTCAAAGGAAATACTCCTATCGCAAAGGATAGGTAGCAAAATTGATCAACACGATAATGACATTACTACATTAGTAAAATTATATTGAACATCTGTCATCTATCAGATCTATCTGACATTAATATGTAATAAGCGTGGGCGGACTACTTCTTATGCGTATTGTATCACATATTAGGCCTTACAAGATTATTATTACGCTGAGAGAAATTAACTCCAAAATGTAATCATAAGTCTGTATTCGTTATGAGTATGCGTATTAGCAGCTTCTAATTTCACGACAGTATCAAATTAAAATATTAATATATACCAATGCCATCGTCATCATCATTTCAGCCGCAGGACATCCACTGCTGGACATAGGCCTCCCCTATCGATATACCAATATACTGGTATACCAATGTTAACGCCGTAAAACTATAAATAAAGCTATATTTAACTATATCTCAAAAATCATTTTTTTCCACTGACGTAGTATTTATAACTTTATAACTCTTAATTACCTACGCAATATGCTTATTTATTCTATATATACGTTGATGAGGATAGCAAAATAAAACTATATCAACTAAACTAACAGTTTCATCCCCGAATATAGTTACGGCGGTATCCACATAACGAATTAATTTGAGCTCCGGGTTTGCGCAACGACCCGGAACTTTCAACAGGGTTTGTAAATGGCGCCTTAATGAATTTCAAATTTAACGTTCCTCTAAAAATAAGTCGATTTGCAACTGAATTTTACGTTCATACTATTAATTCACCACCACATTTTATAAGAAACATTACGGTATAGGAAACCACCAAGAATCCGATCCGTTTGATCCGTTTTCAATTTTCGGGGTCGCATGGCTTCCTGAGGTCGTATTGTGAGCTCTTAATTCCAGGCAGTCAGGCAGCGGAAATTGCCTGGAATTAAGAGCTCGTGATACGACCCCTGCTTCAATTTTATTCATGGCGATGACGTCGTTTACGCCTTATCAACGCCATAAGGTAAAAAAGTAGGTTTCAGAAAAATTGAATGGTATTTGACCCAACTCATAGGCTCTTAGGCGACTTTTAGATCTTTGACCACCGGGTGGATTCATGTCGCTTGCATATCGTGTAGCTTTTGGTTCACTCAAGTGAATGATAATGTGCCTTTTACGTGTTGTACACGTTCATGAGTTGTTCATTCATAATTGTTGTTTCTGTTTAATCCCTGACACAATAAGGTAAGGTCACTGTGCTTCTATACTGTGTATCTATACTCAAAACTAATATTATAAATGCGAAAGTAGATCTGTCTCTCTAGCTTTCTGTCCGTCTTGTCAGTGGCGTATTTACCCTAGGGCCATGGGGGCTATGGACCGGAGCGGTGGGCTGCAAGGGGCGGCTTGCCCAGCGTTAGATCGTTACCTATCTCCTTAAAATAAAACCCGTCAATTATGACAGGGTCACTGATGAAGTTTTCAACCAATTTATGCATCGCAAAAGAGATTTAAATTCTTTTGTTTAGCCTTTTTACATCATTAATTGTTATTATTATTCATAGGCCGGAAAACCTTATTGGCCTAGACGCCAACCCTTAAAATAGGCCACTGCGTCTTGTCAATCTGTTACTAAACCGATTTGGATGGAATTTGGCTACGATCTACTTTGTTGTCTGAGAAAGGACAAAGGATACTTTTTATCATGGAAAATAAACGAATTCTACGCGAACGAAGTCGCGAGCAAAAGTTAGTCTTAATATAGATACGTTATTGTAATATAGATGTGTGCACAATGGTGTATCGAAGATGTATCGCTCGTTAACGCCAACGACCGGCCGTATGATTTATAGCTGCCGCTGCACAGTTCAGAAAGCATAGCACAACGGTATTATCCTGTGGTGCGATTCTCTCAGGTACCTAAATAGCCCTGCGTCAGCGACGAGAAACACATTAAATGTGGACCTAATGCCTTTGTCTTACAGTCTTAATTAAAAGTGTCGCTCGACGCTGACACAGCGCTGTAAGTGTCTGAGAATCACACCACTAATCTCTAACTTGGAGCCGGGATTCTAAAATAAGCTCAGTCTCTATTTCGTATGGCTGGTAGTGGTAGCCAAACAGTAATCCTCACTAGATGATTACTGTTCGAATGAGCCGGCTCGACCGGGGTAGTACCACACTCTCACAGAATATCTGCGTAAAGTAATAGCTTGCTATTGCGTTTCGTACGGTGAGTGACGAGATCCGGAGGCCTATTCCCTCATCCCTATCCCATCCCCATTCCCCATCCTCCCTAGACTAGCAACGCATTAGCAGCACCTCTGGTATTGCAGATGTCCATAGGCGGCGGTGACCACTTTCCATCAGGTGTGCCGTCTGCCTGTTAGTCAGCCTACTCCTTTCTCTAAGGGTCAGCAACGCATCCGTGATTACCCTGGTGTTGCGGGTGTCCATGGGCGGCGGTGATTGCTTACCATCAGGTAACTCGCCTGCTCGTTTGCCCCCTCTTACTTTAAAAAAACCGGAGAGGGTTCCGTTCCGTACATGATTATCTGAAATTTACTAGGTTATTTTAAATGCCATAGACTTCTTATAGGTTTTCCTGTAATCTATAGGTGAAGAACTATTTTCTGTTTTTTTTTTTTTCAAAATTGTAGCCCCAATAGTTTCGGAAATAAGGGGAGAGGGGGGGGGGGGTCAATTCTCGCCTATTTTCCTAAATAACTTCCATACTGTTTTAGGAGAATTCTAAAAAATATATATTTAAGATCCTCACTATAAGCCCTTTCATTTGATATGTCACACGATATAGATAGCAAAACTTCTTTTTATAATTTTCTAATTTACCCCCCAAAAAGGGGGAAATTAAAATTCATATATTTACGGCACGCGTCCGTGTTGCAGTCACCGACTTACATGTGTATACCAAATTTCAACTCAATCGGTCCAGTAGTTTCGGAGCAAATTGGCTGTGACAGACGGACAGACAGACGCACGAGTGATCCTATAAGGGTTTCGTTTTTTCCTTTTGAGGTACGGAACCCTAAAAAAGAAAAAAACTTTGGGCATACATTTGCATAATGTGTGTGTAGATATAGGTATAATAAAGAATGAATGGGTGCGTGTTTTGTGTCTGTGCTCGAAATATGGAAAACTAAACGCACACTGCAGTATTACAGTCACAAACGTGTCCCCAAAACGATTCGGCTATACTATGACATGTGTAGGTACTTTTTAACCGACTTCAAAAAAGGAGGAGGTTATCTATTCGACCCGTTTTTTTTTATGTATGTTCCCACATAACTTTTTGACCCGTGAACCGATTTCGATAATTCTTTGTTGGGATTGTCATAGTTCAGAAATGGTCCCATAGAAAAATTGGTGGGATCTGATGATGGGATCCATGAGGAATCAACAGAACTCCTCATATTTTGTAAAAAAGCATATACCGTTTTTGCCATTTTGTAAGATAACTGATGAATTTGCATAAAAACATCATCATTTTCTCAAGCTGGGTTATGATGGAGTCTACGGATTATTACTAAGAACTCCTCAATGTTAGACAGTAAACGAATAACGATGACATTTCCTTGTCTTTGTCGCTAAGCAACTTGATCTCGTTAAAGCGCATCTGGTAAATTGGAACTGATAGTGGGGGTTTGCGAAAGAACTCCTTAACGGTCAACAGTCCTTGCATTCTGAAAGCACTATTTTACAAAGGTCGATGAGCTGTTGACATAATGCTATCGTCATTTGGTTAAAGTGGATATAATGTAACCATATATTAAATCGTATTCACTAAAAAGCTAAAAATAAAATTAATTTTAACAAAAAACAAAACCGACTCCAAAAACCCTTTGAAAACTAAGAAATAAAGACTGGCCTTTAGTAAATTACCTACAAACATCTTTGTTAAAATTAATATTATTGTACGGCATCATTAGCTGTTTTGTAACGGTCGGTTTAAGTGCTTCATTTTGGGGGTCCACAGTTTATGTTGGTTAACACCGAGGAGGCTTACCCTGCTCTCAGTTGAACTGCGTCTCTATTCGGGAACGCTAATTGATTCTGTAGCGGCTCGTAAGCCAGATTTCTCATCCCACTCTGCCGCATGACGCGTAATGCGTAAGAGCGAGATGAGAAATCTGGCTTACGAGTCGCTACAGAATCACTTAGCGTTCCCGAATTAGGCGCCAGTTTTCTAGTTGAATTTTATTAGGTACCTACGGGATTTAGGAGCCTCGGGGGTCTGGGGGATATTTATTTATTTTCGTAACCACCGTGGACCAACCGTTCTTAGTTTGTCTGCAGAGAGTAAGTACTTTTGCGCATTGGGATAGAATAAGCAAATACATAGTTAAGAGGCCAAGTGGGAATAGAGAGCTCGATACTTTCACGAATTGTTTTATTTTTATTTTGCAAAGGCTAAATTTCCCACAAGGATAGATACTTTGTTTCTTCATCTTCTAATATTGAGCAATGTTTGTATATCGTCGGTCTTTTGATAGGGTGAAAAAACAAACAGCGTGGTAAACAAGTTTTCGTATTACTTATAAACATTGTAAACAACTGAAAAATTTAAAAAGTAATTTATCAAAATTGGCTTATTTGGCCCTTTTGTCAAAAGACGGACGATATATACAGGTAAAATTATTTGTTTTTTCTTGAAACGGCAGTACTAAATGGATGACCTGAAATGTAAAGAACCAGGGACAAAATATTATGTTGTAAAGTTAAAATTTATCCCATGTTTAGGGAAATTAATTTTAGTGATTCTTTTAAAAATAACCATTTTCATTTTCAACAACACTGTGTCCCGCAGTGGGCCGTACATGGTGATAATTTTATGATTGATGATGAGTATCAATTAGCAGCATAACAAGCTGATGATGAAGCTGATGACAAAAGATTATTTCTGGAGACGGCTCTACCTTACCTAAATACCTTAAGGTAAGTAAATAAGTCTAAGGTCTTTCAACGATAGCCAATTTTATAATAATGTGAACGAGTCACTAGAGCTCTAGCATCATAGGTTTTTGTGTTAGTTACATAAATAGAAGCATTTATTCTAATTACTCTTCTGCTGCACTGGGAGTGAAGAAATAGCATAGAATGCGTGCAAATGCTTATCATCCTGGCATGTCGTAAAAGTCGACTAAGGGACGGGTCCTCTCCAACATGGTGGACTATGTGTATGGGCGATGGGCTGATCACCTGTCACCATACGGTTCATCATACCATCTTAGGACTAATTAATCGAACGTGGCCACAAGTAGTCTTGTGGCTCTGCTCACCCCATTAGGGATTTCGGGCGTGACGCTATGTATGTATGTATTTATTCTAAACACAACAACATTAAAACCTTGGAATTTTTCGGACAGATTAAGTAAATAACAATAAGGTGAATTTTTAAGAACAATTCTGGATTTAATCGTATGTCATTTACATACATCTGCATCTGTATGGTTCTCAAGTAATATCCTGACATTTCTCCAATATCCCGCGATGAAACAACCTGTCACCTGTGACAAGACAAGTGACTGAATTTCATAAGAAAGGTCGAGAACTTGGCCGATATTCACGAAAGCACGGGAAACTTTCTGAATACTTTCTTCATTTTGAATTCTATATAAAATGATTGAAGAACTTTTTGGATAATAAATTATCTGGAAATTGTCGACTTGGTACCTTCATTATCTAAGTTCTTTTCTTTGTTTGGGATTGACTTAAGATATTATTGAGAGGAAATGTTTAACAACATACACGATAAACTTTAATGCAAGTATGTATTTTGTAGAAGTTTGTGTCACCGACATTTAAATTCTATAGGATCCGTGTGAAAGACCAAAATGAATAAATTGCTCTTACTGAATTGGCAACTATTATTATTAAATATAATAATTCGTAGAAAGATTATAATTATAAGTGTCACTGTCAATTGGGGCTGTCGGGTACAGCCCAGGTTAAGAAATTAATCGAACAAGTATGATGAAATCAGATGAAATATTTTTTATAGAATCACTCACAAGCATACATTTGGACAAAAAATCATTTGAAGAAATAAATATTGCAGAATTACTATATTACAGAATATAAAATATACTCAAGAAATAGCTATTCCTTTATTTGCTTTTTAGAGTCCCGTACCCAAAGGATAAAAACGGGAACCGATTACTAAGGCTCCGCTGTCCGTCTGTCCGTCTGTATCCAGGCTGTATCTCATGAACCGTGATAGTTAGACAGTTGAAATTTTCACAGATGATGTACTTCTGTTGCCGCTATAACAACAAATACTAAAAAACAGAATAATATAAATATTTAAGGGGGCTCCCATACATTAAACGTGACTTTTTTCTCGTTTTTGCTCGATATTGATAACGGAAACAGATAGACGCTTGAAATATTCACAGAATATTTAGATATATATTAACTACAAAAATAAATAATTAAATTAAAGTAAAATAAATATTTAAGGGGGGCTCCCATACAACAAACGTGTTTTTTTTTGTGCTTGATTATTATTAATGGTACGGAACCCTTCGTGTGCGAGTCCGACTCGCACTTGGTCGGTTTTTTCCTAATTTTATATTAAAAAGAAATACACGGTGAGATAGGTATTAGGTTAGATTGTTGTAAAACTATCTTAACTACTTTCACGGGCAGCCAGAAAATAAACTACATATATCCCAAGTATATCCTCCATATAAAATTACTATAGCAAGAACCCACCTCACGGGTTATTCGGCACGTGGGCGTATTCTCTAAATACCCGTGAGCCAGGTTCTTGGCAGTAAAAATGTAAATACAAGTTATTTTTAATCGTTAATTTTCTGGAGTTCTACCAATACACTCAAACCTAATCTGGAGATGATGGTCGATTCTCAATTAAAACAGTCTCAGTTAAGTCCCGGCTGAAGTTTATTAATCTCTAAATTATTTTCTATTGCCAGCAGCCGACGCTCCAAATTGGTATTTCGATATTTATTGAACATTTAGGGGATCCATAATAATTATAATTACTGAGGACCGATCGGTAACAACGGTTTCATTGTATCCAGCACAGCGGAGACACTTCGAAGAAATCTCTACGTTATCATTTTTTTTTTTTTTTACTATTTACAAAACTGGAAGTCCTCATGATCAACACACGCTGTTGCCCGTGATGTTTTCCGAATGTAATTCGTTTATCGCTATTTTCTCGGGAAGCGCACATTTTTCCGGGGTTTAAAAGCAACGTCGGCCTCTGATCATCCAACTACCTCTGTGCAAAACTATGTCTATCTATAATGAATAAACATAAATTAATTTAATGCGCTGACAAAGCCTAAATCGGCTTTACTTAAACAGTATTTTAACAAAAACTTTTTGATTTGGCAAAGCGAACAAAATATATGTTAATATTCTTTATAAAATTAAAGCACTTGCTATTTCAAAAATACGATTTGATGAAATCGATTTGATAAAAAACAAGTTAAGCTAAGTCTGAAATCCTTTTTAAACTGTTATTTATCTTAATTTCTTTAACTTACCTATGGGTCTGTAATTAATAACACTAAGTACCTATTACATCATGCCTATACTAAAAAGTTAGCTGATTTATATTATACGTGTAGTAGAGTGTTTCCTTGTATAATTCATCACTTTTGATTTTCTGTATACAAATAACCGCACAGTGCTTCTCGTTCACTCCAGTACAAACAGACAGTGACCGATCACTCATTAGCAGTTGTCAGCGTCTTAAGGCTTCCATACACCGAAACGCGGGTCGGAAGCAGGCACCGCGTAAGCAGTGTCACAGGAACGAATATGGAAACTTTCACTTCAGTGACCGTGAAATCGTCCAATTTAGTTCCTATGACAATAGTTACGTAGGTCCGCTTCCGACCCGCGTTGTGTGTAGGCTTTATCATGGCTTTTGTTCCCAACATAACCAGCAGATGTGACGTCGGAGGACATCGGCGGTTTGGGAACGTGCAGCAAACGATGATTGGCAGTGCGCGGGTGCCTTTATTACCACACTCAGGCTTACTAGTACTAGTGGAACTCGCTAGCAGCTCACATTGTCCCAACTCATCAACTGCCAGCTGGGAGTTATGGTGCAAAAATACGAATTAATATTTGGTAAATAAGGTAGCTGTTGGAAAGGAAGCTGTTCGCTGATGATAACTCGCCTGCCGCATTGAAAACCGATAGGGGACAGTGTGGGACTCGCCGTTAAGCGTTTGCCTGGCAAGTAATAGAATCACAACCTTAAGGGGCTCCCTGTTTCGAATGACCTTGACTGTGATTCAACGGACCCTCACTGCAATGACATCAGTTACTTATTAAAGTACCACTTGGACATTTGGAGACATGGACATCCAAAGAAAATTCCAGAGATTATAGTACTGTCTGTTTTTCACAGGTAAGTAGGTACAGAACCCTCTGCGCACGTGTCAGGCTCTCACCTGACCGGTTGTTTTTTTTTTGTTACCTATTGCTTAAACAGTAATAAAGTGATAAATGATATTTCTTTCCCTGTAATATAATATTTCCAAAATAAATTCAATTAAGTATTTAGTGTTAGTAAGTAACATCTGATGATTTTGGGGCAGGTATCTTTTCACTCGTAAGTTTTTTCTTTAAAATAGGTACTTAATATTGTATTTGGTGCATATTGTTTATTCTTGTGCAAGTGCTCCTTGGTACCATCCTAACATTATAAGTTACACGTTTCATCCAATAGTAACCGTTATGCTAACGCAATAAGAATTTTGATAGAGTTACTTTTATTTGTGGTTCTACTGTGTTGCAATGGCAGCGATGCAGAATATAATCCGATGACTATATTAAAGACTGTTTGCAAAAATGAAATTCACACTGGAGCCAAAACTATGGAAGTCTCGGCAAATGTTGTAATCTGCAGTTTTAAAATGCTGTAGATTTTTTATCGGTTTTAAAGATGTAAAAGCTAGATTATTCGACGCTTACACTGTATCGCGAATTTCCAACAGCGCTTAACGTGGTTTTAATGAGGGAGATGAGCCATAAAAGTTGCAGTAGTACAGACCGTATCGCCGAAAGTTTTATGTTATGTCCTTACCCTAAAGACTTCAACACACTGAAACGCGGAACGGAAGCGGAGCAAGCAGCCGCGCGGTTTGATGTGAAAGCTTCCATTTTAGTTCCTGTGACACTGCTTACGTGGGAGCCTTGAATGATACAAGGATTATTTATTCCTCAGTGCGTCTCTTTTATACTAGCACCAATGATAATTTAATTTATAATGAAAACATTATTTTGCAAGTCGGCCAAACGGGCTCTTTCACATGTCTGAACGGGAACCGACATCGACTTTTATATATTTCATTTATTGCTGAAATAACAAATATAGGTATATCTGATATTTCTAGGTAACTAATGGCCATTCTTTATTTCTTAGTTTTCAAAGGGTTTTTGGTATCCGTTTTGTTTTTTGTTAAAATTGATTTTATTTTTAGCTTTTTAATGTGATTTCTCGCTGCGTCCCACATCCAGAGCACCCGTGTGAAAGCCGGTGCAGCAGCTGACCAGGCCCAAACCCTAAAGCGCCGCAAATATTCGTCATTAGTGAAGGACTACGAGTTTGCGGCGCTTGCATGGTAGATTCAGACATGTAAAAGAGCCCGTGAGGCCTACTTGCAAAATAAATATTTTCATTTTCATTTTCATTTTCATATCTTTTATATATGTAGATTAGTTTTAGTTTTAATTTATAATGTTAATGTTAATATTGTATACTAATCAAATAAATGTAATTTATAATTTCATTATATCCACAAGTACTAGATAACGATAGCATTATGTCAACTACTCATCGACCTTTGTAAAATATTGCGTTCAGAATGCAAAGACTATTGACCGTTAAGGAGTTCTTTTGCGAACCCCACTTTCAGCTCCGATTTAGATGTGCGTTAACGAGATCAAGTTGTTTAGCGACAGAGACAAATAAATGTCATCATAATCCGTTAAGAATCTATGATTGAAGAGTTCCAAGTAGTAATCCGTGGACTCCATCATCACCCTACTTTACCAAATGATACTGTTCTTGGGCAAATACATCAGTTATCTTAGGAAATGGCAAAAACGGTATAGTAACGGCTTAGTGGTAGAGCCAAACAGTAATCCTCACTAGATGATTACTGTTCGAATGGGCCGGCTCGACCGGGGTAGTACCACACCCTCACAGAATATCGGCGTAAAGTAATAGCTTGCTATTGCGTTTCGTACGGTGAGTGACGAGATCCGGAGGCCTATTCCCTCATCCCTATCCCATCCCCATTCCCCATCCCACCTAGACTGGCAACGCATTGGCAGCACCTCTGGTGTTGCAGATGTCCATGGGCGGCGGTGACCACTTTCCATCAGGTGGGCCGTCAGTTCGTTTGTCAGTCAATTGACATATTAAAAAAAAACATATGCTTGCTGACAAAATTTGAGGAGTTCTGTTAATTCCTCGTTGATCTCATCACCAGATACCGCAAATTTTTCTATGGGACCATTTCTGAACTATGACGATTCTTACAAAAAAGAATTATCAAAATCGGTTGACGAGCTAAAAAATTACGCGAGAACATACATAAAAAAATACAATATACGGGTCTTCACTTTTTTGTTGTTACTTATGTGCAATAAAGAGTTTACATACATACAAACATAATTTTAAATTGTGTAGCGTTTCACTTTAGCTCCTATTGGCCATTAATTAAAATTAAACTGTTCTTTAAATTAGTAGTTGTTTGTGGAAGAATTATATAGCTCTTCACTAGAAATCATGGGTGAAATTTAAAACCAATCGAGGAAGTTCATTTTTGTTTGCAATATTCGATTAAAAATTATAAGTTTCTCCGCCTTCATGAACTGACATGAAAAGTCGGGGCTCTTGAGCTCGTTAGTACCTAGTTTGTAGTTAACATCTTAATTTGAGTACTTAAACTAAGTAACTTTCATTCAGCTTTCCAATGAAAACCTCGTTAAGTTGCGGGAAAACAACTTATTTAGTCGTGAGAACGCAGTGAGCGAACTGAACTACCTACCTTTTGGAGTTTATTTTTCGAAAGCGTCTGTGCAGTTCGGAATAATCTCAAAGCAGGCTCCCAATTCTCGGTGCATTCGACATAATCTCACAATCGAGATTAAACGTCAGTGCATACAGTCGTTTGACATAACTGTTTAATCTCGCAATCTACATTATCTCGAATGCACCGAAAAAAGGCTAGTTTCCTGAAAAAATCTAATTAGTCCGTCTTTTACATTATAAAAAAATATTAAACACATATTTTTTCTTTTGTCAATTAAACAAAAAATGACGAAGGTATAGTGTGTTGAAGTTCCGCGTGACGTCACGACTTTGTACACTTTTTTACCATTAAGTGACGACATTAGCCCTCTCTCCCGAACTTTGATGCGCGTTATCTTTGTCAATTTTCATTGATTTCATAATGCAAAGTGTTCAATATTTTTTGATAATTTAACTGACGGACTAATTATAATAACTTTTTTTTTTACCCAGGAAACATCCCAATCCCAATTAATTTTAATTATTAATCTATTAAAACTGAGAGGACCCCGTAAAATTGTAACTTTGTAACTTCGTGAAACGGACCACAGAAATCGATGGGAGGTCAAATTGAAAGACACACGACAAAATATATCAAGATTAATAAAATTATATGTTAAGTACTTACTTACTTGTTTTATTCAGGAGTAAAAGTAAATACTGCAACCAGAAAGGGCTCCAACATTATCCTACGATTTTGCCACTAACTTGATCCCCTCAAGTTACAAAGAATATTTTTAAGTTTGTGAGCGTAAATAATGGACCGATGGCAAATTTATATGGAGCAATCTGTCCTTCAGTGGCCCTAACCTGCATGGCACAAATATAAATTAGAACCGGTTATCTCTATGACTATCTCTTTCGTCGGCACTAGTGTGAGAGAGACGCACTTAGAGGTAAACGGTTCTAATTTATCTTTGTGCCATGCATGTTAGGACCGCAGATGAATCTTTTACTCCTTTTCCCAACCATAAACCGAATCGCAAAGTCAACATTATGTACTTAGGTACTAGTTATCATTCCAGAACTTTAAGCGAATTGAAAACGTGTCATACCGTTACAGAGTCCGTTTTTTGTTTAATTATAATCACAACAACTATCCCGTCGCAATTCCGTTTATGGCTGCCGTTTCTACCCATCGAATGGACTCATATCTCGGCGGGCATTACGTGGAATGGAACACTCGGCGTTTAGTTATGCTACTAATTTTCTATTGCCTTTATTTTTCTTTTAAATGTAAGTTGTTCGTGTTCGGTGGCCGCGGCGCCTACCGAATAGCCTTTTAAGTTGAGCAATGTTCTATAGATTTTTTTTTTTGAAGATTCTTATATTTTACTGCTAAACTTCATTTCTGTTAAAGTATTAATTACTGAATCTATGTATGATAAGATCAGTAATCGAAGTGAGAACTTTATCTAATTTATATTTGTCATCATTAATTTTAGAAATAATGAATAAATTAGCTTCGTCGCTTATGTTCTTTTCCAAAAATGATTGAAATTGTAAGGAAATATTTGAATGGGCAGAATGCAGTTTCCTAAATGAAATGCTAAACTTTTAATGATAATACTTAAATTTTAATTATTTAAGACATTATTAAGAAAATATTATGTAGTTATTTCATCTTTCTAAAGTACCTACGTATATCTATCGCTTCATCATATACCGGTCTTTATTGGAAACAGACCGTTGGATCGTCTATACCTTGTCTAAACGCTCGTGGAACGCGGAGTGCAAGAACGCGTCCATACTGAAAGCAAGTGCAGTCACAAATGACTATTATAATATCACTAGTGGACCCGCCACAGCTTCGCCCGCGATATTTTCCATACAAACTTTATCACCCCTTTTCACCCCTTTAGGGATGGATTTTCAAAAAATTCCTCCTTTTGCGCACCTCTAGGGTACTTGAGGAATGTCTCCTCCAAATTTCAAACCTCTATGACCACCCGTTTGGGCTGTGCGTGGTCTATAAGTGAGTTACGGTACTGTTTTTAATGACTTCAAAAAAAAAGGAGGAGGTTCTCAATTCGGTTGTATTTTTTATTTTTTTTTATGTTTGTTACTTCAAAACTCCGTCATTTATAAACCGATTTTGATAATTATTTTTTTAAACGGTAATGTATACCTCCAGTTTGGTCCCGTTGTAGTCAAAGTCGAGTTATGATGAGAGGATCTATGAGGAATCGGTGGAACTCTTCAAATATTATAGGCAAGCATAGAGCAATTTTAGTATTTTCTGTAATAACTCAAGCAGTTTCGTTCCAAAAGCATTATTTGGTGAAGTGGAACTGTTGATGAAGACCATAGATGATCACCAGAACTCCTAAATGTTGAGTATTTCACGGTTGGCGATTAAATAGCTGTATACAGTTCTGAAGCAACTTATGTCCATGAAAATTCATGTAGTAAAATTGAAGAACCAGGAGAACTCCTCGACGATTGACATCCTTGCACCGTGGATAGCAACAGTTTGTAAATGGTGATGAGCAGTTGGCATTATGCTATTGTTACTTGATGTAGTAAATGTGTGTCATTAAATCACAGGATAATAAATAAAATGTGAAAAAAAAACTCACTTTTCAAAGGCTATTTGAAGTCGGTTTTTGTTATTTTATAAATTATATGATTATATATGTATTGATTACGCCCGCCCGCAAATAATGTGGCGTATGCGCACTCCGTATGCCACAAGCGTTCGGATAGCCGCTTCGAGGACGAACACAACAGTGGCGCAGTCTGCCTACAAGCCGATTCCTGACGGCTTTACCAAGCTAAAAAGCTACGGGTAGCTGTCAGTGAAGTCCATTTTACTCTAACTAAATGTCAGACTCGCATCGTACGGTTCTAATTCTTCCAGCTTCCCTTAGGAAATATTTGACGCTTCGCCACTGGAACACAATGAAATCAGTAACTCCAAATCAGCAAACATTTTGTTTTGGAAAACATGTCTTCAATTGATAAGCTAGATTTTATGTCAATCCATCCATTCTATTTGCCAGGTAATGACTGCTAAACGCAACTCTCGAATTGCGCTGCCTGGCAGAAGTAGCTCTTAATTGGCTTGTTTGATTTTGCCTGTGTTTCTTTATTTATTTTGTGCCAATTATAGAACATTTCATAAGCAAAGACTTGGAACAAACAAACTTTAATGATAAGATAAGATGTTTAATAAATAAGATATTTCACTGGTACCTACGTTGTCAAGAATTATTTACAGATACGATTTAAAATAATAACTGGTAGGTACTGCTTATGGTAAATATCACTAACTAACCGGCTTGATGCCTGTTCTAGACTGTCATCACTACCGCAATTGTCCGTCTGTGTATTTTTTCTTTCATTCTTATTTCGAGTTTAAAACTTAAACATTCTCTTTTTTAAATTAAAAGAAAAGACGACATTTCTATACAATGAGTTCTTATTGAACTCCTTGTATCACCTACAGTACCTACTCAGAGTCCTACGAGGGTTATATGAAATTTCCTATGTTACTTTAAATGCCATAGACTTCTTATAGGTTGTCCTGTAATCTATAAGTAATGAACTATTTCCTGCATTTTTTTCAAAATTTTAGGTCCAACACTTTCGAAGATAAGGGGGGATTGGTCAATTTTCGCATATTTTCTTCAATAACTTCAAAACCATTTATCTTAAAATTATAAATAATATATATTTAAGATTCTCACAACGAGCCTTTTCATTTGATATGACACACGCTATAGATTACAAAACTGTTTTTTTAAATTTTCTTATTTTCCCCCCAAAAGTGGCCCCCATGTTTAAAATTAATTTATTGACGTTACACGTTCGTTGCGTTTACCGACTTACATGTGTACCAAATTTCAACTCAATCGGTCCAGTAGTTTTGGAGCAAATTGGCTGTGACACACTGCCAGACAGACAGACACACGAGTGATCTTATAAGGGTTCCGCGTTTTCCTTTAAAGGTACGGAACCCTAAAAATCAACGGAAAGGGACGGCAGTTAAAGTCGCTTCGTAGTTCTTTAGAATATATCGCTGTGTCACCTCACCTCAGTTGTATCATATTTATGATGGCAAATTTACTTACGGAAAGATAACAAAATTCTAGATAAATTACATATTAACAAGCTGTATCATAATGAAAACGCGCATTCGAGGCACAGCCTCTGTTTAAGCGCTAATAATTTAATGTAATTGAAAGCAAGTGATTTAAAAAAGGAGGAAGATGGATACGAATAATTTTTATGCACTCGGAAGGCGGATAATCGACATGTTTTATAGCAAAGGATTCTCAGATGCGAATATACAGTTTGAAACCAGTTCGAATAAAGCCGATGGACTTATAGGGTTGATTCTGCACGCTAAAATTACCGCGGTCAAGGATGGAGTCCCACAGGAGTTTGATACAGTGGTGAAATGTGCTCCGACGAGCGAAAGTTTTCGTAGGAGTATGCCGGTGAGAAATCTATTCCTCAAGGAAATACTATACTACACCAAAATAGTCCCGATATACGACAATCTTCAGGATCAATTCGAACTGTGTGTGCCGCAAGAAATGAGGTGTTTTCTGCCTAAATCTTATGCGAGTTGCGAGGACTACAGACAGGAAATGATCATTCTGGAAGACCTAACCAAAAAAGGATACAGTGTGATGGCACTAAAATCCCTAGATTATGAACACGCTGCTATTTTGCTTCGGATCATAGCCAAGCTTCACGCTTTATCATTTATTTATGAAGATCGATATCCGGAAAGATTTAGAGAAGTTGCAAACCAGTGCGTTGAAAATTTCTCTGTTTCCTGCCAAGGATTCGACGAAAACAACATACTCCTACATGGAGAAAAAGTTGTGAAACAATTTACAAGTGCGATTACCGATGTTTCATCAAGGAACCGCTGTATAAAAGCCATAGGTTCAAATGCAATTGAAAAATTTAAAGAAATATGTAAAACTGGAAAAATCATGGCTATATTGCACGGTGATACCAATAATTTTAACTTTATGTTCAAATATAAGGTAAGGACAAGAATGAAAGTAAATACATACAATTAGGCAGGCACTTACTTAATAAAAACAACGTATTTCTTTTTTTGTTTCTAGAACGGCAAACCAACCGACGCGGTACCGATAGACTTCCAGTGGTCAAGATATGGTTCAATTGGGTACGATTTCATGTATATGTTCGCGTTCTCGATGGAAAGAGAACTGAGAAGGAATCAATTTTATCAACTAGTAGACGAGTACTACTCTGCTTTCAAAGGATTCCTCACTCTTTGCGGGTATGACGCTAACCGGTTCTGTTCTTACGAAGAGTTCAAGTCAGAAGTGAAGAGCCAAGCTCTCATAAGTATAGTCGCGTTTATGATAAGTTCTCCTTTTTTTAATAACCCGGGGTTGGCACTGCACGATATGCTTTCATCGCCTGCTTATTCAGTAATCACAGAAGCTTATAAAAATAATGTTAACGATATGGTCGAAGATTGGACCAATCTTGGATTTATTTAGGTATAATTATGGTGAAGTGATGTGTAATAAAGAAGAATGTTTCTTTGTTTGTAGTTGCAGTTTTTTAAATAACCTTGACCACACTTAAAAAGTAAATCTATGATGGAACTTAACCTATTTATCAAACGTCTATTTCATTGCATACAATTGGATCTCTGAATAACAGTTCAGACGCGGATACTGAGGAGAGGGGCAATGTCAGCAACTGCCCCTCCTGAATCACGACCAAAGCACCTTATTAGGGCCCATTTTTATTAATTATAGAACAAATTTTCTAGAACTTAGGTAGGTACAATCACACATAAATTGCCTCCCCCCTAAATGAAATCCGCGCCTTTGCCAGTTTACGGTGCTTAGCGAAATTTATTATTCCATAGTAATATAGTACGTTCGATCACATAATTACCTATATTGTTAGAAAACATCACATCCCAAAAGCAAGACCTCGCAAAACAATAAACAAACGGCGTAGTTTCTACGAACATAGCCGAAACAACCCCCAATAAGTTAAACACGTTATTTGGGCACAAGTTGTAACTATAATTAATCCCGAAACTCCCCGGGCACTGTGACACCGTCTGCTGGAACTTGGCCCATTTTGTCACAACTTTACAAAATTAGACACAAAAGAAACCGCTTAACGTCTTACTTTGAGGAAGTTAAGTATGTATACTTGAGGGACCCATTTTTGTGTCTGTCTGTTTCTATACAATACCTAAATTTATAATATCTTTTTTAACGTTGCTGTAATGTTCAATTCAAACATACTTATCCGTTCATATTTGTAATGCTGCACTTAATAAATTAAATGATTGAACTGAACATGTTATTCCTGTGAACAGTTTTTGATTTATTCAATGCCTCGGAACTTTTTATTCGGTTTTCCATACACAGAATATAGGAATATTATCAATTTATAAATTATGATACGTTTCACTTATAAATTTAAGAAGGAAAAGGATTGACACCTTTTTAACCCACGATATTTATTAAAAAATAAAACACCGCATGTAAATAATTACATTTGTTTCGATTTTGTAATACACGAGGTTTTTCATATTACCGACGATAGCAGAAAATTCGGATTTTATCTCAGCTTAGAACTTTAATAGTGAAAGCTATGGTACATCTTAAAAAAAACCATAGGCGATATGGCGCCGAAAATGGCGAACAGGGTAAAACTCAATATTCCGAACAAATCCCAACACGAACAGAAAGAAAGAATATACAGTGTAAACTCTTTATAACGAAACTCAAGGGACTGAGCATTTTTTGTCGTTATAGAGAGTTATCGTTATATGGAGTGAACAAAAAAAACCAAATTTTTAATGACCAGAATTTTTAATACAAGAATTTTTAATTGTATGTATGTCTTAGATAATAAATGCTTATACATTTAAATTATTGTTTACACATATAGTCTGATAATTTTGTCTGACGTTTTTTGCTATGCCAGTACTTGTTTTGTATTATTTTATGTATTCTATTCATATCTAGATATGTGGTAGAATCGTCTTGATTAAACAACAAAAATTTTTCTACCAACTTAGCGGCATCTAGGGCTTGTTGAATTGTTGGTGGTGATTCGGCTTTGTCCACTTGATCGTCTTCTTCATCTTGATTATCGGGTGTTTCCTGACTTTTTGACACTAAATCAACAATTTGTTCATCTGTAAGTGTACCAGTTGTGGCTACATCCTCATCTATATTTTCGTACGATTGTAGATCTTCGTTAAAATTGTTTGGTATGTTGAACTGGCTTATCCATTCACTCAGTGGTAGATTGTCTTCACTGTTAAATTGGTTCGTTTCTTGGCTACTACATAATCCAGCATGTCGAAAAGAATGTTGGATAGTGGCCGCTGTTACCTCTTGCCAGGCTTTTGATATGAAGTTCACTGCTTGTAGCATGTTGATCGAGACCTTGCCGTCAGTTTCTATCATATCCATCAACATTTTCCGTCTATAGTGGCCCTTTAGGGATTTAATTACACTCTGATCCATTGGTTGTAAAATACTGGTTGTATTAGCTGGGAAAAATGCTAACTCTATGTTTCGAAGATTAGATATGATTGGGTGAGCAGGACAATTGTCTACTAGAAGCAAGATTTTCCGTGATTTTAATTCAGCATCCCATTTTCTCACTTCCTCTTCAAAAATCTGCGATGTCATCCAAGCTGACTTGTTTGCTTTGTACGTAACCGGCAACTGTTTTATGTTCTTGAAACACCGAGGGTTTTTCGATTTGCCTATAACTAACAGCTTTCTTTTTTCTGTGCCACTCATATTGGCAGCCACTAGAACTGTAATGCGCTCTTTAGACAGTTTTCCTCCAACACATTTTTCCCCTTTGAATTTTAAAGTTTTGTCGGGAGTCAACTTGAAAAAAAGGCCAGTTTCATCTGCATTAAAAATGTCTTCTGGTGAGTATTTCATCTTTAAATTAGGCCACACTGTACTAATCCAATTGTTAGTCACATTCATATCGACATCCCGCGCCTCTCCGTTCATTTTACCGTACGTAATTTGATGACGGTGCTTAAATTTTCCGAGCCAACCTTCAGATGCTTTAAAGTCAATTATGCCAAGTTGGTTGGCAAACTTTTCAGCCTTAGCTTTTACAATTGGCCCCGAGATGGGTACATTATTCTGGCGCTGATTCTTAAACCACGACAACATTGCCTGATCTAAGTCTTCGAATTTTGGCTTTCTTAATTTTTTAGACAAGTTTCCTTCCAGCGCCGCCTGTAGAATTGTTTTTTTGGTTTTTCCAAATGGTAGCAACAGTGGATTGACTTAGTTCAAAACGCCTTCCAACATCACTTTTCTTTTCTCCCTTTTCAATCGCACGTATCACACAAACTTTTTCGTCAACACTAATCGCTTTCCGTTTACTGGCCATGTTAACAGTTTCAAGGTAGGTTTACGACTGATAATACGATAGGTACCCAGTAGGGTACCCAGGTATGCTTGGTCGAAGACCATCACTTCCGAGAAAACAATGCGTCATACTGCACGTGTACAAGGCAATTAGGGATAACAAAAGCTAGACCGACCTGGGATGTTTCGGAGCTTCAAAGTCTTTTGTTACCTGATAACATAACATAAACAATAATACCGATTTACTGTCTAAAAATATGAACACATTTCTTCGTAATAGAGAATGGCGTATCGCTATAAAGAGTGTTTCAATATGTGAGTTTTAACGCAAACCAACCAACTTGGGCTCACTCCAACGTTATAGGGAGTTTATCGTTATAAAGGATAACGTTATAAAGAGTTTACACTGTATATCTAAAGACCGGCCAAGTGCTAGTGTTTTTTTTGTATTTTTTTGTTATAGCGGCAACAGAAATACATCATCTGTGAAAATTTCAACTGTCTAACTATCACGGTTCATGAGATACAGCCTGGTGATGGATAGACAGACGAACGGACAGCGTAGCCTTAGTAATAGGATCCCGTTTTACCCTTTGGGTACGGAACCCTAAAAAACATCTGTTTCAATCTAAGATATCCATAATGTTAACAAATTAGTATGCCACTGACGATTGTCTTCATTAATTTTTGATGACAATTTTGCTCTACTGGATGTAAGCAGACTGTACAATTCATGTAGTTTTACGTGAATAAGTTCCGTAGGTAACGCATTCACTGCCGGCTTTTATGTACTTTCACTCAGTGCCGTGAAAGCTTCTGCGTTCGGCACATATGGCAATCGCAAATCTCTCCTAATGATACGACAAGACACCTGGCAAAGTCCTGGGTAAAAGTAGCGACAGCGAACTGCTGCTGCTGCTATTAAACTGCTGCTAAACTGGTGCGTTTTATTTATTTGACCTTATGGCCGCCAAGCCTGTCTGAGAAGTAATACGAATTTCAACTTTAAGTCAAGGTAATGAAGGACTTTTTACCCTGTATACGCTGTCACGCATATAGTCGACAACGGCGTCCAAAAGGTTAAGCGAGAAACCATTCTAGCGAACTCATTGAGTAATTTATACGCATCATTCACCTGAAAATTTCAAAAGTTTTTAGATGAAAAGTTTTATTATCTGTCCATTCTCTCCACGAAGGCTGATCGACTTCACCTAATATTAATAGAATCATGAAAAAGAAAGCGAATTGTGTAGAGTTTTTCACAATTTAATTTAAAAGTTTTACATCTTCAGAAAGTTATTATTGAAGTTAGTTATTTATTAACATTTCGGAGACATCTCGACGTTCAAGTTTATTAAAAGTTGGTCGTCAAAATTCAAATTATTTTAAGTCAATTTATTCGAGTGGTAAAAAATGTAACTGGTGTTCAAATGATAAATTGGTAGAGGTAAAAGATACAGAGCCCACGAAAAGCTGATTGGTACGACACTGAACTCGTAGGAATACGAAAGTTAAAGGTAAGCTTCGAATTTTGACCCCTAGTCCATTAAAATAATGATGACTTATAATGTACTTCGTTCTACTAGAACACCTTTTCTAAAATTCAATTTTTTAACATTGAATTGGTGTACTATGTTTCCATGTCAGTTTTTTTTATCGTCATATCTTCAATGACGAGAGAAATAGCGACTATACAATTGTTGACTTTTGGATCTAGAATGAGGCAGAGATAAAACTTACATATTAAATACAATACCCATAAATACATATATAAACAGAACACGCTACTTTTTTTGGTTTGCTCCATTCGGTAAACATGACTATCTTATCACTAAGATACCCGAGGCTTTACTTCTTTTTAAATGTTTTTTCCCATTTTTCTCTTGCATGATTGGAAAAAACATGTGGACGATGTCATTACCTACTTAGTTTTACGTTTGCTTAGAGGAACTTGATAAAGATTAAAACTAAAATGGCGGCAAATAATACTATGCGTTTGTACAGTCCCAAGGGCTAGTTATTCGGCAATTTATTGCTGCAAATCGGGCTACATATAAATTTATCTTAAAACAACAACAGTATAATTTTATCAATTAATCTAACCGTTATTTACTTATGCGTTTTACAAGCTTCACAATACCGTAATACGTACATAGTAAAAACAGAAATGCCTTTTATTTCTTGCATATTACCAATGATCGGCAAGACCCGTGACATATGGTGTCAATGACCTCAATCATTATGTTAATATGGATATTCCCCGGGATTCCAGCATTCGAATCGGTAAAGGAAAATAATATATTCTCATTTCAGTAAGTAGGGAACAGGGGTTTTTATGCACTTCAAATGATTATATTTTAACACTTACATATTTTATATGAGTGCACGTAATATATTACGCAGTATAAAATAAAACCAAAGTTTATCAATATTTTCTTTAATGAAAAATAATACATTTTATGAGTTTATTAAATATTCTGACTTCTATTTACAAATACATATAACATAAATCTTAATTTTTGCGAATCGTGTCATGTGCATATTATTATTTCCTCTTTGAATCCCGCGGTATGGCACGGGTGTTGCCGATCACTGCATATTACCTACATAGCAAAATCTCGAAAGTACTTACCTTTATCAAGTTAATATTTAAAACCAATGTCAACTGTTTAATGTAAGAAAGAGTAGTCCACGAGCCACGTACAAATTTGGTCAATCATTTCCTCTCGGGCGATAGTTAACTCGTTAAATGCTTCAGACAGTCGTATCATGAAGCCTCGTGAACGTCAGCTGCGGTTCCGTGGGCGGGTTGAGCAGTGGTAACCACAAAAGCACGTAGTTGTTTTTTAATAGTTCCCTCCCGATTCAAAATTTATCAGATTATACCTAACCCAATATCTTAAAGAAAAAAAAGTCGGCTGACTATAACGAGCTGGGAAAGCAGCTTTTAAGTTCTGGTGACCAGCTGACATAATCCACCTCTATATAGCCAGCCGATATTTTTTCCCGTCACGCTGATGATCTTTAGACGGAAGGACAGATTTTCTTGAATCATAGCTAAGAATGCTCTCGATTAAGTCCACTTTCAGAAGAAAAAAATGGTCCATCCGTTGGAGAGCTACGATGCCACAGACAGATACACACGTCAAACTTATAACACCCCTCTGTTTGCGTCGGAGGTTAAAAATGAACATCCTTGCTTCAATTGAAATGAATTAACATCTAAAATAATTAACTTTGAAAGATAACATTGGTTAGACTAAAGCAAATTACTGGACAGATTAAATAGATCGTCCCAATTAATTAACGGGGCGAAGACGAATAGACGAATATAAGACCTAGGGCAGCGGTCAGCGGCTAAAATATCCAGTGGTTATTTGTGGCTTGATGTGGGTCCCGCAATCTCTGATTTAAAAACTTTAGGGTCGGCGACATGACGCGAGTGGACGGTGAGTTGGCACTTAGTTTAAGGTATAAAATATTACTTGTCTGTGCTTCTAGATTTCGTAAAATATTAAAGCACTAGGGCACCGTACTTAACCTCGTTCAAACTAAGAATGGTTCCTGCCAAACATTTGGCCGCTGTCACAGATTAAGGTCCCGTAACTACATTTTTGTTTCGCTGATCATAGGTACTTCAGACTGAGGCCCTTAACTTTTAACATAGTCATAACTTCACCATAATATGACCTGCTACATTATTGTTGTATAAAATATCTTAAAAATCAAAGGCAGGCAGAAGTTCAGCAAAAAATTGCGAAGCGATACAGCGGCGAAACGTTAGTTGGCCAACTGAAAATATATTCTTGTAATTTTATAGAAAAGCTGAATATTTTCGAAGCATTTATTAAGATCTCTGTGTCGTCAGATAGCGGTAAGCTCGAAAAATAACACTAGGGTTAGGTTCGCTCACCATCTACCCAAGTAGCTTCCACTTCTGTGCTCTGCGTCCCCCGAATATGGCCACAAATATTGGTCCAGGGAAATTACGCGTATGCATAGGTACACAATATTACGTATTCATTAATTAACCTCCAAGTAGGTACCTACTTCCGAAAAAAGATTAAGCAAATTAGGTCGGCTCTGCTTTACCCAAACAAGAATTATCGGTTCGCAACTAGTGGATAAGTTTTTGATTGACTATTTAGACAGCTTACGGAGCATTTTATGGCAGTTTCAATGGCTACATAAACTATAACTTAAACACATACACACATATAGCATGACGCCCGAAATCCCTAATGGGGTGGGTAGTGCCACAAGACTACTTGTGGCCACGTTCGATTAATTAGTCCTAAGATGGTATGATGAACCGTATGGTGACAGGTGATCAGCTCATCGCCCATACAGATAGTCCACCATGTTGGAGAAGACCCGTCCCTTAGTCGACTTTACGACATGCCAGGATGATAAGCATCTGCACGCATTCTATGCTATTTCTTCACTCCCAGTGCAGCAGGGAAGCTAAACCAAACCAAAGACATAAATAATTATGAAATCACCTAGTTCCATAAGTGCCGAAGTTTCTAAATCTACCTACTGTTAAAGAGTGTGCGCGCCATAGGTACAGGCTGGAGTGATCGGGGAACCGGCGCCTCATTCGGGAACGCTAAGTGATTCTGTAGCGACTCGTAAGCCAGATCTCTCATCTCGCTCTTACGCATTTCGCGTCGTGCGGAAGAGTGGAATGAGAGATCTGGCTTACGAGTCGCTACAGAATCACTTAGCGTTCCCGAATGAGGCGCCTGGTCAGCAATATTTAGTTATTTATATCCATAGCTATTGAAATTGAAATATAAATTAATAGTAGATTGTTGCACCAAGCAGAAAGTGATTCATTATTGCGCCGAGTGTTGGTTTGGAGCCCGAACGCAAGTGAGGGCTCTAAAAACACGAGCGCAATAACAAATCACTTGATGCGAGGTGCATAATCTGCTTTTCTTTCTACTACTGCTAAAAGTTGGTAAAAAAACGTAAAGGTACAGTTAAACCCAACTAGCGAAGTAAAAAGGATTTTGGCGCCTGTTATGACGCACCCTTAGATTTTTTATATAGCCTATGACTCTCGCACGTTCTACCCGAATCTTAAGATTCCCTATTTATTAACATCGGTCTATTGGTTCTGAAGCTAAAGTCGAAAATCCGAAAATTTTCACAAAAACCTTGTATCTAGTCTATTAATTGTCATATTATGCCAATTTTTTTAAAAATTTTTGTAACCCATTCTATCTTATCACCCAGTAATTTGAGCATAACATTTTAGACTAGACAATCACAGTTCGATACGGCCGCCGATATGTGGCCTGTTTTTTTTTTTTTGCTATCAGTAAGAAAACATAAAAGTGGTCGGCTGTCCCGTCGGACTGTGAATGGGTGGATTGGGTAGCTGTTGGTGTAAACATCTTGATCAACCAACCAAATTAAAAAAAATACAAAACAGTGCAATAATGATATTTGTATGCAACTTTATTTGCTCTAGAGCAAATCAGGGCTGCTTTGTGCTGAGTATTTAAGGCGATTATGATGAAATTAAAGCGTAGTAGGAAGAAAAATAATTTATTGCACACCAGGAATCCATATGTGTTAATTAATAAGACAATATCACGGGCTATAGTAAGATATTATCCCGTGAGACTCAAATAGGTTATTTCGTGCACCAAAATTAAGGGCACTTACTCCTTTAACTAGCGCTAACTTATCGTGTATATAAGTACTTTTTCGTTTTTTAGCGTAAAAGGGGAACCACAAGGTAAGACTTCATGGTCTTATTGTCCGTCTCTACGTCACAGCTATTTATCTCAGCAACTAGAAAGGTGACACTTAAAATTTGGAACAGTTATAGAACACCCGTACTCCAACTCTGTATACTCGTACTATATTAAAAGGTTTATTTTGATATTCCAAGACAACGCGAACCTTTACCGAATCCCGCAGATGTGGCCCTAGGGTAGAGCTCTCAACATGTCATTACGGTCAGCAAAAATCACTCTTAAAAATAAACAAACTAAATTTTAAGGGGTATAAAACAGCTTTCTTGTGCAAAACCTAAACACTACCCTCGGCCTCGCTGCATGCACCAGACACGGTTTCCGCTAAAATCCATTGAAAGAGTCCGATGTTCGAATCAGCAACAGTTATCGTGCATGTTTATTGCCTACGCCACTCTATCGACTTCTCTTAAAAAATGTCAAAGATTAATAAAGCAGCTATTTGTAAAAGAGAGTGCGCTGCAGGCTGGATCGATCGAGCAACAGGTCGGCCGGGCGTCGTGCTGCGTATAATGTAAACACGATCTGGTTTGTGCCGCCTACTTAAGTATAATTTTATAGACATACGAATACGCCCGAGTTTGAAGGTGAGGTAAGACAATATAAGTGACGTTATATTATAGTGTAACGGCGTATTATTTAAAAGCCTGCTTGTTCCTCAACTATGGGCCTGTTGATTGAGACAGACAATGTGATAATAGTAGTTTATGCAACGGTTGCATAATAATAGGCCTTAAAACACTAGGGCGGTTTTATGAAACGAGCTTAAGCGAGTTTCATAATAAGATCGCACGCGTGTTTTAAGGCGAAATTATGCAGAGTTGCATACATAACTTTATCTACACCCATATTATAAACGGCGACACGGCGACGATGGGGCCCCGCCGGCTGCGGCGACGGCGGCGCGCCGGCCTGTAGCTCATATCTGTATCGTTAGGGGTCATCCATAAAGTACGTCACACAAATTTCGTGATTTTTTACCCCTCCCCCGTCCTTGACACAGTTGGTCACATTTGTGAGACCCCCCTAGTGTGACGTCACATTTTGCAATTTTACAACTAGAAATTAATTAATTAAAACATCAGTTCCGAAATTAATTTTATTTCCATTTAAATTATTTTTGTATATAATCAAATATTTTTTTTATTTAATAACCAGCCAACAAAACAACTTATTACTTTTGCATATACAGATAGAGTTGGAAATATTTAAAAGTTATTCGTTAATAGTTCAAATTTGGCATTTTAACAATTAGATGTATTAGATTTTGAAATGTGACGTCACAAAACTTAGGACCCCTCCCACCCCTTGTCACACTTCGTAGACCCCCTCCCCCCTCCTTACCGTGTGACGTACTTTATAGATGACCCCTTATGACCATTAGGATACTAAAATCGATACTGTAATAACATTACAGTACAGGTTGTCATAATGCTGGTCATTTCCTACGGTTTTTGATTACATTATGGAGGTTTTATGATATGGGTGTAGATAAAAACACTTTTTGTGCATATCATTTTTGGGACAAGCTTTTTACCAACTGTAGATAGATACCTGTTTAATTTAAGTGTGAGTCTGCGTGTGTTTCTGTCGGTATCTTTGCTACCACTCAGCTCCGTAACGGCTAAATGGATTTTCATGAAACTTGGTATAATACTTAGTTAACCTAAGTCCTGAAATTACCCGACTATAACCGAATTCCACGCGGAGAAATTCTCGGGCAGGAGCTAACAATAGAATATTTTTCAAAAGATCTTTAACTTTCTACGACTTTTACACAATTAAAGCATTAATGAATGTACCTACCTTGAGACAACATTCGATCTAACTAGTTAGGTACCGTTGGCAATTATTATTTTTTCTGGCTTAATTTGGAAAGGAAAATCTTCATTAGGTATAGCAGCACACTTCTAACAAACTGGGTCGTGTACTTCGCGTTCCCTCGACGACTATTTTTACCTTCATTGGTACTTTTGGCGTTACTTTTGATTTTATACTCGCAAGCTTATCACTTAGTGCAAGCCGAGCGCAAGTAGTAACCAGTTAAGAATTTGAAAGTAATATTTTTTGCTATTATCCAAATTTCCAACGTTTAAACACCCAAGGGGCAGCTTTTTATGCAATTTATAGCCGCCATTCGGCAAATTCCCAATCGTTTTAACTTTCTTAGTTCCCACTGCAACAATTCTCCTGAAATTTTGCATACACATAACTAGGTCATGAAGACGGACAAAGGATACTTTTTATCCCGGGAAAATGCAATGTTCCCCAGGGAATCGCCATAAACTAATATATATGTAAGTAATATATAATAACCTCTTTTAGATTTACATGCATACATACATCCTATTGATTTCGTAGAAAAGTTCTAACGGAATATCACAAGCCTAAGTCCGGATTACTTACCAATCTTGCACGGATGAATTTAGATTAACTGGGGTAAAGCTGTAATGCTCTACGGATTTTCTTTATGGTAATGGGCACGATGTTTGTTTTGATTCCACGTTTTTTAGCCGACTGCGGGAAGCCAAAAGCAGGGTATAATCCCCGGCACATAAGTTGACCCAAAATGACGGTCGTCCGCGCACCTCCGCGCACGTACAACTATGGTTACTTCGCGGCAGGTAAGTTGAAATACGACCTTGAATGCGCAGAATACATTTTAGGTTCTCAATCGAAGTGCGGGATGAGGTGCGACGCGAGAGGCCGCGCCATAGTTGTAGGTATTATTCTCAAATCAATTTCTTGAAAATATCTACGATTAAAAATATGTTTATGATAGTTTAATTCGTAAAATGAATACACCCACTGTCTAGTGATGCTGTTCAGATTTACAGATTTGTGAGGTTCATTGCCAGAGAAACAAGCTCTGGAGGGAGGAATGCCCCATAAAGTAATTTTCCTAGTGACTTCCCATGAGGCTTACATACATGTGTACTAAAGCCTCCATAAATAAAAGATTTAAAAAAAACAATGAATACAGAAATGAAAGTAGAGGTTTCGTTGTTGTTGCCATGACAGTTGTCCATAAGTGCAGGCACTAGAAAAACTTATATATAAAATTCTCGTGTCACAATGTTCGTTCCCGTACTCCTCCGAAACGGCTTGACTGATTCTCATGAAATTTTGTGAGCATATTGAGTAGGTCTGAGAATCGGCCAACATCTATTTTTCATACCCCTAAAGGCCGGGGCAAACCAAACGCGGTTGCGGCGCGTTTGCGGCGCGAACGCGGGTTCGCGCCGTTGTCGAATATACCATGCCACACCGCGGCGGCGCGGGACCGCCGCGGTCCCGCGGCTACTTTGGTGTGGCATGGTAAATTCGGTCGCGCTGTTCGACAACGCCGCGGACCCGCGTTCGCGCCGCAAACGCGTCGCAACCGCGTTTGGTGCGCCCGGGCCTTAAATGATAAGGGTGACTCACCGGGCAGGACGACGTCTGCTGGGTCCGCTAGTAATCTTATAAACATAAACACTTATTACAAATTCCAGGACATTTATTACGCAAATTGGCCATGTTATGACACTTTTATATAATACATCACATTCATTATTACTTATTAGATCATTAATCTACTTAAAGGGCTCGTAAAGGGCTAGATTTTTGGCAATTTGTTGCTGCAATTTGGGCTATTCTCATTAAGATTACAAAGTGTAAAGTTTTGGGGATAACCCAAATTGCCAAGAAAGTTGCTGATTTACAAGCACCTTAAAGAGGCTAGTAATCGGACTAGTTTTTCGGTAATTTATTACTGCAATCGGGCTATCCTCAAAAGTTTACATTCAAACTTTTTATTCCCTATTATTTAGTGAAGTAATATGAAATCTTTTGGGAATAGCCCTAATTGTAGCAATAAATTGCCGAAAAACTAGCCCGTTAACGAGGCCCTTTACAGACAATCAGGGAAACATTTTCTTGAATTGATGATTCATGAGTCATCAAATATCACAATATTTTGCCATATAGGTATAGTACTAATCTTCCTGCCACGTACGGTGAAATTGTGGAACCAGCTTCCATCAGCGGTGTTCCCGGACTGTTTTGACATTGGGGCCTTCAAGAGAAGAGTTTATTTTTCTCTAAAAGGTCGGCAACGGCTCAATGACTCCTTCGGGGTTAGTGGTGTTCATGGGCGGCGATGATCACTTACCATCGCAAGCTCGTTTGCCTTCCCTTATATAAAAAAAAAGTACTAACGATACTAACTAACTATCGTAAAATTATTTGAATCAAAGGGCGTTTGTTGTTATGATGTAATATTAAAATATTAAGGATTGCTAGTAGTCTGTTATAAAGAAGTATTCATTGCAATCACAGACTATAAATACTCCAACTCTGCATAGCCGATGACCCCCACTGTGAATGCCTGTAGCTCCGCCCCTTATGGCTTTATGCCTCTAATATAAAGCCTTAACCTTGTTGCCGCCGTAGTCGACCATGCGTGACAGGCTATACAGGGTAAAAAACATGTTCATTACCTTGACTTAAAGTTGAAATTTGTGTTACTTCTTAGACATGCTTGGCGGCCAAAAGGTTAAGGGGCGGCGCTACAGGCAGTCTAGGGGAGCACCAATCACAGAGCTCTAAAAACCCTACGTGCCCCGCAAGTTTGGCAGCTTTATTTGCTAGTAAAAGTGAGGTCTTTAGGATATTTGGTCTATGGTTGCACTCTACTTCTAGTTCACTCTAAAGAGATGATGTTAGTGTGGCCTGGATCTATACCTTATGATTCTAAATTTATATTATACTAGCTTCAGCAACCTCATCAATGTGGAATTCATTTATCGCTGTTGCCTTGGGAAACGGGCCTTTTTTCTGTAATAGGACATAGCCTATATAACTATCCCAGATAGCCCATACCTAAACTATCTCTATGCAAAATAACATGTCGATTCATTGCTCCATTGCAGCATAAATGAACAAAAACACTTTCACATTTATAATTTGTACTATATGGCTTCTGCCATATGGGAGCGTTCAAGTATTACGTAACGAATTTGGGGGGGGGGGTCTAGTAAAACGTTATAATGGGTTACACGGGTGGGAAGAGGGGTTTGAACTATGCGTTAAGTAACATTTTTTTTAACCCTTCAGAACGGTTGCGTAGGGATCGGTTGACTTTACCTAACGTTTTACTAGGGGGGAGAGGGGGTACAGAAAAACGTTACGGCGCGTTACATGGGGGGAGGGGGGGTCAAAAATCTCCTAAAATTGCATTACGTAATACTTGAACGCTCCCAAGTTTGTGAATTCCATAAACAGTGCCAGTATTAAAATCAGTTTTTATTACTAATCAGGCAGTTGAACAGGCCTGTCGAACTGTATCGCCAAAACATCTGGGGTTCTTAGAAGAGCAGAAGGGATAGTCGCATTTGCTGGAGTCTTCATGTCATTAACAAGGATCTGGGTTCCATCTGGCTGCCAACCCGAAAAGGTTGCCTTGAGCACAGACTGCTCATAGGTGAGGATACTGCATGGTTCTCCTGGAAATAGCATTATTTTGATACAGGAAACTATTTCATATAGGTTTTTGTTACCTATGTAGATTTAGAAGACCTTATTTGGTTATCTATGTAGATTTAGAAGACTTTATTTTGAAGTATAGTGACTTTTACAAACCGTGTTCAGCAAACTGCTGATAAATTTTGAATTACTTCCTAAGAAGCTTTTATAACCTAGAACGTCATTATAAAAGCTTGTTATTAATTAAAGTTATGCTTACTTTAATTCGTATAAGTTTATATGGGTATTTTCGGTATATTATTGTAGCTAGGTCAGTAAACGGCAGCAGTCATTACATTGTTGAAATATTTACCTACCACAAAGCTCGCTTACTCCCCGAAGAAACGACTCCCGAAGTTTTGCACGAGCTGCTTGTTCCGATGTACATGTTTTAGTTCCAGGAGACATGATCAATAAAGAATTTCAGTGTTATTATGTTCGCTTTGTTAATAGAATTAGAATGTTAAGTTAAGCCAACAATTTTAAAGAAAAAATAACATCATCAATCACTTAAAGAACAACTGTCAGTGACGATTATACACTCTTATCTATGGTCAGTGAACTGCTGACTGTCATTAGTGTCATTCAGTGTGACCAACTCAAAATAAGAGAATGTGCATTGTTTCGCTGTATTGCTCGTCCGTACTTTCGTTTCATTATGTTATTTATATACAATAAAAACCGTTTATCCGATTTCATTGAAGTCAGAAACGAAAGAAGAAAGTGAACTTTAAAAGTTGGTGTTTGCTTTACATTACCATAATCTCCACAATGGCTGAATGAACAATGAACGAATCTCGCATCTGGCCCCCAATTCTCGGTGCATTCGAGAAAATCTCACAATCGAGGTTAAATGTCAGTGCACACAGTCGTTTGGTAGCCAAGCCATGATTGGAGCATTTCAAAAAGCAACGCCATGATTGGTTGGAGCTCTTCAAAATGCATCAATCATCGTCTTGTCGATGATGCTATGATACTAGAAAAAAGCAGGCAACTACCACATATGGTCACACTGGTGTAATTTTTCTTTTCTTTGTAGGTAGATAGGGAAGGAAACAAAGGTAGTCTACAAAATTTGGGAGCAGGGTCCCTTGCATACAGTATAATAAATATTGTATTATAGTGAAAGTGCAATCTTTAATTTCCAGTCTAATTCATTCCATTCAGACCTTTGTACCTTTTTATTTTTTCACCAGTTTGGTGAACATTCCTTATTATTTCTGTTCTGCGGACCTAACATGAATGACTCACAGATAAATTACACCCGTTTATCTCTATGACTATCTCTTTCATCGGCACTAGTGTGACAGAGACGCACTTATAGATAAGATGGTCTATCTTATTTATCTTTGTGTCATGTTAGGGCAGCAGGTTATGTTATGAGACTATTCAAAAATAAACGAATTGAAAAAGTTTTAGAAGTTGGGCAAAGTCAAGCGAGTTTTTTTAAATGTAACTAGTAAAGAGTTGCATGCGAATGGAAATAAGCAGTTGTGGACTAACAGGGGGGCGAAAGGAGCGGCCCGCCCGGGCCTCTGGTCTTAGGGGCCCCCAAATGCCTCCGCGTTCCCCTCATTCAGCTTTGCCGCCCCGGGCCTCTGACGGGCTTAGTCCGCCACTGGAAATAAGTTCTAAGTAAAGTATTTCCTTTTCACGACCGGTTCTGCTTTTATCTTCCCTTTTGAAAACTATACAGTGTTTTTTTTTATGATAAAACTTGCATCCCGTCATTTCATATTATTTCTACATTCGCGTAGGTACAAGATACATAGCTTTTTTTATATTATGTCAACTGAAACATCAGTTGCTATTAAGGATCAAGGACCAATAAAACAAACAAATATTATGTATTTTTATTCCTTTGAAATAATCCTTAGTTCATACATCCAAATCATAGTCAACAAAATCCAATCACAAGAAACATCATTATGACGAAAGTAAGAAATATATTTATAAATACCTGAATCACTCCTCAGTGGCAACTGGTATACATAATATTACAGAACTCCTTAGGAAACAGAAGTAGCTAGACTTTACAAACATTTATACTCTAAGCGTAAAATAACAAATCCATCCGTGGCGGGACATACTACATGCATTAGTAAATCGTGTAACGACTCCTAAGTCTAAGATTAAACCTTATGTTTATGGGGCTATATTCTATGTCACCTCGAAACGCGCGACGAGAGTATTCTGGATTATGCTTGGTGCCTTCTTGTCTTCTGTGGTTAGATGGCTTAATTCAAAAGTACCTCTTAGTTTGTGGTCGGACGGCCGGGAGATCTTCCTCTGTGGGTTGCCAACTGAAAAGTCCATCAAGCCAGCTAGTAAAGAGCACTTGGACATGTTAATATGGACAGGTCTATCAATGACTGATATAAAACTTCATATATCTGATTATACTGCAGTAGAGTTTAAAATAATCAATCTTTGACAGGCTTAAACCAATGGGGTATAGGATTAGGTTTTAATGTTATGCCAGCAGGCATTTTTTTTTTTAAATATCAGCAAAAACTCATGGATAGAAGATGGATTTCCTGCTGCCACACATTACAAGGTTTGGGTACCTGCAAGTACATAGTAGATGTTGTGATAACGGCCTCCCATTGGCAAACGAGAGCATCGCATTTACTCCCGCGGCTCGCGACAAGGCAATGTATGTGTTGGCAAACTTATAATAACGACAAAACGCTATAACGATTCACATGGAACACGCGATGATTCTATGGACACATATGGATATACACGATTTTTTTTATGGGACATCTATATTGCTTTTGATTGTAGTCTGTGTCTGTTACACCCATTCGCACAAGGGACAGGGAGCCCTAACAAATACCTGGCATCGCGTTCGCGATCCGCACCAGAACGTCGGCTGTGGCAACTCGATATAACACGACGGCGAAACATACAAGATGAAATACCTCGGAAACGACGCCGAAGGCGGACAGCTTATCATAAAAGACCTCACTGATCAAACGCTAATTATTCCCTTTTATAGAAGAATTAATTTGATCTAAAAAGAGAATACATAGCGCTCAACCAGAAGGCCTTTCTCATTTTCACGTCAGCTCGCGGCAACTATTCAAAATACCAATCAAATACCTGCCAAGTCCGTCGGTGTGACGACAATAACGAATCGAGAGTACAAATTACTCCCCATATGTTTGCCATATACCGGTTATATTTTGGTATGTTACATTAAGCTGTAAAACAACAGTGTTCATTTTATTACTTGTCATTATTCAATTTGGGATGGACGTCGTTGGAATGAAGATTGTTTGTATGCGAGGATTGAGTTTAGGTGGAGAGGTCGGGTGTGAAATTTAGAGGGATGGCAGATGAAGTATACTTACCGGTTTCAGGCGCTATTTGTGATACCTCAGACTGAAGCTAGTGGCGGTCGCGGGAGCGACGGCGGGACCGCTCGTGGGGCGATCCTGTATGACAAACAACTCATTAATAACCTTATGTATCTGATTCAACCGGCTCTCTCGAAGTAATTAGAAAATCCTGCCCGATTAGTATTCTATTAACTGAACCTAAACGTGTGTATGACCCAACTAGACGATCACATTACAGTCAATTGAATTTTGTTAATTTCTATTGCTTTTGATGTTTGAAGTCTTATTCTATGTCTATCTAACGCAATATTTATATTTATCTTTAAGGTATGTATCCATATGGGCCATGTTACCTTTTGCAAATAAATTAATAAATATGAAATAAAAAGCTTTATAAAAAATCCTGTCCACATTTTCCGTCTTAGTGTCACGACAATAGGTAACTGAGTGAGCCGCATCGTGAGGCAAATGGTCAGTCATTACCCAGCTATTGGCCAGCGGAGAAGTGAGCTTACTTCTATCCTTGCGGGATCTGCGGTCGCGGTCCCGGTCGCGGTCGCGGTCGCGGTCGTCGTGGCGGCTGCTCCTGTCTTCGCGGCTCGACCTGCACAAATAACAGAACTTAATTTGTACAAGACTGTAGACATCATTGTTAACTTATATGTGAACTGTTTTGAAAAACCTCGCAGTTGCCACCTCTTCTCGGTGTTTTTGAACCAGTGGTAGATTCATTCCTTGAACTTCATAAGAACTTGTAAAAGCCGAAATTTAATAAAGATATTTCGACTATGATTAAATTAACATGTCTCGAATAAAAAATTGAATGTGCACTTGTCGATTTTACTTGATCAGTTGTCAGCATGGATATGGGACTCTTTCAATGTAAGTATTGATTATATTCACAGATAAGTGATTTTACCGATGACGATCTCTATCTCTTTCTCTCTCCTTGTCCCGATCACTCTTCTCCCGATCATTCTTCTCCTCCTTCTTATCGCGATCTCCTTTATCCTTTTCCTTGTCCTTGTCCCGATCGGCACGATCTCCCTTCTCTTTCTCACGATCACCGCGGTCCTTTTCTCTGTCCCGTTCGCCACCCCCACGTTCTCTATCCCTTTCCATCCGCTCCCTGTCCCGTCGATCGGAGCCGAGACCACCGCCGCCGCTACTGCGAGAGCTTCGCTCTCTGTCTCTCTCTTCACGACGTTTCTTCTCTTTCTCCTGCAACTCCTTTTCACGAGCCTCCATCATTTCTTCATAGGCTTGGCGTAGTTTAAAGTAGCTAAAAATAAACAGGATATGTGTTTGAGTAATGTTTTTAGTATTTTAGAACTGATTCAGAATAGTTATATTGAAATAGTCAGTTTTATATTTAACCCGCCGTGTGTATACTGGGTCTTTAAAGGAACAGTCGAAATTTGAAACTCGGAATACTTTCTTATGGATAGAGGCAAGGCTTTGATTACCCACCCCTAAAAAATCTAGGTAGTAGTGGGGACTAAACGACCAAGGGACCGCCCCGTCTCGCTGTTTAAATACAAACGCCAGTGATCGCAAGTCGCCTCCGTTCCCTAAAAGGCGTATACACAGTATACACAGCGCGTTAGTATTTTCGAAGGTAAGTGAATGATTTCATATTATTATTTTTTCATAGTTTTTCAGTTTTTTATACTAAACTAAATTGTATTTGATACTGTTGCGGCTAGCACAAAGAAGCTAGCAATATCACAATACCCTTGGAAGCTTGGGCCCTATTATTTACTCAAGAAATGCTCGTAATGATTGTTCAGCCTACCAATGAAGAAATGAATCGAAAACAAGAAGCAAACGCAATAATTTACTTTTTTTTAAATATTAACTTTAATATATTATTCCATTTGTATTCTAAGTAATAAAAAATCATTTTGTACCGTAAAGTTACCTTTTTGTTTATTTTACGACATGCATGAATCCATAAAATATTCGCCACTTTCAGGTGCTTGAATAATTCAACTTTTTGGAACCCACGCAAAAAAATACTATATTCTTTTGAAAGCTATAAGCTACAAAAGCCTAGAATTGTTTCATTTTATACTTGTTTATTGTAGAGTTGCGAATTTGTTAACAAAATTCCGTTTTGTCCGCTTTTTACATGATTGTTTAATTTTTGTTAACATGGTTTTTCATTTTTGAGTTTGGTAGCTGCTGGGCCATATAGTACACACTTCAATAAGTAACCCAGCTTTTTTTCAGATTTTTTTAGAAGCCTAGAAAAACCTTGTAAACCTGACTGTTCCCTAAAATACACAGTATACACACCGTGCACTCGAAAATATAGTATACACATGAAGGGTCAAATTATTCCAAGCATTCTTGTAACAACATGTTTCCATAACTTGAATACAGCTTTCAGACCTACAAATTTCCCATTATAAATAACAAACAAGTTAGGTCCATTAATAACAACATTATTTTTTAACAAAAAAACGAAATTGACTCCTAAAACCCTTTGAAAGGTAAGAAATAATGATTGGCTAGTAAGTAAATTAACTATAAATATTAAATGTTTCGGAAATTAATGATAAATTAATACATGGAATGGTAATCGGCGTCAAGCGTATGAACACGGTATGAGGGATGTATACCAAATTTACTTGCCAACAACTTTGAAATGTTAAATTTATTATTTAATTAACGATATTACTTGATGTTACTAGTTAATTTACTAATGAAGGCCAGTCATTATTTCTTACTTTTTAAAGGATTTTTGGAGTTCGTTTATATCTTGATAAACTGCTCCTTCGCTTTTTTAAGTCAGGTAAAATACATACAAACAACTAAAAAGTCAAGCAAAGGCATTGCATATGATACAAGCTGACAAGTATCTGTCTCTGGCCTCTGGCCAACTGTTCCAACATTCAGCTCACTGAGACAACCAGTGTTTCTTATGGATTATTGGTGTTAGCTGGCTTACCCCACATGCTGCTTGCCAGACAGATGGTCGTCGATACGCTGCTGCGCATCACCGACGATGAGAAAAGCGCCACACACCGGACAGACTTCCATTTGCTTCTCTTGAGCCGCTGCCAACTCTGCTGTCATGGACCAGTGGCTGTGCAAATGGGTTAATGGCATAAAACAGTCACATAAAATGCAAAATTGATTAAAACAATAATAAATAACTTAAATGTATAAAAAGTTACTGCTCTGTAAATTGGCATTTACAAATATAGGGTTACATCAGCTCTGGTTCATCATACCATCTTAGGACTATTAATTAACATGGCCACAAGTAGTCTTGTGGCTCTGCCCACCCCATTAGGGATTTTGGGCGTGATGCTATGTATGTATGTATGTATGTCTGTCAAATAAGAAGCCACTAGCAGAACCCAAGAAAGAGATACATATCATAAAATGGACGCCTATGTCAACCTGCCAAATCCAATTACTTAGGTATAATGTCATTGATGCCCTGTACCAGGAATGGTTATAATTTGACTTATTTTGTATACGGAAAATGACAAATATAACTATTAATTAACAAAAATGATTCATTTTCTAAATATACGAACTTGGCATCAGTGGTGTAGCTAGGTAACCAAAGGCCCTGGTGCATAAAAAACTGGGGGACCTTACTAAACTGTTTAAGTTTGGAGAAATTTTAGCTAGTTCAATTCGAGGTATTTTGGTCAAGTTCCGAGGGCCCCCTGAGCTTGGGGGCCCCCGTGCACAGCACCGCCTAGCTCTTTGATAGCTACTCCACTGCTTGGTCAAACATTAAACTGTTATGTTGATGTAGATCAGGTCATGGATAAAAAGATGTTATAATTTACTTATGTTCATTTAAAAATATTAGCCAGTGGCTCACTCCTATACCTATTTTCTTGTTGCTTTAGCAGTGTTTCTTTCTCTTCCTTCAGCCGGTCACACAACTTCATCAGACCTTGAGCCTGCTCCACATCACCCCTTGTGCCAGCCTCTTCTGCTTCTTGGACCAGTGATGTTATCTTCTCCGAAAGAAGTGCCACCTGCAAAAAGATGTTGAACTCTACCATCAGACATTTTTCTTTGACTAACAGTTATTAGAACTGAACAATGTCTGTCAACATACCTGCTCCTGATTCTTCTCTGTCTGAGCTGCAGTCATTGGTGGACCTTCTGGTTTAGAGTTCATCAACTCTAATCTCTGCTTGCCTTTTTGTATCTTTCCTAAAATTATTATAAATTATGAACCAGAGTTAACATAGGCAAAGTGAGGTTTGATATAATTAAAACTACTTACTTTCAACATCATTGATCATGTGCCGGCAGAATCGCAGAAACTCCTCTACGTACTGCGCCTTCTTGTATCCTGACTCGGCTTTCTCAAAAAGATTTTTAACCTCGTCATCATGGACTTTGAGGCACACGCCTAGGTCAGCCCTCGTGTTCACAAACAAGTCATGAGGGCAGAACTTCACCATGTAATATTTGCAATACTGAAACAATTTATTTTATTTTATTTTTGCTCTAAATAAAGCAAGTTAGCAATCAACCTGGCCCCAATATGTGATATATGCTTTGTTGGAACACACAGAACTACAGTAGTTACATGACATTTATTGTAGTTAATAAATTTAAACATTTCAAGAGGGTCGTGCCCCTCTTGAAATGGGTAAGACCCACTCTAACATTATTGCGTCATTTTTCGAAAGAAAATGCAGCGGACCGTGTATGAAGATTCTGAATCGCTGCATTGCAGTTACTTTTAATAATTCAATAAGTTCATAACCTCAAACCCAAACATAAGACCGCAATAATTCCACTTAAACTTTTATCTAACCAATACTTACCTCTAGATCCTCCCAGTTAGGTTTCCTTATTTTCTCGTTTGGATTAGTATTCCGATGCCGCCCCATCAACTCGTCCAACAACTGAGCTGCAGCAAGCACCGCCATTATGACTTACAATGACTGACTAAGGTATTAAATTAATATAATAGTACTATCAGATGAATAAATACAAAAGCATGTATATCCCACTATAGTAAACCTCTTATTATTTTAAAACAATTATTACGTCAAGAAACAAATGTGATAATAATATTCCGAACAACGATTCGAGATTCGATTCGTTCGATCGTCATGACCACAGATTAGCAGAATATATATATATATATGTCGGTTACCCAACTTACTCACTGTGATCGACGTGATCGTCACAGACTATGGGTCAGTGGCTAGCCTTAGAGCGTTTTCACATTTGGCGACACGATATCGTTTATCGGTGATGATACCGATACGGGGTGGCCGTGTTGGGTCCCCGCCCGTCGATATCGGACAATAACTCTTGTATGTGTGCTATACGTGAACATTTTCTTTAGCGTGTGCGTGACTATGCGGGCTGCGGGCGGTGGCCAAATTGGGAACGATAATATCGGACGTATCTGAAGACAAAAACAATATCGGCTATCGGCTATTGGCTATCGTCGTCGATAACGATATCGTGTCGCCAAATGTGTAAGCGCTCTAATAAAAGCGTTTTCACATTCACATTTCACATGTAAACGCTCTAATAAGAGCGTTTTCACATTTGGCGACACGATATCGTTTTCGGCGACGATAGCCGATATCCGATATTATAGTTTCCGATTTGGCCACCTCCCGCACGCGCACACTATAGCAAATTTACACGTATAGCACACACAAGAATTATCGGCCGATATCGACGGGAGCCCGACACAGCCGACGACATATCGGTACCGTCGCCGATAACAATATCGTGTCGCGAAATGTGAAACCGCTCTTAGTTGAGCTGTCAAACGAACCTTCAACTTCAAATTATCATGACAGCCGAGTTGCGTCAATTCAAAGTGAGACAAACCGATCAATTTTATAAATTCAAAAAATCGGATGTACCGATTCATTGTAATTTTAAGTGGTAAAAATGCGGTAGAATATAGATTAAGATCTAAATTGTAATTATGTTATTAACGACGCTAAGATTTACACATGAAACCGCAAAACAGCTATGAAATGTATTCCGAGTTTTTCGAAACGAATTATGTTTATATATTTCATATTATTATTTCTATTATATTTATTTTATGCCTGGAATACTTGTTTAGTTAACGAAAGAAAGGTAGATACATACAGTTGTTTTCATTTACGTGGATGGGTTACAAATAACCAAATATAAAAAGAATACCTATTTTATTTTTAGTTTTCCTTGAAACAATTCCTTCTCAAGCGACATTTTACGACATATAAAAGCGCAGCAGTTCGTTTCGTATCACTATTGGGTTTGAAAATAGAAGATGACGGTGATTATAAGTACCGAAGACTAAAAAACCAGAATTTAGTGCCTGTGAAAAGATTACCAGATGCACTAGTTATTGGTGTGAAGAAATGTGGAACTAGAGCGCTATTGGAGTTCTTAAGGTAAAATAAAAATATTTACTGCACTCTGCAGTTGAAAATTTTAATTACACACATCTTGTTAAACTTAGTTCAAAATCTGATCATTACCAGACCATTAGTTAAACCACCAAACCAAAAAACTGTGTTACAATTAACGCAGTATTATTGCGTTCCGTTTTTGCTTATGTATTATTTTTTATCTTTTGTCCTGTTTTTATGTTATTCTTCTGTTTGCCGCGACTTTACCAGATGGTTCCAACGGAAGACCAGCGCTGGCACACAAGCCAGCATTATGCTGAGTTGGGACCTTTTTGTAACAGTTGGCACTGTTCTTCTTTTGTAGTTTTTTCGTGTATAATATTATTATTTTTGTGCTCTGTTATGAATAAATGTTTTTTCTTTCTTTCTTTCTTAGTGGTAATTTTGCCAATATTCAAAGTATTTATCTTATATGTATCAATTAGTAAAGTGCTGCTTTGTTGGTTTCAGATTACACCCAGATGTGAGGGCTGCTGGGTCAGAAGTGCATTTTTTTGATAAATTTTATCACAAGGGTTTTGAGTGGTACAGGTAGTGATAAGCTTTTGTTTCTAATTGTAGATCAAGCTTAGCAATAGTTAACCTTTTGAATGCTACAGTCATATACAAAAGCGGGTTTTGATGCAACTGATGCCACAATATGCTGTTTTCCATATTCATATTCATATTAATTTTTATGCATAGTAATAATAAAGTAAATGATTGTAAAATATTAAATTTTTGGCTGTGACATTCAATGTTGGGGGGGGGGGGGGTAAGGTGCTTTTGTTGTGAGTCAGTGGGGGCTTGCCTTGTGCTGTGCAATCTTAATTTGTGGTTAAATTTTTAGAGACCGAATGCCTCCTACATTAGATGGACAGATCACTATGGAGAAGACCCCTTCATACTGGGTGACGAAGACTGCTCCTAAACGGGTGCACTCCATGAACCCTACAGTGAAGCTCCTGGCGGTTGTCCGAGATCCAGTCACCAGAGCTATAAGTGACTACACACAGTCAGCCAGGTAATAAATGAGTGATGAAAACTGATCAAGTACAAGTCAACAGATGTGGTCCCGTACTTACCTATTAAAAGAAAATAGTACCTTTTAGAATGGAACCCTAAAAATCAAAAACAAAAGTCAGCGTCAAACTATCTTTATTCAATTTAGGCTTTTACAAGCTCTTATGAAGGTCATGGAATTCATCTACCACAGGTTCAGAAAAAATCCTCTACTGAGAAGAGCTAGCAAGAAACTCGGTGAGGTATCATTATTTCAAACCAGTACACATATAAGTTAACAATGATGTCTACAGTTTTATACAAATCTAAGTATATACCACAGTAGGAGCATATATTTTAGGACCAAGTCCTGGTGAGAGAGCTTTTTGATTTCACTGTATGTAACGTATTGTCCATATTTCCTTAGGAGATTAAATACCTTTGCTATTACACTATTCCTCCTCTGCTGCACTGGGAGTGAAGAAATAGCATAGAATGAGTGCAGGTGCTTATCATCCTGGCATGTCGTAAAAGTCGACTAAGGGACGGGTCCTATCCAACATGGTGGACTATCTGTATGGGCGATGGGCTGATCACCTGTCACCATACGGTTCATCATACCATCTTAGGACTAATTAATCGAACGTGGCCACTAGTAGTCTTGTGGCTCTGCCCACCCCATTAGGGATTTCGGGCGTGATGCTATGTATGTATGTATGTATTACACTATTTGATTTAATAATTATACAGGAGAAGAATGCCAACTTAACCTAATTGCTCAACAAACGATTTTTTTCCACACGCAAATATGGTAACCGTCAACGGTTGTGTAATTATCAACGGTTTTTCTTTTAAATTCCCTTTTAAAAACCAAAAATTCATTTTGATTAATTTGATTTATCCAATACAATTTTATCCTGATTACTTTTGCTTATTTTTAACCAACCTTTCAGCAAAAGCCCGTTGCTTCCACGTTTCGAAGACCTTGCCATTGTCAACATCTCCTGGGGAGGAGCTCAAGCTGTGGCAGCGTCTTGGCCTCCAATACGATTGGGCGTGTATGTGCGTCCGCTAAGGCGGTGGCTGAAGCGATTCCCTCGGGAAAGTCTGCTGCTGATCAGTGGGGAGAGATTGGTGGTGGATCCTGCTGCTGAGATGGCTCGAGTTCAGGTACTCATAAAACTCTTGTTGAAGATTAAATACCGTTAAAGAGGTGACTGTTGGTAGTCTTATGGTTTCCAACCGTCATGTACAGAAGCTGCAGAGGCGGAGCGTGAGGGTAAGCCGGTGCATAATTTCTTAACTCAAATATTATAATATTATTAGTTACTTCTTGTATTAATATAAAAATTGCATATTACATATTTTTTAATGTAAATACAATATTTAATGAGTAATAATATAATGTTTAAACATAGAAATGATACACCGGCTTACCCTCATGCTTCGCCTCTGAGAAGCTGCCTATCTGATGGATTAAGAGGAGTGCGAACCTACGGCTTTTGATACAAAAGGCGATAACAATTTCCACCCCTTAAATGTTAAAACGATGTTGACCAATTTATGATAGGTTGTCAGTTATAACAAAGTCTAGGTCTATACTATACGTTTTGTTTTTTTTACTATAATCAATAAATTCAGTTTTATTGATGATTGTTTTAGTATTCTCATACAAAACTAATTTCGGCGGTTATTTGACTTTTTTGATCTTTTTTCAATATTCAAAAAACATATAAACCTAGATTTTGTTCTGACTGACAATCTATCAAAAATTGGTCAAAATCGGTAAACATTTAAGGGTTCTAAATCGTTATCGCTTTTTGTATGAAAAGGCTGATGTTTGCCGTTTTTTTTTAATTTTTTTTATGCAATTGACTGACAAACGAGCTGACGGCCCACCTGATGGAAAGTGGTCACCGCCGCCCATGGACATTTCCAACACCAGAGGTGGTGCCAATGCGTTGCCAGTCTAGGGAGGATAGGGAATGGGGATGGGATAGGGATGAGGGAATAGGCCTCCGGATCTCGTCACTTACCGTACGAAACGCAATAGCAAGCTATTACTTTACGCCGATATTCTGTGAGAGTGTGGTACTACCCCGGTCGAGCCGGCCCATTCGAACAGTAATCATCTAGTGAGGATTACTGTTTGGCTCTACCACTACAAAAACACAGGTTCACAGTCCTCTTAAGGAACCCTCCCTTGTCCCATATTTTATGCAGTGCCAAAAATCTCCTACTTGTGCAAAAGGTTGTGGCAACCTATTTTTAAGTCTTTAGCCACATTTTTAACCAGTATTTTTTTTAAATTTATTACTTACAGGAATTCCTAGGCTTGAAGCAGGTGATAACAGAGAAACATTTCTACTTCAACTCAACCAAGGGCTTCCCTTGTCTCCTGAAGTCAGAGAGCAGTTCCACGCCGCACTGTTTGGGTAAAACCAAGGGCCGCAGCCACCCCCATATCAACCCCACTGCTATAGACACTCTGAGGGAGTTCTATAGACCTTTTAATGAGAAGTTTTACGAATTGTCTGGTATACATTTCGGGTGGCCTTGAAAGTGTTGTGCTTTTCGGTGGCTATTGCCTCTTCGGAAAGAGTAAGGTGTTAAGGAAGTACTATTTATTTAAGTTGGTTTGGTCACTATGGTAACTCATCTGCTGCACTGGGAGTGAAGAAATAGCATAGAATGCGTGCAGATGCTTATCATCCTGGCATGTCGTAAAAGTCGACGAAGGGACGGGTCCTCTCCAACATGGTGGACTATCTGTATGGGCGATGGGCTGATCACCTGTCACCGTACGGTTCATCATACCATCTTAGGACTAATTCATCGAACGTGGCCACTAGTAGTATTGTGGCTCTGCCCACCCCATTAGGGATTTCGGGCGTGATGCTATGTATGTATGTATGTGTATGGTCAGAGAAGAGGCAGTGTTCTTGGGGCATAGGAATTTGTGGTCAGATATTTCTGACTGTTTTCATGTAATTTGACTTATTAGACTTGTGTCGACACATTACAATTATACACTTAGCTAGTAAAATGATAGCAAAATTCATATCTGCTAAATTCTGATAAAGATCTTAAATTAAGTATTTCTTTCTTTTAAGTAGGAAACCCTAGGTACGGGTCATAGTGTGTATGATGAAAACAGGGTTCGAATTGATAATTATCTTGATAATAATAAAATTAATTGGAAAAACCAAAATTCTAGATTTGACGCTTGCGAGTACCCAAACCAGGAGACAAGACACTTAATTTAATTTTTTCATTTAATAGGACTGTGAACCAACGGCAAATATCACCCTGTTCATACAAAAGGCGATAACGATTTCCAGCCCTTAAATGTTTTTTGAATTTTGATTAAAGATCAAGAAAGTCAAATAATGCTGAAATTAGGTTTGTATGAGAATACTGAATCGACAATAAAACTGATTTTATTGATTATAGTGAATAAATCAAAACGTATAGACCTAGTTTTGGTTCTGACTGACAACCTACCAAAAATTGGTGAACATCGGCTACCATTTAAGGGGTGGAAATCGTTATCGCCTTTTGTATGAAAAGCCGTAGATTCACACTCTTCTTAAGTAGTTATCAGTTGTGATGCGAAACGAAATTGACAAGAAGTAAAGACTATACTCTAAGCCATACAACAATAACTATGAATGTCTTATTTACTCAACATTTTTAGTCAACATTTAATAAGTATCGGATAATTATCAGATAATTATGATACTAATTATCAAAGAAAATAGTTACGAGTATCTTGACAATTTCGAACCCTGAATGAAAGCTATATTGTAAGGTCAGATGTAATAGTATAGTCGCCCAGGGGCGATGTTAACCTTTTTAACGCCACGGCTAACGGCGAAAAAGCATGCCACGAGCGCTCGACGACGGCTATAGCCGACGCAAATGTATGGAACACGGCATATCGTGGCGTCAGGGGCACGGAAATCTGCTGTCGGCTACGGCTTGGGGCGTTGAAAAGGTTAATTACAAAAAGGCGACTGTCAGATAAGCCAGGCGCGGATTCTTGGGGCAATGGGGGCTATGCCCCCTTCGACTCCCGACCGAAGCACCAAGCAGGAAGATAATGTAAAATCACACAAAAATGCCTCCCCCTGAACAAACTCCAGTATCGTCGCGTGCTATAAGTTGACTAATTATGTTGGTAAATATTAATTAATCTAGGTAAATAGGTCGAATGTAGTAGGTCTCCAGTTCCTAATAATCGTCTTTACCTTATATTGAATTAATAATAATAATCAATAACGCTTCTATTTGTATGCAGAAGACTCTTAGGAAAACAAGTCTTATTCGTGTTTAAGGGAGGTTGAGGGCTGAGGAATCGTTTGAGACGATATCGATACGATATAATGCACGCAATGGGCAATGGGTGCAATTGCCACCCCTCCACTGTATAATGACTGAATCACTTTAGGTAGGTAACCAAATTTTTTGTTGATAACACATTTTCTGGAAGATGGTAAACTCACACAAAAATTGGCCTCCCTAAACGAAATAATGAAACTTTCCGCGCGTGGGCACTCCCGATTCGGTTTGATAGGTCTCTGATCCAGCATAGAGTGTTGTTAATTAAAGTGTTAAATAAACACCAAGCATTATTCCTGTCTTCCTAACTAGTTAGGTAGTTAATATCCCTAATGTTAAGAAATTCGGGAACACCATGTTGTTTATTAATTTTCTATTCAGACGCATTACTCCGGTGAAAGATCCCAAATGAAAAAGAGAATGAACACAACATAACCTTACCTCAGTCGAAATTAAAAGCAGTCGGTATACAACTCGAGAAGACTTTAAAATGACAGGGTACTAAGTAGGTACCCATGCTATAAACGAGAACAGTTCTATATTAGCACCTATTCGTTTTTTTTATATTCATAGCAATCATTAAAACCCAGCACATTCTAGGCATTCTAGCTCTATCTCACCAAACAATATCGTATGTCACTAAGATTAGAATCAAGTTACAAAGGAGCGTTGGCAGGAAAGTGCAATAAATACTTAGTAGTATTATAAAAGTATTATAAACTAACTAATGAGCTATATGAAGCCTCGCATTTAATTGTATATTTTTAATTAAATAAGTACCTATTTATTTGATGTATTTTTATAACATGGTTTGTATACGAGAAGGGAAGTAAGAAAGAAACTAGACGTCTTTTAGAAAAGGTAAATCATGTTCAGTCAGTGTCTCTGGAGAATCACACCACTGTTATAATCCCCGGCACATAAGTTGATCCAAAATGGCGGTCATCCGCGCAGGTTAAACTATGATTACGTGCGGCCCCTCGCGTCGCACCTCATTGCGCACTTCGATTGAGACCCGAAAATGTGTTCTGCGCATTCAAGGTCATATTTCAACTGACGTGCTGCGAAGTAACCATGGTCGTACGTGCGCGGATGACCGCCATTTTGGGTCAACTTATGTGCCGGGGATTATACCATTTGTTAAATGAATTCTATTCTCCATAGATACTTCGACGACTTGGCGTCATGCGCACTGAAAAGGATAATGAAGTACAATGTTGTCTACCAGTAGCACTTCTAGCGAGAGTCATTATCGCACTCCATCGCTACTGTGCACCTTTATTTGTGCAGTTAAGTTGAAAAAAAAGTACCTAGTTACGCGTCGAATTGAGGACCTCCTCCCTCGGTTTTTTGAAGTCGGTAAGAAAATACGGTTCTGGTTCTGAAAAACTTAAGTTCAATTAAGTCAATGAAGATTGTTTAATGTTAACCGACTGTTATATTTAAGCATTTAACTTTGGTTGCAGCCGCACTTGTGTAATGTAAATGTTATCTTAGTCATACTAAATATATGGCAGTCGCAGTATATTTATACGCCACTCATGTTAAAAATGTATTTTCATCACGTTTGCTCGGAAAGGGTGTTATTATACGCAGGCGTATAGAGCAGCATTAGCCGAGTTAGCTGCTCTATACGCGCCGCCGTCAGCCGCGCTGACGTCGGCGCGTGCGCCAGGTGGCGCCGGCAGTAGTCGTTTTCTTATACAAGTAGCGCGGAACCGACGCGAAATACAGTTTATTCTACCCACCTGATGGTAATTCACGAGGTACCTACAATGGGAATAAAATAAATAATTTAATTTTTTCGTCTAATTTTTATTTAATTTCCTCGCAAATGTGATGAAAAACATTGTGTGTATCACGGGCAGTAAGGGGATAACAAACTCGAGTCAATAAAAGCCCCCGCCTACGGCATCGGGCTTCTAAGAGACTCTCGTTAGTTATTGTTACACCATCCGATGCGTCGCACCGAGTAGCAGTGGCACAGCCTGCCTACAAGTCGATTCCTGATGACCTTTCTTATTACTCTAACTAAATATCATACTCGTACGTACGGTTCTAATTCTTCCGGCTGGACCTCCAGAGTCCCGAGAGTTCGTGCAGTGTAATTAGCCTTTAAGTTACAGTGGCACCACTACGTCACTTCTGTAAAACTAGCGGGTTCGTTTTCAATGGTTGTGACTGCCGCGAAGGCCGCCATTCAAAAAGGGAACGTTGTACGAATATAAGCAGAAATCTACTTTATCTAAGTTATATCGTTTTATTTGAGAATACCCATAATACTTCAGAAGTGGTGATTCGAAGACATGCTCGGACCATATTTTTCTGGATTAGGAAAAAGAAAACCGAAAGATGGGAGCGACAGTGATGAAGAAAAGCGTGATTTTTTTTCTACACCACCTGAAAGAGAAAATGTAACCTTGAAGAGGCGCCGAATAACACATTTAGATGCAGAAATAATACCTAAATTCGATCCAGGCAAGAAATCTACGAATGTCAAAGGTTGGCTACACAAAATAGACCAACTTGGAGACTTGTATGATTGGGATGAGCGTGATCGAATCTTTGTCATGCAAATCCGATTGCGGGGTGCAGCACGGGAATGGTATGATGACCTTGATGACTACGCCGCAACCTGGGACGAGTGGAAAGAAAGGCTGACAAAAGCGTTTCCACGATCTACAGATTTCGTCGACCGATTGGAATTGATGCTTGCGCGAAAGAAGAATGACAATGAAACGATGACAAAATATTATCATGATAAGATGTCTTTGTTAAAAAAGTGCAACATCTTAGAAGGTCAATCTGCGTCGTCGTGTTTAATACGTGGGCTACCCGTGGAGTTGCAAGCGAACGCGACGGCATTCAACAGCGAAACACCTGAAGAGTTGTACTACGGTTTCCTGTCGTCGCTGGAAAACTTCAAGAAAGTCGAAGCTAGTAGTGTGGAACATAAATCCGTCTGGCGCCGTGGAAATGCCGGGCTACCGAAGCTCTGCTACAACTGTCGCAAGACGGGTCATGAAGCTCGGGACTGCCGCGCTGTTTTACGCTGCCAAGTTTGTCAGCGCCAAGGTCACGCCACAAACACCTGCTGGTACGCCGCGGGGCCGTCGCGGCCGCCGCCGCCGCCGCAGCAACCGCAAGCGCAGTCGCCGTTCCCACAAATATCACAACAGGTACAACCAGTGTTTTTTACTACGATTGAAATTATAGGAGAGTTGTATAAGAAAAAAGTAACAATCGACGATTTTTCAGCAATCGCTTATATTGATACTGGCAGTAAAGTGAATATCATTACTTCTAAAATAGCTCAAAACTTACAAACAACCATTGCGCCGTCTAATGTTATTATGAAAGGATTTGGTGGATTATACACGCCGTCACTTGGTAAGGTTTCATTTAAACTCTGTATAGACAATTTCAGTATAGATAGTAGTGCTGAAATCACAAATCGGGACCTCAGTGACATAGATTTGATTGTAGGACAGCCGATAATAAATCATGCTAATGTAAATCTTATTACGACGTCTAGTAGTGTTACTTTGTGTGCTCTTAATAATAATGACAGCTTCCTCTCTAATATACAATTAAATAGCAATGATATGATTTCAAAAGTGGCACTGTATTTGCAACATGACCTTGCGCTTGACCCCGGCGCCAGCAGCGACATACTTATTTACATTGAACACGATTTGCAGCCACGGAGCGTTATAATAACACATCCAGTGATGTTTTGTTTAGCGACAACCTCTTACTTTATACCCCAAGCCCTTTTGCAAAATGATTATTTTTGTTTACGCGTAATTAACCTTGGCGAAACATGCCTACAGTGGTCAGCTGGTAGGCTTATCACTCGCGGAGAAGTTTACGTGCAAAGCGATGTGTTGACCGTGTCGGATGAGGCTTGTATTATACCATCATCACAAGAAAATAAAACAATTGACTGTTCTGTTATTGATTTAGGAGACATTGGCGAAAATTATAGTTCACAGCTATTAGGTATTTTAAACAAATATGTTCATTGCTTTGCCGAATGCACAAAGGACCTAGGTTGCAGTGATCTAATTGAAATGCACATAGAAACCACAAGTGAAAATCCCGTTCATTGTAAGCCCTACAGATTATCATACAAAGAAAATGAAATCGTTCAGCAAAAGGTCAATGAACTTGTTTCGGCCGGTATAGTCCGGGAGTCGACATCCGATTATGCGAGTCCCGTTATTTTAGTTAAAAAAAAAGGCGGCGACTATCGTTTATGTATCAACTATCGGGCATTGAATTCACGTACCATCAAAGACCGATACCCATTACCGCACATAGATGACCAGATTAACCGACTGGCAGGAAAAGTTTACTTTACAACTTTAGATCTTGCACAAGGTTATTATCAAGTAAAAATGGCCGATGGCTCTATTTCTAAAACGGCATTTGTAATTCCGACGGGCCAGTATGAATTTTTAAAAATGCCGTTTGGTTTAGCAAACGGACCAGCAGTTTTTTCTCGCCTGATTCGTCGCACGCTGGGCCCATTAGAAAATAGGCTTGCTGTTTATTTGGATGACGTCACCATACCATCTGTTACGATTGAAGAAGGCATAGCTCTACTAGAACAAGTGTTACAATTATTGGCACAGGCTAACCTTAAACTTAACATCAAAAAGTGCTCTTTCTTAAAGACTAATGTGAATTATTTAGGTCACGAGATAACAGAAGGTACGGTGCGTCCTGGCAGAGCAAAGATCGAAAGCGTAACGAATTTTAAGATTCCTGGTAACATACACGAAATTCGCCAGTTTATAGGTCTAGCATCATATTTCCGTAGGTATGTTAAAGGTTTTGCCGAGATAGCGCGACCACTTACCTTCTTAACCAAGCAAGGTGTGGAATGGATATGGGGCCCACAACAGCAGTTAGCTTTTGAGCAATTAAAGGCTATATTGACAGATAGACCTGTCTTAGCCATATATGATCCGCATGCCAAAAGCGAACTACACACGGATGCCAGTAAAATGGGGCTAGGTGGAATATTGCTCCAGTATCAACGCGATGGACTTCTCAAGCCCGTTGCTTATTTTAGTCGCGTTACCAGTCGAGAGGAACAATTTTATCACAGCTATGAATTGGAGACCTTGGCTGTAGTAGAGTCATTAAAACGATTTCGTATATACTTGACTGGCATACCTGTTAAAGTAGTTACGGATTGTGCAGCGTTGAGAACTACCCTATGTAAGAAGGATCTGATTCCACGTATCGCGCGTTGGTGGCTCGCAATACAGGACTTCGACCTTGAGATTGAGTACCGCCCCGGTAACCGTATGCAGCATGTCGACGCCCTCAGTAGAAATCCTATCGATACAGTGACGGTTTTGCATGTAGACGAATCGGACTGGCGTATTACATTACAACTTCAAGATGACAAAGTTCAGAACATCATCAAACAACTAAGAGAGGGCACAAATAATCCAGACATATTGAACAACTATGAAATAAAAGATGATTGTTTATACCGTAAAACTCTGTATGGACACCGATTTGTGATACCTAAACTGGCAAAGTGGGGATTACTACAAAAATACCATGACCAAATCGGGCATATTGGCTTTGATAAATGCGAGAAAACTATTAAGTCTCAATTCTGGTTCTCTGGAATGACCAGGTTCATACGTAAATATATTAATTCTTGTCTTACTTGTGCGTATGCCAAAGGAAATCACGGGAAAACAGAGGGCGAATTGCATCCAATCCAAAAAGTAGACGTGCCTATGCACACGTTACATGCTGACCATTTGGGACCATTTCTTAAAACACGAAATGGTAAATGCTACATTCTGGTGGTGATCGATTCCTTCACTAAATTTGTTTTTGCAAGGGCTGTAAAGAGTACTAACTCTATCGAAACGATAAACAATCTTAAAGATATTATTTCTGTTTTCGGTAGTCCTTTGAGAATCGTAACAGATCGTGGAGTCGCATTCACTAGTAGGTATTTTAAAGCATTCGCGGCTGAAAGACAATTTAAACACATTCTCAATGCTGTAGCTTGCCCCCGATCTAATGGTCAAGTAGAAAGAATGAATCGGACTATTATAAATGGCTTGAATACAACGGCTGACAGTGAATGCACTTGGGATGACAAGCTTGGAGATGTTATTTGGGGTATTAACAATACTCCACATTCAGTCACCGGTGTGTCTCCGTTTAATCTGATGTTCACTCATAAAAACTCTCTTCTGCCTGCCTACCCTGCGTTGGACAACAATGATAACGACTCTAGAGCACAATTAGATGAAAGAAGGAAAGTAGCTAAGGTTAAAATAGACAAATACATGACTGTTATGAAAAACCAATATGATAAAAAGCATAAGAAATGTACAAAATATCAAATTGGCGAACTGGTCTTGTGGAAAGGAGGCGTTTCCCATGATCATGCAACAGGCGTTACTAAGAAACTTGGCAGTTTGTATACAGGGCCATATAAGATATCCAAAGCCGAACAATTAATTGATCGATATACAATTAATAGTATAAAAGGTGTTAAAGGATACAAAAAGTTTAGTGCCGTAGTAGCGGGAGATTCACTTCGTCCTTATAAGCCAACTGTGTCTGACAGTTCGGAATCAGACCACGAAGTTGACCGCGATGACCTTATTGACCTGTTGGAAAGCTAACGTGTTTGTTTGTAAGCCATGACTATTATAAATGATATTCACCAACAACAGCCCAGTAATTCTTCTCCTTTGTAAATAAGACAATCGTGTTACTAATACCTATTGTAATACTCTATTTGCCTTGCATCAAACATGGATAAACTGCCACATTTTGTTTGTTGGATTACTGATTTGTAAATTCTCATACAATAATACTGAACTGCGTTATTATTTACCAAACCTTTCAATAAAAAAATAAAAAAAATAATCTAGTATGTCCTGCTGTGTGACGACAACTAGATCTTTGTGACGCCAATTCTATGAATATCAAGTTACATAATAAAGATAATCTTACTGTGTGACTGCAACATTCGTCTGCTCTATCAAAGTTATAAAACTGTGGAGGTTCCTACTGTGTGACTATTCTACTTTGGGGTTCCTATACTTATCAGGGTTGACAAAGATCTGTGTGTATATCAATCTGTGTGTATATCAATCTGTGTGTATGTCAATCTGTGTGTATGTCAATCTGTGTGTATAGCAATCTGTGTGTAGAGCATAATTACCAACTACTTACTCTTTCTGAACTAAAACAAGACGCAGCTATGTGACAAACTTAGAAAGTTGAAGCGAAATAGATCTAGTTAAATGAAAATTAATTTCATTTCATTTAGTGGTTAAAAAAAAATACCATTACGACAGCTGGCTCTTAGTCTATTGAATGACACTAGCCCGCTACATTACCATTTTAAATCGTCTACTTTTATGGGAAATGCAAAATAAAATATAATAATAGAATAAAATAATAAAATTAAGGTCTACTGCGTAATATTTTTGTGGTTTCAGAATTCTGCTGACAAGAATGTCTACCGCGGGACGCGGCCGACGTCGCAGGAAGGCCGAGTGTTACACCATCCGATGCGTCGCACCGAGTAGCAGTGGCACAGCCTGCCTACAAGTCGATTCCTGATGACCTTTCTTATTACTCTAACTAAATATCATACTCGTACGTACGGTTCTAATTCTTCCGGCTGGACCTCCAGAGTCCCGAGAGTTCGTGCAGTGTAATTAGCCTTTAAGTTACAGTGGCGCCACTACGTCACTTCTGTAAAACTAGCGGGTTCGTTTTCAATGGTTGTGACTGCCGCGAAGGCCGCCATTCAAAAAGGGAACGTTGTACGAATATAAGCAGAAATCTACTTTATCTAAGTTATATCGTTTTATTTGAGAATACCCATAATATTATCCCCTTCTTACGGCCCTAGATGCACAATGTACTATTTTATCGCTTATTCGTTAACCTATATGCGTGGGTGTTTAATGTAATTCTTCACTCGGGTATGTCGACTTCAATGCGCCTGCGTATGTATTAGACTGAAATATCTCAATGCTCAATCTTTTATTATTAATCTATTGATTAATTTCCGATTATAAAGTATTAAAGGTTGTTTTTTGCAACATGTTTTTGTAAGATACGAGTTTGAGAAAGAAAACGCTATATTGTTATACCGCTGACTCACTTACATTTCTGTATTAAATTTTAAGGCTCAATGTTGCAACGAATATAGTGCATGATAATGATAAAACTATTTTAGTGTTAAGATAGTTGAGGGTAGTAGCAGTATAGGTATTTAGATATTGCACCAAGCCATCCTACACGTGCCATCTTAGTTTAGCACATAAGTAAGAAGCTTTATACATTTCAGTTACCTTTACCGAATAAAACCAGTTAATTAAAATCAACAGCTTTTATTTATACACTTTTTCTGAACTTAATTAGAAAATTATGGAAAACTGCCAGTGGGAATATAAACGGGCAAGTCCGTGGTGTTTATTTGAAGATATGAAATTGATGCGATGCCGACTACAGCGAAGACGACCGCTACATCGTCGCAGTATCTTGAGTGGTGCGTAGCAAACTGTATTCCGCTTGGGAAGTTGGAATTTTCCCTGAAAAAGATAGATATGAATTGTGAAAAATACTTATTAGCCTACAGAACGTCTTGGGACAGTAAAATTCGGAGAGTCAATCCCATATAAAACAGGAATGAGCAAAGAGATGCAAGATAATAAATAATAATAATAATAATAATAAATCAGGGGATTTTTTTTACACAAATCGATCTAGCTCTAAAGGCTTGTGTTATGGGTACTAGACGACGATATACATACTTACCTATATAGAGAAATAAATACTTAAATACATTGGGAACATCCAAGACTCAGGAACAAACATTCGTGCTCATGACACAAATATTTGCACTTACCGGGGATCGAACCCGGGACGCTAGCTTCGGAGGCAGGGTCACTCCCAACTAAGCTTACCGCGTAGTGTCGGGGCCTGAAGTAAAAGGCGGGTGCAGCTCCCCCCGCCGCCCGCACACCGCGCGCGGACTGTACTTAGACTTGGTTAAATCCAGCGTCTAAATTTAGGATCTATCATTACCATCGTCACCGGCCTATATACGTCCCACGGCTGGGCACTGGCCTCCTCTCATAGTGAGAGGGGCTGGGCAGTAGCCCCCACGCGTCAATTAGAGCCGACTTTGCCTTATTGTGGGGTAGCGCTATTGGCGTTGACTAATTGCAGATATTTTTTTAAATTAGTGCACTAAATTAAGCAAAGTTTTTGATATTTCATAAGCTATTAACAAATTAACATACTTACTCAATGCAAATGACCCTGAAGTGTGCTTTAGGTTTATTCGTTTTCTTAAAATTTTGCACATCTCTATTATAAACATCAAAGTCTATCCTTAAGGCGCATTCCTCGTTCACATCATTATTTGTTTTTATTATACTTAGTTTCTTCAAGACGGATCTAATATCTGTACAATCATCAGGGTTTATTATAGAATTCAAGTTCAAGTTGTTTTGATTTTGCGCATTGGCATTGAATTTTATTGCCGACTCCCTGCAGGATTGCCAGTAAGCTATTTTCGCATCCAACCAGTTGTTATGTAAATGACCTGTCATGAATTCATACAAGAAATCGCTACTCTGGTCCATGAGTCGGAGATTCATTTGGTTTTTGTGTGTCACTTCAGCTCTACCAAAATCATTCTCATCTGGCAGCCAATTTTTATCGAAATTACTCGTTAAAATTTCACTATATTTAAAATCCCTTTTAGGAATAAAATCTGAACTATTGGAACTTGATTCACTCACTAAATCATTTTGACCTTTCATTGCAGTTTGTTTTTCTGAAAGTTGTTTCATTATGTAAAATGGATTTCTCAATTTCTTTCCTTTTTTTGGTTTGGGAGGAGCCTCAACAGCACGCTCTGAATCAGAAGAAGATGCGATGACTATATGTCTTCTATTGACAACATTGTAATTAGAATCTACATAAATGTCAGCATCATAGGATTTATTGAATGTTTTGACTGCATTTGAAAATGATCTTCTATGCCTAGGAGAAGATTCTTTCTTATCTTCAAGCTGTTTCATTCTTAATGCTAATGTTTGAAGTGCATTAAAATTTTCCTGAAACATGTTGTTTTCATCACTTCTTTTCTTTTTAGGACTTGATTGGTCATCATCCTCTAGATCAATAGTTTCTAAAATAATCTCTCTTTCAACAATTTCCAGCTGTTCTGTAAGCTCTAACTTTGCCTTGTATTTTATATTATAGGTCTCTATCAGTCTTTGCAAGGCTTGAATGTTATCCACTTGCCTGTTGCCTAATGCAACTAAATTTTTTAGTTTTAAAGTGAGCTTTTTGATGGCCTCCAAATGGTATTTCTTTGTGTTATCTCTTTTCCTTTTTCGTGGTCTTCCCGGATCAGTGTTACCGACGCCGTGCGTTATAATGGGAGGAGATGGGAAACATCTGAACATTTGTTGCATTCTGGGAAAAACTTGAAATCTTAAAGGCATACTCGGAAAGAAAGGTCTTTGAAATGCCAGGTTAAAATGGAAATTAGTCCAGTAGTTGAATTGTCGAAAGGGGTTTGTCTGCTGCGGGAATCTCATGGTAGAGAAAAACTGTGGGGTCCAGTTATTTTGGGCACTTTCATTGGAAAATGAACTTCTTATTCGCCCTACATGACGTTCATTGACATCATCAGAACTACTATATGTCTGTGAACAGACTGATTGGGAAGGATTAACATTTCTTAGTCTTAAATTTTCCACATTCAACACATATGCTGTGTTGTTTAAGAACACATTTCTTGGTAAATTTTTCTCTTCTGGAGCCTTTACAGTAACTATATGTCTCTGGTACAAATCTGGCAAGTTTTCATTAAAGGAATGATTAACAACATCTGAATTACAAGGCTTCACTTCTCTACTCCGAAGGATTCCCAATTTATTTTGTATAAAATCTACAGAACTAGATTTTCCAGCACTATCTCCTGTTTTATCTTCATTAGCTTTTTTACTAGTTTCATCACTTAAATCTACACTTGAGCTTACTTCTATTGTTTGATTTTTATCATCTATTTCCATTATAACACATTCCTTCTTCTTCAGGTCTTCTTTTATGTCAACTGTTATTGTACCATTTTCGTCTTCTACAGTTTTATCTTTATCAATGACAGTATTATCTTGATTATCTATGGGCTCTGGAATATTTATTACCTCACTTTCCTGCGCTGGTATGGGCTCTTTTGCAGTATTTACTACTTCAATGTTTCTGGTTTTATGACTTTTACAGTCTTCATGTCTGAATAGTTTGTATCCCAATCTACTGAGGGAAGCATACACTTTATACTGAATTAGTGAGACTCTTTCTTTAAGAAGCAAAGAATATGCTTGTTGGATTGACACGGTCACATCATTGAACTTCAAATGTAGGCAGTTCTGTAAACAAAACAGTTATTAACGAGGACAGAGACAAATAACTATAAGAGAAACGTTAAAACAATATTTGTAAGTCCAACAGAAATGCTGATGATTATGATGATAACATGCAAAATAACTAGAAAAAAAAATTAAATTGTGCAATTGCAAGAACTAAATATAAAAACATGTGACTATACTCTGTTCGGATAGGTATTTAACTAAATGTAAACAAAGCCATGTGACTCGGCTATCCAGCCTGGCTGGTTAGCAGTTATGTGGGTTAGTTTGTTTACATTTAGTTAAATACCTATCCAAACAGAGTATAGATTTATCTATAAAATATTTAAACTATTGTCAATTCCTCTCAGAGCGATGAGCATAGAGGAGCACACAGAGCTCACTCACCATTTCCATTAAAAACAATGCCTCCTCTGGCCTAATAAATAAATCCTTGCCAACATTGTGACCGAGATATTGCCAGTGACCACCACATTTTTGTGTAACTTCTGCTAGTTGTAACTCTTCTCTCCATAGCGCATGACTCAATGCCCCACTGAAAAAAAAAGAACAAGAAATATACATAATGTTATTCACGTTGGTAAAGGCTGATGATGTGAGTGAATAATAAATATAATTAGTATCCAATCACATTTTTTGGGTTCCATACCCAAAGGGTAAAACGGGACCCTATTACTGACTCTGCTGTCTGTCTGTCTGTCCATCTGCTACTAGACTGTATCTCATCAGCTGTGATAGTTAGACAGTTGAAATTTTCACAGATAATGTATTTCTGTTGCCGCTATAACAACAAATAATAAAAAATATAATAAAATAAATATTGAAGGGGGCTCCCATACAACAAAGGTGATTCTTTTGCTCGTTTTTGCTCGATATCGATAACGCCAACAGGTAGACACTTGAAATATTCACAGAATATTTAGTTATATATTCACTATAAAAATAAATAATTAAATTCTAATAAAACAAATATTTATGGGGGGCTCCGATACAACAGATGTGATATTTTTTTTGCTTGATTATAGATAATGGTACAGAACCCTGCATGCGCGAGTCCGACTCACACTTGGCCGGTTTTTTAGGATTAAGGACACATGTCTTCTTGAACTATAAGTGTTTTTTCACCCTTATAGATTGCAAACCATACTGTGACGATTTTATACTGAACTAGACCATTTTTACAAGACATTAAAATAGAAGTCAGTCTATTTAGGTATCATAAAGTTTTAGATAATTTCCGACTTTAGTACTCTGCATTTTTGAGCAAGCTCTTACCCAAGTTATTGAAAATCAGAATGCATAAATTGCATAAGCCTTACCATTTTTCAATCCTCTCCACTTCAACAAGCAGTTTTCGTGCTTCCAATGAATTTTGAATCTGCTTTTTCTCCAACCAAGATCCGTTCGGAAACACTTCTTTCAATCCAAGTTCAGGTAAATAAACACTGGCCTTCTTGGCACCTTGGACTACGAGCTGTTCACCTCTAAAATAAGAAAACCAATTTACGTTTTCATGGCACAAACATTTTATCCAGAGTAATTTACCCAGTATTTCTTAAAGTAAAACTTACGACAGCATCTGAAATTTATCCATTTATTTAGCCTGCGCTTAAAAGGGGCCCGGAATAACAGGTAATTGATACCGTTATTAATAACAATTCATTTTAAAACCCGCACTGACCAGAACACGAAGCCGAAACATGATAAAAACATAATTCATTTTGACGTCTCACAATAGCCAGCCAGCTCTTAAATTAAAAAGTTACTAAATGTAGCCTAGAAGATGGCAAAAAGTTTCTAAATATATTGAAATGTTGCTAACCAAAGATAACAAAAATAAAAAAAATATTGAACGAAAATAAGAAAAAGCAATTGCTAAGCTGCTTTAATTGTTAGTTATATTTAAAATTATGAAGTTGCGCTTGGTCTCCAGAGTACCTAGCACACTAGTTGTTATCGCGCACATAAAGCATCTGTCACTTTTTACCTAATACGCGGGTGTGAAAGGGACGAATGCTTTATTACCGCGATAAAAATAGTGTGCTAAGCCAAAACGCTCATTTAAACGCATATTTGTTTTAAGGCTGCTGGGAAAGCATTGATGACACATAACGGTTATTTTAGTATCCGCAACAACAAAATACTGAAATGTATTGCGACTTCTATATTATCCAAAATCCAAAGCCTGAACAACAGGATGTAGAAAAGGTGCTAGATGTTAAATGGTTTTAGTTGCTGAATTAGATAAAAATATGCTAAATTTAGCTACAAAGTTACTAAATTGGCAGCACTGACCACAGTGTGGCAAGCAATTAAAAACCTGAGTTACCATTTAAATAATATTCAGAAAGTATTTTCCCGAATTATAAATATCATTTTTTTAATTAAATTATCATTATGTACGTACTCCAAATGCGGTCAGCAACAATACCTAAAAAACCCTTTGCTAAGGTAGTTTTATCGAAAAACTGAAACAAGTGCACATTTTTCAGATTCAGGACATAAAATGGCTATATTTGACTAGCTGTTTTTTTGTAACCAATAAACCTGGAGTGCTCGGGTTGCCGTCAAATTGTAGCATTAGTTTGCATATAGCAGAGACACCTAAAAAACGCTTTTTATCGAAAGAACGGAAACTAGTGCAATTTTTTCGAATAACATAGGCGTAGCACAACATTTTTAGGGTGGCAAACTTGGGCATAAACTAATCTCAAGGGAGCTAACAACATATTACCAAATAGAAGTAACATGCGCGTTTGCGATTTTTGATGTTTTGTGTCGATATTGACTGCCGTAATACTCAGCTATACCTCGTCCATTGTAAAAAGAGCCCTCTTTTTACAACGGACGATGTAAATTAATCCGGCTATGTATGAGAACTTGATAATTTTCTTGAAATTTGACCTATGTTTCTTTAGAAAAGTTGTTCAGTATTACACTTGGCACACAATCAAAGGTTCACCCACTAATCTCCAAAAACTTAGAAAATATTAAGTAGTTTAAGATGGTCGATCGTTGTTCACTGCTCGCAACTTTGGTACTGTAACCTGTACCCTGTTACCTACAACACAATGAGGTCTTGTTTTATAGGTAGGTAAATATACCTACCAAGATTCATTATTCTATACATCATTTTGTTCCACATTCACATTCCCTATCGATATAGCGTAAATGAAGAAAATATTAAAAAAAATTAAAAAAATTATGAACTTTGGGAAGATATACTTAAAAACTATAAAATCTCTAAAAAAATATATATTTATATGGTGTGATAGAGAATTTAATGTAGCTCATTTTTGTAATTAACAGTTTTCTCCTAGATCTAATAGTTTTTGTTTAAAACGGATAAAACCGTGGCGTAGGACATATTTTCAATAAAAAGGGGGGAAGGGGGGAAATTGGTCTGACACCGGGCAAAATCGTGCTCAGCAGGGTCTAATTAGTCAAAAAAACTCAGTGTCAAATTGTTACATTCTATGCCGTTCAAAGCCGTTAAATTCGAAAATTGGACTGGTCTAATACCCATAACAGATATCACCCTTCAATTTGCATCAGCGGCCTTAACATGCATGCCACAAAGATAAATTAAACCCGTTTATCTCTATATGAATGAATATCCCTTTCGTCGGCACTAGTGTCATCTTTGTGTCATGCATGTTATGCCCGCTGTGGAGTCGGATGTATCCTCGCCTCGGTGTCAAATAGACTCTTTTAAACTTTATTCATAACAAATTTCATAAAAACGTACGTAATTGGCTACTTGACTATAGTAACAAATATTAATATATTTCTGTGGAACTGTAGCTAAACATAAATAAATGCATGTCAAAGAAACAAAAAGATCATTTTGACTGTTACTTATTTTTCTATTAAGGGTCAAAAATTGTCAAAATAAGTGAAAAGTAAATATTGCTTTTTAGTTCTGAATTACTAGTTTTTGACATCCTCATCAAATTTCTGTCATTTTTTAATTGTACGATATTGGCTTAAAAGCAGTATTTTCGGAAATAATTTCGAATTTCATATATTTTGTATACTTTAACCAATGTAAAAAGAGCCCTGACGGCCATATAAAATATATTCCCGTCAGGGCTCTTTTTACATTGGTCAGGTATACACTCTAACTGAACTGTGACGTCATATTTCCGGGCCATTTTGTATGGAGCGGTTTTGTGAGTGGTATGAACTAGGACTTTTCAAAGCGACATATCTCGAAAAAAAAAACAACACAATAATGTTTTGCGAACACAGTTGGGTTTCTATGACTCAGTATTTTCCAAAATAAGATGAAATAAAAATCATGCAAGTAGCCAATTAAGGCGTGTTAAGAAAAGATTTAAAAAAATCCTCTGCCTTACGAAAATTAGCAATAAAATTATATGCCTTATGGCTACAATTAATAAGGTATACCTACCTATATAATTGTATGGGTAATTTTCGTAACACAGAGGAACTTTTTTAAGTTTTTCTTAAAAACGCCTTAATTACGTACAATTTTTTTGAAATTCTCCCGTGAATAACGTGAAGCTATTTATTTACCTTTGAATAGCTTTGTAAACACCTAGTGGACCAGCCACAGCTTCGCCCGCTGTATTTTCCATACAAACTTTATCACCCTATTTCACCCCTTTAGGGATCGAATCTCAAAAAATCCCGCCTTAGCGTACTCAAGGAATGTCTCCTCCAAATTTCAAACCCCTAGGACCACCCGTTTAGGCTGTGCGTTGTCTATAAGTGAGTCACGGTACTGTTTTATATGTATTGATGTTTGCAACTGAGTTTTCGTTACACAATACGAACAAATTTTAGAACCACTAGTAGCCCATTTTCGCATGGACAGAAAAGCACCCCACGCTCAGCTATGTACTTCTCTCAAAAAATCACGTTGCTCATTTCGTCTTTCGTTTCATATCACCTGCGTCTCTATTCGGGTACGTGTAAGTGATATTGTAGCGACTCGCGTGCGAGATTCTCATCCCACTCTTCCGCACGATGCGTAATGCGTAAGAGTGGGATGCGAATCTCGCTTGCGAGTCGCTACAATATCACTTAGACGTTCCCGAATAGACGCCCTGCGCACTCATAGGCATTATATAGGCCAACTGCGTCGAAAAGCGACCTAGGTTGAAGAACCGCATGAACACGTGGTTTATACGCACTGACGGGTCAAGTTAGGCTCGCTATTTAGTTTGGTGACGAAGTGTTATTTAAGCTATAAGTCTGCTAGACATCCAAAGTCCAGAGTCAGAGCCAGAGTCTGTCCAGTCATTATATGTATACATTTTTATCATACTTGCTCGGAAAGGGTGTTATTATACGCAGGCGTATAGAGCAGCTATAGCCGATTTACCTCCCACAGGAGATGGATTTTGTATGATTTATAATTCCCACTGACGGCGGGGCGTGTGCGCCAGGTCCGGCGGGATGCGCGCGCCGGGTCCGGTGGGGATCGTTTTCTTATAGAATTAGTGCGCAACCGACGCGACAAACAGCTTATTCTACCCACCTGATGGTAATTCACGGTGTACAATGGGAATAAAATAAATAAGTATTTTAGTCTAATTTTTATTTCATTTCCTCACATTATCCCCTTCTTACGGCCCTAGATGGAAATACAAGTGAACCAAGAAAGCTGATTCTTGGATATTGTGCGGGGGGGGCTTTTTTTGACGACTTGATTCAAAAACATTGAATTTTCTCTACTATATTAAGATTTATTTGGAATGTTATGTATATATAAACCTTCCTTATGAACCACGTCGTCCATTGGTGAAAACTGCATCAAAATGCGTTGCGTGGTTTTGGAGTAGTTAGCGGATATACAGACAGACAGACGCGGAAAGCGACTTTGTTTTATACTATGTATAGAAGAGATAGAGCTGTAGAGATAGATATAGAGAAGAGGTAGAGAAGTACATTATAAACCATAACCCTCATAAAATGTGTTCAGAACTGTGGCAAATACGTTAGGTTTTAAGTATTATATGATAAAATATCATAAGTAACCCTTATTTTTAGACAAGCGGAGTCAGATAAAAAGTACTCTAAATAAGAAGTGGGCAAGACTATCTTCTACATTCCAAATTTCATAGAAATCAGTTCAGTAGATCTTAAGTTATAAGCGCAAATATATGCATATCAGCGATTGATTTGAATTCAGTATGAATCAAAATAGTACGTCACACAGATATTTTTCCAAAAGTGGTTTAATTACAGACATGAGTTTGCAACAGATTATTATTGTACCTATGTGTAGAACTATATTATAAGTACATTAAAAAAACTGTACAAGAAATGACTGCCCCCCCGTATCTCCGAAATTTTCCACCCAAAAATCTCAAATTATTCATGCTGAGTATAATTTACTTTGGTATATTTTACAGGAAAAATAACAGTAAATTGCCAAATAAATATGGTTTTAGAAAAAAAAGCCGGTTTTGGTCGTGAAAAGTGTGAGTCTGACTCTACATGAAATTAAGTTGTTAGTCAATTTGTACATAATATCAGAATGTAACTACGTGTTTTCTTGGAATTTGATCACAGTACTGTTTAAATTGGCTTTACATCCAGCTCTACACGAAATTTTAATTGTTCCAGGTACGTAAATAACTTTGTTTCTGACTGTATATTTCATGTCTGAACTATTATTATCGTAATACCCAGCCAGATGGAATTATACAAGGTCTCTACATTTCATCTCCAAAATAAGTGCTACGCTACAAACGCTTACGTACTACGATTTTGCATAAAAACTATATCAACAAGTAACTGTCTGTGTACCAGTTTAGTAAAACACTAAATCCTATAAAAACGTCTGAATCCATTGTGCACGACAGTAATTGTAAACAACAATTGAATTGGGACCTAGCCGTCGAGAAAATGGAGTGAATTGTACGTGACTGCCACGCTCACTATCTTACTAGGTACCTCTAAATCTACTAAACTCTATTATCTTCCATCGCGACATCGACAGAAACAATTAAGAGGTTATCCAACCAAATGAGAACGACTACCGTTAGCCCTAACTAAAGCACAATTAGCGACTCTCATACTCAGCTGGCTAATACGAGTTGTAACGTAAGGCTACACAGCTGTAGACTCGCGTAGTAGCTACGACGTAGCGTAGCATGCCTGACAGCTATCGATTAGTGTCCCGGAATTACACGAAGGCGGCCGATCACACACGAACGCCCCCGACGAAGCCCGAGCGTCCATACATAGCGGAAGTAATGAAATGTACAGAAAGACATGAACCGGAAAAATTGTCGACTTTTTCCTCGCATCTTATCCGGGTTCCGAAGTTGTCTTTGTCGGTTTTTCCTTTCAACCCGTTTTTTCATTCGGGTTACCAATAAGTTTGCATGCGTCATAACGTTTATATCTATAGCTAAATATTTTTCCTGGTATGATTAAAAGTTTAGACAAAATAGGGTTAAGTGCTAGTTAAACTGTAAAAGCCCTTAAATGGGAGGGCGTCATGAAACTTGAAGTTAATTGGCTGTAGGTAGAGTAGAGGAGAGTGCTCGAGGATGTCGCCGGTGAAGTTACGACCGCAGTCGGCGAGGGCTGGAGGCGATTTAACGTATTGTAACACGAGGCGCCTCCCCCGGCCTCCCCAGTCGGGGCTCTCCCATAGCTCAACTGAATAGTCGCTCGTTCACGCACGGCAGCCACGCCGGCCGGCATCGATTTTAATTCACGAAAAACATTCGAAATTCGAGTCTGACCTTTGCAAAGTTTCTTTTTCTTCCCAAAACAATTGACAATCGAGAGGCAAAGGCCAAGAGAGGATTCTTAACGAATTTTACCATATATTTTGACGTGATCGCTTGCAGCCAACTTCAAGGCGCTCTAATGGGGTGATGGATAGTGTTATCGGTTGTTATTCGCGGTGAAACATGCTTCAATCGGGTTCAGAGAATTCGCTTTAGTGGAAAACCCGATACGGACCATCTATATATGTGTTGTTTTTCACGTGAGATGCGTTTTTGCATGGAATGCACAGAGACATTTGATGATTCTTGTTTTATTTGAAAAGATTATTGGCTGAAGTGAGGCAATGTTTATGCATAAGTGCACGGATTTAGCCGAGTGAGTGTTTGAGATCCTGAAAATTTGGAGGTAAGTTTTCATTGAGAATTTGCTAACTGAGAAGGCTGAAAATTGTTTGCCATCAATTTTATTTTCAGTTGAGTAGTTGATCAATTACTAAGAAATAGATGATATTAAAATAATTTCCATTTCTTCTTATTTTTTAGTTAATGTACTTACGTATATACAGGAAAAAGATGGGTACTTTGAAGTTAAAGTAAATAAACTAAAAAGAAAAACATGGTAGAAAGGAATATTTAAGGTTTGTTTCGTTAAAGAAGGCATTATTGCTTTAATCTAATCTAGAAATTAGTACCTAATACGTTTAAATCATATTTATTTTCCATCAGTTACTGTTATTTTTGTTAAGGCTTAAATAAAGTAAAGTATTTCATATTTTTGAAATAATTGAAGCCCCTTTACCGTAAACTTCCAGAAAATGTAAACATCGTCGTTTACCATTGACTAAATCGCCATCTATTAGAAGGAGAATGTAACGTTTAGTTCCCGCGTTCGCCACCTCGACAAGCGCCAAAGTGTCAGCCGGCAACACTGCAGTCATGCCGCGTTGACGCGCGCCGCTACCCGCGTAGGCGTAAATCGCTTCGTGATAAACAATATTATGATTTCATCCGTATCAACATTATAAAAGTTTTCAGTTAACCTTTGTGATTGTCAAAATATTCACGTATTCGTAACTGCATGCTGTGTACCGTAGTGATTAAATGAGAGTGCATTTGTGTGAGGCTTTTGTTGTTGCCGAGGATTTTGGCGGTTCGAGGAGACTCTTGCCGGCATGCGGAAAATAAACGGTGAGGTCCGAAGGACGCAGCGCTTATAAGAAACTTAAAGCATGCAAGTTTTGAAGCGATAACGACCTAATGTAGATAAGAGACTTGTATTGACTTAAGTAACCCGGTTTTGAGAGATAAAGACAGAGAAAAGTGTGCAAAATTTTGTTATTTCACGCTGCCGTTAGCAAAGTGGTTGGAGAACTCCATTGAAAGCGATAAGGCGATCAAATGCCAACCGCTCGGGGGTCGTTTTACCATCAACAACAATTGTAGGATGTAGGGGCCAGACATGCTTCCATTTCTGCCACAAGTTTCGATAAACTATTCAAATAATTAGATTAATCTAAAAGAGTCAGGAGTCATGTAATCAAACAAACTGTTGCAACTTTTAGAGTCACGATTCGATTGCTTCTTGCTTTTGGACAAGGAAGATAAAGAAAAGTTATTATGTCTCGAAATAGCGTTGCTCAACAGAACGACCGAAATCATTAACCGTAGCAGATCCCATACAAATGGCCCATAAACGTAATCCGACAATGTTTGATGGGTCGCCGCCCGCTGCGTCGATTACGAAACACGTCTAGGTCGGCGCTGAGGTCGAGGAGATAATATTAAAACGCAAAAATTACAATTAATAGTTGTTCACAAGTCAATTATGTAAAACAGCGCCTTCGAATTAATCAATATGAAAGCCTTGAAAGTTGATTCAGATGTAAACCCAATAACTTATTGAGAATTTAACGCTTTGGGAGGCCGGCAAATACGGCAGTCGCAAGATTTATTGTTAAATGATTGCGACAGACAGCTCTGAACATCTATTTGTTTTAATAACACGCACGACTGAAGACATGATATAGTAGGCGGGATCCGCGCTTTTGCGTGCGAGTTGTAAATGATAAATTAAATTATATAAAATGTCTATCTCGGTATCTATTCAGTCCACATCCAGTTGCTGACGGTTTAAGTCCATGTTATTACGCCAGTCTCCACAATCCAGTAGTGACTAATTGCAGTGATTGGTTCCCGTTCCCGTTTTTGCGTATTCATCTGCTTAACGGGTGATTGTTCTGCCAAAAATTAAGAGCAACGGAACAGCCGGTTCGTTGTTGTTCTAAAGGAATTCATGTTTATGACACCGCCTTTGGTATTCTTGTGCGAACGTCAAACTTGCGGCAGTTTTACGATCCGAAGATATGATGGAGCGGACAGCGAGGGTCGACGGCCGCAGCTTAGTTAATATGCCTGCACGGTGCAGAGAACTTCAAATAAACACTCGTTTCATCTCCGGTTTATCGGCGATGCACTTCGTAGCCTTGCACTTTGCCTGCATGCTCGACTGTTCACTCGTCACGCCAATTACTCAGACATCGGCAGTTGTCGACACAACAATCTCTTCCTATTATAAATAATGCACTATGTACTTTAAAAAACGTCACATACAAAGTTTTTATTATATATATATGTCTCGTGGTGTTTTAATTAAAGTCTATATCTGTCGTTATTTATCACGCCTTAATTGAGATATAGCCGGCATTACTTTGAGAAATATCGCCACATTAACCGACACAGACATTGTAGCCATGTAACACGTCTGGGGGGCCCCGCACTGATTGCAATACAAGTTCTGTAAACACATATCATATTTAAATTGTTTGTAACCTTGGGAGGCCCGGAGGCTCATTGTTCCTTATTGAGCGCTGGTTTGCCCACATGTTTAACTATTCATTAGTAAAACATTCGGAAACGATCATACGTCCAATAGACGGTAATGTCTCTATTGATTTTGCCTGCGGTTCGGAACAGCACTTCAATATTGACAATGAGAGGTAGTTTAGACGCCACTACGTGCTCTGGAAGTTGATAAGCTCCTACGTGACACCCAGTTCATTGCTCCAGTTTTTTGCCGCTTGATCTTGTGAATGAGCAAAGACCTTGGCCAGAAGATATCGAACTTGCAACATTCATAGCTAGAGAAACAACGCGTGTCAAAATATTGCTTGCTGCTTGGCTGCTTCATTATAAGTTGGGCGTATCAGTTTCGTGTTAATTAAAATATTCCGCCGTATGACGTTAGTGGCAAAGACATGCCCGAACAAATTTGATATCATATCAGTCAATGTAAAATCAATGAGTAATAAGCTATTGGCGCAATGTCGCTGTGAATGTTGGGTTTCAATACGGCACATTAGCCGTAGTTACGGCGGTGACGCGCGTGAATGCCATGCTGATTGAAATCGGGCATTTGTCACAAATTGTCGCTCCAATTCCTATGTGATACGAATATAAATCTATAAAGTGTCTGTGGAAAGTTAACTACAAATTCAAGGTCAAAATGGAAGACTGATCTAATAAGGGTGCAATTTAAAGTGTCTTCACCTTCATTATTTCCATTTACGAGGAATTTAATCCTGTATTTTGCCTGTTAATGAAGTTAGCGTCATTTATATTCTGAATCTAAAGCGCAGGTAAACGCGTCTGCTCGGCTCGCTCACTTGCCTCCGTGGGGTGGTGTGATATATTCAGGACCCATTTAAATATTCCCAGGGGTGATAAGGGGAAGGGATGCGTACCGGTTAATCAAGTAACGTGATCCATTTATCTGGAGCACTCCTGATATGGTGTCGATGAACCTTGGAATATTGTAAGCTTGTTTAGGGTGGAGATTTAGAGCAACAGCGGAAGTGCGACGTCATAGGATTATATTAAGAGGAGGCTTGAGGCACGGGATTCGATTGCAGCTACTGAATTAATTGAAGATCAAGTTCAAATAGTCCATGACGCAATACGTAGAGCTGCAACATTCAAGTCCCGCCTAGTTTTTATCGGTTTGTTCTGAGAATGTTCGCCTTGTATTGCATCCATAATTCCATAATCAATGAAGGCCCGGTCGAGGTCGTCATGAACATAGTTCCGCAATGTTAATCATAGCTAAGTTTCCTCCAAGTGTTCAAATTCGATCGATGGCAATGCAGTCAAATGGGAAGCAGGCCGTGCCGGCAGTCGGGTGCAGCGTTTGCCTCGTTTTACTGCATTCGATCTATTTACGGTTTTATGAACGGCGATAAAGCCGGGCGCGTTGAACCGTGCTCCGGTCCGAGCCTCAATAGATACGTCTGCATTTAAATTGACGCTTGGTATACTTTAGGGACCATTACAACAGTGGGAGTAAACAGTTCATTATGTTAACGCAGCTCTCTGTTGTCACTTTCCAAGTTTGAATAATATCACAGCGTACCAGGAATGGTGCCTTTGCGTCAAACACGATTCCATTTTCTCAGTTATTGTAGATTGCCAGTGAAATGAGCAAGCTTCTGTCACGATCACGATATCGCGAACTAAGATGTAATTATAATATTAAGTTGTAGTTCAACTGAAGAGGTTTAAACTAAATAACCGTTTGTTAACGGACTACAGCTACATCGTTAACCCTGTTGTTCATTTCCAATGGTAACTTTCATTTTGTTGTTACCATTCGTTTAGAAGATGTGCTGGATAATAATAAACAATCATGTATTTCCGACTCTTAAATGCATTTTTTTAGTAACTCTGTATTGTTAATAATTTCTAATAAAAATCATTTTGTGGTAAGGTACTTAAATAATTTGATTGCAGGAGATAAAGCAGTAGTAACTGTAATATTTGTTATGTTAGAATGTGTAATTTGGAACCATATTCCATTCTTTACAAAACTGACCTCAGTGACCTTTTATTAATAACAATGTTGGCTATTTTGTATGATAGACAAAACCAACCATCTTGCCAATTATACCTTTTATTGTAATGCACAGAAAAATAATAAATAACAAACGACAAATAATACATTCGATTAAAACTTTATCACTATAATAGAATATTCCTGGCGACATCTATTGAACTGTCACGGAAGTAATATTGATCATATCACCTCGGCCATATTGTCAGATGGCGCTCATAAAATATCGTCGCCATAAAATGAACATATCAGAAACTGAATCCTGAACCTGCCCACGGTTGATTAAGATTGCCAAGTATCGGATTACTATCGTCGAAAAATAATGGTTTAGGGCTTAAGGAAGAATTTCAGGGTTTCCTTTTTTCCGAATTAAATGTAATACATGAAAATATAAATTGACATGCACGATTCAATATGTTTGTTTAAAAAAAATGTGACAGGAAAATACATTTTAATAATGAAAAAAGAAATTGTATTTTAATAAAAAACACGTCGTGTCATTGTCGATACTCCATGCAAACAGTAGTAAAAAAATCTCTACTGATAACATTTCGAAAAAAGTAAGAGTCTGTTCGACAACTTACAAAACTCACAAAAATACACGAAATGACCGTTAAATGAAAGACCGACCTACATTATTCACAATTTGTCGAGTGAAAATATGACATGTTTTGCAAGATTTATTAAATTAAATGCTTGAAATTTCACGACTAGATAAAACAACCGCCAGTGTCCAAGATTTGACATTAGGTGAATAAAACGTATTTTTTTCGCAAGTATTTTAAATTAAAATATAGATTTTGAACGAAAAAAAGAAATGGTATCATTTTACTTAAGTCTACGTGGATGAGATATTTACTATCAGGAGCATGAAATCAAGACTGTGGGTACAATGTGCGTGTAGAAAGTTGAGTTTATGTTATCTATTTATTTCTATTCCATTTTCTTAACGCACTTTTAGTTACGCAACTCGAGTCATTAACACGGTTAGTCCTTAACCAACACTAAGGCAAGATAATCATTTGAACCACTCCAAATCCAGTTTAAGTAACGAATTATCACTTGGCATTCCAGGCAACGTGTAGTCTCCGGAAGTGACGTCATAAGAATGGCCCCACGCGCGCTTCCGTTCCACGGCCTTCACCTAAAAGGCTGTTGATAGCTCTTGTTTAAATTTAGAACAGGCTCATGTTCAAAACGTGTTTTTGCTTTGTATAGCTTGTTTTAGAGAAAAAAATATCCTAATAGATGGCGTGGTAGTAAAATTGCTTACTGTGTCAGAGGCCGCGGGTTGTAGTTCGGGTCTAATTCTGTGTGATGAGCATGAATTTTCGTAGGCGAGTCATAGATATTTAGTATCTATGTATGTATGCGTATGTATTTATCTATATAAAAGTATTCGTATCGTTAGTGTCCAAGATATTTATATTTTCTTATCTTTCTTTAAATCTTCTTATATTATTGTAAATATTGATTTATTTTTGCCACTAACGACCGACTTTTTTCTTGCCGTTTTTATTTAATGTCAGTGTCAAAAACGGAGCGTGATACAAAATGTGCCATTTATTACCATACCTATAGCTTTAGAATAGCTAATCATCTGCATTAACTGGAACCATCTTATTTGGGACAGTGGTTATGAAATGATGTCTATTTTTACTGAAAAACTGAAAACTAAGAACATTTACGGAGAAAACGCAGACATCAAACCTTGGCTTTTTCAATAGAATAGGAGATAAAATTGCATAACCTCAGGCGCAAAAACGGACTGTTTTGGATGAAACGACAAAATCACGAATTTGAATTTCGTAACGGATTGAAAGCAGGTTTCCGTATAATTTAACAAAAAAACCTCGCATCGTTCTAGACAAAAGAGGGGTGAAAGAAAAACGCCTTTGTTATACCCCTGAAGTATCCCCGGAATGATGAGAGGATAAGTCCGGGACAGACTTTGATTTAAGAATTCCTACCCATCCTACATAATCATAGATACCTTGCCATATCTTCATGCAAAATTGAGACGTATTTCTCGAATTTTAAGCAAATATTTGCTTGGATGTGGCGACCCTTTTATAGTGTCCTAAAGCTTTCTGTTTAGGTAAACATACATATATTCAGCATATTATAGAGGGTGCTGCTAACATTAAGTATCATTTAATTGATAGGTAACAATCTATTATCAAGGGAGCGAAGCCAGATTAGTGATACGGCTCTCCAAGTTAAGACTCGATCGGTTCATTAATAAGGACAAAGTTGGGCAAGTTAAACAGTACCTTCTGTCTGTTCAAACAACTCTCGTTGGGTTAATCTAAGTAAAGTTCTGAAGGCCCTAGTAGTAGTAAGCTATTTCATACTGTAATTTTTAAATTGATAATCACATGTTTCCATTGAGACGTTAAAAACTGCAAATTTCAGTGTAATGCATTCATTTCATAACCTAAAAAAATATTGATTATGTTAAAGAATAACTCTAATTTCAGATATTTAATAGAATCTTATTCTTAATTTAAGATGCGTTACAAAACTGTTGTAATAAACCTTGCCATTTGACTGACATGTCCGTAAGAATGTACATTAGAAACAAAAGAAACAAGGAAGTTTCAATTTACACAGCAAATACAAAGCTAACCCATTCATTTCTTCACTGAAACTTCTTCGAAGCTCACCGGATTTCCGTCTTTATTAACTAAATAAATTCGACGATAGTTACGTATGCCTCAAACATTTATGTGGACACCGATTGGCTACAATTACTGATAGATTAGCTACATGTCGCTAGGTGGCGCTATTCAGAACTTTTTCATTCTCTCGATAAGTAAGGGGAATTGAAACCAAGTAAATGTAAATAAGTTAAATTTTATGAAGAAAGCTATTCCTATTTGAGTGACTTTTTTACTGAAAACTGACCAGCGATGTACCAGGTTCAGTAGCAACATTTTTGAAGAGAGTTAAATTAAATTTGACAGGAAATAAAGATGACGGGAGCGAATTCCATTCCGTAGCGGTCAGCATTGGAAAGAATGAAGCGAATCGTTTCGTGCGAATTAATGGAATAGCGACAACATAAGGATGAAGTCGCCGACATCTGGACGTCCGGTGGTAGAACGGTGAAGGTGGAATTAGATCATGTAATTTCTACGCACACTTCCCAAAATGTACTATACAGATTAATAAGTACCTAGTTGTTAGACATATATAAATGACCTATGAAACTAAGACCGTGATATGTGATAGTGTCAAATTATCAATACCACTGGAGCTTTAAACGTCATTCAGTACTATTTCGTTATTCGATTATTCTTATACAAGTACAGACCCTCTATTCAACATTGTCGTTTTGACTTGAGACCAAAGTTAGCGATATACAAAACAAATCGCCTAAAATATCGCTAAGACAATATCGAATATTGTCGCTGGCAGGATATCCTCGTTACTTAAAACATACATTGTTAGCGCCGAGGAGTAAGGCATTGTGGATGGTAGCACTCCGTGACTCACGACTTCAGACGTTTAATCAGACTGGAAATTCATACAAAATACTTATTTATTTGTCGAACATGACCCAAGAAGCTTCGTGGTAAAAGTGACTTCTAGTAAATGCGGAATAATCATTTCATTTTAAAGCGAGACTAATCTTGTTGTCTTTGAATTTGATAATTTCTAAATAATAGAGACAGCTGCAGTGTGCTATAACGGAAAAAAAAAACTAGTATACTCTTGGATCATTAGCCTATTGATAATTCCACCATGTTCGTTAATAATTCAAAGGAAACAAAATAGAAAATGAAAGACTGTTGCAAACTTTTCAAAGAGGTATCCCTTAAAGCAAGTCGAAAAATCCCTTAAACCCCCTAAATCACTAACCACAGTTCTTTTTGTAGGCTTTACCATACTCTTGTCCGTCTGATCAGTGCTTAAAAGTCCAAGTACGAACGACAAATATTCTGAGAAAGCATGGTTTTCTTGGCGAAGGCACGGAAGTTGCAATAAGTGCTGTCATTTTTTAAGCTTAAGTATAATCAATTTTGCACTCATTTTCAGTTTCTTTTTTTATAGTTCAAAAAACCTTCTAAGAATGATCTGCCCCTAAAATATTTTCAATACTCTTATTTAGTACAATGCATTTAGGGGTAAAACCCCTAGGTTGGTAAGCCTGGAAAGACGTCGCAACTCTTTTTCTAATATCTGTGTAGGCGTTGTTCGCAAATGTCTTCAATGAGCATGGTATCATGTATATTTCAACTAACATCCTGCTGGAGACAGTTGGGCGGTGGGAATCGAGGCGCGCGCGCGCTCGCAAGCTATTGCGATTGTCAACGAAGCGAATGGAAGAAACCCCACCGGTAGAGAATGTTCTTCGTTCCGTCCCATGATTTTTTTGTAGTAATTGTCCTATTGCAAATTAAACCCACGAGGATGTTAGGGAACATTTAGTTCCAAGATGGAATTATAGAAATAACAGAAAGTCCAAAATCACTACGGGCCCGCTTGTGACTGGGGAATGTTAAATACTATAGTTCGTACAACAATCGAAAGTATTTAATATTGTGCTAAAGCTGACAAACGTTCATGATAGATAACTTATTTTAATTATTGTGTAGTAAGGTTCAAGTTTGGTATTCATACAAAGTTTAGAACTGGAGTTTTGTGATAATGCTTTTACCAAACCACTAACAACTTACCACCTAAAAGCCGGTAAAGGTAACAATGCATTTGTGTTCGTACTGGTTCACTGTATAAGTTATCTTATAAATTGTCAACACCAATAAAGGACAGAGTTCAAGATGAAAACCTAACGGGTTGGTAGCTATAAATCAGTATCAGGTATAACAACAGTTTTTCTCGTTCCTGGTAACAGTGTACAGAGGTTAGCACAAGTATAGCGAGGAACGAGTGACGAGAGTTCAGCGGATGTATTTCCATAAAGAACAACTGTTCTTCTGCTATACTTGAAAAACTGCTGCTTCTGCCTAATAAAATAACTGCGGTTTTAAAGCATGTCGAGAGCTTAAAAGTGCTAGCGGTTTCAGGGGTTGATAGAAATGGCACATGTTAAGAGAATGATTTGATTTTTGCTGTGACATACCGACCCTGGCCAAACCGCTTAATTAATTTAGACGAACTTAAGGAAGGCTCTGGTCTCTGGGGAAGAACTTAGGATAGGAAGATACTTTAAATATATCCCGGGAAACAGCACAGTTCCCGAGGGAATCACTCTAAACGAATTCCACGTGGGTATAAGCGCGGGAATAGTTAGTTATCGCGAAACAGTTGGGGTAAGACTTCGTCTAATAGTCGATGCAACGGCAATGTAGCGGGTTTTTAGCAAGGTAACAGTTTCTTCTTGTTTGTAGTAAATCATGGACGCATTGCCAGTGCAAACAGTGATCGCTAGACGAATTGGCTGTATTAAATACTTAGTCCTTAGATTGCTTGAGGAAACAAAACTCAAAGGCCATAAACTTCATCATATACAAGCAATAAGCGTGATGAAGTAGATCCCAAGGAGTTATTAATAATCTAATGATTATATTAATACCTTACCTAATACACATTAACGTTCAATATTGCTTCCGTGTGCGATGAAGGGAGAATATTATAGCTGTGTGTATATACTATAATATACGTTTGTTGGCTTTAAATTGACATGCTTAGAACAATAAAAAAATAGCGACCGGAACCCAACATTATTAAGGTAACCTTGGCACTTGAACATTTCATCCTAAAAACGCACTGATGAACGAAATGAAAGGTATCTGTGCCAAGTTCATCTTTAGTAATTCTTGAGTAAATGTCTTGATAGCAAACACAATCTCCGCTGCCGCCGTTACCTCGCAGCCTCCGGCCAAGACAATGGGCTGCCATCGTCAGTTCAAGATCACGACCGGCGACCGCTCTCCTATGCAAAGCGGGCTAGAAATTAATATTCAGTTTATGGAAAGCCGTAGTGTAACGGATACAACCTTTATACAGGTTATACCTTCTCATGATATCTATTATTGAAGACTACGTTATGAAGGTTTTTGTTTATTTGTAAAGTTATATCGTTATCATAAATTGTTTTGATTGGAATGCATCTTTGCATGTTGCGGGTTTCTAACGACGTTTTTATTCGAATTCTGTTTAAGCTTCTGCAAGACGCAAATTATAATCCAAAATTCCACGTAAGTACGGTATATAGTTTTGCAGGCATCATAGATTTTTTCTCGCAAAAAACATGATAAGCGTATTAGCGATGCTGTAATATGAATGTAAAATTTGGTACGTAGTATCTTTACATATAAAACCGTACCGTGACTCACTTATAGACAACGCACAGCCTAAACGGGTGATCCTAGAGGTTTGAAATTGGAGGAGACATTCCTCGAGTACCCTAGAGATACACTAAGGAGGGATTTTAAGAAATTCATCCCTAAAGGGGTGATAAAGTTTGTATGGAACATACCGCGGGCGAAGCTGTGGTGGGTCCACTAGTTGTTCTAATAAATTGCAGACGGCTTGAGTGATCTCTTCTCAGAAAATCTCTTCTGACTAGATTGGAGCGACTTGCGTCAAGTAGCCGGCAAATATCCAGATGCAGCGTGCTCAAATAGAATAGATTCAGAGAACCCAGCGAAAGATAAAGATACTGATAAAGATAAAGAATATTATTTCAGGGGAACGTCACAGATTTTAATTCACACGGATTCAAAGAGGATCTCTCTATTCTTGTTATTACTCTGTGATTGAACTTAGCAACTGTCAGGACCGACGAGAGCCTTTCTAATCAGTGTCTAATGAAACCGAAGACAATCACGATCGCTAACTAGAAGCGATACGGCTGACAACAATAACTGTAATGGATTAGGTATTATGTAATTTGACGAAAGATAGTCGTCGCCAAAATTTTTAAGGGACTATTTTAAAGAGAGTATTTTCGTGGAAATCAAATATAAAACACAATATGACTTGACATACTCTTGTGAGTAGAAATGTCCCGAAGCTTAGTGGAAGTGCGTTCGCTTCTTAAAAGCATTGTTGTCAAAAAACTTTCTTTGTAACGTTTTATTCTAATAAGATATACATTGAGTTCTCGTAACATCAATTTGATGAATTCCATGGAACAAATCCTTCATTCAATCAAAGTATCCTTCACCAAAACTAATTTATCTTTTCTATCAAATCAAAAAAAGGCGTTATAAATTCCACACAACATCAATCACCGACACCAAAAACGATTATCGCGATCATTAACAAATTACGTCCCTTGTCGTTGACACCAAAAGTTTACCGCTATAAAATAAATACTTTCGAGGTTATTGTAAAACCGGAAGTGTGAAGCACTTTTATCAGCGATCGTACCAAGTTGTCACTTTCGACTTGCGAGTCGTGAGTCACGAATGAACACGCTCATATGAAGGATCTCTGTGCTTAAGCAAGGTCTCGAGCTTCATCAGACAGAGTACTTAAACCGCAATTGATTTAGCACATTCACTTATCGTCAGTGATAGTTCAAAACCGACTATGAGCAGTTTGTAAAACTAGCGTAAATCCAAAAAGTTGCAAAATCAAGATTTCTCGCCTATAGCTTCTACACGCTGGACTGATTTGATTTTGCTTATCACTGATTTTTGTTAGTTTGTGTGGGTTTTTGGAGTTCTTTTCGGGGGCTCTATGGGCCCTACATGTATGAGTGCCAAATGCACATAGGTGCATGATTTGCGTGTATAATCGAATGCTTCACTCGCCAATAAAACAATAGCAGTTTGCGCATCTTTATTTGTATGAAATTTATGAACCTTTTAATTGAAAAAACGCATCGTCAAACAACAGTTTCATTTATTCGTATAGCTCTCTATAGTTGATGTGAGTTTCAAGATTAGTAATCCTTACCTATTTCAATGATCACGATTAACGATGCAATTCGGTCCCTCGTCTCTTAGGCCATCATGCCACATCTCATCAACGTCATATCTATCAAATGCCACTAACCTTTATGTGTAAGTTATTATGGGTGTATTTCGCACAACTAGTTCGAATACCATTGTTTTGTCTGATTGTGTAACTATTGCAAAATTAGAGTAGTCGTCTGTTGAAAGTGAAGACAGTTGATCATTCGTTCAATTGAATGGAACGAATGGAACCATTTACTATTCAGAGTGGATCGGTTTCATTAATCCAGGTAACAAGCTTACGTAAAACTCATTAATTAGTTCGTTTAGTTTGTTGCCTTCTTTGTAATTATTTTTAAAGTTGTTGGGATTTGGAATGTTTATTTAGCGTTTGTTTGTCATCGATTAGGGCCTCTATATGATATTGGTCAAAAATATGCCGATTTTTTTTTTAAATGCTGGAATAAAGACCTGTCATATGACCCTATTGCTTATATTTCAAAATTCGATCCACTTTCTTGCCCCCCTTTTTCAGTTAAATTTAAAATATATTTAAACGTTTTATCTACTATATAAAAATAAGTCGGGTTTTCCTTCCTGACGCTATAACTCCAGAACGCACGAACCGATTTCCACGGTTTTGCATTCGTTGGAAAGGTCTCGGGCTCCGTGAGGTTTATAGCAAAGAAAATTCAGGAAAAATTTCAACAGAAAAGCGGGAAAATCTTTTTTCACATACAGCGCCATCTCTGATACATAGCTACACCAAACGAAATGTTACATAAAACGAAGCCATCTGGTGGCGAAACGGAGTTCGCCGGGTTTGCTAGTTCTTGCTATATATGAGGGCACGCAAGTTCTATAACTGTTTGGAATTTCAAGTTCATAACCTTAGTAGTTGCTGAGATAAACAGCTGCGACATGACATGTGACAGACAGACAGACAGACAATGAAGTCTCATCATAAGCATTCCTTTTTTACCTTTTACGTACGGATCCCTAAAAATGGTAGAGGACACCGCAGGAGCGACGGCTGAACTTCGTAATTTGCACCTAATAACAATAACTGTTCAGTATCAGTACCTACCTGTACTAAAGTGAATTCCAATATTGATTAAACCAAATTTAAATCGGTTAACTTAATTAACGAACGGCTTAAAATCACATCGCGGTGGAAGGAAATGAGTCAAATTTATTTCGCTTACCTCATTTAATTCATAATAATTAATGGACCGTAATATCAGTAAGTGGATTATCACTGGTCTTGTCTCGTTTTCGTCAGTGTTTTGTGCAAACAAATTTTTTACCATGTTTTACAGTGATTTGTTCGGGCTGTGGACAGTTATTTTTTTGATCTCGGTCCAGTGGTCCATGGTTGCCAATTTAGCTTCTTTGTAGCTAAATTTAGCATCTTTTTTGATGATTTAGAAACTAAAATTTCCATTTAGCATCTAGCACATTTTTTAGCAACTTTTGTTATTCGAGCTTTTTGTTAAAATTTTTTTAGAATATATAGAAGTAGCATATAAAATTTCAAAATGTTGTTGTTGAGACACTAAAATAACCATATCGTGTGTCATCAATGCTTTCCTGGCATGTGCCTTCATATAAATATGCGTAAAAATGGGCAGCTTAGCTTCATAATTGGAAGATAACAGTAACAGTTGAGTATTATTTTATGATGATTATTAAACTAGCTTAATTCTTTTTTCCCTTATTATCGCTCATTTATTTTCATTTAAATTTTTGTACCTTTTTTAGCAACGTTCTAATACATTTAGCTACTTTTTGGCATTTTCTAGGCGTACATCTAGCTACTTTTTAATTTTAGAGTTGGCAACACTGTCCGCTTTGGGCAAACTTTCCAAGCTATTCGACGTGACGTGACGTGTGTGTGATGAATCTTCAACAAGAAAATAGTCGATCACTACTCTTTTAGGGGTCCCTTCTTACTACTTTTCTGCTGAGTTTCATGCGGTACTTCTTCTTAGTAATGTTGGTCCTGTCCGAAGCGCTGTTGGATTATTTTATTTGATTAATGGGACGAGTAAAAATGCCCACAGACAACTTGCCGAATAAACGATTTTAATTTGAATATATTTTTCCAATTTTATATTACCGTGTAGTAACTTTTGGTTAAAGTCTTTATGATTTCATTATTCATGTATCGATTATTTTTTCAAACCTTGGCATCTATTCGGACACGTCTAAGTGATACTGCAGCGACCCGCGAGCGAAACTCGCATCTCGCCCTTACGCATTACCTACGCGTCGTGCGGAAGAGTGGGATGAGAAATCTCGCTCGCTAGTCGCTACAACATCACTTAGCGTTCCCGAATAGAGGCGTTTATAGGAGTCGTCGGTCGTAAAGAAATCACGCAAAAGTAAAAGGTTTCAAATCCCACGAAAGATATGGAATATTTCTTTGAAACGCAGTTCCTTTGATTGTCTCTAATTTCGGGAGAGTAGGTACTATATGTCAGCTATAAAAATAACCATAAATTGCTCAATATAAATTACTTAGGAAGATCAACAAAACACTTACGGCATCCCTATTAAAACTCGATCAAAATTTGAATTTTCAACATCAGCCAATTTCGGTCACGCCCCGGTGTTTGTCTCCAAAACGCCAAGTTATCAGAACTTTCCTAATCACTACCTTCTTTGCGGCCGCAAAATAAGAGTTTCCCGCTCTCCGTAAATAATTCCCATCCAAATTCTATCTTTGACTTTGCAATCACTTTTTTTATTAACTCAAAATGGACTGTAGTAGTTACTTGGAAGGTTTATAATCGTTTGTCTGCTCCGTACGTTTCTGTGAAGTACTTAATGTTTTCAATTCTGTATAATCGGTTTAGAATTTCCAGAGTTTCGCCTGGGTAATTGGATTGGAAGGGGAGGTGGATTTTTCAGCGCGACCTATTGCTTACGATACGATTCAATCAAGATGTGTTTATGCGTGACATTAATTTTAAAAGGTATAAAGCCCTATTTATCATCATTGAAATAATACTAACTAAAATTTATTTTACCCTCATGTGTGCGTGTGTTTAGTTTATAGTAATATAATCTATAATTTATAAAATAAAAAACCGACTTCAAATAGCCTTTGAAAAGTACCTAAGTTTTTTTGTTCACATTTTATTTATTATCCTGTGATTTAACGACACACATCTACTACATAAGTAACAATAGCATAATGCCAATTGCTCATCACCATTTAGAAACTGTTGCTATCTACGGTGCAAGGATGTCAATCGTTGAGGAGTTCTCCTGGTTCTTCAATTTTACTACATGAATTTTCATGGACATAAGTTGCTTCAGAACTTTATACAGCAATTTAATCGCCAACCGTGAAATACTCTACATTTAGGAGTTCCGGTGATCATCTATGGTCTTCATCAACAGTTCTACTTCACCAAATAATCGGTTTATAAATGACGGAGTTCTGAAGTAACAAACATTTAAAAAAAAATACAACTGAATTGAGAACCTCCTCCTTTTTTTTGAAGTCGGTTTTAAAACGATCAAGTGCGAGTTTGACTCGCGTGCCGAAGGACTCCTAGAATTTATTTATTGTTTTATTTCACGGGTAGGTTAAAAATGGTTTAATAACTGAGTAACCATTTTAAACCTAACCATGAAATAAAACAAGAAATAACTTCCGCAAGCTCCTATCTCTATGGAACCGTCGTATGATACGATTTTGCAAGGGTTATCCTGTTTTATTTTGTTTTCTCGCAAACCCTAAATATTTGGAACTTTGTTTTATTTTTCCTGTAAGATATATTTTAGTTCCTCTCAGCGTGAATAATTTGAGATTTTTGATTGGGCAAATTTCAGAGATAAGGAGGGGACGATGATATTTTTTGCATAGGTTTAGTAATTATAATATGGCGACAAAAATATAAATACATATACTTATACAGTTTTGAATCCTTCAACACAGCTTTTTCATATGATACCCTATTGACCCTATTCATTGGCTTTCAAAATTCAACGCACTTTCTTTACCCCTTTTTCAGTAAAAATGTATATATTTTTAAACATTTTATTCTTGCAATATATGGTGGCATGTAAGCTTTATATATAACTATTCCAAATTTTAAGTTCAGAACATAAGCAGTTGCTGCGATAAATGTCTGTGGCACAGACAGACAGGCAATGGACTCTCACCCTAAGGGTGCCTGTTTTACCTTTTAGGTACGGAACCCTAAAACAAGCTACTTACATCCGACATATTCATTCATTAGTCTCCCTACACCTATCATACCCTGGATGCCTCTCAAGTACCTACATACTCATAAAGATTAGTCCTCACTTGTGCGTTTCCAAGCTTCAATGACGACACGTTCCTCCAACATTTTTTATAAACTCCTTTTTTTTAATATTGCAGGGGCGCAGATGTTGAAAACCTTTTACCCATTTCGCGCACATATCACGAGGGTCGATTGAAGGAAATCCGATTGTGAACGCGTTTTAATATATTACTAAAAACCGAAATGTTTTTGAGTTACACGACTGTAATATAAAGTAGTCTTGCGTATTTATGGTAACGAGTAGATTTAATTCTGTTACGTTTTTATAAAACTAATTAATACATCAGATGAAAGAAGCCTCATTCGCTGGTTGGATTAATTTAACAAAACTTTCTAACTCCGTGAAAAGAGCAAGTTCAATTTCTATCGAAGGATATCCGCTGCAGTGATTGACAGTAAATTACGAAGCGCTCGTGCCCGCGCTACGGCTATCGATAAAAAAACAAGTTCAAAGTTTTCTAATGAAAAAATATCGATAGTCACGGCTGGCACTACGTACTTGTCACCCTCGGCGAAAATATTGTTATCGATTGCACCCAGGAAACGGAAATATCGAGAAGTTCAAAGAGCTGTACGATTGGGAACCGTTTATTCACCTACGACGTGTTGGTACCGCTGCCTTTACCGTGAAATCGTATTTCAAATCAAACTGGCATGATGTATGGCCAGACTTCTTTTTTAAATAATTTGGCCTAGTGCAGTAAGGAGCATTTTATGTGTCCTTCTATTAGTAAAACCACCTTTGCGGCACAGACGTCAAATCTCAAGGGTAGCGCAATGGTGAAACTTTTGGAATATTACTATAGATCCCGCTTCAAAGGGGCAATTGTCTGCAATGGCGGCAGGTTTGAAATATTCAGGAGTATCCCAACTTAATTAGGGCGGGTACTTTTGTGAGGAAGTGAATTTATGAAGGCTGGGTCGAGAGGCTAAAGTCATGGCCGTTATAACCCGGCTAAAAAAGAGAGGGCCACGTGACGGATAGCGGGGGCTCGGGTCGGACGTCCTCGCTTCTCGACCGGGTTGCCTCGCCGGCGCCATGCCGTCTAGGGTTGACCGCACCCGGATATCGATTTTCGGGACTCCCTTGCATGAATTAGAATAACGTGCGTATTGTTTTTTGACATGCAACTTTGTTTTGATTTCAACTTTGTAAACTGACAGTCTTGGCATCAGCAGCGCGCGTTGTAATGGTAATTGCGTATGTGCATTTATAAAATAAACAGTATGTTGTTCTTGTAACCTAAATTTTGTGGCAATTTGGCGAAAACATCGTTTTTATTGATATGTTAATTAAGCGTTTAAATGTAAATTGCCTGACACAGTTCCGTTTCAGGTGCGGATTTCGTCATGCATTATCGAAACTGCTTACCCGTGTTTACTTTCGGGCTAATATTATAATTCGTTTTCAAGTCAACACCCGTTAAAATCCATTAAAGTATTACATAAAAACAATCTAACAAATTCCAAAGTTTCTCACAAGTTTTGGTTCTTTGCCACATTTTAAAATCCGTCACAAAATACAAGAAAATAATGACATAATTTGTTATTAAAGTTGTAAAGCACATTTTTTTCTTCATTTGTCGCTATGCCATAATTGAGAAAGAAGTAGTGTGGAGGTAGTAAGAAACTTCACTTTTACCACGTAAATTTGTCGATATACTCGGCACATCTCTATCAAAGCAATTCTTCCATCTATAGTGAGTTATACGCGACTTAGCTGTCGCAGTCCATTTCCTCTGGCCCCAGTCGCTGACGTCGAAGGCTTTATATTTGTGGAAGGTTTTGGGCCGACTTTTAATGTACCTGAAAGGAACGTTGTAACAGGATGACAAATTTCTTGTTATGGTAGAACTGCCGATCGGTTGGGTAGAACTGCCGACCAAACTAAACACTACATTCGTGAGGTATTCGAATTACCTAATTCGTTTCCCACTATATAGTTTCATACCTTACATACCACTGAAACAACTGCATCTTATCCACCACCACTAGGTTAATTTAATATCGGCCAATAACAGTTTTGTAGTTTCGATGCAACTGAAATAGTCCAAATACACTTAAACAATCGCATAGGTATAAATGTTCCATACTACATGAATGTTTTTGTCCCATACTACTAGAATGGTTTTATTCTTTACTAGGTACATAGTAGTTTTAGTATCGAGCAAGTTAATACTTACAAACTCTTTTATGTTTTAAGAAGAAATCAACTTACTAAGCATAATTATTCAATATGAACCTTAAATAAAGTTGCTAAATGGAAAATTCTACGTACCCACTTCGGAATAATTCCTGAGTTAGCTGTGACAAAATATTTAATGAGTGTGGCGGGACATGATTTATTCTCTCCCTTGTAAACGTGTTTAATGCTCATAGCGTTTTTCTTCGTATTTCATTTCGTTATTTGCACTGAATTTTGCTTACTTGTATGAGTAATTCGTATTTGTGTAGGTCTAGTAATCTTGGTTTAAAGAATTATTTTACAATTTAAACTACTGGTAAAGTCAATTTTTATACACAAAAAGCCTTTAAACAAAAAGTTTCGTCAAAATCGATCCTTTAGTAGGTATTTGCGTGATGCTCAAACAAACATACAGACAAAAAAATCGGTTATTTGAAATAAACATATCGTCAATATCTTCAATGTACAGATACACTTCTGCTACAGTTTTATAATAGTGTAGATTTTGAGGATAACTATATTAGAATTTTCCTACTGTGCAGATAACCTAGCGACACGAAAGATCATTTGTCAAAAATGCTGTAGGCACATATACTTGATAATATGAGCTGAATTAATTATTCTCAGCACACCCAAAAACACATGTTCCATACCGTGACACATTTAGTCGACAGGTGTTTCTAGAAAGCGTTTTTACTCGTTGAATTATATATCAGGGACTAAAGCATGATCACGAGGGATTTCGGCGACAATTGCGCTGCGCCCGAAAATGTTTACGAGCCCTGGGCCTGTACTCTGAAAAACGGAATTCGCACTTCGACTATTTGTATCTCGCTTGTTCTTGAGGTGTGACACAGTCGCGAGAAAGGGACGGGGCATCCGAAGTTACGGATTTTATGCGTAGACCCGCGCTGACACGAATTATCCACAGCCTTCGTGCTAATTTTAGGAAATTTATTTATACAGGTGTCAATGACAATATTGAACAACGCAGTAACTTTAAAGCGAGATAGACATATATAGTTTTCACTCTTACTAAGTTCATTAGGTAAAGTTTAAGTTAGGTATTTGTTCTGTGATATGATTATCACTATACATATTTAAGGTGACGTAAGCGATTTTATTGGAACGGGCATTTTAGTTTTAAAACCAATTTATCTTTATGTCTGCATTTCGTTTGGGTGCCAAACTGTAAATGAAATTTAATTGTAAATGAAATACAGGAAATATGATTTATATCCTTTGATTTATACAGTTCCTTATGGGATAACACGTATAAACTAGAGTTCGCGTCACGTAAAAATAGCACTGACGGCTATATAAAATGTATGACCGTCAGCGCTCTTTATACGTGACGCGACCGATACTCGCGAGTAATGTAGTCATTATCAAAAACCGTCCTTACTTGACCCGCAACTATTTTTAAACTGCCTGGGAACTTCCATGTATAAGCGAGCTGGTCAAGTGCGAGTTGGACTCGCGCAACAAGAGTTCCATGCCACCGTACGACGATTTACATTGTTACTGATTGGTACATTGATATTTCCTACACTGGTGAGCTGTCCCGGTATTCTGAATCAGTGAATAAGAGAAAAGGACGGCTAATTCTATCTACGATGATTTGTTAATTATTAAACAAAGCTTATTATTAATTAATTAAAAACTTTTTTTAAATTTTTCTTTAATCATAAAAGCTAGGAGAGACCAGAAAGCGTTTATATTGTTGTTGTTTCATTTTGTGCGGGTCTCTTACTACAACTGTGTCGTTCACGCGAAAAAGATTCTTCACAGACAGACAAACAGACGGAAAACATAGTGATCATTAAAAGGAATTTGAAGTGCACCTACGGCTTTTCATACAAAAGGCGATAACGATTTCCATCCCTTAAATCTTAACCGATGTTCACCAATTTTTGATAGGTGGTCAGTCAGAACAAAATCTAGGTCTATACGTGTTGATTTTTTCACTATAATCAATAAATTCAGTTTTATTGTGGTTTCGTTATTGTCATACAAAACTAATTTCGGCATTATTTGACTTTCTTGATCTTTAATCAATACTCAAAAAAAACATATAGACCTAGATTTTGCTCTGACTGGTTTTGTTCAAAATTGGTTAACATTTAAGGGGTGGAAATCGTTATCGCCTTTTGTATGAAAAGGGTGATTTCTGCCGTTGGTTCACAGACCTCTTAAAGGCTTCCGTTTTTTCTTATATTTTTTTTTAGTACGGAACCCTAAAAACCTGTGGGCCTTTAAACAATGTTGGGATGTTTGCCGGCGGATTAACATGTTTGTGTTTCTCATGTGAATCCGCGTCGCTGGCCGACGCTGCTTTCCATATCCTCATGGATAGACTGTAGGTACATTTGTTGGTTTGTCAGAGTTTTTTTATCTATGACACTCGAGACCATACATGCTTCCTGCATGAAGAAGTGTCATTGCAATATTCCCATTCTCCGCAAAATTCCTACCTCAGATTATCCCGGCGATATATGCAATTTTGCCGGCAAGTTTTCTCTATGCCCGGCAACGCTGTCCTTAATAGAGTTGTCCCGGGAATATTGTCGGCAATATAACCATTTCGGGTAGTAGAAATGCATGTAAATGGAGTGAAAAGATCCTAGAGGACTGGATTACAATTTTAAATTACTTATATTTTTAAGCGACCGTTTGGTTGGCCCGTTGTTCTATGGTCGGACTACTAATGCTAGATAGAATAAGTTATACCGTCTCATCTCTAAGTGCGTCTTTCTCACACTAGTGCCGACGAAAGAGATAGTCAGAGAGATAAACGGGATTAACTTATCCCCGTGTCTCGCATGCTAGGGCCGCAGATACTCTTATCATAATGTGACTTTTTAGGGTTCCGTAGCCAAATGGCAAAAACCACAACCCTTATGGAATCGTCATGTCTGTCTGTCTGTCCGTCCGTATGTCACAGCCACTTTTTTCCGAAACTATAAGAACTATGCTGTTGAAACTTGGTAAGTAGATGTATTCTGTAAACCGCATTAAGATTTTCACACAAAAATAGAAAAAAAAAACAGTTAATTTTGGGGGTTCCCCATACTTAGAACTGATTTTTTTTTTCATCATATCCATACGTCTGGTCTTTGGATAGGTCTTCGAAAATGATATTGAGGTTTCTAATATCATTTATTTCTAAACTGAATAGTTTGCGCGAGAGACACTTCCAAAGTGGTAAAATGTGTGTCCACCCCACCTGTAACTTCTAAGACTAAAAAAATATACCTATGATTGACATTACCATGTAAACTTCCACCGAAAATTGGTTTGAACGAGATCTAGTTAGTAGTTTTTTTTTAATACGTCATAAATCGTAAACCGGTACTGGGTACTGTTTCTTTCCATAGGTACGTAAGTACAGAACCCCCGGCGCGCGAGTCAGACTCGCACTTGACCGTTTTTTGTTAATGTATACTATACGGTACCAAACTGAATCATTTTCGTTACGTCTGCGGATTATCGCTAATTTAATTTACCTGCGGATCTAAGTGACTGGGATGCGCCGAAGGTACCTATGGTGAAAAGGGGGTCATGGGTTCATGGCCCTCGCTGCCTAACCAAACCAAAAATCAAAGCCTCCCATTCCCCCCAAAAAACCTCTATAATTTAATTAACAACACGACACGGAGTCCTTAATAATGAATGTGTATGTTAATCAGACATTTTAATTAACGAAAATAACTTTTTTATCGAAAAAAACATCTCCATTAATAATGGTAATGTACATTCACTTGCTCAATTAATTATTGTTATAAGCAATTGATATCGAAATCAGGTTGCCGGCCAGCGGATAAGTAAGCGTAAGTAGAATATAAGTCACCGGCCAAGTAGGTATACACCTCGACCGTCGTAAAAAGAGCGCAGCGGCCCTAACATGCAATATACAAAGTTATGTTAAACCCGTTTATCTCTATGACTATCTCTTTCGTCGGCACTAGTGTGAGAGAGACGCACTTAGAGATAAAACGGCTTAACTTATCCTTGTATCTTACATGTTAGGGCCGCTGATGGCCATGTAAAATGTTTGGCCGTCAGCGCTCTTTTTACAATGGGCTAGGTAAAATGCCATGTGATTCTCTAAGGCTAAGGTCGCACAGGCAGGTGGCTTGCTTAAGAGGAGTGTGAACCTATGGCTTTTCATACAAAAGGCGATAACGATTTACACCCCTTGAATGTTAACCGATGTTCACCAATTTTTGATAGGTTGTCAGTCAGAACAAAATCTAGGTCTATACGTTTTGATTTTTTCAATATAATCAATAAATTCAGTTTTATTGCGGTTTCAGTATTCTCATACAAAACTAATTTCGGCATGATTTGACTTTCTTGATCTTTAATCAAAATTCTAAAAACGTATAGACCTAGATTTTGTTCTGACTGACAACCTTTCAAAAATTGGTCAAATTCGGTTAACATTTAAGGGGTGGAAATCGTTATCACCTTTTGTATGAAAAGGGTGATTACTGCATTTAGTTCACAGTCGTCTTAACGCCAAGAGCGTAGCGATTCAGGTGACTATTGAAGGTGCTAAGCGCATATTTCTATAGAACGTTTGTTTTAGCCAAGGCTCTTGGCGCTAAGTAATCCACCTCGCTTGTGCGTTTCCGGCCTAACATGTGCAGCGACTGATCAGCGATGCGGGACACATTCAAATTCGGACCTTATGACTTTGACCCTACAGTCGAAATTAATAGTTTCGTTTATCCGCTGATCAGCCGTACACACGTTAAAGAAACGCATCACTGAGTTCAACTTATTTTTGCGCAATTTTAATTTATACAAGTATGTATATATAATGTTTGATAGGTCAAACTGTTTACATCTCGAAAGTTTAAAGAGATACTTACCGTTTATAGATTTTCATTAGTCCATTGATCATAATATTTGACAATGATAAATTGTTTTTGGATTTTTCAATTGCTCTCGTCATTGGTATAGCATCGTTAGAAAGCTATTAAGCAACGAATGTTGGGAGTGGACAAACGAACAACGAAGTTTTTTAGATTACTAGCTTTTGCTCGCGGCTTTGTTCGCGAATTCGTTTATCGTTGTTCCCAGGGAACTTTGCATTTTTCTGAATATTCTCCTGCGGCCCTAGAAAGGTTGACACAAGGATAAGTTAAACCGTCTTATCTCTAAGTGCGTCTCTCTCACACTAGTGCCGACGAAAGAGATAGCCATAGAGATAAACGGGTAACTAAGACCGCTGCCTATCTCACTCCAGCCCATAAACTATCTCTGTGTGAAAGAAGTAGGTGCACAGCAACAAACACTCTTCCCCATTTTTAATATTAGTAGAGATTATTTAAGTCTTGAAAAAATCTCGTATTTATTTACAATAATGATATTTTTCGATTTTTTTTCTTTATCGATGCACGTATTTTCTCATACTTACATTTTAATCGATCCTTTTGATGCAGAAGTAACTTTGCTTCTTGCAATATACAGTTGAAATGAAGTCATTGCTGAGAAGTGCATGTGCACACGAGACATTCCTGAAATTTAATAAAAGTTTGCTAAGACAATACCTCGGAGAAACATGCTTTCTTGAAAGAAAAACCTCTATAATACAACAGAAACAGTACAAAAACCCATTTATATTTGCTTTATACATTCTAACAAACTCTAGAAAAATAAAGGCGACTCTTTACATGGCATAGCACCGGCTATACTCGAGAACAAACTGCCTAATGCACTCTATTACTTATAATATAAAAACTAGTTTCCTATGTCGGTTTAAGACCCCAACTACTTATACAGGCTGTCTCATTTAAATCGGTCGGTATGGGAACGTCTGAAACTATAAGACATACGAAGATCTGTTCTTAGGAACCATGTCATCTATTTTAATGGGAAGAAAAACTGCATTAATACATTGTTCCTTTTAGACATAATTTTTCATAGAGCCATTTACTGCTTAAGACCTACACGAGCGGTATCTGGATAGAAATAGTGTAAGTTTATTTTTTCAAAACAACTGGGTTCGATTCCCGAGCTGAGTACAGGTTTTTTTTAGGTATATGAATGCGGTTTTTCTTCTTATTAAAATCGATGACATGGTTCCTAAGAACAGATCTTCGTATGTCTAATAGTTTTAGACTTTCCCATAATGACCAATTTAAATAAGACACCATGTATTATATATACGTACGTAGCGAATGAAAGAAACGATAAACGGCAGGCCTTCACGACGTTTGTTTTAATTAAAACGAAGGCACTGGTCGTAAACAATTCCTCCATTGGGTCCAGTAAATAATTCTAAACACTGGCTTTACATTTCTTACAAAAAAGAAAATAAAAAAATACCATTTTATTACTAGTATTGATGTATTAGCGAGTCCGTGTAATCGCTTATGGGACTAGTGGTGGTGCACCGTTGTCATAAAAATGAGTTAAATAACTTATACTGAAACGTATCTAGATAGAAGAAATATATATAAGTATGTTTTTACTTTATCAAATACTGTTTCTGTTTAAACCTTCAGTGTGTCACAATATTCATAATCCATTTAAAAATCGTTAGTGAAAAGCCAAGTTGTTTAAATCGCAGATCAAAATATAAAAGTACCCATCTATGTACAATCAAGAAAGCAAAGAATAGTTTTGTCAGAATTTGAACTTCTTTGGAACTTTACAAACATTATTTGTCGACAGTAAAAGAAAAAGAAATTTTAAATTTGAAATTCCTGTATTAATACGTACTTCAAACGTCATTATTTAATGTCTTTTTGACATTATTCAAAACCCACAGTTGAGTGATTTAAACTTACTAGATCCCTCTTATGTCTTGATAAGCAAATTATTCAAGGAAAGCGTAAATATAGGATGCTGGAAATAGTTTCTCCTCTTTGAATAACTGGATATGTAGTAGGTAGCGTAGAAAGGGTGCCTGTAGATTAGGTGATAAAGCTGAGTTAACATCTTGATAGTCTTCGACTTGAATGGTACACGTTTTAGTTTCAGTTTCCGACACTACAGGACAGCAGTGCTAGGAAATTGCAAATATCTAATATCTAATTGTACAGTATTCTTTAATCGAAATTCGACGACGCGGTTAGCTTCATTGGTAGATGGTGTGATGAGCACGAATGTTTGTTCATGAATCTTGAATGTTTCCTATGTATTGAACTATTTATTTATCTATATAACTAAGTATGTATAACACAAGCTTTAAGAGCTTATACTATAGGCTATATATAGGTCTATGTCGATTTGTGTAAAGGATTGTCCCCTGATTTATTTATTTATTTATAAATTTGTTTCATACGTATTCAATTCGAAGTTAACGATGCTTTCCGTACTCCATTAGCTGCATCTCCAACACGTCCATTTATAAGAATATCTTTCAACCAGTTTTATTTTTTCGCGCATCTGCCGTGTTAAATACGCCAAAAGGTCTTATGTGTGGTCAGACTTGTAAGTGCATGCGTCTTTTTGATTCGCATACTACGCATGCCAACCCCTCTTCGTAGAATCACGTACCGTCGCGACCGCTTCCAAAAATGGCTCGACGACCGTCCAGTCCCTAGCGAATTCGCCAAGTTTACTTTGCCGGTGGACAGATTTTAAACTTCCATCGCGACATACATAGTGATGAGATATCGTATGACTGTGGCGCCGCTTACAAGTGAAGAGTTAAGTTGGTGGCGGTGTACCTGTTCCCTTCGCGGTCACGGCTGCGCGTGCGACGGTTCCGTGACAGCGTTGCCTGGTTAGAAAAATAGTTCGGAATTTAGCGCGGAATGTAAATTTAGCGCAATTATGGTCTTTAAGTTGTCGTTATCGGTTCTTATTACATTACGTGAACATTTATTTATTTAATAGGCATATTTACAAGCTACAAACTTGACATTACTAATAATTTTAACAATTAAATAGTCTGCAACTCGATAACTACGCACAGCGTTCTCTTGTTATTGTAACTTCAACTTCAGTAAAGTACATGCAAGTAACTGTAGTAAAACTAATCATAACGTACGAAGATTCGGAAGTATTCGTTGACAATATTTATGAGGGCACTTAATTTAATACTAAATATATCCAAGTCGGTTATCCTTTAACAATTCGTTATAAGAGCGAGACATGCGTATGATAGGGCTGTTGTGAAAAACATTATTGGAAACACGTGGAATGGAGAAGAGCTGTTGATTTACTTGCTGCTCTTCACTTCTAAAATAATAAAATAAGTATATAGTAAGTATAGGCAAGTAACATTACTATAAAGTCTGTTCGCCGATATTACGATATCGTCTCGAAAAAGCGACTGTCGCTTACCTATCGCAAACAGTATGACGGGAGTCGCTTATCGCCGCGCGCATTGAGTTTCGTAGTACGAGGCACGCAGCTATTGTCAAGCGCGGCGGCGCGCCGAGCGCGTTACAGATCGAAAAATGGCGGATGCGTTAAAGAGAACGTTACAGTAGGAGAAAAGGAGATGGTACTAGTTCTGTGTGCAAAGCTAAACTTTAGTCGAATAATGCACTCTAATTTGCCTTCGAAACTACAAGTTGAGATAAATTGGCAACGTTTACAAAAACTAAAGGCGTCTTTACTCCACCATTTTTTCTTGCTTATTATATTGAGAAACACTGGAGCACCCACGACCACGTAGCGGTGTTGTTTGCGTTCTGTCATTCATATGTGTGGGGAATATTTCAAACGGTGCGTGGTTTGTTTTGCGAAAACACCTCAATGTCGTTGGCAGGGTTGTCACGCAATGTTTTCCCGCCAAAATAACGGCTTAACGCGTGTGTCGCACATCACGGTGTCTTGGAACTAAAAAGACGTATGTATCATCTCAGTCCATAAGAGTTGAGCCTTTACAGATTAGCGGACCATATGATGCTACCGTGACATGGCGCTCTCATAAAAAATTACGATCCGTTTCCCCCATGATACTGTTTTCGTAAGCATGATCAGAATTTTTAAACGTGCCTGGTTTTCTGTGTACGAAATTAATTTATTTTTATCAGATTGCCATAATTAATTATTTGAAATCACGATTAGAAGAATTCGTTCAGATTCTTGCTGTCCTGCTTGTTTTGGGTTTAGCTATCATAGCTGGGCACAAGACCTAGTAACGATAATACTCATCATCATCATCATCATGTCAGCCGAAAGACGTCCACTGCTGGACATAGGCCTCCCCCAATGATCTCCATAACGACCGATTCTGTGCAGCTCGCATCCAGCGGAGACCCGCAATTTTCACCAGGTCGTCACGATAATACTAGTTTGTAAATTTTCCTAGCCCGACCTTTCTCCAAAGGGGTCGATATACATTATTTCTATGGCAAAAGGAACTTAATCGAACAGCTACATTTATGGGCTGAGGCATTCGTATTCTTTCGCCGCACCGAGAGAGTGCGTGCGAGAGATTTTCCAGAATGGGCGCAAGGCGTACCTTCTAGTTTTTGTACTTCGTACTTGGGAGGAAGACTATTAAAGTAATACACAGGTCACACAAATGGTCCAAATGATTTGTAGCACAAGTGTAGCACTATTTCACCCTAATTTTTACAAAGTGCTGGAACAATTATCGGGTAAGGAATGACTTCACATCACAAAATTCCGCCATCATATACCCTGACCCGCATACACCAATTAACGTTCAATAAAACTCCGATACTGCGGCCAGTGTATCACAAACTTTAAACTTTTACAATATAGAACAGTAAAATGGTGATACTTTTTAAATTTAAATCATGATTCATTAAAAAATAAGGGCCTGTTTCACAATCTCGTCAATGTAATAAGGCGTTATTTGGCAGATTATGACGAATTTTATATGAGTTACTTGACTGGCGCCTCATTCGGGAACGCTAAGTGATTCTGTAGCGACTCGTAAGCCAGATTTCTCATCTCGCTCTTACGCATTACGCGTCATGCGGCAGAGTGGGATGAGAAATCTGGCTTACGAGTCGCTACAGAATCATTTAGCGTTCCCGAATAGAGGCGCTGATACATTTTACTCGGACATTGTGAAACAGGCCTTTAGTGTGTTTTTTTAGTAATCTAAAAATAAAAATTCCAACGTGATCCGTTTTTTCTTGAGCCACAAATGTTATAATAATTATAATAATGTTTATTTACGTAAGAAGAATTGTACATTACAAGCGGTTTTCGTTAGACCCCGAACTAGGCTAAGCCTGTATCTCGGGATCCGCGAGTGCGATTCACTATACTTCACTATACTATACTTTATTTCGGTAGCAAAATAGGATCTCTATCTGACAACTACAAAATCTGTATTCGTTGCTTCTAAATCTTCTTGTTTTACTAGATTTTTTAACAGAGTCTACACTTATAAATAAAGATCAAATCTTAACACTGTTTTCACCATCTCTTCTACAAGTTTGAGCATCGCCTGTGCAAGAGCAGGCAAATGATCTCGATGATTGATCGGCGCCGGCGCACGAAACGGCTGCGCATCACGCGAACGAACAATTGAACAGCAAAGCTTCCGTATTAGTTCCTTCTAATGTGAGTTCTATTTCAATACGTATAAGGTGCAATTAGCTGTCAATGGAACTCGAAATAAAACTGAGAACAGACCCTATATAGACGCTGTTTCAGAGTAAATAAGCGCTCAAGTAAAAATAAATAAAGCAAAAGTATTGCCCTAAAGAACACACAAAATTCAAATGCTATTCTGAAGCAAATTGTAATAGAGCGCAATACGGAATGGAGTGTTACTACAGTTTAATGGTTTGTTTGAAAATAAGAAAACTAAAGCCAAATACAATGAGAGAAATATTGTTTTCGATCAGTTGAATTTGCTCAATAATTCCGGTAAATGCTTATTGAAACTATTCGTGTGCAGAACTGCTCGTATTCATCCACTGTCACCCACCAGCCGGTGGATCTACAACATATTTTATAGACACCATATTTTTTTCATACGAAGTCGATAACGATTTCTACACCTTAAATGTTAACCGATTTTGACCAATTTTTGATAGGTTATCGATAGATATATAGAAAAGACCTAAATTTTGTTCTGTCTGATAAGACAGAACAAAATGTAGGTCTTTTCTATATATCGTTAAACGTTTTGGTTTTTTCTATATAATCAATATATTCAGTTTTATTGTTGTATTAGTATTTCCATACAAAACTAACTTCGGCGATTATTTGGCTTTGTTGATCTTTAATCAAATTTCAAAAAACATATAGATCTATTTTGATAGATTTTGTTCAGAATGAATTCCTATCAAAGATTGGTCAACATCGCTTAAAATTTAAGGCGTGGAAATCGTTATCGCCTTTTGTATGAAAATGGTGATTTTTGCCGTTGGTTCACAGTCCTCTCAATATATTCAAAGTACACAGGAATATGAAGTAAAGCATTTCTATTTTCAATAACATTCTCATTCTACCAATGCAGCCAGTATCATTCTTTTCACAGCTTAAAATTTCCACCGCAATTAAACTTTCACCGATGGAACTTTTCAAAAACGCCCCGTTCCAGTTCTCGATTCAAGCAATAAACTATTCGATTTATCTGTACGACGCGTACCCTTTATTTAGTTAAATGGCGGTAGTTTCCAAGAAACTATTTACTGAGTACGGTCAAAGGACGCCCGGGAAAGTTCTCCGACGGGAAAAGGGGGGTTTCTTGCCCGTTATTAACTTCGATTATGTTCCAAACTTGAATTCGTTATATTAATTTGTATGGGTTATTTGAATATGGAATTGGTTATTTTGTGGTGAAGTTATTGAGCGGATGATTGAATTCGTTGCGAATGTATTTGAATGGTATTTTAGCTATCTACAACTATAAGACAATGAACGAGTTGTTAGGTGTGCAAAATATATGAGTTTCGTCTTTTGATAATTTAATGTGAAGTGTGATTATTCTCACGAGGTTTGTTTCGTTGTAAATATTTTTAGGGCACCAACTTTAAAGATTGGTTCCTCTTTTTTCGTGTTTTTTGAAGTCGGTTGACTTCAAAAAAAAAAGGAGGAGGTTCTCAATATGGTTGTATGTTTTTTTTTTTTTAATGTTTGTTAATTCAGAACTCCGTCATTTATAAACCTTCGTTGATAATCATTAAATAAGTATTTTTTTTAAATTGCTTTTTAATTATGAGCTTTTTTTGCCCAAGGCTTTTTAATATTGCTATAAAATGCGTAATTATATAAAATTGACGGCTGAAGAATTCCTTTATCCAGCTAGCCCTGCGGCTCTAACATGCATGACACAAAGATAAGATAGACCGTCTTATCTCTAAGTGCGCTCTCTCACACTAGTGCCGACGAAAAAGATAGTCATAGAGATAAACGGGTTTAATTTATCTTTGTGGCATGCATGTTAGGGCCGCTGGATGCCGATTCAAGTCATGCTTACCATAGAAATGCATTGTCATCGGAATTAAATAAACATGTAAAAAATCAGCTCCGTAAAATAAAAGGAAGTGGTTCTAATTCAGCTTGCAAGATTTGACCCGAACAGACTTATGACCGAATTCAGAAAGGCCACTCAAATTGAGCTTTAATTAAAGTGACGTTACAGTGGCATTTTTGAATAGATTGACAACTAGATGAGGGACATTTAACTACTTAATATCTAGTCAAATGCTTAAGTGGCGTTTCTGAATTCGGCCAAAAGTTACATAGGTACAAACATTGCAATTGTTGCAAACATTGCAAAACTTGTAAAATCGACTTGATTCTGCATGGCTTAATTACTAAATGTGTCAAGTGTCACCTGTCAGCGATACCATTCTATCTGGATTCGAACATAGTACATACATACATAGCATCACGCCCGAAATCCCTAATGGGGTGGACAGAGCCACAAGACTGCTTGTGGCCACGTTCGATTAATTAGTCCTAAGATGGTATGATGAACCGTATGGTGACAGGTGATCAGCCCATCGCCCATACAGATAGTCCACCATGTTGGAGAGGACCCGTCCTTAGTCGACTTTTACGACATGCCAGGATGATAAGCATCTGCACGCGTTCTATGCTATTTCTTCACTCCCAGTGCAGCAGAGGAGTAACAACAACACAATAACATAGTTCAAGCGATTATAGGTATCATTGAAGTATTGCATCGTTTCCATACTTTTAAAGCTAAACCAAAAAAAAAAACACTTAACCAATATGCAACAAAATATGACCTAAAATATTTTCCATTTGAAAATCCCGGTTTTAATGGAGATTCGCGCAAACGTTTTGTTTTTTAACTGTATTGTATTACAGAATTGCGTTTGATTTTTACGTTGATGAATTAATACCTATCATTGTCAAACGAAGGATTTCTCGGAAGTTTAATTTCAAACTATTTAAAGTCCTATTGTGTCTATGGTAAGGCTATGCTTGGGATATCATTAGAAAGGGAAATTAATTTCCTTTATGCAAAAAAAGTTTAAACTGTGAAATGGATTTAAAAAACAGGGTTATATTCGTTTGAAACGGTTTTTCGTAGAGCTGCGATTTTTTTGTAATTCGAACCAGCGATAATGAGCGATATAGGAGTTTATGAAATTAATCATTTGATCTCTGTATAGCCCGTGGCCCCTGGCTAGACTAAAATAGTTAAAAAAAACATAAATACCTTCCTACATTGCAGTCTACTAATATTAAACCAGCACTTATGTTATGAAACAAGACTACGCTATTACTTAGCATAGACTAGAATCCTAGATAAACACTGAGTACACGAACAAAGAGCGCTCCTTTTCAGGAAGTTAATAAAGAACCCGCTAGCGTGCCCTGGCAAAAGGTTTATGTGCACCAGGCCTTATTGTTACTGCAAAAAATGGGCCGAGGATTTGAAGGAAATTTCAAAATTAGTAATAAGAATAGGTACGTTGCAATTGAAAAAATATGGTAGTAAACGTATGTGCACAGTAATAAACTAAGTTTGGCTAGTGATACATTACCTAATTCATCAACAAAAAATCACACTAATATTGTACATATCAATTATAAAATAATCTATACATATACTTAATAAAATCGTAAAGTGGAAAAAGTATGATAGTAGAGTCTGATTACGATAAAGCTTCGGTGAGCTATTGTGCGCGCGCTTGCAAAAATTTATATTTAAAAAAAAACCGGACAAATGCGAGTTAAACTCGCGTGGAGAGGGTTCCGTTCCGTACATGATTATCTGCAATTAACTAGGTTACTTTAAATACCATAGACTCCTTATAGGTTTTCCTGTAATCTATAGGTAAAGAACTATTTTATGTATTTTTTTCAAAATTTTAGCCCCAGTAGGTTCAGAAATAAGGGGGGGAATGGTCAATTTTCGCCTATTTTCCTAAATAACTTCCAAACTATTTTACTTAAAATTCAGAAAAAAAATATATTTAAAATCCTCATAATAAGCCTTTTCATTTGATATGTCACACAATATAGATTGCATAACGTTTTTTTAAAAATTTCTGATTTACCCCCCTAAAGTGGCCCCCATGTTTAAAATTCATATATTTACGTCACACGTCCGTGTTGCGGTCACCGACTTACTTATGTATACCAAATTTCAGCTCAATCGGTTCAGTAGTTTCGGAGCAAATTGGCTGTGACAGACGGACAGACAGACACACGAGTGATCCTATAAGGGTTTCGTTTTTTCCTTTTGAGGTACGAAATCCTAAAAGCAGAAATTGCAACGCATGCCAGGCACAGCTAGTATACAATAATATAATATATCTTAGACACTAAAACACACTGATCTAGCCCTGAACAAGGATTCCTTGTTCTGTGGGTACTAGACGGCAATACTTAAACACATATACCTGAAGACCAGAGGTTCTTAATCGGTGGTCCGCGTACCACTGGTGGTCCATGGAAGTACCCGAAGTAGGCCATGAAGCCATCAGAAAAATATTAAATAAGTGACAACGAGTCGACACAACGACGCGTCGCGCGTGTTGCGCTACGAGTGCACAATTGATAGAACAATCTTTATCTACACCCATATCATAAAACCTCCATTGGTTAATCAAAAACCTTAGGAAATGACCACCATTTTGACAACCAATTAGGAAAAACCAGTGCTGCGATAATGAAATAACATGACTTCTTTATCGTTTTTAGTAAAGAAAAGAGATTAAATTTGGAACAGCTGTCAAAACTCAAGTGGTCTCTATTCTAGTATCCATAGATATTAAAACAGTTATTGATACGAAACGTCAATTCGGTATGTTTTTTTAATATAAATTGCACAATATTTGATCTCGAGTGACGTGAGAATAGAGACTTCATCCGTTTGTCTATGGTTTAAAAAAAAATGGTCTTGACGGAAGATCGCCATGTTGGCGAATTGTTGTTGAATTGAATAGAAAAAGTTGGTTGTAATTTACATTTTAGTTGAAAATATGAATAGTAAGTAGTGTTCTCGGAGTGTGTGTGATGTGAAAATGCGCCGGATATCGGAAATATGCAGCCACGATTGCAACAAATAACTTGTTGCCAGAAAATATTGTTTCTGAACCCATCATGGAGGATTTATAATATGTGTGTAGATAAAGTTATGTATGCAACTCTGCATAATTTGGCCTTAAAACACACGTGCGATCTTATTATGAAACTCGCCTATCGGCTCGTTTCATGAAAACCGCACTAGTATTTTAAGGCCTATCATTATGCAACCGTTGCATAAACTACTATTGATTCATTTTCATTTACTGTATTTACTCGTACCTTCAAACAGTAAGTGGTTGATGCGACCTCCGGCACAGAAGGCAGTGGCACTACCACCGCGCTATCAGTTCAGCCAAAATTAAAACTATATTTCTCTTTTTTTGCGCTCCAAAGGTATCTGTAACAAGGTCTTAGCTCACTAAATCTCGAAGGGACCATATTATGAAAACCCTACAGTAAACATATTTTATAGAGCCCATTATGAAGTGATATATTTTGTATAATAGTTTCCGGTATCCAGTGTTGCCAGCGATTTTCCCGCAATTTCGAGTGTCGTTGACTTAATTTATTTTCCGAGAGGATTCTCAATGGATTTGGGTGCTGAAAGGGCCGTTAATGTCACCCCTTTATTTGCCTTTAAAATAAGATTTTACCTACTTAATAAAGGTTTCATTTATAGCACAGGCTGTACAGTACAAAATAATTTTAGCTTTTGTATTATTATTGGAGGTTAATTGGGCCATATTTGTGGCGCTTCGACCATTGCTGATCTATTGTGGCAGCCCTTTGGTTTGGCTAGTGCTGGCCTCGGCAGGGGTGGTCCGCTAGCGGCCCTTTCCACCGTGTGCTCAGTCAGACCCTTACCGTAAGAGCATCGGTTACCGCAATTCACACGCAAATAATGTACAAAAGTTAGAAAAACTCATTGGTACATGGCAACCGCTTGGATTTGAACCCGGACCTCACGATCACGAATCGACATTCTTAGCCATTAGGCCACCGACGCTCTCTTTTATCTTTAGAAAAATCTCTACAGTATATCAATCTCGATAAGGTTTTTTTATGGAAAAGTGTTTTATATAATATATAAAAGCATTTATTTTAATTGTAAAACTGACCAGCGTTTGACCCCAGTCTCCCCTGATGGTAACTGATGACGAGGCTGAAGATATAGCTCGTTGGTTCAGTAATAGGCTATTCACTCTTGTCTTGAATATATCTAAATTAACATTACCTAAATCATATTTATAACGTCTTTCTTATCTGCTCTTACTTATTTAATTACGCATTTGCACGAAAATACTTATCAATATTGTTTAAGAGGCCACATATGCTAAGGTTTCGACGTTTGGCGATCTAGATTTCAATACTGACAGGGACTACGTGTTTGTTCTTTGAACATATTAAACTTGAACATTTGCTCTTGAAATGCTTAAACGTGAAAATACGATTAGCAATAAAAACCTCGATACTTTTATTTTTCAAACATAACGCTTTTTTAACATATTTTTGGTTGAATCTTCGAAACCCTATGGTCTTTAACGATGATTTTTGGTTAAATAGTTGAGTAACAACAACTTCTCAATTCGCTAAAAAGGATTTTTTAATAGATGTTATGGTTCTCTAATAAACAGCAAAAAACTCAGATTTTCGTGAACGCGTGCGCGCGCGGTGGTTGTAACAACCACGGCTGAGAGCGAGCTATTTTAAAATGAAACCCAACGTCATAGAGTTCAGTTCTGATTGATGCAAAATGAGGTGCTTAATCTAGTCATATGTGGGCTCTTAAATTATTTATTTTGCTAAAACACGAAGTATAGATAGATCCTTCTTACCAAACTGAGCGAGCAAGGAAGGTATGTATTTTTCACGTATGTATGAATGACATATGTTTATCTATATTGATATCAATGAATGACGTGTCGTTAAATTCATTGTAAAAGCGAGTGTCAAGGGCTCATGGGGCATATTAATAAAAAAAAAAAACACTAAATTTACTTGACACCGACATCGGTAATGTATTAAATTTGTAAACCAGTAAATACTTAAAATTCTTATTAAAGTACTGTTACGTTTTTGATTTTAGAAGGCTATTGAAGGCAATCTTTGTTTTAGGTAAAAAAAATTGTTAAGAACGAATCTGCCAAGTTTCATCAAAATCCGTATACCTATGAGTAACCGCGTGATGCGTGCACAGAGATACAGATAGACAAAAAATCTAGAGACCACTTCTTTTTTTTTCTTCATTGCATTAAATGTATAAACGTAACCCTTCTATATTTTCATTATAATATTTACTTACTTTCAATTATTCGGGAACCCTGGAAATTAAATGTTTACGAAAATAATAATAATACTTGAAATATACACGGCTTTACTCACGATTTATTGTCAGAAATAGTCTAACATGTTTCGGACTCGAATGGAGTCCTTCTCCAGGGCTTGAGTGCGGTCGCGGTCAGAGAGAGCCGCGCACTGCCCCCCGCGCAGCACGCTGCGCTCGTGCAGAGGGTGCGGGCGCGGGGGCGGCAGGAGGCGGTGTAATGTCTCACGAAAGTTTTAATTTGACTAATAATAATAATGTTATTTAAGTGAACATTCCTGGTAATAATTAACACATAAACATAACACAAACACTTTATGTTATACTAAACTACTATTTCATTAATGCGAGCGGAGCCGCGGTTACATCTAGTAATTTAATAATAATTTACAGTAGCTATAATCAGTTCGTTTCTGTTCGTGAGTCCTCTCAACACACAAGCCTTGCCCAAAAAAGGACGAATACAAGTAAACTTATAGCTTCAGGTTTAAATTTAAACCATAAAACAGGTACAAAGAATTATATTGCTGTAAAGACAAATTGAACATTATAAAAATCAATTGCGTTAACACAATAAACTTTATTATAATTGCAGTCACGTCAAATATAACTACAAGCAGAGCAAGTCGTGAGGTCGTAAAAGCGTCATTATAAGTATTTATTTAAATTGATTATAGATAGGCATTTTATTTTATCTACACCCATATCATAAAACCTCCATTGGTCAATCAAAAACCGTATGAAATGACCACTATTTTGACAACCAATTAGGAAAAACCAGTGCTGCGATAAGGAAATAACATGACTTCTTTATCGTTTTTAGTAAAGAAATGAGATTAAATTTGGAACAGCTGTCAAAACTCAAGTGGGTCTCTATTCTAGTATCCATAGATATTAAAAAGTTATTGATACGAAACGTCAATTCAGTATGTTTTTTTAATATAAACTGCACAATATTTGATCTCGAGTGACGTGAGAATAGAGACTTCATCCGTTTGTCTATGATTTAAAAAAAAATGGTCTTGACGGAAGATCGTATTTGCCGCCATGTTGACGTTTTGCTGAACGAAAGTAGAATTGTTGTTGAATTGAATAGAAAAAGTTGTTTGTAATTTACATTTTAGTTGAAAATATGAATAGTAAGTAGTAGTCTTCTCGGAGTGTGTGTGATGTGAAAATGCGCCGGATATCGGAAATATGCAGCCACGATTGCAACAAATAACTTGTTGCCAGAAAATATTGTTTCTGAACCCATCATGGAGGATTTATAATATGTGTGTAGATAAAGTTATGTATGCAACTCTGCATAATTTGGCCTTAAAACACACGTGCGATCTTATTATGAAACTCGCCTGTCGGCTCGTTTCATGAAAACCGCACTAGTGTTTTAAGGCCTATCATTATGTAACCGTTGCATAAACTACTATATCATTACATTTAGGTTTATATACTAACACTGGCGCATATAACACTATAAGTTTACCTACTTAAAACAGATAACTAAAAAAAACAGAGAAGTCACTAATTTAAACAAAAATTCGTGATAAGTAGTGAACTAGAAAACTACGACCATGAACAAAGCTAGTCAAAAACTAGGGAGTAGTTAAAACATTAACTTACGTTGAATAGAAAATTAACATAAAGCAGATACTGAGTACGACTGTCGGAAAATCAATTGCAATAGTGACCGTTAAGCGTAAAGTTCTTAAGATGATATAAATAGCCCAGTAAAGCTCAGTAAATAATCTTACTTAGGTACTTACTATTATTTACGTCTAATCTTAGCCAGTCATAGTCAATAAGACTTACCTTAATTGTTGACCAGCGTACTTAAGTGACCGAACAGATGTTAATGAGGCACATCGTATTTTAAGTCGTTTGAAACGAGACCTCTGTTTATTTAAGCTATGCATTAGGGTAGAGTTTCACTCCGACATTACTGTTGATTACGTATTTATAAGCCGATTAAAAAATGACACGTTTAATGTGGTATCACTAAAGTGAACACGCAAGGTTATTTATAGTGTGTTGTGACTGTTATTAGACGTTAATTTTAATAAATAAGAAGCTTTAACGTGTCTAAAAGTCTTCAAAATTATTTTTATTTTGTTGCAGGTTGGTATCACTGATGAAATATGAAAGTCGTATAAAAACTGGCTGAATAGGAACGTCAAAGCGCAGGTATTCTTAAAAAGTTATTGGAGCGTAACGTCGGCGTCTATTGGCAGACGAGTTTTTTGGTAGCTCAAGAGCGATGGATGTAAAAGAAATGATTAATTGATGTTTCAGGCTATGTAAAAAATATACAATTGGATGCTGAAACGCTCAGTGTTGCGCTCCTTATTTATTTATTCTTGAGTTGGTACGTAGTATGGCGGTCGTCTGAATGACGTCACTGTGACGCAGAATTAATCAATGACGGACTAACTTTGTAAAAATGTCTTTTCTATAGGAAACGGGGAACTATCGAGAAATAAAATAAAAAAACCGGGCAAGTGCGAGTTAAACTCGCGTGGAGAGGGTTCCGTTCCGTACATAATTATCTGAAATTTCCTATATTAATTTAAATACCATAGACTTCTTATAGGGTTTTCTGTAATCTATAGATGAGGAACTTATTTCTGTTTTTTTTTTTAATTTTAGGCCTTTTAGTTTCGGAAATAAGGGGGGAGGAGAATGGTAAATTTTCCCCTATTTTCCTAAATAACTTCCAAACTATTTTTCTTAAAATTAAAAAAAAATATATGTTTAAGATCCTCACAATAAGCCCTTTAATTTGATATGTCACACAATATAGTTTGCGTAACTTCTTTTTTTAATTTTGCAGTTTACCCCTGAAAAGTGATTAAAATTCATTTATTTACGTTACGCGTCCGTGTTGCGGTCACCGACTTACATATGTATACCAAATTTCAACTCAATCGACCAGTCGTTTCGGAGCAAATTGGCTGTGACAGATGGACAGACAGACAGACACAGATAGACACACGGGTGATCCTATAAAGGTTCCGTTTTTTTCCTAAAAACGGGTTCGTTTAAGTTATTTAAACTTTTTAACTAGCTAAAAAATAGACGTGTGGCAAAAAGATGCTGATGTCAATTTCACTTTCAGTGTATTTTGAATTTATCATAAAATAAAAACAAGCAAGAAATCATTATAAAATTGTTAACGTTATAGTCAAAGGCCTGAAATAAAAATTACTAATTATATTTTGAGAAAGCGAATGTTGGTCTTAAGTTCCCAAAACGAATTCTTATCCGACTTTCATGATGTTTTTTTCTCTCCAGCTTGCGTGACGTTTGTCCATTAGGGTTGACAAACGCGTCAATTGTCACCGGACATGGCGGGGTTGTGTTCGACAACGGTCCAACTAATCTTACATCTGTCTCGCTCACTTATACGCATAAACCTCCAAACGTTCAGTTAGTGGTATACTCTGATTTGATTTGTTAAATCGCCGGATCCGTTGACAAATCGAGCGTCAACCCTATCGTTTGACCGTGACAAGTTGGAAGACGTATAGTTGGGGTCAGAGCGAAGGGTTCGACTTATGTTGGCTAAGATCAGATAACTAATACGGTATATTTTGCTGTGTGCTGTGGATATTTGGGTCATTCCTACTAAAAGTTTTGTAGAAAGTTAAGACTGATGCCTTCTTTGCTGGTTATTATAATAATGATTTCGCAGTTTGAAGTCCGAAATTAGTACAGTCTTTTTGCCTCGATGATGTCACGACTGGTAATAACGAAGCTCCAATTAAGATATTGCCTGTGTAAAAAAAACAATAATTCTAATTAGTCCGTCAGTTAGATTATCAAAAAATATTGGACACGTATTTTTTGCTTTATCAAATCAATCAAAATTGTCAAAGATAACGCGCATCAAATTACGGGAGTGGGGGCTGATGACGTCAGTTATTGGTAAAAAGTGTGCAAAATCGTGACGTCACACGGAACTTCAACGCACTATATCTTCGTCTTTTGTTTAATTGACAAAATAAAAAATATGTGTTCAATATTTTTTTATAATGTTAATGACGGACTAATTAGATTTTTTGAGGAAACATGCCTATTTGATGAGTTGGTGAAACCCACCAGACCATGCGTTGCCTCTGGACTCACTCTAGTTAAGACCGGAGTTCAATGGCCAAACCCGACTATTTACTAGCGGATATGTAGGGGTCAATCTTCTAATATTCACACATCGACACGCATTTAGGTTTCCTCAATAAGTGTTCGTGACCCAGGTCGTTCAACGCTGTCCTATTAGGCAGCGGATGTAGCAAGTAGGGGGGGCGATGTTCGCACGATTATAGGTCTACCAACTATGGGCTCCAGCCGACTGCCGAAGCTCATATTGCATTGGAATAAAGTATTGTTTTGCTTGAACTTAAACAGTTCACTGAAATTGGTGGATTGAGTTTGAAGTGTGCCCTTCATGTTTCTGTTGACGTACGGAAGTCATCTGTTTTTATTTCGATATCCTTTTGATTAGGCGAGGTACTTCAATACTCATATGAGTATGTTAGTGTTAGGGGAAGAAAGATTAATCATAATGAAACCTGAATTAAGTATGGAGCCAACTAGTAACGCCCGCGGTACAAAGGAAAACTAGACGTAGTATAGGCAATTGTGTCTTAGGCGGGCGTGGAGCTAATTTGCGCTTACACATAGGTTAAGAAGACATTAAAACCAGAGTTCGGCCTCTGCTTGCAGTACTGGTAAACTCACTAGTATATGAAAATTAATTCCAAACAGGTCACTCTTAAAATCAGTTAAAAATATACTGGATTTCTTCAAGTATTCGAAACCTTGAAAAACCAAGTAGTTTTCTATTAATTCTAAGATAGGCTCTTTGCAGCGAGGAAAAAATCTACCAATAGCATTGCAGTGGTTTCAAAATGAAGTAATTCTATTGGGGGATATTTTTGGAAACGTGGTTATCCTTCCACCAATCTCACCAATCAGGCAAAATGTAACCCTATTATATCTTACAAACAACCCCGTATCACTAAATATTATTACCTACGTAATTGATTCCTCCATTTGCTTTTCTAAGTTGGTTCCTAACAACAAAACATTATATAAACATTTTAAAACTATGGAAAACTCTGCCCTAAACTTAAAGTAACAAAGTTCAACTTTGTAGTACATTTTCGAAACAATTTTAAATGAGTTTAGTGTAAACTTTGGTTACAAGCGCCAATGTTCTATGTAGCTGGTAACGTCTTTTCTCAATTGTAAACTTTTCAAATTGACTAAGATTGAAGACTCATAATGCCGTAACTTTTTAATTGTTCGGATATCTTGACACTTTTGAGTTAAATTTAAGTTTAAACGACATCGCTCTACCATATAAATTCAATTAAGTATCTAATCTTTAATAATAAGCGTGAAACAAATTGTTGAAATATTGATTTAAATGAATACTATAACTATTGCCAAATTGAAGCTCAATACGTTTTGCCGTTTGCCGTTTTTGAGGAAAAGAGCCTTGACAGACGGACAGATGGGCAATAAAGAGATTCTAGAAGGGTTTCATTTTCATATGTGGTTGCAACCCTTAAAATACGACATTAAAACGAAACTTTGATTTTGACGACTGTTTTTACTTTCTTTTAAATTTATTCGATATAGAAGAAACAAAGTCAAATTATTTACCTATACGACAGAGTCAATATTTCCGACTATTTGTAAGCAAACAGTCGGAAAATATAATATCATATGAACATAGAATTTGCTTCTAACCATTTGACAGCCACTGTAACCTTTTATTCACAATTATGTGTTAATCGCATATTATTCAAGGAACGGGTAACAAATCATGTGTAAATATGGGCATTACCGGTCATAAAAAGGCACTAACTTTGCCTATTTTACCGGAATCAGCAACTTTGTTATATAAGCCATAAGATTGAAAATACAGAGACACAAACATTTGAATAACCACCTTATTATCCCAAGGAGTCTTATGGAGTCCGTTCGTTTGAACAATGAAGGCGTATATCGAATATGTCCTTTTACATCTAGACGAGTACTGTATACGATTCCCTACTCAGTCTCTAGTTTTGCACAATCGTAAGCTCGTCTTAGGTCTTCCCCAACACTTGGCTTCGTGACATTATCCGTCACTTTTTAGGGTTCCGAACCTTAAAAGCTCAAACCTCAAAAAACGAAACCCTTTTAGGATCACACGTGTGTCTGTCTGTCTGTCTGTCTGTCCGTCTGTCACAGCCAATTTTCTCCGAAACTACTGAACCGATTGATTTGAAATTTGGTATACATATGTAAATTGGTGACCGCAACAGGGATGCGTAACGTAAATAAATAAATTTTGAACATGGAGCCCACTTTTGGGGGACATATAAGAAAATTAAAAAAAAGTTACGCAATCGCTTACAGTGAGGATCTTAAATATTTTTTTTTGGAATTTTAAAATAAGTGGTTTGGAAGTTATTTAGGAAAATAGGAGAAAATAGACCATTCCCCCCCCCCCCCTTATCTCCGAAACTACGGGGCCAAAAATTTTGAAAAAAATAGAAAACTAGTTCTTTACCTATAGATTACAGGTAAACCTGTAAGCAGTCTATGATATTTAAAGTAACATAGGAAATTGCAGTTAATCATGTATGGAACGGAACCCTCTCCACGCGGATTTCACTCGCACTTGTCCGGTTTTTGATACTGTGTCATCATCATCATCATTATCAGCCTTAAAACGTCCACTGCAGGATATAGGCCTCCCCCAAAAATGAGGGGATTTGCCATAGTCGCCACGCTTGGCAGGCGGGTTGGCGACCGCAGTTGGTCATGATAGTACTCGCAGGACGCTGCTGTCCGTCCTTCGGTTGGTCCCTCTGTCGCCTTTTACGACACCCACGGGAGGAGATGGGGTGATGCTATTCTTAGCCGGCACCACATGGATTCGTCGCCGTCGGATACTGTGTCATGAATCTAAATCGCAAGTGAGATACTATTTAGGGGTCATCCATAAAGAACGTCAAACTCATTTCGTGATTTTTGACCCCTCCCCGTTCTTGTCACAGTTGATTACATTTGGGAGATCCTCCCTAGTGTGACGTCACATATTTTGCAATTTTACATCTAGAAATTATTTAATTAAAACAGCAGTTGCGCAATTAGTTTTATTTCCATGTAAATTATTTTATCTACACCCATATCATAAAACCTCCATAGTGTAATCAAAAACCATAGGAAATGACCACCATTTTGACAACCAATTAGGAAAAACAAGTGCTGCAATGTTATTCCCGTACGTTTTTAGTATAGAAATGAGATTAAATTTGGAACAGCTGTCAAAACTCAAGTGGGTCTCTATTTTAGTATCCATAGATATTAAAACAGTTATTGATACGAAACGTCAATTCAGTATGTTTTTTTAATATAAACTGCACAACATTCGATCTCGAGTGACATGAGATTAGAGACTTCATTCGTTTGTCTATGATTTAAAAAAAAAATGGTCTTGACGGAGGATCGAATTGCCGCCATATGTTGGTGTTTTGCTGAACGAAAGTAGAATTTTTGTTGAATTGAATAGAAAAAGTTGTTTGTAATTTACATTTTAGTTGAAAATATGAATAGTAGTCTTCTCGGAGTGTGTGTGATGTGAAAATGCGCCGGATATCGGAAATATGCAGCCACGATTGCAACAAATAACTTGTTGCCAGAAAATATTGTTTCTGAACCCATCATGGAGGATTTATAATATGTGTGTAGATAAAGTTATGTATGCAACTCTGCATAATTAGGCCTTAAAACACACGTGCGATCTTATTATGAAACTCGCTAAAAGCTCGTTTCATAAAATCGCACTAGTGTTTTTAGGCCTATCATTATGCAACCGTTGCATAAACTACTATTTTAATATGATCAACATCAAATCAAAAATTTGGATAAACGCGACTGGTGCATGACATTAGTAGCGAGAGTGTGAACTCGCCAACAAAAAAAATTAAAGCTACGACGAGACCGGTCGATCGGTCCCCGTCGACGTATTTTTAAGTTTTTCGTTAATAGTTCTTTAGCATTTGAACACTTAGATGTTTAGATTTTGAAATGTGACGTCACGAAACTTAGGACCCCTCCCACCCCTTGTCACACAATGTCACACTTTGTCGACCCCCTCTCCCCCCCTCAACGTTTGACGTATTTTATGGATGACCCCTTATAGGAGTATGCATCTTTTTTCACCTTTATAATTGGAAAACACTGAGTAATAGAAACTTTTATGTACACAAGTTGTTTATTTGTTGAAATATGAAGGTTGCTCTTACCACTCGCAAAAACGCTACATACAAAATGTACATAAACTATCACGTCACAGCATACGTGTGTATACCTCGCCTAATGTATAATAAAAAGAGCGCTGATGGCCATATAAAATGTATGGCTGTCAGTGCTCTTTTTTCATTGGGCAATGTATACGAGTGTACGAAATGTACGGAGCCAAAGTCGTCGTCAAAGAGCTAACAAACTACCTGGGTGTCTCCACGGGTGACCAAAGGAGCTGGCAGCTTCTTCGCTCCAGCTCGCATTGGGATACAGTGAGAAAATGCTGTCAACATTTTAGGACCTATGCCAAAGGGCCTTTTTAAAAATATCTTGACTCGATTTTTAGGTTTCTTAAACTTAACCTTTAAATATTTAGGTTTAATTAATTTTATTCAGGGTTAACTTAGTTTATTGACATAGTATTATTATTCATTTGAAACTTAATAAAAGTTTTTAATTACCAAATAAAACTTGAAATTAGAAACTTTACGGTAATCTTCTTGTTTCTTCGTCAGGGTAAGAGCATTGAATTAATTAGTTGGACTTTGTGTATCGATTATTCGTCAAAGTTACTGACTTTGCCTTGAGTGTACCTCGTTGAGCTAAAGTTAAAGGGTAATCATTTTAATAGGAATGGAACGATCAAAGAGTGTCAGTTCGAATTTAAAAAAAAAACAGTGGATGTGTTGGAAAAATTCAATCTCTGTAAATTCAAGCCGCTAGCTTGCAGACTATACCGGGACCACATGTCAAGGCATTCGCCGACACGACAAGTCCGTGACCCGGACGTGCTCGCCATAGCGAACTCCACAAATGGGCCCCGACAGTTGGGCCTTAATCAATTATATCAACCCTTCCTTTTGACGAGCGGCTTCAGGCCTTTGTTAGAGTGAGACGGACAATTTTCGCTTCAAAAGGAACTGTCGGTGTTAGTTGTTTTTCTGCCGATAGAAAAAGTTGGTGCACTATTTTACTTCGCAGCAAAGTTATGTTACGGGACTACTTTGTAAGAGGTTGCAAGCTTGATTCCCAGTCTGGTCTTAGCTTGGTGTGCATTGAAATATATAGTAAGGGACTGTTCAAAGCAATTTTCACGATGCTTACTTTTGAGGTGTCAGAACACGACCTGACACCATTGCAGGTTCAGTTGCATGCCAACTATCATCCATGACACCCATTTAAGTGACACTGTTATAATTGAAAAACGTCCCCCCGCATCGTTCGGTGTGAGACCGCAGCACCACCGACCCCACCGCGCACAATGATATGATAGCGTGTGAATCAAGCAATATTAGACTTTTGTTTCTATGTCGTAAGAACTAAGACATCAGAAATAGGGTGTGGTTAAGCCATGGCGCTGGCGTTTGACAACCTTCTATGAGACTTGGTACACGAAATTGTACTGATAGGCAAATCCTTCTTTTGAGATCTTAGTTAGTGTGCATTATAATATAGCCTCCCGCTGTGCTTAGTAAAGGTATATCAGCTGCCTATATGAAGATTGACACGAGGTTAAATTATCGTCATCTTATCTCTGAGTGCGTCTCTCTCATACTCGTATCAAAGAAAGAGATACACTCAGAGATAAGATGGGGATAACTTATCCTCGTGTCAACCTTGATAGGACTGCTGATAAGGTGTTCATTTGTAACTGTAACTGTAATGGTGTTATGTTCGTTCAGTGCTGCATGTTTAAGACACAGACACAAAACACTCACACCTGTATACTTTTCTATCTACACACATGCGCATTTGCATTCCTCATCACATTCACCTACGAGGTATAACATACCTCTATTTAAGAAAATTATCTAATAACAAAGCTAACGGAATCATATTTTAAAGCCATAAAAATAAACTCTAGGTAATGCTAATGCTGACGAACATATTATAAAAGATGGCAGGTACGTGTAAATGGTTCATAACTTATGTATTTATGAGAGTATCATATTAATATAAGTGACAATACTATTATTTTGCATATTTAACAGTAGTTAAAGTGATAAAATCGTCATAAAATATGAAAGTCTCATGTAATGTCTAGCAATAATTTTCAAATACAAGGAGGATTTCTACATCGACCATGATTTTGCTAGCACATAGAAGTATTTGCTACATAATTTCTATAGAGGCCTTATAATATTTATGGCGGCAGTTATTCAAAAAGGGGTTATATGCAGTGATTGGAATAGGTAGTGCTTATTTGCCTAAACTTGAGCGCGAAGGTAAGAAGAGTTAAAACTTCAAAAACGAATTAATTTATATTTAACTAAATGTAAACAAACTAACCCACGTGACTCAGCTAACCAGCCAATCCAGTGAATCCTTTTTATGTATGGTATGTCTTGATTGGCTGGTTAGCCGAGTCACGTGGCTTAGTTTGTTTACATTTAGTTAAATACATACGTATTTAACTAACAGGGTATAGTGTGTTGTTTTTATAATTTAATTAGGTACTATTTGATAAGTTCATAACGATCTTTCTAACATGTACATGTTAGAAAGATAATGAACTTAGTTACTAGAATATTCTAGTAACTGGACTACTTATTTATCAGTGTTCGGACAATAGCTTTCACCGCGCATCTTACAACTTTGTCACGATCTGTCATTTTATCATTTTCTTCACCGTAATGTACCGTATAGTTTTTTAGCGTTTACGATACGCTTAGACCCTTAGGAGTGTATATTAGAAAGTTCTTCTGCGATTTATATTGTACTGGCTTTTACCCACGACTTCATCTACGTGGAAATGTATCTTTAGAACTAAACAAGCTTTTATGTTAAATACTGACTTTTAAAAGAATGAATTGACTTTTAAGCCCCCCCCCCCCGCCTTATATCACCCCTTTAGAGGGTTCAGTGTATAAAGAATAAGTAGCCTACGTCCTTCTCCGATAAACTTACCAAATTTCATCTAAATCGGTTCAGTGGTTTAGTGAAAGCACAACAGACAGTTACTTTAGTATAGATATGGATAAGAAAACTGTAATTTCATTTCCCATCCGCCTTGCCATGGATGTTATTCGGTGCCAGTTTTAAACCAGCTCGCTGCCGCCGTGGTACTGTTTTTTATTTATGGAAATTGCTATTATGCGTTTGTTTTTGTGTCACTAAATTGTCGTTGTTGTGTTATATGTTAAGTGTAATATTGCTCGTCAGCTTTTGCTTCCGTCTATTTTGTTTACCTTGTTTCGTTTTGTTTACTGCGTTTTTTAGTTATTTTTTTTGTTTTTTGTCATAGTGTAGTGTGTAATATGTTTGTCACCTGTGATTTTCACCGAGCGGTCCCAACGGAAGACCAGCGTTAACTTCACAGCCAGCACATGCTGAGTTGGGACCGTTTTGCAACTATTATTTATTCTTTCTTGTTTTTATACGTGTTTACTATGTTCATGTTATGAAATTTTTTATTATCTGTCTTTCTTTCTAATTCTTAGTTTTTAACCGAATAGAACAAGGCCAAAAGTAGAATTATCATAATAATATGAGTCGCTTCTTGTTTACATACATACATAGCATCACGCCCGAAATCCCTAACGGGGTGGGCAGAGCCACAAGACTACTTGTGGCCACGTTCGATTAATTAGTCCTAAGATGGTGACTTCTTGTTTAGTTGGCGAAATATTGTCGACAGGCCTCTTCTAAAGGTAAAGACTTCTTATTAGAAGAAGCGGTCCAGCATAAATAGCAAAAATAGTATTTATTGTTAAGCCAGTGTCTATATTTGTCATTGACCGAAGGGAAAACGAGCAAAATTTTTAAGCGTAATTTATAGTTGGCAACTAAAGGCGTCTTCTTCTAACATACAAAGTTACAGTAGACAGCTATAGTTGCCGCAGCAGCTGATCAGCGATGGAGGACACATTCTTTAGACTGAATCACTTTGTTACAGTCTAAATTGACAGTTTTCAGAATCGCACCACCTTAAGTGATACAGAAACCGAACATCCTATGGTACGAACTGTCGGTCGCTTTATTTAGCACTTTTTTCAATGTTATGTTTGCAAAGTAAGATAAAAACCAAGCGAAGCGACATGATATACCATATCGCTTAGCCAATATTATATAGAAGCCCAGTTGAGTGGTTGAATAGCTAATTTATTCAGTTTGTCCGTCTGTTTCTTACGCTCGTCATCGGGAGGAGCAAGGATAATTTCCGATTGGCGCCACTTTCACCGGGAAACGTGTATGATACTCGTGCGCAACTGTTGCGATCATCTCAGTGATTCGTCTTGCTTGCCGTGTGACATATGCTTTCGCTTTGTTTTGTACTACGGGTGCTGAGGCTATACAATTAAGACAAGGCATGTTTGTGAATTGAAGTTGGGAATATGAAAATGAAACGCTGCATTATTGTTGATAAGCTCAACTGATTATTGGACATAAATATAGAAATGAAAACAGTCATACACACCATAAGGAACCGAGCACGAATGGCTGCGGCAAGCAGCAGCGCTGGTTCAGTCAGTACTCTAGCTTAGAAGGAGTACTTTATTGATGTTTTATTATGTTAATTTAATACGAAAAAAGCTACCATTGTCACTGCCTTAAGCTTTTTAATATATGTATGTTCAGTCTCCTTATCTAAATCTGCTATTTTTAAATTATTTACGAAAGTATTTTAAGCATCCCAAAACCGTTTACTTATATTAAAATACCAGATACCAGATTTTCTTACTGCAACAAAAATGTAAACGCCTACGCAAAGAAATTGAATTTCTATCATATTACTTAAACCGTAAGTCTTTAGAGCGCTTTAACAGCGCTGTAAAGCTATTATAAGACTATAACTATTAACTCCCGCTGGCCCAATTAAAGTATACAGAAGTATTTATTATAGACACTTGTTATAAAGCGATAAATTGCTCTTTAGAAAGTGACGAGATACCCCCATAATTATGAATGGCCAGAGATTTTATGAAGTATTTTATCGGTTAGAAAATCAATTTCTCGATGATATTGGTGTTTAGTCTCACGCTTGGGTGTTGTCGTGGGAGAAAGGGAATCATTATTCAGCAATTTAGAAGCTTTATTAGTTCTTGAAAACATTTACATTGAGGAGATCGTAATAAATACTAACTTATGCATTATACTCATCTTCTATTCACAATTGCACCCATAACATTCCAGAAGTCTATTATGGATAATTTCGCAGTGATTCGCGCTAAAGTCTCAATATTTTGATTTTCAACGGATTTATCATCAACATGTTTATCAAAATCATCACTCACTACCTACCTTATCTTTTGCAAAGGCGTTTGTTTCTTTTTAACCGACTTCTAAAAAAGGAGGAGGTTCTATATTCGGTTGTATTTTTTCATTTTATTTTTTATTTTTATGTTTGTTACTTCAGAACTGTCATTTATAGACCGATTTTAAAAATTCTTTTTTTAATCGGTAGAGTATAGTTCCAGTTTGGTCCCGTTGTAGTCAAAGTTGACTTATGATGAGGGGATCTATGAGGAATCGATGAAACTCTTCAAATATTATAGGCAAGCATATAGAAATTTTAGTATTTTCTGTAATAACTCGAGCAGTTACGTTCCAAAAGCATTATTTGGTGAAGTGGAACTGTTGATGAAGACCATAGATGATCACCAGAACTCCTAAATGTTGAGTATTTCACGGTTGGCGATTAATGTGCTGTATATAGTTCTGAAGCAAATTATGTCCATAAAAATTCATGTAGTAAAATTGAAGAACCAGCAGAACTCCTCAACGATGGACATCATTGCACCGTGGATAACAACAGTTTGTAAATGGTGATGAGCAATCGGCATTATGCTATTGTTACTTATGTAGTAAATGTGTGTCGTTAAATCACAGGATAATAAATAAAATGTGAAAAAAAAACTTACTTTTCAAAGGCTATTTGAAGTCGGTTTTTTAATTTTATAAATTATATGATTATGTTTAGTTTTACAAGCATTTATTAAGCCACTTTTTTAAGCCGGAATTGACCTTACTGGCTTGTGTCGTGTGAAATTCGATACCTTTTAATAAGTAATAAAATAACCGTTTTTTTTTAATTCAACTAAATGATTGCCTTTAGCATCGAAAAGATCAGTCACCGTCTTTTTAACCGACTTCAAAAAAGGAGGAGGTTCTCAATTCGTCGGAATCTTTTTTAGTCTCATCGGCACCAAATGATCTAATTATACTCACAACATAAACTAATCTTGATTAATATATCTGAAAGCTTCTCACTCGCATCTTTCATTGGATGTTAATAATTAATGGCAGTATTGACTGTTACCTTACCCTCTGATAGATTATGATAATCAGTCGAACGCTAGCGAATTGGTCTTGAATTCTGCATTATGCTTTTGTGTGTATTTATTATTTATGTTCCTCTGCTGCACTGGGAGTAAAGAAATAGCATAGAATGCCTGCAGATGCTTATCATCCTGGCATGTCGTAAAAGTCGACTAAGGGACGGGTCCTCTCCAACATGGTGGACTATCTGTATGGGCGACGGGCTGATCACCTGTCACCATACGGTTCATCATACCATCTTAGGACTAATTAATCAAACGTGGCCACAAGTAGTCTTGTGGCTCTGCCCACCCCATTAGGGATTTCGGGCGTGATGCTATGCGTGCTTGTGTGTGTGTATTATTTATGTTGAGTGTGTAGTAAAGTGGATTGTTGTAAATCACCACAGACACTATATTTTAAAGACGTTGCTTAGCCTAACTTGTACTTGCATTTTTAGAGCGCTGGCGCTATGATTGGTGCGTTTAAGGTTATGGGGGCAGTGCCTGCCTTTAGCCCCGCCGCATATAGTTTTTTTGGCTCTAATATTGGCAATGTGCGCCGCCCGGCCATGCGGAGTCAACATGATATATGGTCTGTTTTGGGTAAAACATTTTTGTTTTGAGTAATTGTTGGATTACTAATGTATGGGCAAAAAACTTTTCCCAAAGTCCATCCCAAACTATTTTACTCAAACAACTTTTGACAAAGTAAAATGATGCCAAATGATAATTAGACCAAATGAATAAAATACGAAATAGAATAGAATAGAATAGAAAATATTTATTTCGCAAAAACAAAAAAATACAATTTTTACATTTTTAAGAACTTAAATCTAATAATGTATGTGATCTAAATAAAAGTTATATATTGCTGCGAAAATGGCATCAACTCAGCTGTGTGTCGTACCACCTATTGGGGGAATACGACGCTGGTTTTTAGTGGACCCATGGACTGGTTTAGCTAGACAGCATACATTGCGTTCGCTTCAACATCAAACGTAAAAATATATAACAAACTAGGTTGCAATAAGTGTTTATAATGTTTTAGATTTATATATATTAATGCTTCTGTGTTTAAAAGTATATAAAGGGTTGAATGTGAATATGCTAAAGATTCGTTTGGGAAATGAAACTACTGCGATAAATTTTTTGGGAAGTGAAATTTGGCGAAAAATATTTTGCCCAAACGGCAGTACACTGTAATTGTTACTTGATTATTATCCTTGTATGAGTTTGAGCCCTTAAGTAGTAGTAGAACGTTAAGTAACTATTTTGAAAGTAATCGACGCACACGTCATAACTAAGGTCGTAAGGAGTAAATAGGACCTCCTTAAATTAACTTGCTCCAGACGTGTAAGTTTAAAAATTAAATTATTTCTTATTTTATTCACTAAAGATCTGCAGTTTCGGGGTTCTGAATTTTCTCTGGCAACAGTTTTCATAATACCGTTCAGCTTTCTTTCAGTATCTTCTTACACTTACAGTTTAAAAACTGGGTACAAGAAGAGTAACCAACCCCAAATGCGTCAGCTTAATTAATATTTAATGACTTATTTGTTATTAAACTCACAGATCAGACACATAATAATTAATTACCACAAATAGATCATTCTCACGACGGGCATGCGCACACGACGCCCCGCTCAGGGTCAACCCATTAGGGTCCTTAAGGGCAAGTAATTAAGTTATTAATCGCCTGCCCTCTGACCACCTAGTTACTGGGATTTTCTCCCGCTATCTGATGGGGTATTATTTCTTACTTGGTTAATAATTAATTTGTAGAAAATACTTGAACTCGTGTGAATTGTTTTATCCAAGAAAATTGTTTTGTTGATTGGTTATAGTTATTTTGTTGTATTTTTCAAAAGTTTTATTAAAAAGTTTGTATATTTGTGGTCCTAAAAACTCATCAACAATATATCTTTTTACACGTATACTAATATTAATGACTTATTTCTCTATATCTCTTAGGTACATTCAGTGAAGTTCGTCAATGGTGCTTTGAAAAAACGCAGGGTTAGTCAACGCTGTATTATTTTTTATTGGCGCGAGACAAAAAAAAATCTGACAATTTATACGTTTAACACAGAGTTGGTTAATTCTTACTTTATAACTTTAACCCTGCGTATTGTGCAAGTGGGCTAACGCTAAAACGCTAACTTCCTAATAGCGAAGATGCATAAAAAAAAAATCATCTTGTATTGTAATAGAAACCGATCTGTGTACGCAAAGTATTTTTATGTTGATTATTTTATGAGTTATGAAGCTTTGAAAAGTCATGGTTCATACCACTCGCAAAAACACTCCATACAAAATGGACGGCAGCTATGACGTCAGAGCTGTCTATATGATGGCAGGATGTATGGCGTTTAAACGAAATCTGCAATTATTTCCGATAAATAATGTTTTTAGACCAACATCGTAGAAATAAAACATGACATAAATTTCATGAGTATGTCCAAAAAACTAAAATCGGAATTAAAAACAATATAATATTTTTCACAAATTTTGACCCTTAGGTAACCAAATAAAAATGAATAGTCAAAATGATCTGCGTTTTCTGAATATGCTTTTGTTTACATTTAATTTCATAATATAATCATTTAAATCACATTTTGATTTTCATGCAACTTCCCCCTTATCAACATGCGTTCATCTCTGTTGAACTAATCGGTATTAAGACTAAAAGGCTGTTAAGCTAATCGCGTTATGACTTACACTCACAGAACTACAGCGGGATTGAGACTGAAATGCATTTGGACTGCATCAGGATTGAGAACAAAATGAGACTATAAAGAGAATTATGCATTAAACCATTTAAAATGAAGTTTAGGCAAAACGCGAAAATGTCATTTGGATAATTAGGCACGTTCTCGAATCAGGCAGTCTACTATGTAGACTAACAGCGAAATGGTTGGCATTGTCGGCAAGCCACATAGTCTTAATGCCCCTGAAGAAGGAAGTATAGGCAAAACGCGGCATAGGCACAACCCATTATAGGCAGGCGGAGAACAATGCCAAAACCGCGAATGTTAACGTCAAACACGTGCAAAACTAGGACACATTCGTGGTTTTGGCATTTTAGTGATAATGTAATAAAAAAATAGCGATAACCTCTAATAAAACAATGCGATATTGTTTTGATATCAAAAGGTGAGGCACGATAATCTATCAAATTTGAACTCCATAACACCGTGTTAAGATTGATGTGAGCAGCGACTGGTTATGCTGAAAGGGAAATACTTGATAACGGTATATTGATCTGTATTCGTCACTTTCAAGTGTCAGATTGTGTAAGGAATTAAATGTTGCATGTCGATTCTCACGTACGCAGAATGCCATTCACTACCGCCAATTGTACTAATTTTTATATAGTGCAATAAAAATGAGAAATCTATTGTCCTTCATGATACAAGAGTTTTGGCCGAAGGGTGTCTTATTTCGGCGATTCCGCGGCCGGCTCATGGAATATGACACCGTGAAATTGCGTCACACACAACAGAATTAACGTTAGTTTTAAGTTATTTTGTTTAGTATGTTAGTTTTTAAGGTATTTATGTTATGGGCCCTGTGGCCCTGTTGCCTGAATTAAAAGGTTATATTGATTCATTTCGCACACCATGATAATATAGTATAGATGAGTCTTGAGCTGGGTCTCTTGCAGTGTTCGTTTTAACATTAACCTATTATTTTATTAGAAGAGGGCGTGGTTTGAGCGTCTATCGAACACACAAACAATATTACACTCAATCATTGTCATTCATTTTTGATTCAAGGGTTGTCATTGTTGTGCCACCTGATGACGGGGGGAGAGGAAACGTTTAGACTGTTTGCTTGTCAATTCAAGCTGGGTTTTATAAAAGTCCGTTATACCAAATGTCAGATAAAATCTTAGTACAATTTTTGACATTCGTGACCTTAAAGCTATAATTAGAACGGATCTTAATAAAAACCAGCGTAATTGTGTATTGCAAACAGCAATAGAAAATTCTTTTGCTTTTTTTGTCTTGGATACATATTAAAAGTTATTAATCAAACAATACTTTAGTGTGCTATAAGAGTTGTGAGTTACTACGATCGAATCCTTAACCAACCTATACCCAAAAGCTTTGGAAACAAAAATCAAATTCGGAAGTCAAAAACTCGGAGAGTTCCATGCCAGCATACGTAAGTTATAACGAAAATGGCGACCAGCATTATTATATTAAAGAAGGTAGAGAAAAGGATCCATTAACAATACAAATTAACATATCAATAATATGTTAATAACCTATCTATTTATCCATTGGATGATAATTCGTTTATCTTTATTGTCTCCCCTCGAGGTGTGGCTCCATTAGCGTAGCATAATAACCTATTTCATGATTAAATGCATTATTTATAATGGATATCGAAAGCATAGTAATCAATGTATTAGCTAAATCATTGTAACATTAAAGAAGACATTTGTGCCTGCGACTATAATCGGTTTCTTACAATGAAGTAAAGTAACCTTAGAAAGCTAAAAGTTATTTTCTAAACATCGTGTATAATTTATAACTAGCCGATTTTTCCAAAAATCATTTAAGTCGCGTTTTAGCAATTAGTATTTCGGATATCTATAGATACACAAATGGTGAGAAGTGAGAGACTCAGATTTTGTATTGTTACTTTTTAGATATTCTTATAAAGACAATTAGCTCAAAAACAATAATATTAAATCTTTTGCTGGGAATGTTAAGCCAATTTTCAATTATCTTATTACCGGATTCCTACCACTGTTTGCAGTTTACATGCGCTCGAAGTTTTCAATGTTTTGATTTTATGACACTGACTTCATTCAACTTTGTCTTATTTCAGGCGTTGAGGAATACTTTTTATTCCGCGTCCAATCATATCGTATAGAGAAGCCTTGATGATAGGGCGCAAATGTCTCCTTACCCAATAAATCCTTGCACAAACCTGCGCCCGCGCAGTTCAAAGATCACCCCCTGATTGTCCGTCTTAGTCAACACGGCGTAATGGCCGCGTCGTGATAGAGCAATCTTACGTCACGATAATCTACCCGTTTAGTAATAGCTAATCTTAGTACTAATTGGACAAATTCTAGATTTCAATTGCTGACTTAAACGGTCGTTTAAGTTTTTTTTTGAAACCTATTAGTTTAATTTTGCTGCATTGAATATGCAACTTTGAGTTGTAACACTTGCAGCAGCAATGCAAGTACATTTGTATTAGAAGAAACTCCTCAAAGCAGCCAATTGTTAAATTTTCACCTTCTTGAATTGCATGACACGTGCAAAATGCAATCATCAGGTTTGATTTAATCAGTATAAGGACCTGGCCACATCTCCACGGCACGTTTCGTGAACGTGAAACGACGCGGCGTCGTGGTACGGTACGTAGCCGGACCGTGGAAATGCACGACGCGGCGCCGCGTCGTTCCACAGCGCCGCTACATAACCACGGTACGGCGTCGAGTCGTGAAAAAATCCGTTGCAAATCACCTTTATATCTATAGAAATAAGGGCGACGTGCAAAGGATTTTTTCACGGCACGACGCCATACCGTAGTTATGTAGCGGCGCCGTGCCATGCCACAACGCCGCGCCGATTCACGTTCACGACGTCCTGCCGTGGTGTTGTAGCCAGGCCCTTACGCTTCACTTTACTGATACATTCAAATCAAACCGTGTGCACTTGCACTTAAAATATGAAAAATGTCCCACTTACTTGCTGCATGTATGTGTATGCGTGTATGTAGGGAGCTCGGAGGTATGTTGAAACCCAATAGATCGTCGTATTTTGAAGCTTAACCACCTTTTACTATTCTTCTTGAGTTGCATTACACATTGCACATTGAAGCAGTATTGCTATGAGAGTCTCGACACCTGCAAATTATTTAAAAAGTTAATCTAATTTCTAAGCTCCAAGCCTTTCTATACGTGTTCCGAACCTATGTTAAAATATGGTTAAACGTACATAGTGTTACCTTCTTGACTTGCATTACACATCTTGCATTATACAATCACCAGTTTTGATTGAAGCAGTATCACCATTAAAGTCTCGCTCCACTGACAGACTGCACCTGCATTAAATCAGTTGACATTTAAATTACCCACTACTGTCCGATCTTACTGTTATCTCAAATATTTATCATGCGCTCTTTGATATTTCTTGCGCCATATCAATGTGGATATAATTTTGTATGGATGCTATAAGTGGATTTTTTATAGGCTAGCTGAATAATATTAATTATAGGATGTTTCTATAAGGGTACAAAAATACTCTGACTGATGCACTAGTAGATTGAATCATTTGAAATTAACTTAATTAAACATCATTCCACTGTTACTTGATTTATCCTCGAGAAATGTTTACTTGTAAATATCGCTAAATGCTTGTATTTGAACAAATGTATACATTCACTGATACCATATGTTACTTATTCAATTATTATTTTTTAAGATGGCAGTGTCAAATTTAAATTAATATTATACTATCTAATTCATCATTTTAACCGGGACGGGACGTCCACTGCAGAATGCCTTGTGTGCATAGGTCATGAGTCCAGCTTATGTCTCTCCTATCCACATACAGTCTATTTTCTGTCTCAACCACTTTTACACGGTATTTTCAGTGTTTTTTTATTGGAAGTCCTTATCAACCAATCGAGTTCCACTAATAAAATTCAGGTACAAAGGCCAAAATACTCCTTGCAATATTGATCGGACCCCTGGACTGTAATGAACAATCCCGGTTTGCACCGGTCTCACCTAATGCACGCGTCCCGAGGGAGCCATCGAATCCTCCGCACGGACTTGATCAAAGCGCCTAGATTTACGGGAGCCCTCACATAAACCATATGCCCGGAAACCGATGAAAGAAACTGTTTTGTAATCTTAATTATCATTAGGAGAAACTAGGTTTGTTTTATGTGCGTGAGTTTATTAGGTTTCTGGTGTATTGTGTTTGATGCTTTTGCACAATATTGAATATTTCGTTAACCTTGATTTAAATGTGAGTTCTACGTTATACCTACCACGAATGCTATTTGAACATTTTGTTGGGTTAATTTGGAAAGTTACGCATGCTCGGCTAATTCCTGAACGCGGCCGTTTTAAGTGTAACCTGCGTCAGCCAATTTTATTAGGGAACCAATCTCCATTTTTTACCCTTCAACGGTCCGAGCCGCTTGGGTCCGACCCGAATTAAATGGACCTGGAAATTTAGCTGAAAATATTTGGACGAACCTACAGCATATACATAACACGGAAATAAATTTTGTAGATGATGACACGTATCCGAAACCGTTTAGCACATATGTAGAGGAGGGTGTCGGGTTTGCTGACGCGACGAATAAAGCGTATGGAACGGCGATCAATAGCGCCAAAATACTTGAGCCTTCCATTCTTGTGAGCTTTCTGCTTGGTATGATCAATTCGCATGTTTTGTTTGAAGTGTGCGAGCTCTAGTTAGAGTAGCCGGCTAAGTTCAGGCGCTCACACGTCACTCAGTATAATCCGGTCAATGATATAAATTCTTCGAGGCACGCTTCTTTATTGGATTTGTCGGCGCCACCGAGCCATTGAACTCACCTCGCACGTAAAGCATTCGCGTAAGAAACTATCGAAAATGTGATTTGTCCAATATCCACAGTAGTGAGGAAATCTGTAGCAAATGCGGTGGGAATATTTATTGCGTCTGAGACATTTTAAACGGGAGATATATGTTACTTTTAACAATGACTAGTGTCTGATTGCGCACGCAGCTAGATCTTCGGATTCGTTTTTGCATTGTGCACATTTGTGATGTCATTATTGGAAATAGGTACATAAATTCACTGCCGTATTCTTTTTTTCAATTTTACTTTCTCTTATTCTGCACGTACATCACTTTTATTGTCTTGTAGCTCGTTTCTAATGTTTTTAAATATACTATACATATACATTATTATTATGTAGAGAGAGGCATAAACTTTCGTTTTGCACTTTACAATTCTATGCCATAGCAATTCAGGAATAACTTGCAAACTTAGTTCTTAGCTGTACAATAAAAAAATCTGAACGATTTATGTGCCACCGCATTCAAGAACACGGTAAGCATTTCCGAGTGTCGCTCCGACTAATGCAAAGCACCTATCTCGCGAGCCGTGTCTAGACAAATGTTGTACATTTTGTACCTCTCCGCAACTCGCTGGTCTCGACAGCGACTCGATGCCTTTGAAAACTTTCTAGACCTGCTCCGGAATTCTAAAACTTAGCAACCCACCAAAATGTTGTAAACAAGCAGGCATTACAGTTTCTTTGTGGTTTAGAAATTGTTAGTTGCAACTTCGTGAAAGTTGGCTTTCTATTTTTCCGTAGTTTGACTGAAAAAATTTATCGGCATACGCGATATCGAAAGTGCAAAACTGTCAGATCTTTTTAAAAATCAAGGTAAACTTTCTGCGTCAGGGCATTAAGTTTTTAATGGTCACCATTATAATAATGTGCTGATATTTAGTAAAAATAAGGTTCAGTGCGTGCTCATCCGTCGAGGACAGGCTGCCTTACAAGGAGCTTCAACATTTTTCGCAGCGCTGCAGCGGGAGAAAGTTTTTGTATGCAAGCCAGACCCTCGGACATCCCCCGCCTTTTAAATATTTGCATTTCTTTCGCATAGACTGCTAAGATAAGACTTTTCTTTCAAAGATTCTTTGCATAGTGCAGGTATCGCCTTTGACTGGTGCATACTAATTAAATTGAACTCTTTCTGCTGGGGCTCTGTTTAAAAACAAAAAAGTGCGCACTAGAAAGTTATTTCATTTGTATCTACTGATGCTGTTTTAAACCACTTTGTTTATGTTTTGTTTGCTTGTTGAATGAACAAGTATTTTTTTTAAGTTTACCCACTTTTTAACCGACTTAAAAAAAGAGGATGACTTATGTATTCGACCCGTACATATTTTTTTAAGTATGTTCTCGCATAACTTTTCACCTCTTGAACCGATTTCAATGATTCTTTAGTTTGTTGGGAAGGTCATAGTTCAAAAATGTTCCAATAGAAAAATTTGCGGTCATGTTTGGATTCATCGTAAGCCTTAAAACAGTACCATAATTATTTGTTTTATTATATCGATCATTGCATCATCCCAATATTTGACCGCAGATCTATCGCATAATAGGACTTCTTTTAATATTCTTTTTTCATCACGTCAACCGATATCTGAATCAAATGCGTTGACATTTTAACAAACATCGACACTGCCATCCCTCGCTATTCAATTATCCCAAGCCCGCTAATCACAGGTAACCCTCGTAAGGACCCGTTTTACCCCTGGGGAACCTGTCAGGCTTCAATTAAAATTCACCCATTGTCTCCACACATTGTCTTCCTGACGTCATGGGCCTTGATTAAACCGTCTTTAACCCACGTATCACGCCATGATTGGATTTTACGGTGTTGAACGGATCATTAAAAATCTTTTGTTCAGTAACAGTACTTGGATTTAGGATCTGATTACGGTTGGATTTTTAAGGGGTCTTTTCAGAAGTAATTAAGGTTTCTAAAAAGCTTTCTCAAATGGGGAAGGGTCAGTATTTTCTAGTCAAGTGGTTTTCAAATACAACAATCCTCTTATCACCCTAGGAGTAAATTATCCCATTCATCCATGTGTCTTTACCTTTTTCTTCTTGTACTTATAGTACACCATTATATGATGATATTTTTGGATGACTATAGGAAAATCGATGCCCGTTCCTTCTGGTAATATTGTAATATTGGTAAATTGACCTATCGAAATTGAGTATTTGTCACAAAAAGTATTCAAATTGCCCATTTCAAATGTTATTCTGCTCATTTCCAAAAAGTTGTAATTTTGTGTTTGATCACTGTCATTCTAAAGGTGGGATGTATTTCAAAAGTCACCATGTATCGCCATTTTTTAATCCATTTAATAGAACAAAGTGATGCCCTAGTGTTCCCCAACTTTTTCCTTTTTCTTCTTGTAAAATAAACCGGTATGTGATGTCATTTTTGGATGACTACAACAAAATGCGATGCATCCTCGTTCCAGTAGGGTGCTTATAACTCACCGTATATCGACATTTTTAAATCAAATAAAAAAACAAAGTAACGCACTCTACTTTTTCAACATATCTGCCTAAACTCTGCTTAATTCTAAACATTATCATCTACGTTTGATTATTCTCACCAGGTAATCAATATACACGAAACCTTGTCATACCTTACGCCCTAGTAATAAGCTTCATATTAGCATGCCGTCGTCCGTGTAAGTTCGCAGGCTCTATTTATCATTGCAATGATATATGAGGGCGACGAACCCCTGAGACGGTTCCATCATTTAGGTACGTATTGAAATTTGCGGTTTTTGGCACCTTCTGTCGCCACGTTGCGTAATATATTATGTGCATTGGATGTTGTGGATTGCGGCTTATGACATGTGCGCATTGTGCGTTGTGAATATTGCTCGTCGATTGAATTAATAAAAGCAATTTTCGATATTGAGTGGTTTGTGTACACATTTTATCATGGTTTTAAACGTTTTGTAATGGCAGGATATTTGCGTCAATACTCGTATGTCGTAGGTGATCTATTTTACAGCGGATTTTTTGTAAATCCTTTTGTAAGTGTAACAAACAAATGACAACAGTAATGGCGGCAATTCGATCCTCCGTCAAGACGAATGTTTTTTTAAATCATAGACAAACGAATGAAGTCCCTATTCTCATGTCACTCGAGATCAAATGTCATGCGGTTTATATTAAGAAAACATACTGAATTGATGTTTCGTATCGATAACTATTTTAATATCTATGGATACTAGAATAGAGACCCACTTGAGTTTTGACAGCTGTTCCAAATTTAAACTCATAACGTTACAAAAGTTCATACTGTAATAACATTACAGTACAGATTTTACCTACTACCACAGCTCATAGTAAAATTGGTTTTTGAATACATTATGGAATGATATGTGTGTAGATAAAGACTTTTTACACGCACTGTTTCTTAGTAGATATTTGTACTCTGATATAATATTTAAGTACTTAACAAAACTATTTGAAATTACAACAAAGTAGTGTTGTGTTGCAGCCAGTTGTTTGTCTGATTTTGCGATGAAATCTTACAACAGAATAAATAATTAACAAGTATAGTGTGATTATTTTATATGTACCTATAAGATGACTGTAAACGTGTGTCGCTACAAATAGTTTATTTTTAGTAACTTATAAAATAAACTGGTCAACGACGGATAGGATACGCAAAAAAGGGTATGTGCAAATACAATTTGATATCTATGAAAAATTAACTCTGTTATGGCCTGCCTTGGTATTTCTTAAGCCTTCTGGCATACAGTCACGGTGACGGCCATCGTTGACTCAGTAATGAGGTCGTATTGAAACCTTACGGAACCCTAAAAATCAGGCTGTTCCACCGAAACCATGCGTGTTATTAAAGAGCAGGTTGGGGAATTAAGTGACTCGTGTAAATGACAGTTTAATCTGCTTAAACAAACCGACTTACCGCGGTTTCTTATCTTTTGGCTTCCTTTGAAAGTAAATTAATTTCCCACTTAATTCATTTCTTGAAATTTTTCGGCGTTTTATTTTTGTCAGCTGATCGAAAGTAAGGAATGTAATTAATCCACGTATTTTTAAATGTGTACTGATAGCTTTTATCTATAGATATAAATATAATAAATAAATAAATAAATCAGGGGACAATATTTACACAAATCGATCTAGTCCCAAAGTAAGCTTGTGTTATGAGTACTAGACGACGATATAAATACTTATATAGAGAAATAAATACTTAAATACATAGGAAACATCCAAGACTCAGGAACAAACATTCCTGCTCATCACACAAATATTTGCCCTTACCGGGGATCGAACCCGGGACGCTTGCGTCTGAGGCAGGGTCACTACCAACTAGGCTATCCGCGTCGTCTATACTTAGTATATGTAGCAAGCAATAAAGTGTATAATGTGTATTAAAACTTTCGAGAGACATTATTAACACTAGAAGTAAACACGGCCTTACTATTTCTAGTGTTAAAGTGTATAATATTATATTTTAACGAAGTCTTTACTTTATTATCCGTTAATATTCTTAATATACAAAACATTTAAATTTGTAATTCATTGAGAGATTGTAAATACTTTGCTACATAGTTGAGTTCCAATTATTTTGTTATTACTTTTTCATAGCTTTGACCCAGAAATATTTTCTTAAACTGTAGTGAAACCGGAAAACGCATAGACAAGGCAACACGGCTTATGCAAAATTAAATCGCTAATAAAATTTGTTACCAATATTGTAAGTGATCTTTGATCTAATAACAGATTAAGCTAATTTGCCTCGTTAAACTTTTAAGCCAATGATTCAGTTAAATTTACTGAATACTTACAACAGTGTATAAATATACTAGTTGGTTAGCTAGCAAGGCACTCGCGAAAATAGGCTTGAGAATTGAAACGGGACTGGGGAGCGATCATGTCTTTAAATATTTTGTTTTTATCAATCTACTAAGCGACAAAATATTATAAAATAATAATTTTATAATATTTTGGCGTGTATAAGTTAACAAACATTTAATTATTAACATAAATTAAGTAAAGTGCACACATAGTATAGAGTTTACTTAATCATGTTACTTGTTTGCCGAGCCATTAAATAAATAAATAAATATTTGCATGTTGAAAGAGCCGTTTGTTGACAAGTTTCGGCAAATCGTCACAACATGATTACTGTTCGAATGGGCCGGCTCGACCGGGGTAGTATCACACTCTCTCAAAATATCGGCGTAAAGTAATAGCTTGCATTTCGTACGGTGAGTGACGAGATCCGGAGGCCTATTCCCTCATCCCTATCCCATCCCCATTCCCCATCCTCCCTAGACTGGCAACGCATTGGCAGCACCTCTGGTGTTGCAGATGTCCATGGGCGGCGGTGACCACTTTCCATCAGGTGGGCCGTCTGCCGGTTTGTCAGTCAATTGACATTAAGAGCCCACATATGACTAGTTTAAGCACCTCATTTTGCATCAATCAGAACTGAACTCTGTGACGTTGGGTTTCATTTTAAAATAGCTCGCTCTCAGCCGTGGCTGTTACAACCACCGCGCGCGCACGCGTTCACGAAAATCTGAGATGTTTCCTGTTTATTAGAGAACTATAACATCTATTAAAAAATCCTTTTTAGCGAATTGAGAAGTTGTTGTTACTCAACTATTTAACCAAAAATCATCGTTAAAGACCATAGGGTTTCGAAGATTCAACCAAAAATATGTTAAAAAGCGTTATGTTTGAAAAATAAAAGTATCGAGGTTTTTATTACTAATCGTATTTTCACGTTTAAGCATTTCAAGAGCAAATGTTCAAGTTTAATAGGTTCAAAGAACAAACACGTAGTCCCTGTCAGTATTGAAATCTAGATCGCCAAACGTCAAAACCTTAGCATATGTGGCCTCTTAAAAAAAACGTCCCCCAAAACATGATATAGCCGTACCTATGCCGAATAAGCAATTATTTGTGTGATGTGGACTATACTCTATTAGTTCAGGTAGTTAAATAAATGTAAATAGTCCAGCCACTGGACTGTCTGAATCTGAATCTTTGTTTCATTTTGATCTATGATTGGCTAGTTAGCTGAGTCACGTGAGTTAGTTTGTTTACATTTAGTTAACTACCTAAACGAATAGGGTATACTAAAACCACAATTGATATTTCTTTCCGTTGTTCGGTATTATTACATATGCGAGTTTCATAGTATATTTCTTATAGATATATATACTGCAGCACACTGTATTTATATTTACTCTACGGCCTAACTATCGGCTGTACTCGATCCGATATAATAGTTATCAGTACTTTACAGAAAGAGATAAGCGTAGAAACTAGTATTGAATACAATTTATTAAGGTGAGGTTTAACAAGACGATCGTGTCCGGTCAGTAGGTACGGACGTGAGTCTAGGTATTCCAGGCAAGGCATGTGAAAGTCTATGTGGATAATAAGATATTTTTTCTAATGAATTTAACTAAACCTTGCATTAATGTAAACTACGAGTTGTACTCAACTTTATATTACAATGCTTTTATTCATTGATATACTGTAAACAGGGAATAAAGGAAAACTTTCCAATGATAACTAAGTTACTGGGATTCAGTGGCGGAGCCTGCCTACAAGCCGATTCCTGACGGCTTTACCAGGCTAGAAAGCTACGGCTAGTTGTCAGTGAAGTCCATGTTACTGTACCTACATGTCAGACTTGCACGTACGGTTCTAATTCTTCCGGCTTCCCTTAGGAAATATTTCACGCTTCGTCACTGCTGCGATTCCTGATGACTTCGGAGCGGTCTTTATTTTTTTTATTTTTCATCTTGTAGCTTATTTTTTTACATATAAATTTTCCCGGATACAATATTTTCTGTAAAGTTAAACGTAAAGAGGGAAAGTTGTCTCATGATCGTTTTACATGACACTTATGACGGAGCGAGAGGTTGTAATGACCGAGCAATAAAATGCGAGGGCAGGACACATAGTTTTATGTCCTTCCCACGGAAATCAGCTGCAATCAGCATTTCACATAGTAACTGCGATGCCGGTTACATTATAATTTTGTAACTTTAGGTTTTGCTGAGTTTCTATACTTAATAAATCCAAAAGCCATCTCATAAAATGTATCCATTATACACCCTAAGATTCATTAAAAAAATACATTTTCGTACTTTCTTAAGTTCCTCTGTGACCAGTTGCGATGTTATGCTTTCGTAACCGCTGTGGATAGGAATCATCAATCTCTTTTTCAGACCGAGCGTAAAGCAAAGTAAGCATTTTTTTATAGGTATGATGGACTGGGCATTCGTTTTTAACCCTATTGTCACATGATGGAAAGCAAATACAGGGTCTAGGATAAAACACGCTTGCCCAGAAAATTTCTATTCACTCTTGAAGACACCAAGATTTCATAATTCCGGAAACACAGATGCTGGGAGAGTGTTCCATACCTTGGCGGTGCGAACCAAAAAGGGTTTCGTACACCGCGTGGTGCGGCTGCTAGGAAATTCAAAGGCATATCGATGAAAACCCTCCCGATATCTGGTAGTCGGTGGCAGAATGTGGATGGTCATCACTTAAACACTAAGCTTTCCTTTTGACGCTCGAAGATTATTTGTTACTACGTATAGTATACTTATAAAATATTCCCATGTAAAAGTTTATCATGTCCCAAGTAAAAAGTCCAGTGAGCATTTCAATGCTAGGAAGTTGTGTAATTCTTCGTGCTCAAGAAAAAGACATCCGCAGCCTGCGTCAAAGTCACATCGATTTTCTTATCTGGCTTTGCTCCAATCTTTCTTTCCTTACCTAATTTATTTGCGAATGAATTCTTATTGTTGCGTAACCAAGTATTAACCAAATTTGGATATTCAGTTGACTTTCCAGCCTAACATAAATGTACCATGCTATGGAAAATATATTACTTGAGAGCCTGAAGTATGTAAGTGAATTGGCTAAAATAGTGAGGTCAATCATTTATTCTTGTGGAAGTTAGCTATCGTGCTTCTAGTGATATCCTTTGGCCATGCTTATTTTCAACTTCTTGCATGTTGTCGAAATCATCAGTAATCTTTCAATATTATTGAGTTTTGTGCCAAATGTCTCATGGGTTTTTTTTTATAATTCACAAGGTTTGGCATCAGTAAATGGGAGAAATTTTTCACTTTTATGTTCGTCTAATTTACCAATCTTAGAATACATTTTATGATAATATATGCTCTATTGCTATAGTTTTATAATTATTCTGCTATGCCTTGCTCCGTATTCTGTAAGTTATACAAATTTTACTTTTAGGATACAAACAGGGGTAAAGCAAATCGGAACATTGATAATTCCCCTCCTGAACTTATTTAATTTTTGGACCGCAATGTTTTTTTGGTTTGTATCTAATTATACATGAGAGTCGAAGATATAAAGAGGATACAGATCACTATCCAATTATACAGCTTTTGTATCCAACTATCGATTTGGCAACCCTGAATGTACCTATGCTACAGAATGTTGTTATTATTTATGCACTTGTAATAATTGTCCTGTTTAACAAAAGCTGATTCGGATCTCATTTCGGACTCTATTCTCTCTGCTCTGAAATAAAACCAAGCATCTTATAACATCAAGAACTTGCACTTCCTCATAGACCAGATAACTTTATTTTTATTTAATACCCTAAAAGGTGATCTGTCGTAAAAATCAGCAATCTGTGCTATAGGTAACGAAATACCGAGAAGTTGCGGAAGTGCGGTCAAATCATGGCTCCCCCAGGAACAGGGCTCCGAACTTTCCTATCGCGTCCCTGAACACCTCAACCGTAGCACCCAGCCTAAAAATAGTAACACGAACTAGAGAAAAGTTTATGCGGACACCGAATCATGTGTTAGTATAAAATGCAATATAAATATATATATATATTAACACTTCTTGTCCATTTCATTAATAAATTGTTATTTACTAACAATGCAGATTTCAGCAAAAAAGAAAGGGTCTCATAACGACAATTAAAAGTAAATAAAACTGCTTATCAAGTTCTACATTACAAAATCCATTTCAACGATTTATCGTTATTTTCATTTTATTTATTTATTTAGCGTCAAATTGTTAGATACTACTTTACCGAGATTATTGATTATTATTATTATTATTGAGAAAAACAGATAATCAATTACATTTGTCATTACTTACAATAATAGTCACTAAATTTCATTACATAGGTTTTAAAATTCATTCTAAAACTCATTGAGATTATATGGACATACGGCAATCAAGAACTTTTTCAAAACAACAAAAAGCTCCTATACTTACTTTCGATACTTTCGCAGCAACAGATCTAGAACATCTCCGCATTAGTGTTGTTAAAGCGTCAGGCCTTAAAGAATTGGATCTGAAAGGGCAAGCGAATATTAAATAAGTCTAATGAATAAGAGGTTACTGTTTTCTATCGGGTGACTGTGTCATTTTACTATTCGAATAGTTCGATAGCATCTGATGTAGTAGTGTAATACTACTCTGATATAAGTTAGGAAACCACATTTTATTTGGGTATCGTGCCAGGGGTTTGTTTTGTTCAACTGTGGTCTCATTCAGTGCTGAGAATTAAACACTTCTAAACAGAAATTGCCGGTTTCTACGACCGTTGTGTAGGTTTTATATTCCGTTTGATCACTAAACGAGTAAGATCTCTTCCCTATAAATATTTATACCTCGTCAAATCCTTACTTAATATTATAAATGCGAAAGTAACTCTGTCTGTCTGTCTGTCTGTCGCGCTTTCACACTAAATATTACTTTAAATGAAATTTGGTACACAGGTAGTCTAGAGCCTGAGAAAGGACATAGGCTACTTTTTAATGCGAAAAAAGGGTTTAAAGGGGTTGAAAAGGGGGGATGAAAAGTTGTATGGAAGTATCGTCATTTTTAAAGATAGAAGCTTAAAACTTATTTTTCGGGCTGTTGATTTGATATAAATATGTAAATATGACATTCAAATAAAAGTTTTACCCTCAAGGGTGTAAAATCACAATAGGGAATAGGGGATGAAAGATTGTATGGGAATATGTAAGGTTTATGTGAATGTTTTATAACTTTTATTCCAGCTATTCTGATGTAACATTTACGGGCTCATTACAAAATGTGAAACTGAAGAAATAATTAAAAATGCTACCCAAAGACATTATCCCACGCGGGCAAAGTCGCGGGAACAGCTAGTATGTTCATAAATGTATGTACATACGAGTACATGGATGATATGATGTTTTAATATCATAATAAAGTGTAGCACAGTCGAGTTTGCAAATTTATAACAGTTTCATCAGCATCTCAGCGGGCGAGAGCGTCGAGTGGCTTTAATTACGAGCACCATCTTACTTTCGTAGCCTCGAGAATTTTCTAATAAAATCTTTTGATATCGTCCTTTATTGAAGATCGTTGTCGTTTAAAGTCGTCGGTGATTCACTTGTATCTTTTATGGTCATCCGAGTAATGGTGCTAGTATTTCTCTCCATCTATCGCTTGGAGATGTACCGCAGTGTTACCTTTGGCGTCGCCGGCTGCAACCAATTTAACGTTTCTCAGTGCAATAAAGTGTGTACAATTTTCTGCCCTACTAAAATTAAACGCATACTTCTCCGATAAAAACTTTGAAATCAAAATTGATTTAAAGTTACTTTTGAGTAACTAGCAACCGGGATGCTTGTTGTGTTTGCGTTATTTTGTGTATATCGTCCCGCGCTAATTGCGCTAAATACCTAATATTTGCCAGCGTCAAAAGCTCGGCGCAGTCTTAAAAAATGATTGTAACTGTCACGTTAATATTTCAATATAGGTCTTGAGTAGAATTTTATTACCACATATAAAATGATGGCACTAACATGCAACATTTTCGGTCTAAATATTTGCAATTAACAACAAGATATTTTATTGCTATGAATTTTTAAAGGCTCGTTAGTTTGTTTCCAAAAGCTGGGGGTTTATTTAATTTTACGATTCCTGCACAAGCAAAACATGTGGTCACTTCGAGATAGTTTGGCCTGATTTCATACTATTTATTTTTTCATGTGGTTTTTTAAGTTTTTTTATTTTTTATTTCAGGTAAATACGTTTGCAATATTATAGACGTACCTACCTGGATTTGGTGAACTTTAGAGCTCTACCGACTGGTTTCAAGGTAAGCCTATGTTTTAAGTATCTGGCTGGTGACATTTTACGTACGTATGTCCAAAAAATCCTACACTTCATTAAATTATTAGGGCCACGCGATCATGTATGTGAAACTACCTTGATCAAGTTAACTTCAGAACCTCCCAAAACATGAGATATTTATTTAACGAAACGTATATAATTCAAAAATACATGAAAACAGTACTATGTTTGCCTAATCCTCGTATATGTATCAGATTTAAACGAAAACCACACCAAAGATACATTGATCAATAAATCATGTCTGAGTGAACCATCGATTCTTCGTCTTGTGACTGCTTCGCTAAAAATGGCCGTGTGCTTTTGCGGTCTGCGTCCCGCATTTCCGTGAACTCGACGTAAGCGCAGTCGCGGGAATTTATTGTAGCTGGCACAGACGAATGCGGAAGGACCTATTTAGTGGTATTCCATTATGTTCGGGTAACGGAATATATTTCTTACAAATATTAAGAAAAACATATTAGACAAGTAAATAATCTATTATTCATGACACTTGCTCGGAAACGGGATTTAGTATGATTTATAACTCCCGATGACGGTGGGGCGTGTGCGCTGGGTCCGGCGGGGCGCGCGTGCCGGGCCGGCGGTGATCGTTTTCTTATAGAAGTAGCGCGCACCCGACGCGACGCGACGCGACATACAGTTTATTCTACCCACCTGATGGTAATTCACGGTGTACAATGGGAATAAAATAATATATTTTTTTGTCAAATTAAAACTTTCGTGAGTCATTATGAAAACTTGAAAAACACACGGCTTTACTCACGATTTATTGTCAGAAATAGTCCGACATGTTTCGAACTCGATTGGAGTCCGACCCTGAAGAAGGACTCCAATCGAGTTCGAAACATGTTGGACTATTTCTGACAATAAATCGTGAGTAAAGCCGTGTGTTTTTCAAGTATTCAATATATTTTTTTTGTCTAATTTTTATTTCATTTCCTCGCAAATGTTATGAAAAACATTGTGTGTATCACGGGCAGGAAGGGGATAACAAACTCGAGTCATTAAAAGCCCTCGCGCCTTCGGCGTCGGGCTTCTAACAGACTCTCGTTAGTTATCCCCTTCTTACGGCCCTAGATGCACAATGTACTATAATAATTTCGCTGCAAGCTAACATCATCATCGTTAAGTATAAATTTTGACAGAATGTTATCCCTCACCACCATTTTGTTCTCCGAAAAGTATGAAAAACAGTGACAACAGTTACCGTTACTGGACCAACTCCTGAGCTGCTAACTTAAAAATTCATGACTCCAAGTTGAACTTTTTAAAATATCTCTCTTGTTCACACCTTACAAGTTGTACTTGCTGAATATTATGGATATTGTTCGGTGTTTTAAGCAAGTAATGACATATTAGGGGTTTCGTTGTTTAAAAGAAAAATTCATAACGCTGCAATGATAAAATAAAAGAACACACTTTATATGATACCCGCCATCTTGATTTATGATTGCGAAACCAAACCATCAACTTTCCATTTCAGATCAAGTTCTAGAATTTTTTTTTGAAACTGTTATCCAGATCCCTTATGCAAGTAAAACTAAGAAAATTAATTAATTATCAGTACATTAATTATCAAAATTAAAATTTAAGTAGCGCATAAAAAGATAGCTTTTTATTGCCCTTTGTTATAGTATTATTAAAAATTTTAATTGCCTTATAAAAGAAAGTTTTATCTGCGAGTATCTTATCTTTTAAGAGGCAACTGTCGCAAGCGCTAGCCGTAGTTTTCTTTTCTTATATATTTTACCAGCGACTTCATCCATTTCAAATTGTTTGACTTTATAAGCGAGGAATGAAAATGAGCTTGTAAGTCAACTGGGCCGCGGTGATTGCTTACCATCAGGTAACCCGCCTGCTCGTTTGCCCCCCTCTTAATATAAAAAAAACTGGTAATAAGTGACATTTGTCGCCAATAACCAATAACTCGCCTTGAAGGATCAGCCTCCTTGCCTAGTACCTTATTTATCACGTGACAGGAACGAACGAACAGAGCAAGAGGCCTGTGGAACACCGGCAAAAATCACCCTTTTCATACTAAATGCGATAACGATTTCCACCCCCTAAATGTTAACCGATTTTGACACATTTTTGATGTTGTCAGTCAGAACAAAATCTAGGTCTAGGCTTTGTTTGGAGCGTTGTGGTTCTAAGCAGTGTTAGCGCTGACATAGTTCCACTAACATTGACAACATTTCTGTGTCAAAAGAATGTGCACGAACTTCTAGACCCTAAACTTTACCGCATCGTAAAGTCCTCTTCAGAGGTCTCCGTATCGAAGTACTTCCTTAGTTAAGGAAAATCAGGTTTTTGCACTAAACTCATCAGATTCTGAGACCCTCAGATTCATCTTCTCGCCCAATCCTGTTTATAAATGTTTTGTTGTATGTATGATTTCGTGAACTATAATCGTTTCAAATAATTATTTTATTATTCAATTAAAACTGCCTTTCTGGTCCATTTAAGTTACATATTTTATATCAAATAGTTCACCTAAATAATACATAAAAATAGTGTTTCTACATACACGTACCTTTAGCCGATCCGATCGTGAATCCAAAGATATGTTGCATTTTGTGTAACCTGATTTCATTATGTATGGAAGTGTTCTCTCGACACGGATTGCTAGTAATTCATTTTCTTTAAGTACAAAAGAAAAATTGAGGAAGTTTTTAAGTACAAAAATGAATGTTGAATTGCAAATATTTTCAATCTTATACAATATTTCTTTAAAATGAAAACGTTTGAACCTTATTTTCCATAACATCTAAACCATTACCAAAAATCGTGAAAATTGGACTAAGTAGGGTGGAGAAACGTTACCGCATTTTGTATGAAAAATCGCAGCTCTACAATCCTCTTAAGGTTAAACATTAGAAGTCACGCATACATTTATTTACTTACCGCATTAATGAGGTGTTTTTAATTAATACACAAAAACTAAAATGTGTAGTGCCCCCAATCCCACCTTAATTACTTATGTCATCAAAACTGAATTAGGACAAATAAACAACTTTTTTCTATTATAAATAGCGTAATATTTTCCCAATTCTTTGTCCGTTTTTAAATAACTACATTAAATACATAGCGGCATTGTCGCGCCCCAAGAGCAAAGGTAGTTGAACCTTAAGGCTGTAAAGAATTTTATCGCTGAATTAAAATGTAATCTTTTGTCAAAGATAATTTCATTTGATCTCAAAGTTTTATTGTTAACTTTTATGGACACAACCTGACAGTTTTGTAGCGCCATGGCCGTGAGATGAAAGCTATTGTTAAAAGTAGCTTTATAAAATGCTTTTGTAGGATTCGAGTGGATTTCTTGTGATAATATTGCTTAATAACTTACATATAAATCTTATTGCTGGGATACAACCATTATACGTGCGTTGTCTTGCAAATAGGTCTACGCCACGGACCATATATCCAATAGACTCCACATAGCCGGGCGACCCCCGCTGCCAAATTGTCAAATTAGAGCCAAATGGCCACAAGTGGCGGGGCTACAGGGGGCGCGGGGCGCATAACATCGAACGCACCAATCACATCGCTCTAAAAACCCTGCGCGCCCCGCACCTTTGGCAGCTTTATTTGCTAGTAAAAGTGAGGTTAAGCGATTGTCTTTAGGATATTCGGTCTGTGGTCTTTATCTTGTAACTTATTTATTTCTTTGTCTTTTTCCAATAATAATATGTTTTATGTTGTGTTCAATAAAGAATATTGTATTGTAATCATAAATCTACTTTGTGGATCGAATAAATTAATTATTGTATTTATACCATCATAAATGTTTCATTAGTATGACAAACTTCGTCTCCTCCACCAGCTCTGCATACTCGTACTATCAGTTGAGAATCTGTACCAATCAATATCTGTACACAAGCCTGACCCAAACTATGTTCTAGAACCCTCCAATAAATTGAAAATTACCTATAAGACTACCAATGAGTAATATCTTGCAAATAGCCAATTTGTTCCTCAACCGTTCGCATGACTAGTTGGGTTGAACATAAATCAATCATTTGCCTAACAGTAAATTATAATGACAATAAAATTGGAATCGGTTATTCCCATCAATGTGGTATTGTTCGATTGGCAATACTGGTTTCAGTTTGTTGGAACAACAGTGAAAACCATTCTTACCAACCTGACGCAAGCATTATTAACAAAGGAATAATATAATACATATTCATTCCTAATATGACGGATACACTTTCCACATACATTAGCAACAATCCAATAGCATAAACAAGAACTGAAGTTGTATTTCAATAGTTGTTTCTCAAGTTGTTAGTAAACAATTTAAACCGCAAGCAAGTATCGATTGGCGAGCCTGCAGGGTAATTACTCCGCTCGTCTGGCAACACCCCTTGGATTAATTAGAGTAAAAGTCGAACTGGCCGCACACAAATCCCTGGACACGCTTTTACTTTTAATCTAGGAGAGAGAGACGGGCTTATTGTCAGGGATTGGGTGTGAAAGTGTCAGAAGTAAAAGATTCTTTCTTTGATTTAGTGAGTATTTTATCGGTGGTGATTTAACAATAGTACATTGTGCATCTAGGGCCGTAAGAAGGGGATAACTAACGAGAGTCTGTTAGAAGCCCGACGCCGATAGGCGAGGGCTTTTATGACTCGAGTTTGTTATCCCCTTACTGCCCGTGATACACACAATGTTTTTCATCACATTTGCGAGGAAATGAAATAAAAATTAGACAAAAAAAGGATATATATTAATTTTATTCCCTTTTTACATCGTGAATTAGCATCAGGTGGGTGTTCATAAACTGAGCGTACGTTGCGATCAGCGCGGGGCAGCTCCGCCGGCTTGCGGGTCGCGCCCCGCCGGCTGCGGCTCGCCCCGCCGTCAGCGGGAGTTATAACCCATACAAAATCCATAACTGCCCTTGGGAGGTAAGTAGGCTACAGCTGCTCTGTACGCCTGCGTATAATAACAGCCTTTCCGAGCAAGTGTGATGAAAAATATGTATGTCGGTCTCATTTTAAAATACTAGCTAGTTAAGTTATAAACAAATGAAAATAAAAGGAAACGTTATTATAATATATGCTTAGGTAGGTATAAATTGCTGCTTAGCCATTTCTGTTTCTTAATATATTTAGAATTAGCTTCGTGCAAAGATTTATGGCTTTAATAAAATGTGTAGGTCAAGTTCGTAAATAGGGTAAGAGGTTTCCTTATGGCGCCTATTGCTTTATAACGCCATTACGCTTTTAAATATTTAGTGCTACAAAAAATAAGTTTATGTTTTTAGATCCGTAAACGTGTTGTTAGAACGGAGAAGTGATAAGGATTTTCAATTTAACTTCGTCCACGGGAAATTCAGTTATAATTCCGACGTTATTTTTAATTTTCCGCGTTAAAAAGTAGCCTCTGTGTTAGTAAGGTATAAGTTATCTCCATTCCAAACTTTATCCTAATCCGTCGAGCCGTTGAAGCGTGAAGAAGTAACAAATATACTAACTCTGTAACTCACACAAACTTACCTATTTATAATGTTAGTGTACTTTTGGTACAGTTTTATTTTTATTTTTCTGTACATGTGTGTTAAATAATGCAAACACTAACCTAGGTAATGATTATTTATCATAATTATATTTAAATATATTTTTAGGGACCGCCGCATTTAAGTAGGGTGTAAATAAAATATAATAACGAGACAATATGACAATAACAAAGCGAGACAGCCAACTACAAATAGAAGGGTTATGTTTAACTAAACAATATTTTTGCAACGCAATAATCGCTCGGCACGTATTACCCTAGGCGAGGTCATGGCCGTTAGGTTTCTCCGCATTGTTACTAGGTCTAGAGTAAGCACTAGAAATTCTAGTTCCAGGCCCGACTCTTGTAAGTGATCTTTATGAGTCGCTCGTAAAACAACTGTTATCCACTTGCAAAGAGTATGTCACACTGCATACGCTGCGTATTTTGTTCAAAAGCGAGAACACCCATGAAGGTGTAATAAAGGTGTAATAAAATAATGAAGGTTAGAAACTTGTTTAATAAATAAGACAAACGATGAATCGACTTTATTTCTAAGCAGAAATAATAATAATAAAATAATGATAATATCTTGCACTAACATACAATATGCTATAGTCCCAAAGTAGGATTCCTTTTACTATAGTCTTATGAAAATGAAAATGAAAATATTTATTTTGCAAGTAGGCCACATGGGCTCTTTTACATGTCTGAAGCTACCAGCGCTTCGAAAGGTGACATCTGCTGAGAAGAAACGCCGCAAGAAACTCAGCAGTAAGTCTTTTTTTTCCCAACTTTTACATTAGAGTTTTAACTAAAACTAACACATGAAAAGGGCAGCAAACAATCCTAACGGGTAAAAATTAATTATAATAAATAACTAATAAGGGAGATGTATAGTCTCCGTGTCTGGACAAATTAAGTGACTTAGAGATGTATAAAGCCTCTAAGGGTCATAATAATAATAATTGAAAATAAATAGAGATGTAGACATTCTCCACGGTCAAGTATACAAAAGGAGATGTAAGGTCTCCAAATATCAAATACCAAAAATAATAATTTGAAATAAAAATATTTCATGTCCTAATAATTCAAATATCGAATATGAAACACTATAAAATATAGTATAGAGAACACTATGAAGTCTCTCTAGTCAGGATCCGATAACGCACAAACGAATAAATTAAAAGGTACTAATTTTAAAAGGTCCTTGCGAGCATGAACCGTCCGGACCCCACAGACAACGATACCGATGCTTTTCTATATATGCCGAGATAAATTAAAGCATATAATACGGAATTAAATATCTATTGTAACCAATATACGTCTGTGAAGCACGTGCGCTTATCAAGACGCGCTTGGTGTGAAAGGGGTGGTACAATCTTCTTTGCACAGTTCATGAGCTACACACCGGTTCAGACAAACCTTTAGTTCTAGTGGCATTTAATTGTAAACCACGTTCTAGAAGCTTAACGGTGTTAAACTCAGTAAATTTTACAGGCGGTTTTACTTATTAACAGTCTCGTAATAAATAGGTATATGATTTACTGAACACGATTGAAAAGGGGTAGTCGTAAAAATACGTGGTTTAATGGAAGCTATCAATTATAATGACACTGTAATGATTTGTTTCGTTTTGCGTGGGTAGTTGCAAAACAAAGAATTGCTGGTTCTAAGAGGTATAGAGATAAATACCAGTTTGTTTCCAATGATATTAAAAACCTATAATATAATATAATATAACTAGCTGACCCGTGCGAATTTTTGCACAGTATCGTGATCAAACACCGGATAATAATAATATAATAAAGTGAGAATAAGTAAATGCAAGTATTATTATTACTCTATTTGTCTATTTTTCGTCAATAGCAGATAATTTTGACAAAGATAATAAACGGGGTACTTGCGGGTGAACCATCTATTGGCATTGGTCTGTAAATAGCCAAGACACATTTTAGTTAAACAGACTGTCAATAGATGGCGCTTGCAATTCGAGTGATTTTTATTTACGAGTACGTACGCGGATGTTGTTGGCCAGGCGCTGTTTTGTAATTGAAAGTCACAGTCACAATTTGATTCAACCAAGTTATAGATACTGTCAATTACCTTAGTATATAACCGACAGCGAAAGTACTGGGGACAGTAACGGAACGTATTGGACACTGGGGTTATTACTGCTTTTCATGCTGCTTTCTAATACAGAAATATGACCGGGTCGACTTTATTGTTGTCTCGGTCTATGCACGCACGTTTGTGATTGTTGCAGGCTACTTCGCCTATAAACTCATAATGTTTACAGATTATATTCTAGATCAGGTGTTTTTCTTATTTTGCCAATTGTAACGCATTTTGTGCTTTCAATCACGCGGTTTCTACAACTTTACAGTTATCTTCAATTGAAGTGACCTAGACTACAAATGTTCCTATAATATACAAGATTGTTAATCTTGCAAATATTCAGGCCGATTGTACGATTAGTCTATGTGACAAAGACCGTGACGCCCCTATACAGAATGATAAAATGCTTACTTAACTAAACAAGTACAAAGTTGAACCAGTTGTGCTATACGACCTTCATAGACCCGTGTCATAATAACGTGATACATTCGGTCACATACCACTTAATGCGTCACTTTATTATGATTAAGTTCTATGGAGATGGGCTTTACAACTGATAGAGCTTTATGCCTAATTTCCCCTGAGCGTCTAGCCGTGCGCGACTAGCCGCTCGCGACTGCCATTTTCTATGGAGTCACTGTCGCGTCAATAGGCATGGCGGCCGCGACTCCGATGGAAATGACAGTTTACTATATCGCCACTAAAATGACAAAATCGCGAATGTTCACATCAAACACGTACAACAACGAGACATTGGAGGTTTTGGCATTTTAGTGACGATATAGTAAATCACCTGTCAGTTCCGAATAGAGGCAAGTTTGGTAGAATAGGTACCTACAGTCGCGCGCGACCAGTCGCGCATGCAGTCGCTACATTTCTAGCCGCTAGCAACTGCGGTCGCGCGCGGCTAGCCGCTCAAGTGGAAATGAGGCCTTACATACCATCGACTATCATCGATGGTATAGGTAATAAAACAGATGAGAGGGTCGTTTCTGAATGTATGATATGGAACAGTATAAATGTGTGCGTGTTTTGTTTCTGTGTTTTAAATATGGCATACTAAATGAAAACAGTACCTACCACTTTATTTTACCTATCACTGGCTGAAAAGAAATTGAACTAATTGGACCAGAGAAATTGCAATAAACAAATGACTCTCGATTCCCACAAAAATGCTTATTCTACTTGTCCTGCAAGTGCGTTTCGAGCACTTAGAAAGCAAGTAAAGGTGCAAGCTTCCCGTGCCAGTGTCTTGTGCATCCGTTCACAAATCACTTGCCACTTAATTGGTTGACCGGACCAGTTAATGGACGCAAGATGCACTAGTTAATTAAGTTGTTTAGGAAAAAAATATATTACTGTCTTAACTTGTATTAATAGAACATGTTCTATTAATTTAAGACAATTCATGCCTTGCATTCGGTAGAACCTAACGTAATTATTGTATCATTCATAACAAAATTAGATATAGTATCTATTCAGGATACATAATTAAAGTAATGAACAAACAAAAACAAACAAAACTAAAAATCTATGATCACCTTAAATCCATTTCGTTACGAACGCTAAGGAAATGTATAACTTATATTGATACTCCAATTTTGACAGTTTAGTTCCCATGTAAAGTAAAGAAACTTTCCTTTACGTCCGCAAATCCTATTTATTGTACTAAAACGGAATAAATAACAGTAAAGCTTTGGATATTTATTTAAATGAACGCCTTCTTTCGATAAAGACGTTGCGGGATTTAGTTTTCTTTTTCAATTTTCATCCAGTCGCATGGATTACCTTCAATGAAAGATAACCTTGAGATAATATGGAATTGTAATAAATCATGCCTAAATTTTTCTAGTACTTATGAAAAAAACATCATTCGTTTTTTTAATGCATCGTTTTCAACATTGTGGAGTAATTGAATTGACATTTACTGAAATGAATTTCCTCTCACCCTAAGGTACCTTGTCAGAACCGGGAACTTTCATATTTAAAATATTGTAAATTGTAGGCAAAGATATTGTTATTTTCTACAAGCTGCAAGTTACGCTTCACGAGGAGTAAGCCTGCACTCTCTTATTGCTGGCCATTTCAATAAACATAAATGTTGTTTCCTATATAATTTTACAAAACAGAGAGAATAGTAGTCTTGTCCTATTAGCAGAGCTATGCTGCCACGCTACCAATAAAGGCATTAGTCACTATTTTTGACGAAACCGAGTTAAGTATTGATTCGGGATCAGCATAATACGTTGATTCCGAATCAATTCTAACTTAAATTCGTCAAAAAACGTACTTGGAGCGGAATTTACCACGTACTAAATTAAGTAGAAAATTTGAATACTTGCCAAACTTATGCGCAAATTATGTCCACAACCAAAGTTATGATGTAATTTTATCATTATTAAGTTAATATATTGTAGTATACTTCTGAAATGTATGCTTTTATCACATGCATCTATCTGAATGACTATCGTGTAAGCATATTGACGTTCAAGTACTTATCATTTTATTCCCAAATTGTAACTCTATCAATATATAGGAAGCAAGCGGAAACTGAATATTAACTACTAACAATAGACTGTCTTAAGGTACCCAAGATTTAGTTGCTATGCTTATCGTAGACACGAGAAGGGCAACAGCGGCCCTAACATGCATGACACAAAGATAAGATAGACCGTCTTATCTCTAAGTGTGTCTCTCTCACACTAGTGCTGACGAAAGAGATAGTCATAGAGATAAACGGGTTTAATTTATCTTTGTGGCATGCATGTTAGGGCCGCAGGTGCGGTGACGAAAAGAGGATTTCTCATCATCATCATAATACAGTGTGTCATTTAAATCGGTCAGTATGGGAAAGTCTGAAACTATAAGACATACGAAGTTCTGTTCTTAGAAAGCATTTCAGCGATTTTAATAAGAAGAAAAGCCGCTTTCATACACCTAAAATTAAAACGTGTTGAATATTGTATTGAAAAAAAAAAACGGTGGTCACTTCAACACCTACTAAAATAAATACGTGAAAATAATGCATTTTATTAATTTTAGACATCATGTTTTATAGAGCCATTTACCGCTTAAGACCATCGATATCCATATAAAAATAGTGTAAGTTTATTCTTTTCAAAACAATCGGGTTCGATTCCCGAGCTGAGTACAGGTTTTTTTTGGTGTATGAATGCGGTTCTTCTGCTTATTAAAATCGACGACATGGTTCCTAAGAACAGATCTTCGTGTCTTATAGTTTCAGACTTTCCCATACTAACCGATTTAAATGAGACACCCTGTATATACGTCCTACTCCTACAAGCCTCCTGTCATAGTGAGAGGGACTGGGCAGCAGTTTTCACGCAATCCCAGTGCGATTGGGGACTTTACACGCATATTTGAATCAATTCGCAGATGTATGCAGGTTCCTTACGATCATTACTTCACCAAAATGCTCATTGTAAATACCCAATTCAATTAAGCACATGATATCCGTAAATCTCAGAGGCTGAGGTTGCTTTATTTACGAAGAAATAACTCTTTTTGCCAAAAAAGGTGCATTTTGAGGTTAGAAGCTTGTTTACCAAATAAGACAAGTAAGGGTGAATCGACTATAATCGAGCTAAGTATTGGTTGGACTGTTCTTCTCGCTTAGTAAATAATATCGGCTTCTATGCACAGGAACTTACAGTTTCACTTATATTTAGCACTAATACAGTACGTATACACACAAAGTGTAGCAAGCACAAGCACAAACACAAGCACTAAGAATTAGTTAAGTACTAAGCTTCGTAAACCTAGCATTATTCTTACAGTTGCTACGGGAACTAAGTGGAAGGTCTGCTTGGGTATGGCGGGGTGAGGTAACTATGGCAAATTGTCACTTTTACTACAATTGGCCCATACCTCAAACAGTATTCCGTTCAATTCTCTACTATGGCCCTAATTTAACTATTACCTAACTTCTTTTATACGCAAGACCGTGTCTCATCATAGCCCAAACAGCTTATATCTTCACCCTTTATTTTTACGCAGCGTCCATCTTGCATTCGACGCAGCCATAAACAAATGACTATAAATTTGACGCGCTACATTTATGTAAGAACATAACACTACAATTCATAGACAATAAATTGAAATCAGGGGGACGCTGATCTCGTTACTCGTTATTATTTTTATTTTAAGAACTTATTCGATTTATGGTGGAACTAACGGAGTGCAAATTCGCGTCGTAAATTTTATGCCAAAGTAAAGGCAAACACTTTTATTTTTGAATAGATCAGGATAAACTGCCAGTTGTAAATGACGTTAAACTTCTAACATTCGTAGCATTATAAAAGGTAGCTATATAAATGTTTGACAGTCCCAAAAGTTCTTTTCCTCAATAATATCTGCCATTAGCATACGATTTTCGTAGTGAAGATTTTGATTAAACGAATAGAGCAGTTTTAACAGCCCATTAAATCCGACAGCTGAGTTACTAGCGTATAGTAAGCGTGTTTACATGCGCGGAAATCTGACAGCTGTCACTTGTCAAATGCACTTAACGTTCGAAGCGTCAGTAGCAGAAGCGATTATAACCGATTTCAGCTGCATCTGTTAAAACATCCGATTTGGTATTGTGAAAAATAATTGTGGCTGCCAATTAATATAATCACCTAAGGGTGATTATTAGATGTATAATTTGACCTAAGTTTAATTTCATAAGCAAACATTCGAGTCAAGAAGAAACAGATTTTATATATTTTAGAGTGTGAGGGATGAAAGGTGAGCGACAAGCATATAGCTGCTGGATGCAGACTGAATAAACTGAAATACAAAACAATAAATATACTGTTTTAACTGTGGTCATATAATCCCTTCAAACCGTGGCCCAGTTGGCGGCGATAACGCGAGTGCTTAGACAACCTGCCCGTTTGCAATTTCGATAAGCGTTCATTGATCTCGATCAATAGACAAATGTAGTTTCAAAGACCAATTGTAAGATGCACACGTTGCTACGAATAACTATTATGATCCTCGTTTATTAAACAACATCGGAACAACAAAAGTGGTACTGAAGCGATAGGTATAGATATCTATATTGATATTGGAATTATGATTAGAAGTTGAAGTGCGGTCGCGTCGTGGAGCAGAAAAAATTACGGACAATAACCCTACTTAAAAATGAGACCTAAAATAGTGAATAATGTTAATATTTTCAGCTTCCAAGATGCACTATACATTTGAACTTAAACAAATGACGGAAACATATTCCGTGACCCTACTTACAGATACGTTCGGGGCACTTGAACTCGCATTCGCGAAATAATCTTTGGAGTAGGTACACTTTTTGACATACCTATATTATAAACATTTTCCACTCTCTGCGTAAGAAGTTTCTGGTGGCTCTCGGTCATTTTCGCTGCTCCAGAGGGTGACCTAATCGCAACGCAGCAAGGCGTTATTAAATTCTGATTTACCGCCGCGTGCCTGCCTGAGATATGCTCCTTACTGTTATTATCAATGGCTCACGAGATTAGAGGATATTAGTAACTAATTTAGTTCATGTCTTGGAGACCTCCTCGAAGATATAGCCTTTTTTAAGAAGCATTATCCAAAATAAAAACATGTGTGCGATTTTTTTTATTCGTTTTAGTCGTGCCACGTATTTTAACAAAATATAGTGATAACCGCCACACGAAACTGACACGTAGGCTCTGAAGTAGTTTCAAAGATTAAATTGGACTTTATTACCCGTACTTAACAACTCGATAGGTAATCAGAAGCTAGGCGCGAGCGGCGCGTCCTATTACTCCCTTAGAGGCAGGATATTTTAAAAACGTTCAAGCAAAACTGAATTTATAGCACGGGAATCTAACCGACATGCAGGAGGATAGAAAGCGGTGAAATATGCTGTCTTCTTTAAAAAATAATTCTTTTGCATTTGAATTATTTGTTCTCCTCCTAACCATGATTTCTCCGCCTACATCCTATGCTAGAAAATATAAACGTCATTCTATTTCAAAGACCTGGACCGCAAGCATAAAACTGTCACCGCCTTCCGCGTTGATTTATGATATGACGTCCATTCCTTATATTTTACATTTTACTGTTAAATGACAGTAGCTTCCGCGCGATATGTTTTCAAATAAATGTCAGTCGCCATTTTCTTTTTAATGCATCCATGTACAATTGTTTGAAATTTCATCGCAAGCCATTGTGCAACGAAATGGATTCAGACATTCAGAGCAATAGAGTGTTACCTTCAACTGACTGAATCGTTCATAAATGCAGCGAAGAATTCCGTGCTTGTAAGTTTTTCAAGGGTACAGGCAAAGAATAAGGAATGTCTCATTTATATTTGTATTATTTTTTTGTGTTTTTACATTATAATATGACTAGTATAATGTAAAAACACAAAAAAGAAAAGTACAAAAATGAATGTGACATTCCTTGTTCTTTGCCTGTACCCTTCAAATAGTAATATACCTTTTCCAAACGGTTATTTAAACCCAGAAAATTTATGCAAAAACAAACCAAACCAATATAAAGTTTGAAACATTTATAACCCCAAAAACTCAGCAGTGTCATAAACTAAATCCTAAAATTAACTATTGTAATTAGCGTGAATAGTATGCAGAACAAAGGTGCTTCAGACAAATAGGTGTAGCGAAGCACCCTAGACGCTTGTTCGGTGGTACGTATTTAGTATGGTAATTAACGTCTGAGTCGACTCTGTGTTGCGATGCGTCTACAGTAGGAGCACATAAATAACGACCACATTTTAATTTGCTTACAAAAACAGATTGCGGTGAAAAAATTACGATTACTTGAGTTTCCGAATTTTACTCTACTTGTGTCGGATGATCAATGAAATCCGCACGAAATACCGTCCGCGACGTAATTGAGAAGCTTTCTGATGCACGGTCACACATCAGCCTGTGACAGTTTTTTGAAGAAAAAAAAAACCACTTCGAAATATAGCTGCAGGATTATTTGTAGTAAGTATTTAGTATATGAATTAAAATTAATCATTAAATTTGCTGTTGCTATTTCATGCGCAGTATCTCTATGACCAAAATTTTAACTGTCAGACTCCTAACAATTTCCGTCTTCAAAGCGAGGCTTTTTTAAAACTCTCCTCATGTATATTAATAAAGCTTAATTTATTCATGAAAAGTGATCATGCCATGTTAACATGAATTTTTAAACCGTCTTGACGGACAGAAGTTGTCGACGCGAGGAACGAAAGGTCTGTGACGGTCATAAACAAAATTATGTTAGTTCTAAACTAAGAAAATACTGAAGCTACATTTTTTTATCAAGTATACTTATGTATGGCTAAGACGGAAAAATGAATAAGTATAAATAATGAGATAGACATGACTGAAGAGTTAGGTTTACACTTTGTGTGATAAAAAGAAGATGCCTCATATTCGTAGCAAGAGCTATGAATTATACCTATGTATAAATTCACGAATAGAGACATCTTTCAAAAGAGAAAATTATTGAAACGTTAGTGGATGAAAGGACTCCCGTCGACATGTACGAAGTTCCCGTAAGGAAGATTGAGCTACTCCATTCGAATTTGTCGGAGAAGAAAAATAGTAGGCACCTGCACCTAAATGCATTCGCTTGGTGGGATACAATACAAAAGCGGAGAGCTATGAACGAAGATACTTTTTACGTCACTGATCCACACAGTCACCAGTCATTTTAAATTTTTAATTGTAATGGTCAGTAGTGATGCATAATACCTACTTGACCGGTGGTTGTTTACTTAGATCTCAGTTTGTTAGGTTATAGAAATCATTAAAACTTACCAACAATGCTTTATTTAGGAACAAAATGGGACTACATAGTTGATAATAAAAATACTTCGACAATCATGAAAACATGAAGGATTGTAAATACCATACCAAAAAATGGCAATTAAATTAAATTTCATTTTTTATCAGAAATAAGCGAGAAGATGGTAAATATTGGTTCAAAACTTTGATGGAAAGCCTGCCGGCCTCATTTTCTTTGCTATTTTCAATGCTTTAGCAACTACCTGATCGCTTACGCCTCTTTCTTTGCACCATACGAGGGTGGCAACACCGGCGTATTCGTTTGAAGTGCCGTCATTTTAACGTCTGCGAGGGCGACATATCATTACGCACATGTGTCGTGGGGTGCCGGAGAAATTCGACGCCCGACAAATGCGGAGTTTTCTCTATAATGCGTTCTCTTTGATGCGAGTAATTTTGGAGCGTTTTGAGATTTAGGAGCGTGCTTGATCGTTCAGGTCCTTATTTCTTGTATTTGACTCATTCGTTATTAGAGGTATTTTCTTCATCAATTACTCTATACTTGTTTGGTTGTGCATTAGTGCATGTATTGTGAATAAATTTATTTTTATTGCTTTTCTATAACAAGCTTTTTTGGCCGTAGCACTTTAATATTGCAACAAAATTCACAAAATCTTCAACGTGGTCGGTATTTTCTGAAATTATTTATCGCACAATACAATGCAATTGAAGGCTCTATTTACCAGTTTATAGTAAAAAGTTGTACGCTGACTGAACAGTGTTCCTGAGGTGGTAATTACTAGAGTCATTAGTTAAATGTCATCAGAACCCTTGTACTTTTGTCACGAGATGTGATATGTGATGTGTGAGGGTGGAAAACCTCCCTGTTTTACTGCGATTGTTTATTTCCTATAGTTTCAGCATGTGCGTTTTTCAGATAGGGGAGATAGATATTACATCACAGTTTGGTCGTATGTAAATCTAAATGTATCTTAGAAGAATTACAATCAAATGAGACTACTATCTATCATCATCAATATACTAGTGAGATGGAAAAGAAATAAAGCAGTTCCTCCGACAAACCTTTAAATAATTAGATTAATTAGCGACTGAGGTCTTCAACTTATAACAAGATTTTCAGATTATAAAGGATTGCTTCACTTAGTTTAAACCCCATAAGGCAGGAGAGCTGTATCGATTTTTATATTACAACGAAATCTCAAATAGCCTACTTTAGGCATTGCAGCCGGGTTCACTCTCAATAATCTTTTACTGGTATAATTTGATCCGTTTCGTCTCGGTTATTGAATCGAGGTGAGTTCGACTCTACTGATATTTGTAATAAATTTTTATTTGCCCCTCAACGTAGATCTGACTTTTTATTGTTGATCTCATTTACATATTTATATAATAAAGTCTGGTGCTGTTAATATTCAAATTTGTAAAGCTTTTGTGTCAATGGGGTATAACGGATACTTTGCCGTTTTAAATCTTAATTTATATTCTAATGCTTATGAGAACCATGAATTATGTTCGTACTAGCTTATACCTAACTCACTTCAACCAAGAATTATAGTATATCCTAGTAGTATAGGCTGTATAGTATATCTTCTTTATTAAGATTATATTAATTGCAGTCCCAAATTCGCAATGTAATAAACCAACTTTCTCCTGGTGCTGAAATTTCACCGTTTTTAAGAAACATATGGAAAATTAAACCCCGTCAAAGTGGAATCGAAATAACTAACAAAAGCTTACTGCCGACGAAAATACCTTGAGGCGTTTTACATAAAATCAAACCACTCAATCTTACAATCAGCTTGACCTAATTAAATCCACTATAACAATAAAAAAACCATTACTGTTCAGTTCAATATCATAAAATCCATTTAAACTAAGCTGTATTAATCACTTTAAGACACTTTCACACTATCAGCTAATACAAGGAATATCCGTGAAATTGATTCATTTTCAATACCTGTTAAAGGTTTACCTTAATCCATTTGCTTAAAGGCCTCTTAGCGCTTATTCAAAACCCCTACGGTGTTATAATTATGAAGGGAAAGCTTATTTGAATATTTATACAACCGCTCCCCGGACTTTAAAAACATTGCCTTGGCTATCCGTGATTACAATCTGAAAGAAAGTGTAGCAAAATGGAAATGCTCTGAGTAACCTAGGGAACTGGCTGGCCTCCTATCTGATAATATGTAAAGTTTGAGCATAATCAAAGATAGCAATTAATTATGTACTGGGAGCTCTTAACGACATTGAACATTTTAAATGATCGGGAAATTAGAAGACTTCAAATATGAACCAGATTAAGTAGTGAACAGAAAGCATATTTTTGGACATAAAAAGTGCTTAAATTGCAGCTGACCTAACTTCGAACGTTTGAGTAGTGTATAAATCGCGTTCAGCCGAATGATTGGCAGGTTGTCTTGTCTCCGCAGCGATGTGATTCTCTACACGCAAAGTGCTTCATTCGCCAACGAAACTCGTCGGCCTCGCTATGCAAAAGATCCCATAGGGTTGAAGTCTATCCGTAAGGACCCAAGTCGAAGCACTCTAAAATGGGATGGGCCCATGGTATAGTAGAGATTTGCCTAAAGCCTACGATGTGATTTTCTAACTTGCCGGCGAGCGCTCGCCGACGAGTCGTCTGGGGGCAAACAGGTCTAAAACGCGCTGTCCCTAACAATCTAGTGGTAAAAATTCCGAAATAAATAAAAATGTAATTCTAATAGTATGTAATATCAAGAAAATCTAAATAAACTTCACTGAAAAACGATGTCCGTAACACCGAAAAATACACTGGCATCCTACCCTTGTAAAAGCATATTTCTTCTTATACTTGGTGAGTGTAAAGAAAACTGGTAAATCGAACCTCGAAATATCTTGAGAGCCTACATTAAATTCTTTTCGCTTTAATCAATTCTGAGATAGATACTGCCTTGAAGAGCCCGATGGAGCTTCCAAAGCCAGTCCATGTGAAATACTGGTTACATGCACGCATTTATTTAGGCAGGTTCCGTGTATAATTTTTTATTGTTTTCAAATTGATGGATAAAGCGAGAAATAATGTCAATCGCGTCTAGAGTACTTGGTGTGTCAGCAAAATCCTGCACTTCTTTATTAATAAATCATTGGGTTTACTGTCTTGTGTCGTTCAGAAACACCATTTGGTGCTCCTTTTTGCGACCACTACATTTAATATTTTTATTTTACATTTACATTACATCACATTACACCACTACATTTAGGTCTTTACAATTCATGTTATTTGTTTAAAATTAACAGCAGTTTTAAATTACCTGTTTACTAGTAATAGCACTTAAGTTACTAAATTCATTTTTTTTTCAGGCTAAGCTGCTTTCTAGCGGAACCCTAAAAACTCAATGGAACCGAATGGAAAAATGTGATTCGCTTATAACTCTTTTAGGCCGGGCCGGATTTATGTGGAGTTGGTTTCCTTCGTAAATCATTTTCACATGGCGGCGCTAAGGGCGTCTGCCTCTGATAGCGGTATGCCTGCGACTCAACTGCAAAATGGGGTGGTCAGGGAAATAAAAGAGGGTAACTTTTTTTTAGTTTCAGGGTCAGTTGGAGCCTACGGTCAGGTAAGGTAAGGGTTGGTTTAAACAATAATCAATGTAAAAAGATGCTTCCGCATTTATTTTATGAACATCATAGTTCCTTCATGTTATTCTGCTGTGCCACGAAACCAGTGGCAGTTAGAATTCAGTCCATAATAGAATAGTTGTATAATCAATAAAAGTATGCTTTTTCGGATACTTGTGTGACATTTTATATTATTTTAGATTAAATAGTAGTTTAACACCATGGCAGACCTAACTAAGAATATGCGGCGTTTACAGCATAAATCATACTTATACGAAAAAAGAGAATGGAGAATTTCTGTAAGCAGCTAATTGATCAAAACAACATCAGCACCATAGGCGACTAAAACAAAGAAGTAATGCTCTTGTTTACTCCTACGAAAAGAGCTTAAAGTAATTAAAGTCTGTTCGCCGAGAGTTGATAAATATTATATCGTTTCGAAATAGCGACTGTCGCTTACCTATCGCAAACTGTATGATGACGGGCGTCGCTTATCGCCGGGCGCACTGAGTTTCGTGGTACGCGGCACACAGTTGTTGTCAAGCGTGGCACCACGCCGGGCGGCTGAGCGCGCGCGAGCGACTGTCATTTGGCCAGTACACGTCATCGAACATCCAAACGACACCGTTTGGGTGTGCGTGTATCGTTTTAGACGATACAATTGAACGTTTCATAATAAACGCCATCGACTCTGATTCTTCCTCCTATCCGACTCGGAGACTTCGTCATGGTCGTCGTCCGATGATAATATGCCAGCAATGGGACATATACGGGCTACGCTATTCATTATGATATTGTATGAAAATATATAGCTTTTCGCTTTAATTTTTTACTATCATCGGTAAAAATAATTAGCTGGCCGCTATTTGTAATGAGTTAAGAAGGCCTGTTTTTTTTTTTATCAACTTCAATAAATATATGTTTAAAGAAATTTACTAGTGCAGTTATCTGCGCTCGTATCTGTGTCACTCAGCCAGCTATACAATCGGTAAGCAACACTGTATTAGCGGCATGCGGTTTTTAACGAATCATTGAATGCAGGATTCGATAGTGCTTGGCAAAAAATCCACCCCAAACGAGGGTTGTTATTGAAACGTGTGGTTTTCTTGTTCATTCCAGTCCTACGCCAAAAGGGCGGGGTTCATTTTAAAGATCAGTTGGTTTAAGAAAATCTTCTGTTTCTTAAATCAAAAACATTATACTGTTAGATGTTTACGCTGATTATAATTTCCTTATTATAGCTGTGTTGATAAATTATGCTGATCAATGATCGTATGGTAGTTACGTCGTTCTTAGATAAAGAAACATAAAAGAGAGAATAATACCCTGATAGCGATGATGAAATTTGAGGTGGAATACTCCTTAATTAAATTCACATAATTATTGTTTTGCATAGCATTAAGCAAATGGACGCAAGCAGCCCAAGATTGTGTACTGTGGTTCTCTATAGAGGAGGTATAAATTTAAAAGATGATGACGCTCGATTGCGTAGGGCAAGAGCTGGCTAAAAGTTCACTGCAACTAATTGAAAATTCGGACCAAGTCAGAAATAATCCAAAACAGAACACTATCGCGACAGCCATCAAAAACTTGCAAACGTAAATTAAAAATAAAGTATAATTTTCCACTTCACCCTCACGACACATTAACGGCTTTGTCGCCATGCCATTAACAACGCTAATCCACTGGCATAAAGTCTTGTTAACGGATTTGTTATGTTATTATAGTTTTATTTTTCGCTGACCTACCGCGTTGGCTGTGACGGCTGCACTAATCGCTTTACGCGCCATTTGTTTAAGTTAAAATTCTTTAACGTTATTTTTTTTTACTTACTTATTATACCAGCCATATTATACAGGTTTTACCAGCCAGCTAGGTTTAGGAAGGACTGATCACATCAGAAACACCGATCTGCGCTCAATAACCCGTATCGCACCCGTTGGTATAAGGACCGCCAAGCTCAACTGAACTGGAGACGTCTGCCACAAAGATCAAAATCGGTGGGCGATACTTAGCGATTCGGAACCCAAAGATGGTTACAGGAGCAGAGGAAGACCAAGCAGGAGATGTCGAAATGACTTGGACGCATTTCGAAGAGACTGACGAGAGCACTCACCCAATACCTAGACGAGTAGCAAAAGGAAGGGGAGGCCTTTGTCTAGGACATACAAACAGAACATAAAATATATATAAACTGGAACTATAGTAAATTTTTAGAATCATTATGGAAATATTTTATAAATATTTTTAAGAAATTACTCCATTGAAAAAGGAGGTGTTACTCACAGCTCACGCATGATGGCGTTTGTATTTTTATGATTCCTGTGATATCTTCAAATGACGTGATGTGAACGTGAGTGTGACGTTTTGCTTCAAAAAGAAGGAAATCCGTAGAATAACTAGAGTAACCGACATCATTTTGAAGTAGAAAATTTGAACTTGAAGTGTGGGCACATACATAACTCGTAGAACTGTTGATTGATGAAGCCACGTCGGACCGAGAGACGCGACACAGACAGCATGCGTCCGTTCGTGGTGTCAGTCTTTGTGGAAGACCAATGCCCAGCACTGCATGTCCCCAAATTGAAATTCGATAGTTGTTAAATTCATCCATCGAAACTAGTATCATACCGTGTTTTTTACACACTTGTTATCACCCCTTATAGCCAACTGCAACAACATCGACTACGCTCAAATATTATCACTGGAACATGTCTTACGAGGGCGTATTGAAAGTTGTCGATGCTAAAATATTTATTTATCGAGGGGTCCGCTCATAAATCTTTATGAGCTGTCGACGTTGTTTAACGGAGGGCTTTATGAACTTTATATTTAGGTAATGTTTGAAGTGGCTTTGTGAGGTTATCTCGAATATTAAGTGAAGTAATTGTGGCCGGCAATATAATGCTTCATTCCGTAATTTCTTCAGCGCTGCACTTGACAATGTGATCGCCACTGTCAAAAACAAAAGAGTCAAGTTCTGGTATGAAATAGTGTAGAAACTAACATTGAGCGCGAATCTATTAGCTTGGCTGCAAGAATACAAACACAGGCTGATTCACTTTCTTGCCTCTTACGTCAGATACTGGCACAAACCGGCATTTTATGATGCTGGAGCTAAATAGTCGGGAAGTGTAGCTCTTTACGCGTTAGAGGAACTTTATGCCTTAGTTTTAGTGATTTTGAATCACTAATTTTATTTGGTTGATAAAAAAAAACTTATTAATACATAATACCCTTCGGATCCCCTATTTTGCAGGTGACTGAATCTAGCTCATAAGTTGAATAGATGAGTCCTTCTGAGCTATATTTTTGTCGATAAACCTCATAATTCGATATTCTAATGTTTTTATTTTTCATTGCAGGTAATATTGCATAGAACAGAGCCTACTAAGCAAGATATCATGCTAGAAGATACGTAAAACGTATTTTCCATCAATACAACGTTCAACAAAAGGTAGGCCTTTACCAAAGTTTGACTTTTAAGCTATATTGCTTTCACAAATATCGCAATTTTCCAAATAAATTGGTAATTCAACGCAACATAAATCTGCCCTAATTATTTGACAGAAAAATCGTTCACCAATTACGATTTTGACACACCCTTTACATACTCTACAAACCACACATGGCTAAATGCCAAACGTTTATGAACCTTATCCAATTGTCTTAAAGTGTTTAAGCTAATTATGTCCGCATACAATTAAAAGATGCCCTTGCGCAATCGATATGAGTCGATCTTGCGATTTTGCAAAAGCCGCCGTCGCCTTATTCGTCAGCGAAAGTTGTCGATGCGTTTCGCTGCAGTAGGTACTGTATTTGTATTAACTGTCATAAAGTTATATCGACAGGGTATAAACCATGTAAGACGATAATCTGGTCGATACTGAGAAGTAATGAATGCCTCCTACGTGCACTATAACAACGGGGGGCCAATTTGGTAATAAGGACTTTAGGATGATAAAATAAAGTCCTGACTGCCTCGATAGCTTTATCGAGCACTAAGGAAGCTTAGGAAGTGTCGGTAGAATAACAATAACCACTTTATCCATATCTCAAGATATCGTCTCATAGAATTATTTTATGTTATATTTATTTGTGTGTATTGACTTGTGAACTCTTCTCTAATTATTACGTCGAGCAAAAAGGAAATGTTCTGTGAATTCGTTCGAACGATGTCCAAATACTGCGTAGCGAATTACTCAAAACTATTATGTTTTACTAGCCCTCTGCCCGATAGGATTTCCCTTTAACAACATCTCGGGAACCAACTTCAAAAATGACAAACTTCCATACAACTTTCATCCCTTATTTAACCCCCTTAGAGAATGAATTTTCAAAAATCCTTCCGCAGTCCTCATTTACGTTATATAGGAAATTTCTGTGCAAAATTTCATGCTTCTAAACCTCCCAATGCATTTCTGTGCAATTAGGCATGTGTTTATCTGTCAGTGTTAACAAATTTATTAAGTGGATGAAACCACAACATAATACCTAATCTAATACAACAATACGAGTAATAATACTAAAGAAAATTAACTGTGACAAGTTTTTATCAGTCAACACCTCCAAAACTAACTCTAAAAGCTAAATAAAATTCGAAAAAATATCATTAACTAAATTATAACGAGCACAATAAACCCTTTGCGTAAGCCAACCGTCCTTTTCCGCATGCCGTTCCGTATTTTTCGCTCTCGTAAATTTGTTTACGCGGATTTCCGCTTTTTGTAAAAGCGGGATCGTTGACATTGCCGTGTTTCGGGATAAATAATGATTGTGTCGCCTCTCCCGTGGTCTCAGGTGCGCATGTGGGGAGTTTTATACGTCAAGGTGTCGAAGTCGTTTTTTGTGCTGCGGAAAACTTTATAACATTTTTAGAGTATCTTGATTAAAAACTACAAATCGATCGTAGTACAGAAAATCAAATGCAATTAACCCATACTTTTAATCATTGTCTGCGGCCCTAACATACAAGACACAAAGATATGTTAAGCCCGTTTATCTCTATGACTATCTCTTTCGTCGGCACTAGCGTGTGAGAGATGCACTTAGAGATAAGACGGTTTAACTTATCATTGTGTCTTGCATGTTAGGGATGCTGTATTCGATTCTGGAACTACCTCTATACATAAGTGTAAATTACGATGAGTATATGATTGAGCTATATTATACAAGTCAATTAATATTTTATTAAAGATTTTATACGGTTTGCTTCTAAAGTAAGTACTTTAGCATAACGTATTAAATTGTCTTCTAACTGGTTCTGGTAACGTAACGGATACATATTTCAGTGGCAGGAAATCGAAAGCTGCTATGTTATTAGCCAAGGACTTCAGTTCCTTATTTACTTTAGTACTCTGATTAATAGTGAATGGCTTATATAAGCAATAATTAATTTATGCAACCACTCTTGCTTTCTAGAAAATGAATTGCAACATGAACACTCGATAATTAAGAGCCAAGAATTTAGGGATAGAACACGTCACCGGCGGAATTTCTATGCTGTACAAAAAGTCCCAAAGTTTCCATTGTTAGTAAAGACAAATTTATGTTGGATGGACTATAAACTTTTTTTTACGCAACTGTGTTGCGCTCACCGATTTAGATGTGTACCAAATTTCAACTCAATCGGTCTAGTACTTTCGGAGCCAATTGGCTGTGACAGACGGACAGACAGACAGACAGACACATGAGTGATAAGGGTTCCGTTTTTTCTTTTTGAGGTACAGAACCCTAAAAATAGTTATACAAACTATATCGTGTTACATATCAAATGAAAGGGCTTATTGTGAGGATCTTAAATAGTATATATCTTTTGGAAAGTTTATAATAAATATTTTGTAAGTTATTTAGGAAAACAGGCGAAAATTGACCATTATTGATCCTTATTTCCGAAACTACTGGGACTAAAATTTAATAAAAAATACAGAAAATAGTTCTTTACCTATAAATTACAGTAAAACCTATAAGAATTCTATGGTATTTAAAGTAACATGAGAAACTTCAGATAATCATGTACGGAACGGAACGCTCTCCACGCGAGTTTAACTCGCACCTGTCCGGTTTTTTAACTATCTGAGTATTCGCATAAAAATTATGGAGACAGATGTGTGTATTACGTTTTCGTTTTAAGCCTCCTTCTATGCTTTAAAGTGCAGTTACAAGCAACTTTTCACGGCCATTTATAGCCGGCAACTATTGCTGACTTATTCTTACTTCCTACGTTAGAGGAATGTGCCTATAATTGCCGGCCACACATTAAAAAAAAAAAAAAAAAGTTTCCCGTAAAAAAGTTGCCCGTGTAACTGCAGTTTTAGGTAGTGTGCTCAGAATAAAACAGACTTAAGTTCACACTCGTCCGGCCAGGCGGGCGGGCGGGCGCTTTATTTATACTTTTACTCTCGGAGCGGTTTCCTGATTCAATTATAATAATTGTGTTCTCGGCGCGCACGCAGCTCAGTGAGTGTTGAGCGTGGTTAACTTTGTAGGGTTGCCTATCAGTGGCGAAGCCTGCCTACAAGCCGATTCCTGACGGCTTTACCAAGCTAGAAAGCTACGGCTAGCTGTCAGTGAAATCCAAGTTACTCTAACTAAATGTCAGACCGTGCACCGTACGGTTCTAATTCTTCCGGCTTCCCTTAGGAAATATTTGACGCTCCGCCACTGTTGCCTATTTGTAAAAATTTCTATGGATTGGCTGGGATGCAGTGGGTTGGGTCCCGTTGCCCTAACTTGCATTTAGCCTTGGCGAGCAGAGCACCTTAGTTGTATTTTGTCCGGTTAGCAAAATGCCTTGGTCTGTAAACTTACATAGTTTCTAAATAATTGTAACTAACACCTATGGACATAACGAACACAGTATGAGATGTATAGTTGTATACCTAATTTACTTTACTATATTTTTAATTTATTACTGAATTAACAATAATAATTTTGTAACCATGGCGTTATATAACCAAGTCAGTTTGCATACTTGGTCAGTGTACTACTGAGCCGTTTTGCTCGCCAAGGTTAAATGCAAGGAAGGCCAAGTTCTTCCCTTCAATACTAGTATTCTGGGAAAGGCAGCATGTGTGGGCTGTAATGTGGTTATATTTTTTTTATACATTTTAAGGAAAAAGAAGGTTGTTTGTTGTTGTATTGTAAAGATTATTTTTATTTTAAATGATTACTCTCTTTCGACTGTATTTACAATGCAGCAGTGGATATTTATTTGTCGCCTTTGAACTCCGCTGGCTGTGGAATAGTAATCTCCGCAGCCGTAAGAATCAACACGAGGTTAATTTTAAAAGTATACTTTGCATCACACTTTGTTCCATTGCCAAGGTCCCAATAGGGGCTCTATGTTCGTAGCGACTGCTACAAAGTGAATAAAACTTGCCGTGTCTGTGAATTTGTTTAAAGTGATATTTATTCGTGATTGGTAACCCTAATTTTGATTGACGGGTGCTACGCAACCGTACTTATTATTGACGCAAACTGATAGGCCTTCCGCTGAAGCTGTGTTATATTAACAACATTTTGATACAACGGCGCCAAACTACTAATGGGATTAAACAATTTATTCTTGGGAAATTTTTTGCTGATTTATTTGAGCGCACAAATTCCATTTTCAGTGGAGAGGTCCGCGGGTTGCATACCTATTTTTCAAAGCTCAAATATTCAGTGTAAAAATAAAAATAGGACTTCATCTGACTATTCTACTCCTGCCTCCCTGGAGCTCACGAAACAAATAAAGCCGTATGAAAGCATTAAGAAATACATGTGTAACTTTATGTCCTTGTGTATGATTGGGACATTTGGTGCTTTAAATATCTTAATATAACAATCAACGTGCAATCGTGCGTCCTTGCAAACTTTGAATTGGCAACAATCGACCATTATATTTCAATGCGACGCACCCAGCGTTTTCACGAATGCATTCGGATATCCGCCGCATTCAAAAACCACTTTTCCTGTCTAGTAATAAGGTGCATTGAAATTATTCGGGCGAACAATGCAATTGATGTCCAATAGCATTTGTTGAAATTGTTCATTTAATTAAACAGTTAATTGGAAGAACATTGTGCATGTATGTAACGGGTAGCGTCTGAAACACTGAATGAGTTGAAAGTTTGTAATTCGTTGGCAATATTATAATGTTTTGGTGTCTTCAAGGTAAGAGTGAATAGGCATTTTCTAGGCGAGCGTGTTCTAACCTAGACCCCGTCTTCGATTTCCATCAGGTGAGACTAGGGCCTAACGCATGTCGTCCTTCTTAATAACAAATAGTCAATATCAACACTGGACTTGTTGCACTAAAAAAACAACAGTGTATTTTAACCTCGTGTCTGGTGTGGTGTACCAAAAACGAATCGCTAATTAAATCCTGAACTTACATATTAAAATCGTAGAGACAGAACACAGACCATTTCCAATAGATTTCGAATAGCCGGGCGAACCTCGCTGCCAGCATTTGTGGCAAAAAGCCATAAGTGGCGGGGCTACAGAAGGACGCGGTGTCGCATCACCTCGAACGCGCCAATCACAGCGCTCATACAACCCCGTGTGGCCGCTTTATTTGCTAGTAAAAGTTAGGCTAAGCGGTGTTTTTAGGATATTTGGTCTGTGAGACAGGATAACGCAAAGGCACACAAACAAAAGTATTGCGCTTAAAAATATCGTATAGCACTCTGAAAAACCACGCTTCCATTTGAGTTAATAACTTCCTCTTGAATGTCTTTCCTAACGATTTCGGGCATTCATTATTTTACACGCTCGTGCATTTGGTTTACAGCATATCCAAAATATCGGATTAAAGATTTGCGTAGGAACGGAAGAGGGAAGGCGCGAACGCCGGATGCAGACGCGGACGCATCGACGCCGGTCCGCTCTTTAGTCTGTGGTACATCGGGAGAGCATGCTTTGACTATTACCAGAAATCGACGGGCTTATTCAGAAACAACATTCTATGGTTCATCGAATATAGCCCTTCATCGAATATGGTCCTTCAAGCGCGCAGAAGAATCGACCGTAACATTTGAAGCAGGTTGTAAAAGTGCAGTTACAATAGCAACTTTTTACGCAATTTATAGCCGGCAACTATATTTGTCTTACTCTAACTTCGCACGTTAGAGGAAGATGCATAGTGGCCGGCCACACATTGCCGTGAAAATGTTGCTTGTGTAACTACACTTTTAGCCATTCAGCGGCACTAGCAAGGTTGACCAGGGAATAAACTAGACCGGGGATATATCACTTTAAAATCAGGTTTAGTTTAAACCAAGTTGTCGTCCATGGTGTTAAATAAGACCGACTTAGACCCCGAGATTAGGTCGCAGGGGCACATAAACTTTTCATTTTCAGAATTCAAATCCTCTTTCTTTATTTCTTCTATTCGTGTTAAAACTTATTCTTGGCATGTTGCGTTCAATCATTTTGGTCGAAGTGGCCTATTTACGTAGTGTCCGGACGCTATACATCAGTTTTTGAAAATCAATCAGAGTTACACTGCTTTAAAATCTTAATTATTCCTCCCTCTTCTTATTAAGGATATCATCAATCACCAGGACAATACGCTTGTAACGATATATCATAAATGTAATTTAGTTTGTCACTAATAAAAAAACAACGCCATAAAATGACTAATTCTTACTTTGTTTTGTTTCGTGACAAAGGACAATTTCTAGAAGGCTCTCCTTAATTGGGATAGTCAGCTGTATAAAAAAGAAACAAAACACTATCAGTAAAAATCAGATTCAGCAATGACTTCACATTTGTATTATTAACATGTGTGCAATTTACTGTCTAATATTAATTAATATTGAAAAATACATAAATCTAAATCTCATCTAAATCTTGATCACTTGACATTTATATACTTTCATTATCAGTTTCAACAAAAAAATATAAGAGTAAATTAATCAATAGTCTAGATTATTGGAACTAAAATTGCTGAAGCCTTCGAATTAATCTCAATAGTATAATTTAAGAAAAGTGAATATAATAACGATATTAGAGATGATACTCAATGTGCCCAAAAATAGTCCTTTATTGGTATAGAATAACTTAAGATTTAAATCAGTAGATTAGACTTTACAGCGACAATCTGCCGCCATATTCATGAATATGTTATGTCAGTTGTCAATGTCATGTCAGTTTCACTTGGCATCCATTTTTTCTAATTGCAAATAAGCGACTCCGCTCAGTTCACGAGTGACGTATTCCGGCGCGGTCTCTGCATAGCACATCCCATCTATTGATAAAATCTGTCTTTTTACTGGTTAAAGAAAACATGATTTACAACTTACTACGCATTAAACGTTTAACTAAGCAGATGTCCTCAATAACAAACGTCTGGAGGACGATCGTTTGCAATTTAAGGTCGCTTAGTACCAGACATTTAATGCCTATCAAAATAAAAAAAAGATGTGGGCTAGTTGGGTACGTTTTAGTCCTGGACTCTTAGAAATATTTATCAACATAGAAATATCTTTTACGCAGGCTTTTATATCTTTTATGAGAAAAAACTCGATCTGTAATGTAAGATGAACTGTTGCTTCGACGCACATATTCAATGGAGGGACCTTATCAGGAAATCAATCCGTAGCAAATTAAACCTTGACAGCGTTTTAAAAGTTAATTTTCTGTACGCCAATAAGGTACGGCTTTATAACCGACTTCAAAAAAACGGAAGGAGGAGGTTCTTAATTCAATGCGTATATTTGTTTTTTAGGGTTCCGTACCCAAAGGGTAAAAACGGGACCCTATTACTAAGGCTCTGCTGTCCGCCTGTCCTTCTGTCCGTCCGTCCGTCCGTCTGTCAACAGGCTGTATCCCATGAACCGTGATAGTTAGACAGTTGACATTTTCACAGATGATGTATTTCTGTTGCCGCTATAACAACAAATACTAAAAAACAGAATAAAATAAATAATTATGGGGGCTCCCATACAACAAACGTGGTTTTTTGCCGTTTTTATAGATTATGGTACGGAACCCTTCGTGCGCAAGTCCGACTCGCACTTGGCCGTTCTTCTTTAAGTATTACGATATCATTTATTGTAAATTGATATTGTGCATACTTATCGCAAAAATCGTGTGTCGCGACAATATTAGTCGTAGTTAGGTTAGTCAATTGATGAATTTAATCATAAATGTATCTTAAACCCCAAAGTTGTCAAAGTATTTTTTTTATACGACGAAGTTTGAAGACGTTTTTCTTCCCGTGGACCCTTCAAGTGTAGCATGTGTCGTCACATATGTAAAGGTAAAAAGTTAATTTAAGTACGTAGTTAAAATTACCTTTTTACCTTATACGCCAACAAAATCCCGAGGCCTACATTTGCATCATAAAGATGCCTGAAAGTTAATCATACGCATAGACGTTTGACGCATGCGCGAGTAACAATGTTACCTTTGTCTTACAAATTAGCTTTTGCCCGCGAATTCGATTAACGCTATTACGTCATGAATAAGAATAGACCTAAATCCTTTTCTAGCCCTTCATCTAATCTCTATGCTGAATTAAGCCAATCCGTTGATTGAAATGAAAGACCAACAAACAAACACAGTTTCATATTAATAATAAAGAGGAATAAACATAGTAAAGATTACTCGCATTACATAGCTGAAGAAGATAGGATTATTCTGACAATAGGCAATTGAACTTCTTGTTATAGTTTTTCAGCCCCTTTTTTTGGCGTCTGTAACATTTTTAGTATCATGGGAGGACATCGAAACGGGAGACTGAATGGTTTCCTTAACGGCTTGAATTTCTTGAGATGGTCTGTTTAAATTTAATATTATTCTGAAAGTGGCTATTTTATTTCACTAGTGGGTGTAATTTATTTTCGATGCAAAGTCGGGAATATGAGTTTGCATAACGTTCTCTGTAAACAATGTGGGTGTACAAAATGTTATAAGGTATTAATCATTTCATTACTATTTAGTATCAACACTTTATGAAGTCAATCGTTAAATTGATCATCATGTAATAAAACTTTCCCTCAAATGAAATAAACCGAAGATTTGAAACTCTTCCGCGAGAGTCTTCTAGTGCAGTAGATATACTCGTAGCAAGAGTAGTGGAAATTTAAATTGAAAAAGTTAAGTGGAAAATAATATGATTTTTCATTTTAGATCTAACAATTCATGATCATTCACTTTATTTTTTTGTACGCGTATTGCATTGAGGACAACTATATTTGAAGCACTGTAATTTCGTGGAACAGCCGTCACAGAATACACCAAGACATTTTGATTATTATTCTAAACAAAAACCTTAAAAACACGAACTTAATAACAATTACCCTCACCCTAAGCCGAGTTTCATAAGCTTATTTTGGAACCCTCTACCACGAGTTTAAAGCTCAAAATCACTTGGACAATTCTTCTAAATTTTAGATGATGGATACGACGAAAGCGACTTCACTTAACGTTACTTAGTTATCCCGCCAGCGGCTTAGCATGAATGGCAAAAATAAGTTGTCTCCATCATATCTCTCAATGCATCCCTTTCTTCGATACTAGTATGAGAGAGACAGACTAAGGGATAAATTATCCTGGTCTCATTCATGCCAGGGTCGCAGATGGCATTAAAGATAAAAGGTGTTTTTACAGGCATGAATTTTAAATCGCGTTTCCGCAATTTGGCTTGTTTGCTTGTTTGCCAAATTCACTTGAACTTTGATGTTTACTAATATTTTCCGGTTTAATGGTGGCTTGCTGAATTAATTTGTAAGTCTATGAAAGTAATGCTGCTCAATCTGCCGATAAATAACAAGTGAACTGAGTCTGGTCTAGAAATGAAATTATACATTTTAAAAGAATATTGTCCAGACTGCAGACTAAGGTCTTCCGAAACACATTAGTAAGCAGAGTTACAGATGCATCTGTGCAAAGGTGAAATGGAACATACACCTTTACAGGGCCGCACGTGCACACAAACCAAGCCAAACGATGTTCAATCGAACCTTACTCAAATTAAGATTCAATATCGCTCAACATTCAATCTTTTTATGTAAATAAGGGGAGATATAAGTATCCTAAACAAATATACAGCGTGTCGCGGTAGCTCGCACTGTGATTGTAGCGAGCCCACCTTAAAAAGACCCACCTTTGCAATACATATGTATTGAAAACCGTCAATCGAAATAGCTCTAGTTAAAATGGCGAATTAAACAATGCTCCCGGTATTTTGGGCTCAGCTAAGCTTTTAAATTTTCATTTGTTTTTCATTTTATTCGAACGGCATAAAAACAAGTTTGCGGCATACTTGTATATTTGGTTACGGAAGGTCACCCAAAAGGAGGAATGAGAAGAATTGTGCATTTTTTAGCTCTCCAGTTTTGTTGTATGACACAAAAACCCACAGTAGACCAGTTTGAGGCCCGAGCATTGAATTTCCTGGAAAGTTTACGAGAAAAAAGCAAATAAAGTATTATTCCATAATGTAAAACAAGAACGTATTCTCAACCTAATAAGGTAATCATTTCCTCAATGTATGATGTGACCTGAGTGATGACAATATTAAAATATACGCTCTTTACCAATGAAAATCTATGTAAGAAGTCAATTCAATCAGGTAAACTTCTAATCTTATCAATCTTGTGAATTTGCTGACTCTCTTTTATAAACCCTTGTACATCCCTTTAGTCAAACAATTGTCTACATCTACATTCAGATGAACTTCCCCCAGCATCCCAGTTGTCTCGGATGCTAATTTGCTCAGCCAAGGGAAATCAAAGGTACATGCCAATCAAACATGTTAGGCTTATGACTGTGCAGGGGAGTGTGGAGGACTGCTCTTTGAAGCTTTATTTGTAGGTATAAAATGGTCTTCGACAGATCTTTCTTAAATGTTTCTTCTTACAGAAATATATCGTGATAGAAGGAAAGAGTTCGTCGTATTGTATGGGAACTAAGCATGTAACATTTATGCGTAGTTTAGTTAATTTGATATCACGAGTGTAATTTAGTGACGGGAAGCATAAATCGCGCGAAAATGATTCAAAAGCATCGATTACCGCGCATCGATTATCGAAACCGAGTCTAGGCACCGCCACTCCCACTGTCCCGCGCCGCGCCACCGCCGTTGTTACACACAAATATGATCTCACGACGTCTTTTTGGCACGCGGCTCATACACTCTTTCATTCAATCTCGATATAGTTCTGTGTTTCTCCTTAAATGTTAAGTGTTTTGTTTTGCGAGCCGCCATTCTTCCGTAAAAGTTGCCTTCCTGGTACACTCGTGAACCGGTTTTGTCACAGCTTCAATTTGATTATTCCATGTCATGAGTAGTAAGTATTTCTCGTAATGGGAAGGTCATATTTTGTCTGTAAACTTTTATAACTGGGGTGAACTCAACGTTCGACTTGCACACATTTTTAACCGACTTCAAAAAATGAGGAGGTTCTCAATTCGTCGGAATCTTTTTTTTTTATGTATGTTCCGGGTTCCCCGATTACTCGGAGATGGATGGACCGATTTGGATGATTCTTTTTTACTCAACAAGTTTTCATCCAAAACCAACAAACTTTAAGGGTTTCTTGATTGAGCAAAAGTCAAGTAAGTGATGAGGTCAATAACATAAATATACCGGTAACACAACATTTTACACAGCACAATATTTTGGCACTAGAAATAACAACGGCCATAAATCAAATTTTGTTATTTTGAACGTGCTACTTCTGTAAATTACCTCAAATTGCTTACAGCACCGCGAAGAGCCAACCAAACAACATTTTAAACACAATGTTTACCCTCTTTCCATATACCTGCAACTCACACACGCAAACATAACGTATCCTGGATAACAGATTGTATCCGTCAGATTCTAAAACATGTAAGCCGCCGCACACATGCGCGACTAAGTAAATATATGCTACATACGATATTTATAGGCCATGTTTAGGCATTTCGGGCCGAGCTCTACAAAGAACCAACTTAACTCGCCATCAAATCGTTGAAAAATGAATCTTATGCTTTTAAATTTAAAGGGTAAGGACACGTAAATCTATGTTGGCGGTATTCTATCGACGTTGGAACATAAAGGGTCCCATTCATGCTCCGTGAAAGCCTGTCTCATAGACAAGAGAGGCACAGTCGCCGTAAAAATGATTTATATCACCTAGATGGCTTATCGAGTGTTGTCGAACTTTGAGGAAGGTAGATCGTGTTCAGATAAGGAATACGCTGCTGTTGACTTATCGATCTGCTTGGGACATCTGTACTGAAGATGAAACGAACATGCGGAGATAAGTCCTTTCGTATAAGCAATCTAAGTAATTTATAGATTCTGTAATATCTTTATCCCACAAGTAAAAGTTCAAAATCAATACTTTTGCGTTTATACTTCGTTGTAAAACTTGACACATACATTCTCAACACTTTCCATAATAAAAAGATTGAAATGTCCCATGATAAATTCTTCGCCGCGTAGTTCTTAACTTTGGTCGTAACTCACAAAGTGTTTTGATTCTAACACGACTTTGAATTCTTTAGAGAGGTTTTTACATTCTCTCGTCTCCAAAATAATCTTAAGTGTACTTTATGTCTTTATTACTTTAATCACGAGTGTCTTTTGTTTTTACTGACATTCCTGATCACTAAAACCTTCGATCCTTTTTTGTGCCCACGTCCGAGTATTATGATGGCATCTCGTAATTTAAATCTTGTTCATATCCCGAGTTCATACTCCACTGCGTATTGGGTAATCCGAGGATTATTCAACTGGACACACCAGACGGATTGTCACCTTATTGATTTTATAAGTATAGTGTTTTAAAACAATAGCATTTTTCGAGGTCAAACAGCACACTACTATTTTCACGCCTCACGCACATAGAACATTCGTCTCTTTCCAACCAGCCATCTAGTTAAAAAGTGGGTTCAGTCACTAGTTTGTCACACAGCGCCTTAAAACGAACTTAGAGATGTTTGGGGGAGCTTAGCATCACGACATATTTGAATTTGGTACCTGTACATTGTAACGTAAGCGTAAAATAACCTCAAAGCACTCAGGGTGAATTTCAAAAAATTTGTACGTAATTAAGGCGTAGTTACGAAAATTAGCAATACAATTATATGCCTTATGGCTACAATTAATAAGGTACATAATTGTATGGTTAATTTTCGTAACACAGAGGAACTTTTAAAACTTTTTCTTAACAACGCCTTAATTACGTAAAATTTTTTTGAAATTCTCCCCAATATCAGAACATTAATATTTGGGTCTAGATGGAGTTAGATAACCAGGGTAATCCCTAGAGCTTCCGCAAGGATTGCTAGATCATTCCATGAGGTAAGTACGCAGAGGGCGGGCGGCAAGCCGAAAGTGATTAATGATCGAGCCCCTGCAGGCAGATATCGGTGCGGTGATTCGTCTTGATTGCCCTATATTGTTTTTGCTACCGCGTGGAGATCGCTGATAAATAGCTCATTTCTGGTGAAAGTAATGGAGTTTTGTAAATCATGCATGTAGGCCAATATATTTAGGTTGGTAAAAGTTTTCAACAAGTTGATTGCTAATAAAACTAATTGTTGTATTACAAGTAATAAGTCCACTTAGAACAATTATACTATCGTGGTTGAAATCCAATTGGATGTCACCAAAACCAAGCCACCAACCAACTAATCTTTTGAAGACCTCTGAGGACAACTACTGCTGTACATATTTCCCCCCCAACACTTCCAGAGCGAACGATTGCGCGCGATCGATCGGTGTCTATCGGCTCTTTTTATGAGCTAGGAGTTTATATATACATATATACAAGTTTACGAACAGTATCATATTAACCTAAGCCTTTATAAAAAAAAGGCGAATTTTTTTCATGAATTTCTATCAAACGTTCATGTCTTTCGGCCAACAAATATATTGAGCACTAGCTGGTGCCCGCGACTTCGTCTGCGAAGAATAATAATTTAAGTAACCTATGTACTTTTAAACCTTCCCTAGACCTCCACGAACATTTCAAGACTAAGATAAGATCCGTTCAGCCGTTCTCGAGTTTTAGTGAGACTAACGAACAACAATTCATTTTTATATATATAGATTTTTTGACTTTGTCATCGTAAACTAAAACTCCAGTTCACTTTTTCTTATTTGGACGTGGGTCAATCTGCCAAGGTAGAGTTGTGAATATGCCCAACCGTTTCTTTGCCACATTGTATAGGTACTTACGTAGTTGGGGTTCACTAAATAGATACCAGGATCGGCACGCGGAATTAACGTAACATATTGACCGGGCTTATACCTGCCAGTCTGTCCCAGCCTTGTGTGAAGCAGCCAGGAACATACTAACCCTGTGTTAGACACTTGGACACTTGGACAGTCTGTCGATACTGAAACTTCAACAAGGTTTCAAAGTTTACATTGAATTTATAGGCCGACTGGTTAGCATAGCCATTTTGTTGACTATAAAGTTAGATGTCGCTAGTTCAATTACAGCCAGAGCCAGATGCTCTTACTCTAAAAGCTATGATAAGTGTACGTACTTGTATATCTTTTAGGTTCTGTATGTTTTTCACCGAGCCATTTTATACCTCAACATAATCTGGGGTCAATTAAGTTTTCTCTTGAGCTGGCATGGCAATTATAAGCTAAATTGACACAGACTGGCTAAGGACGTAAAAGCATACATCCTAAGCGTGGCCCTTTCGAATCTAGAACAATACTTGCACATAAAAAGTTTTAATATATACTGTAGGTAGTTCAAATGAACGTGTCCAACCGATATCGTGTCGGCAGCATCAGAGCCGCTGCGTACACCTTGTTTATACCCCATTGACATTATTCAGGGTCACGACCGACCATGCCCCCCCATCCGTCATCATTACAAACGGCTGTCCACGGTACATGACCAGTGTTACACGATCCTCAAACTGTTGTAACATCTTTGAATATTAAGCTCAAGATACGATGGATTATGATCGACAGGCCTACAAACTCGACCAGTGTAACGCGGTCCTCAAACTCTGCCCACAACATCGAATATTAAGCTCAAGATAGAATTGATAAGCTGCAAACTATAACATGACCAGTTTAGTAAGACTTATTTGAGTGATAGTAGCGTTGGAAAGTGCAGGTAAAGTTATATCGGTTAGTTGCACTTGGGTATGTAACTGATCGCCAGCTGTAGGGAATGATTTGCGAATGTTTAAGACAATGCTTTAGTGGAACAATTTGTACAGATTTATGAGGTTTTAATCGATTTGGTGGTGATTACTGATCAGGTATGGGTGTTTGGGCTTGTGAGTCATAGTTATAGTTCTAGGCAGTTTAACGGTACAGGCACAGTATAATTAGATACCGATAATTTGTACTTTATTCCCTTAAAGTAAAGATGAAACAATACTACCTTTGCGACATCGTCCGCGTGGAACTCATTTATCATTGTTCACCCGGGTTTTTTTGGAGTTTACTCCTTAAGAATCGATTTTCATATATAAGCCCGGGCAGTGAAAAATTATGGGGAGTAAAATCAAACTACGATGTGACACTGTCACACGGTACGGAGTCACACGAAGACACACGATGTTAGCCGAAGATGCGTCGGTCGCTTCGCATTGCATACAGATATAGTGAATAATATGTTTCCATCGGTAAAACTCGGATCTCAATCGGAAGACGACGGGACCCGAAGTGTCAATTAATTATTGTATTCAATGAGTGACATATCTTCATTAATATGAAACTTTATTATTTACTGTCAAATGTCAAAATGAAAAATGACAGCATGGTATGATGGCTACTGGTTTATTTTATAAGCGTTTGTAAGGAGTAAACTCCTGTGTTGCGTCGGAGCTGACACACACACACTTTTTTTTTTCACCACTGAACTGACTGATTGAACTAATTTATTTTGACCAAATGCTTTGTTGTGTAAAACGAATTTTTTGGAACATGGGTAAAATCACACAATAAAATCAGCCCCCCTTTAAACGAAATCTTATATCAGCGCTACAAACCAATAAACACTTTCGCATTTATACTATTGATAGTGAAGCAAGGATTAAACAGTTTAACATTATTACCATAGCGACTTCGAACTCGGCAAGGAACACGCTTGGTGCATTAATAAAAAAAAAAAGTTTAGTTATTTCAGGCTGGTGCCCATAGAAATTATTAGTACTTGACAGAGAATCTTAAGCTATGTTAGCAAATACGGTATAAATTAAATTAAATTACAATGAAATCTATTAAAAAACATTAACTAAATTTCGATTATATAACTCTAAAACAAGTCAAATTAAAATGAGAAACGATAAAATTACGCATTGAGATTAAATTATAAATATTAGAATGGAGTCAGATAAAGTACGATTAAGATATAACAATAAAATAATTAAATAGGGATAAGTCAATACAAATTTAACAATCTGCCTAAAAATTAAAACAAATCCTGCGTCTTCCAAGAATTTGCCAAGGCACAAGTATCCACCGCTACTTAAGACCTCTCACGATCCTAACTCCTTGAAACTTGAAAAGGCTCGAGTCTCAAACATTCAAGAGTCTAGGGGTACGTTTGTATCAAACGCGGGTATTGCGTTGTAACGACCAATGTGTTTGGGGTGGAAGGGAGACGCACTTTAATTACTGTTGGCTGCACCTGGGTTTTTTATCCTTGTCACTCTTTACTGATAAAAAAGTCAACAGAAAGAGACAATGCTAACTTAATTTCGGAGTGAGGCTTTAGCAGTTTGAATGGGGAGGGGAATGCTATCGGTATTGCCATGATTAAGTTCAAAATATTTCAAATAGACATTGACCTTCTCCACCCAGATTACTAGAATGATGTTTAAATGTCAAATAACAAAAACTAGATGCATAAGGTATACTTATTTCTTAAAAGTCTACTTCAAATAAGTAAGTAGAGTTTCACGGAGAAAGACTGGGCCTAGTAGATGCTAGCGTTTTATGCATCTGAGTTAACAATGTTATTAAGTATACCTCACAGATAAAATTTAAGTGCTATCCTATTTCCTACTAATACTATAAATGCGAAAGTTTTATGTCTGTCTGTAATAAATACTCTGTATGTTTGTTAATCCGTAACGGCTGAACAGATTTTCATTAAACTTGAAAACTTAAGTCCTGAAATAAGACATAGGGTACTTTTCAACACGGAAGAATCAAACGTTCCCGAGGGACTAACTTTAACCGAATCCCACGCGTACGAAGTCGCGCGCATTATTACCTAGTTGTGAATATGTTTATTGAATAAATTTATTATGATTGTTATAAGTTATAAGGTGTACCAACTTATCTATAAAATGAAGGTCAGTGCTTGCAATCGAATGTCATAAATTACAGTTTAACCATAGTTAACTTCAGCTGCTTAAATATACCTATGATATTTTGTGGATTTAATTCCATACTACTAGATACAAATCACTGACAAAATGGGAGGGCTGGAAATAAACAAATTATTGCAAATATCAACCAAGCGACTTTATTTCGGACAGAGCTTGCTAACATCAAACAAATCAAAGCAATCACATGTCTATAATTTACAAAGCTGTTATTTATTTTCAAATAAGTGTTGGTTGTACGTAGCCGTAAAATTTTAGACAAGCCTAACTGGTACTTTGGGGTTATCCATTAGTACGTCACGCTAATTTCGTGAATTTTTTTGGCCTCCCCCCTTCCTAGTGTGACGTCTCATATTTTGCAATTTTACAACTAGAAATTAATAAATTAAAACAACAGTGCCGAAATTAATTTTATTTCCATTGAGATTATTTTTAGGGTTCCGTACCTCAAAAGCAAAAAAGGAACCCTTATAGGATCACTCGTGTGTCTGTCTGTCTGTCTGTCCGTCTGTCACAGCCAATTTGCTCCGAAACTACTGGACCGATTGATTTGAAATTTGGTATACATATGTAAGTCAGTGACCGCAACACGGATGCGTAACGTAAACAAATAAATTTTAAACATGGGGGCCACTTTTGGGGGGTAAATTAGAATATTAAAAAATAAAGTTACGCTAACTATATCATGTGACATATCAAATGAAAGGGCTTATTGTGAGGATCTTAAATATGTTTTTTTTGGAATTTTAAAATAAATGGTTTGGAAGTTATTTAGGAAAATAGGCGAAAATTGACCATTCTCCCCCCTTATCTCCGAAACTACCGAGACTAAAATTTTGAAAAAAATACAGAAAATAGTTTTTTACCTATAGATTACAGGAAAACCTATGAGAAGTCTATGGTATTTAAAGTAACATAGGAAATTTCAGATGATCATGTATGGAACGGAACCCTCTCCACGCGGGTTTAACTCGCACTTGTTTATATAATCAAATTACTTTTAAATTTAATATCTCGCCAACAAAACGATGTATTTCTTAAACATAGATAGAGTTGGAAATACCTTTATCTACACCCATATCATAAAACCTCCATTGGTTAATCAAAAACCGTAGGAAATGACCACCATTTTGACAACCAATTAGGAAAAACCAGTGCTGCGATAAAGAAATAACATGACTTCTTTATCGTTTTTAGTAAAGAAATGAGATTAAATTTGGAACAGCTGTCAAAACTCAAGTGGGTCTCTATTCTAGTATCCATAGATATTAAAAAGTTATTGATACGAAACGTCAATTCAGTATGTTTTTTAATATAAACTGCACAATATTTGATCTCGAGTGACGTGAGAATAGAGACTTCATCTGTTTGTCTATGATTTAAAAAAAAAATGGTCTCGCCGCCATTATGTTGACGTTTTGCTGAACGAAAGTAGAATTTTGTTGAATTGAATAGAAAACGTTGTTTGTAATTTACATTTTAGTTGAAAATATGAATAGTAAGTAGTCTTCTCGGAGTGTGTGTGATGTGAAAATGCGCCGGATATCGGAAATATGCAGCCACGATTGCAACAAATAACTTGTTGCCAGAAAATATTGTTTCTGAACCCATCATGGAGGATTTATAATATGTGTGTAGATAAAGTTATGTATGCAACTCTGCATAATTTGGCCTTAAAACACACGTGCGATCTTATTATGAAACTCGCCTATCGGCTCGTTTCATGAAAACCGCACTAGTGTTTTAAGGCCTATCATTATGCAACCGTTGCATAAACTACTATTAAGTTATTCGTTAATAGTTCAAAGGCATTTTAACACTTAGATGTATTAGATTTTGAAATGTGACCTCACAAAACTTAAGGCCCCTCCCACCCCTTGTCACACAATGTCACACTTCGTAGACCCCCTCCCCCCCTTAACGTGTGACGTACTTTATGGATGACCCCTTGCTGGCACTTCGTATTTTCCGTAGTGATAGCAATAAGTTTACTTAACTAAGCAGTAGGCTTGTATTTTGTTCGTCCTTTTGATAGCATACTCAATCGGATTGCCGGAGCACTGTACCTACTCTTTTATGGGAAATTTTGTCTTTGTCGTTCACCTCGATTTGAAAGCATACATGCCAAAGGTTTACTTTTTCGTTGTATGAGTGCGTTATTTAAATGAATGACGGTCCGCCGCCAAAACATTTTTGTTTTTCAGAGGCCAATATTTTATTTACTGAGAACCGAACCTTCCACCTCTGGCATTCGTAAGCACAACTTCACTGAGCTAACAGGTAAAAACTGGCAAGACCATGACAGGTCCCATACAAGTGCTAATGAAAAAGTGCCCAGCCTTGTTAAAAGTAATTAAATTCTCTCTTCATAAACAGTTCCTTGTTAAGTCTGGTATAGTTATTAGTAATATTTACTACTAATATTAACAACATCCATATCGTATCCATAATTATGACTAAAAACAGCAAATAGTTTAGTTTATTTATTACTCGATATAATATACAGTTTAAATTACACGACATGTCAAATTAACCCATCGGATGCTTAAGACACGGATCCGTGCTTTTTCGTACATACACTTTTTACATTTCTTTTTACCATAATTTTTTTGGTTCTTTATGTATCCAATGAGACGCGAATGCTGGTTGGTTGGTGGTATATATTAATTTTTTTTAGCTCCCGCATACGAGGGGTTAATAGTACATTGTGCATCTAGGGCCGTAAGAAGGGGATAACTAACGAGAGTCTGTTAGAAGCCCGACGCCGATAGGCGAGGGCTTTTATGACTCGAGTTTGTTATCCCCTTACTGCCCGTGATACTCAATGTTTTTCATCACATTGGCGAGGAAATGAAAAAAAAAATTAGACAAAAAAAAGTATATATATTAATTTTATTTCCATTTTACATCGTGAATTACCATCAGGTGGGTGTTCATAAACTGAGCGTACGTTGCGATCAGCGCGGGGCAGCTCCGCCGGCTTGCGGGTCGCGCGCCGCCGGCTGCGGCTCGCCCCGCCGTCAGCGGGAGTTATAACCCATACAAAATCCATAACTGCCCTTGGGAGGTAAGTAGGCTACAGCTGCCCTGTACGCCTGCGTATAATACAGCACTCCCGACAGCATTTTCGAGCAAGTGTGATGAAAAAGCAATTACATTGGTATCGTCAAAGAAGTAAATATAAGCATTAAACATAATAAAATTATTAACAGTTGAAGAAATAATAATATAAATAGGATTTCATATTGGGTCTTCTCAAGGGATCATCATTTCAAAGTAAATCTAAATGTAGAACAACAAAAAACAAATGGGTAACAAAGCAATAGTACATGAAAATGTCAAAATACACTGAAACCAAAATCAATAATGTCAAATGAACCAACTTACAACTTAAGGTCGATATACTCATTTACTGGATCATCCAATAAAATGCCAGCCTTTTCCCAAAAACGCACAAATTCGCGTTTATTCGTTGTAAACGTAGAACGTAACGCAAACGTAAACAAGTGCGCGTGCGTTTGACAGCCGATAAATTAGAATGTATCTACGTCGATTACGAGTGGTTCGCGTAGGGTTGTCACTCTCGTTGAAAATAAATGAAGTCCTAATTTTGACCGGGATTTGGAATTTTCGAGCTGCCTATAAGACCGTTTGCATAATAACGTTAGTTATTATTATTGCATATTGTAACATCCAGTACTAAATTAAAAATAATATTATAAAATTAGCCAAATTCGGGTCTTATCGGACTAAAACTCGACGTAGTGACGGTCCATTCTCGCGCCACTCCACATCACGTTATTGGCTTTTTTAGACTTCTCCTAGGCTAGGTAGCAGTTCGCGATCAATATAGAAACGATTGTGGTTTTTACTATATTTACCCACGGAACCCAGTTGGATTTGGATCACACTGTACAACCCTAGATGGCAAAGTAGGATTATCAGGGTGTCCGCGGACGCTCCCCTTTCGGCCGTCGACCCCGCCTGCGGATGAGACTTATCATAATAGATAATATTATTTAACAGTGCTTTTATAAAAAGTAACCTTGTTTACTTCTCTAACACAGTGCTACAAAGTCAAGGAGTTATCCATCTTAGCTTTTACCATACAATTCGTAATACTGTAAATTTTTTAGGACAAAAACCATTTATTTCTCACCCTCTTTTACTAAAATCCACCGGTTCTAAGGTGTTTTTTAATAATAAAGATTAAAATAATAGTAGTTTATGCAACGGTTGCATAATGATAGGCCTTAAAACACTAGTGCGGTTTTCATGAAACGAGCCGATTGGCGAGTTTCATAATTAGATCGCACGTGTGTTTTAAGGCCAAATTATGCAGAGTTGCATACATAACTTTATCTACACACATATTATAAATCCTCCATGATGGGTTCAGTAACAATATTTTCTGGCAACAAGTTATTTGTTGCAATCGTGGCTGCATATTTCCGATATCCGGCGCATTTTCACATCACACACACTCCGAGAAGACTACTTACTATTCATATTTTCAACTAAAATGTAAATTACAAACAACTTTTTCTATTCAATTCAAAAACAATTCTACTTTCATTCAGCTTACACCAACATGGCGATCCTCCGTCAAGACCATTTTTTTTTAAATCATAGACAAACGGATGAAGTCTCTATTCTCACGTCACTCGAGATCAAATATTGTGCAGTTTATATTAAAAAAACATACTGAATTGACGTTTCGTATCAATAACTGTTTTAATATCTATGGATACTAGAATAGAAACCCACTTGAGTTTTGACAGCTGTTCCAAATTTAATCTCATTTCTTTACTAAAAACGATAAAGAAGTCATGTTATTTCTTTATCGCAGCACTGGTTTTTCCTAATTGGTTGTCAAAATGGTGGTCATTTCCTAAGGTTTTTGATTAACCAATGGAGGTTTTATGATATGGGTGTAGATAAACAATATTTCTTTTCTTTTTGAACACTGGCCACTTAATCGCCATTAAAACGTTTGTAAAATCTATTTGTCAAAGCGCGTTCCATCTTTGAAATAAAAAAACACTGATTAAAACCTATTGTCTAGCCAGTACCAACGCAACAGAACTAATGTGCGCGGCGGGTGGCATGTTTTTTATTACCGGCCAGTCATTTCTTATACGGAACCCTCGAGCTTCGCTCCCGCTGCTTCGGGGTAAATTCGCGTTCGAATCGATTAACATGATACATAAAAAAAACACTGGCGGACTTTTGTTAATGGGGTCCATTATTATAGTCTACTGCAAAAAGAGGCGAAAAAGAAAGAGATTCATCTTGTCGGTGACTTATATCTCTAAGACCAGCGGCCCTAACATGCAAGACACAAAGATAAGTTAAACCCGTTTCTCTCTATGACTATCTTTTTCGTCGGCACTAGTGTGAGAGAGACGCACTTTGAGATAAGACGGTTTAATTTATCCTTCTGTCTTGCATGTTAGGGCCGCTGGGCCCTTTAGCTACGCCTCTGTCAAAGCCCCTAGTGTAAGTTTGAGTTATAGCAGTCTCGAACGCGTTTCCATGAAATTCTTTACTTCTTTATAGACGAAACGCTTAAGAGGAGAAGGAAGGAAGGAGTGTGAACCTACGGCTTTTTATACAAAAGGCGATAACGATTTCCACCCCTTGGCTTAAATGTTAACCGATGTTGACCTATTTTCTATAGGTTGTCAGTCATAACAAAATCTAGGTCTATACGTTTTGGTTTTTTCACTATAATAAATAAATTCCGTTTAATTGTTGTTTCAGTATTCTCATACAAACTAATATTGGCGATTATTTGACTTTAGTGATCTTTAATCAATATTCAAAAAGCGTATAGACCTAGATTTTGTTCTGACTGACAACCTATCAAATATTGGTCAAAATCGGTTAACATTTAATGGATGGAATCGTTATCGCCTTTTTTTATGAAAAGGGTGTAGTTTGCCGGTGATTCACAGTCCTCTTAACGCATTCAATGATTTTTTTAATATTTAAAGATACACTAAAGGCACTGTACTATTTTTCTCTATACTATTTGGACTTTGAAAACCAAACTAAATGAAGAAACCTTTCAAACGAAAGTGAACTTAATGACGGAAATAAAAAGCCCTTAAGTACGCAATGCCAAAGGACACAAAGATTTAGAACTAGCATAAAATCTATATCGGTCATACGGGTCGAGTTATCATTAAAAATGAGCATCCTTATTTCTTGACACTTAAGGCCGATGATATAACATGTTTATTGTGTCGTAAATCTGAATTCGTCGAAGATTTATCGATATAGGCTGCCACAAATAAAGTTCGACGTTTCGTTTGTCCGACGACTTTTCTGATTGCTTTCGCGAATCCGACGAGATAATAGATGAGCGTCGTAAATTATGGGAAGTGTATTAAAATGAGATACATATTTAAATGCTCCAATTGATCTAAAACTTTGCGATTTTCACACATTTTACAACGCGCGGCGTAATTGTGTGTGCGTAAACAAAGCATAAATAATTTCCTCCAAACGGCGCGCATCGCATCGGATCGGAACGGATTTTACAATCTTTAAACGATATTAAATCATGTACGCAGTATTTAAAGTCTATATTACCTAGCCGCGCGACGCAGCATACTTTCGGCTACGGTCGCGTGTCGCGGAAGACGCCCGCGGTCAAGCTGCTGTGCGCGGTTAGGTAATATAGACTTTAAATACTGCGTACACTATTTAATATCGTTTAAAGATTGTAAAATCCGTTCCGATCCGATGCTTTGCGGGCCGTTTGGTGGAAATTAAGCTTAAAGTGAAGATGCATCTGAAGTTTCCAATCCACACGCGTCCGCGTTGGGCTTACTGGACAATTCCTCTCTTAATGAGAGGCCTGTGTCCAGCAGTATACATGCAATTCACACCACTTAAGTTTGCGTGTGTGAAATTAGCCTCAAGCTGTATTCGGCGCGGGTATAGGCTACGTTCCGCACGATGACTTCCCGCTGCGCCCGTCAAACCTTTTTCTGCGACGCTTCTAGTAGCTAACTTCAGAGAGGCCAACTTACGTGGTGCGAATTATATATTGGCTGATAATGAATCTAGTGAAAATGTAACAGCGAGATTTTGTTGCACTGTTGCTGTTTTGTTTTCTTGATATGTAGTACTTAGTATTAGAACATAAATAAGTTACAGTGAAGTTCCTTTAGTCCGAACAAATAAAAGTAGGTATATTTGAAAGTAGAATTTGCCCCTGCTTGGAATAGCCGGAATACATGCAATGAATGCAAAATATTTTGCAAAAGATATTTTTTTGATGAATTTCATACGCAATACATCGCACGTTTTTTTCCATAGGTAGGTAAGTACATAGTTACATTGAGTATAGAACTGGGTAATAATCACGTTAAGAAACAACAAACAAAATTTGTCCCTCCTGTGGTCAAAAGTTAACGAAAACGAAGGATTACATTAACGTTTTGTTCATTCAGGCCGAAACTATACCTGACGCCCTATATGCGAACATAGTCAAAATAAAAAAATCTGGCCTCAGGGTCCTTAACTGTCGGGAACAGGAGGGGACAGTTTTGAACCGAAATGTGATTATTACCCAACTGGGATGTGATTCTCTGAAATAACACTTCATTCATGAATTCACCGGCCAGCTTAGATTGACCCATCAGTGCGTATAAACTACATGTTAGTGCGTGTCTTCGACCTTGGTCGTATTTCGACGCAGCCGGTCACGGACGTAAGTACGTAAGTCCCCCATATTGCCTACGAGCGCGCGGGTCAATTTATGATTGTCGGATGGAATGAGAGACGAAATAAGCTACGAGATTTGTTAGAGAATAACGACATTAATATAGCAACCGATCGTTAGTATGGTAACGAGTGTCGCTTTGTTTTGTCACTTTCTTAACAATGTAAACTTTGCAAAGTAAGATAAAGACAAAGACAGAGATAATATGATAGGTATACCAAATCACTTAGGTACTAATGTGAAATAGAGCCCCAGTTACACTCCCATCAATAACCAGCGTATTCAATCCCATTACAGTACGTAGGATGCAATTTTAGCAAATTGTACTTTGCTGAGTCACTCCACGATATCTAACCTAGAAATTATCCTATACCTGATTGTGCTGTGTGGGAACGCAATTACACTAGGGATGTATCTATGTTTATTTTATTTTGTTCTTGTAGAAAACACATAACCTATAATTTTTCCCTCGTAAATTGTAGGGCTCAGTCTTTATTTTATCGAAAACTTGACGAACGAGTTGCTAATTGACTGGAGCTAAACGTTTAAAAATAATTAAATTGTAGGTGATTATTACGGATTATCCTTGGAGAAGACACTGTAGTTTTCAATGCATTACCGAGTTTCGATGGATAATCCCTTGGATAATGTAGGCGTATCTGCTGGATCGAGTTATTATCGCGCATAAATCCATAATGATTGCCTCTCGCGAGATAAGTGGCTATTACAAGTGATCGGTGTAAATGAGGTGCGTCACGACGAATTAGGCCTTGTTCGAGACCTAATGCGTTGGCAGTAATGAGAGTGCAGGCTATTGTAAAGGGCGCTGACCTGTGCGCTGTCCTTATAGGAAGCGATCGTATCGGAGAACATTTCTCGGTTTAACTTAAATACTCTTTGTAAGTCACATTTAATTTCTAGAAAAAAATGACGTCAATAAAAAATATATTCACTTACTGTGACAAGGCTTTACCAAGAAGTAGCGTTGCTCACACCGAAACACGATTTAAAAAAAAACCGGACAATTGCGAGTTAAACTCGCGTGGAGAGGGTTCCGATCCGTACATGATTATCTGAAATTTCCTATGTTGCTTTAAATACCATAGACTTCTTATAGGTTTTCCTGTAATATTTAAATGAATAAATATTTACAGTATTTTGTTCAAAATTTTAGGCCCAGTATTTTCGGAAACAAGGGGGGGGGGGGGGCAGGTCAATTTTCGCCTATTTCTTAAATAACTTCCAAACTATTCATCTTAAGATTCAATAAAATACCAGATCCTCTACGGCAATTTGGTTCTTGACTGCTTTTCAAACAATATTTCAGGCTGCTTGTTAACTCTATTTGAATGTGAAATAGTAGTTTATGCAACGGTTGCATAATGATAGGCCTTAAAACACTAGTGCGGTTTTCATAATAAGATCGCACGTGTGTTTTAAGGCCAAATTATGCAGAGTTGCATACATAACTTTATCTACACACATATTATAAATCTTCCATGATGGGTTCAGAAACAATATTTTCTGGCAACAAGTTATTTGTTGCAATCGTGGCTGCATATTTCCGATATCCGGCGCATTTTCACATCACACACACTCCGAGAAAACTACTTACTATTCATATTTTCAACTAAAATGTAAATTACAAACAACTTTTTCTATTCAATTCAACAACAATTCTACTTTCGTTCAGCAAAACGTCAACATGGCGGCAAATACGGTCTTCCGTCAACACCATTTTTTTTAAATCATAGACAAACGGATGAAGTCTCTATTCTCACGTTACTCGAGATCAAATATTGTGCAGTTTATATTAAAAAAATATACTGAATTGACGTTTCGTATCAATAACTTTTTAATATCTATGGATACTAGAATAGAGACCCACTTGAGTTTTGACAGCTGTTCCAAATTTAATCTCATTTCTTTACTAAAAACGATAAAGAAGTCATGTTATTTCTTTATCGCAGCACTGGTTTTTCCTAATTGGTTGTCAAAATGCTGGTAATTTCCTACGGTTTTTGAATACATTATGGAGGTTTTATGATATGGGTGTAGATAAAATTCATTTATTTACGTTATGTGTCCGTGTTGCGGACACCGACTTCCATATGTATACCAAATTTCAACGCAATTGGTCCAGTATTTTCGGAGCAAATTGGCTATGACAGACGATCAGAAGGACAGACAGACAGACACACGAGTGATCCTATGAGGGTTCCATCTTTTCCTTTTGAGGTACGGAACCCTAAAAACATTGCGTTGCATGCAATTAATTATATATAAACAGAAATATAAAAGATCTACATCGAAATACCAATGAACACAATGCTGCTTAATGAAGCTTCATTATTTCAATTATATTATTTATTTGAGTTACTTACATAACATATTTTTATTTTTAAATCAATGAATAAGTAATTAAATTTACACCCTAAAAACCATAAAATAAGACAAACATTCGAGTGAAGACTGTAAAGCGTTAAATTCGACTATGTGTAAATGGTAACGCATGGTCTCTATTCGATATAGGCTGAGCAATATGGTATATCATATCGGTTTGCTTCTTCTTTATCTTACTTTGCAAAGTTTATATTAACAAAGCAGATTCGATCGATTTCTGTACCTACCACTAGTATCGAATGTAGCCCTTTTCTGGGCGTTTTTCTCGAATGCTTTACGAAGCTCACCTACTTTATTTTACGAAGTATTATAGAAAATTCATAGACTTATTCTATTCTACCCTTATTTGTAATACTCGCGATAAATTAGACCATCTTTTACCGAGGCAGCGTGGCCGAGTGGTCTAAGGCGCTGGTTTTAGGCACCAGTCCGAAAGGGCGTGGGTTCGAATCCCACCGCTGTCAAAGCTTTTTGTTTTCTTTTCATCGTTAAGTTCACACCACTGACCATGTGCCCAATTTTTATTTTTATTTTCAGGTACTGCTGCTTTTTTGCGCCGGAATTTACCGGGACAACTTAAGGTAGAAGAAGGGGAGATTTTTATAGCTTCGGCAAAAGGCTCAAGTGGTGTGTAAAGGACTCCAGCACTAAGTTCCAAGAACAAAAATAACCCCCGTTTAATTTTAAATTGTCCGAACACAATTTTAAATTTACACCTTACAGGGCTCGTGTGAGAAAGATGCGTATCTTGAGTGCGTTTTATTTCTGCATTCTCCGCGTTTTTCGAGTGGATGAATTTCAATTTGGCCGTTGAAGCCTTTGTTTCACGCTTGTTGGCTCAATGAGTGTTGATGTTGATTTTGGTGCGGGAGTGAATATGAATTTTAAATTAAACTGATGCCTCTAAGAGGGGCTGGGGCGCGTTCCCATATTCGTTCCTGGCATTACCTTACAATTGACTTTGTGATGGAGTGAGTTTATAGGGCACTAACCGAGTGCTTTACTGCTTTAGTGGGCGTACAGTGAAATTCCTAAGGATGTTTTCACACGAACCCTTCGGGTGCGCTTATCGGATTTGGAGTCGAATCGGATTGTTTGTATGGGATGTGCCCTTTCTTGTACACCCAGTTATTGTGTATGGCGGCTAAGACGACTTTACCGTTATTCTCCTTAAAAAAGGAAAGAGGAGAGGGAGAATTAGAGAGAGACAGAGAGATTTTTTGTTATTATATTATTATGCTTACTACTTGGTGACCGACCAAATTACGGCCTTCACAAAGCAGGAATTCTGGCCGAAGGGTGTCGTATTCCGTCGTTTTCTTGGATGGTTATTGGACATCGCGAAACCGTGTCACACGACACGACACGCACGGACGAAACGTGTTAACTAATGATTTAAGAGTTTTATTTTTACTTATGTATATTGCCTGAAATAAATGGCTATTACTATTTATATATTTTTTAGTTATTTATTATTTATAGATTAAATTTTTAGACAAATTATTGATGTAACTATGAGTCGGCATTGTATCAAGAGCCTCTTAATATGATCCTGCGCTAGTTTTGAGTTTGGTGGGACTTTTACATTTTGACTGCAGTATGTCCATACAAATTTTAGTAATACATACTGAAAAATTATACATAGAACACAGACAACTCTCGATAAATAAGTGTAGCGAACTCTGTAAATTAAACAGGGCCTTAACGACATTGGTCTTAGTGATACAGAAACCGATCGTTACTATGGTAGGAACGTCGCAATTTTTTCTCTTTCTTTTCAATTTAAACTTCACAAATTAAGATAAAGACAAAGGCAATGTTTAAAAGAGGCTCGGAAACCCATGAGTCTCTAGCACTTAACCTTTAATATCCTTGGTTAAGTTTCTCACGCCTAGCCATCTTATGTCAAAGTAAGTTTAACAGCCCGTTAATGCTGGTCAATAAAAGTTTTCTCTCACGGTGAAATTACCCGACGACGCCTTCGTTTTGTATGCAAACGGTGACTCCTTGTATCAGTCAGCTGCAGCCGAATACAAAGAATTCGTAGTGCGTGCCGCGCTAAGCTGAGGAAACGCTCATTATTTAGGGGACATACAGGCCACAAAAATGGGAAGCTAATTTCTAAACTCGTGTCAAAACTGCCCGTATGTCTCGTGTCGGTTAGTCTCTCTCTAGTCTCTATCTATTGCTTTATAGTTTTGCCAGAAGGAGACGCCTTATGTGACTAACGTGTTTTGAGTTTATTGCGCTTTACCTAATTTTAGCTGCGCAGCGCGTACGTAAGTTCAATAGGCATTGCTTCCCATGAGAATCAACTTGCGTTCGTAAGAGATAATTATCCGCTCCACTGTCGACAATGACCGACGTTTGGTAACCAATCCTCCACAACCTTGGTCTTTGACTGCCCTTGCTTCCAAGATGGCCTCTGTCTGTCTGGCGCTTGTTGCCTTGTGGGGTGTAATTTTCTTACTCGCCAATATATTCCGCTCCACTTCGAATTTCATACTAGCACAAACCGGTTTTCTACACGGCGGCAGCCGATTCTTCTGCCCGTATTAACAGTGTGCTTTTGACTGATATCGGTCTCAATTAGGCTTTTTAAAATGAGAAAATGCCCACCTGAGAACGATATCAATCTTAGATACAGACTATTAACCTTTTCAACGCCTTACGTCAAATGAAAATGTGTCACTCACACGCCAAGCGCCTTTCAAAAGCTATGCAAAAGTCAGCTTAATTTATACGAGAGAAGGTCTCTACTATAAGCGTCGGTGGCGTGGTAGGCACGACGGCTCATGACGCTTTTAAGCGTCCTTGGCGTTGAAAGGGTTAATACGGGCGTTTGTCGCCGACTGAAGCGCTCTGCGCGTTAGCGCATTGCGTCTGACAAGTTCAATATCCATGCAAACCGTGTGTTTGTACGAAGCCATGGAAATACGTCTCATTACGAGTCCCGTATATAGCCGAGTGTTCGGTCACGTTCCTGGCCCATTAATACTTGTAACTAACGCCGTGGATGCAAACATACAAACAGACAGTGTCTTCATTTGTGTCTCAATAATGCTTTGTCTTATATTATTAGGTTCAACTTCAAGCGTTATTGAACAACCGTCTGAAAAATATGAGTTAACCCGGGACTTAAAAGTTTTAAAGTTACTGTTCCCCGCGGAATAAATACACGTCAGCTATTATTGTAATTGAGTGTAGTGGTCTAACGCGCGACCTCTCGTGCCCCCGTCGCAGGTTCAAATTCTGGCTCGCACCTCTAATATTTTCGGATCTAATGTGCACCAACATTCCCTTGAACGAAAACGTCGTGAACAAACCTACATACATCTGTGAAGTAGTTAATACAAAGATGTCCGTGAAGTCCCCAAACCGCACTGGGTCCGCGTGGGGACTTACTGCCCAATCCCTCCCATTAGGCCTATGCCCAGCAATTGAACGTAGGTATATAGGTCGATGATGATGATGAATATTTTTAATATTTGTAATTTTACTCACTAGTGTGTGAGTGCACAGAACGCACACTGTTTACATAATAAGATAAATGAAAAACTTACATTTTATAAATATAATAAGTAATAAATCAGGGGACATTCTTTACACAAATCGATGTAGTCTCAAAGTAAGCTCTAAAGGCTTGTGTTATGAGTACTAGACGACGATATAAATACTTAAATACATAGGAAACATCCAAGACTCAGGAACAAACATTCGTGCTCATCACACAAATATTTGCCCGTACCGGGGATCGAACCCGGGACGCTAGCTTCGGAGGCAGGGTCACTCCCAACTAGGCTATCCGCGTCGTCGAAATATAGGTAGGTAATTTTAAGTTCTTTAAGAATTTATTTTAAAAATAAAGCTTATATATTAATAGCTGTCCATCAGCCCTCTCTCTGGAGCTTATTTTCAAGGAAGCCAAGGATAGAATAAAACACTGCTCAACAGCTGCTCATTTAAAGTTCTTTTTAAATTCTTAAATTATCAGGAATATTATTATATATCTTAATTGCCATTACATAATAACATTGGTTTTTAATTAATGCGAACGAGAGTTTAATATTCAGTTGATCTTCATTTCGTAAGTTACGTTCAGTAAAATATATCGTCTACATAGCGACATATTCATAGACTACTCGTTGTAACGGACACAAAAGTTGGGAATAGCTATTCGATTTTGAATTTTATCTTGTGAACGTGAAGTCTAAAATTGATCACATGCATTTTCTTTTTTAACGAAGTGGTAGCCTAACTGTAACGCTATTAAATTAAAATCGTGTGAACAGAAATCAGTGTCCGATGGTTTCAGCAGATGTGCGGTGACCTTTATAACACGTGTTTTTTTGTTTATCTTCTGTCTTAGCATCTAGAACTTTATTTAATTTATAGGGTTGCGTTTACTTTTTTTCGCCATATACAAGGCCTATAGATTTATGGTGTTCACTTTAGACCGCTAACCTTAATTAAAATGCTAAGTAACTTGAATATGTGCGCTGCTAGTAGCTTGACATTATTATATGTTTTATATACGTATATAGGTATTCTATTATATTAGAGAGAAAGGTGAAAAAAAATCGGGGTAAAAAAAAAAACTATTGTTGACCAAAGGTATCTAACTCGATTCATTTACCTAAATTTGTTGGCAGAAAAATTGCCACATTAATTCTCTTTTCAGTAGTCCTGAGAATAAGTAAGTAAGTATTGTTAATTAGATGGATGTCTCATGAGAGACTGAAGCTGAAAATACGGCCAAGTATTTAGGCATGACACTTGATGCGAAGCTACGCTGGAAAGCTCACGTCAAGAAGAAAAGAGACGAGCTAGAGATACGCTACAAAAGGATGATGTATTGGTTACTTAAAAGACAATCTGCCCTATCAGTGCATAATAAAATTATCTTATATAAGCAAGTCCTGATGCCAGTTTGGACTTATGGTATACTGTAGGAAAAATTGCAATCTCTTTATTCGATTTCCTTCTTACATCGTACGGTGGTAGAAGGAATATAGATAGCCACCACTATCCACATACCACTCGCATTTTACTTACGAGCACATTGCTTAATTTCTTGTCTTTTAGTAATACCATCATAAACTTTTATAATAATACCGCATATAATGGGTACAATTTTATATCAATATCAAAATTTAAGTATTGCTGCGATCGATTAATTTATCGAATCATAATCGTAGACATGTCCTTTCTCCTCTTCTTCAACTTCTTTTATAAGTTATAATAATGTACAACAATAGTTCTTGACCTCTGTTCAATTTTGGCTAAGCTATATGCTTCGTGAATTTTATATAGGAAAGAAACAAATCCAAGCGAAATTTCGTTATCGTAGTAACGATTGGTTTCTGTTGCACTTACTCAAATGTCGAATATAGGTCATTGTCTTATTATAACGCCATAAAAAGTTTAATGCTTATATTTTTGTAGTCCTGCTATAGCTATAATCTTGGTCTTGCCATTCCATCATTTCTTTCCCTGGATGGAATGTCGGTGTGGTCTGTTGTGTCGTAAAATTAATATCCATTATTATAATTTTGTTGTGCAACGTGTTTCCTACTGTCTTCAGTAGTTATTTTTACTGATTCATTGATGGGTGTTGAGTAACCAGATTGTAAAATAAAGTTTTTTGCGATTAGTGCCTATAGTTACTATAATGTTAGTGTTCTAATATTCCATTTTGCAATAAACATTTGATACGAGTATTTGTTATTCAGTTTCAGTGACGTCATAATCATTAGCAGCTCTTTAAAAATACAAACCAGGACCCAAACTCATACATGGACTCTGTATGATAGCATTCTAGTATCAAGCTCAATCATAATCACACTTAGTTGGATGTCGCTAAAAGTTTTTCAATTGACTGCTGAACCTGTATAATCTAAATGTAGAACTCCCCTAATACAATGCCGGAAAATAAGTAACAAAGTCATCTGCCCAATTTAATAATTGACTTTTAGAAACCGGAGCAATCAATAACTAACAGGATATCCTCCACAAATGAAGTTGACGTCCCAAGTATTGTAAATTGGAAGTGTAAGCCCAAAGACTGTTAGGTAGTAAAAGCATAAAACACGAATTAGTTTAATTAAATGTTGCCATAAATTATATTGAGCAATTAGCGAATACCTTGAACCTGTTCCGAGAAGTTATGAATTAATATCAAAAATGTGTAACACCCCCGAGTTAATAACACTCTTTAGAAATCGGAGTTGTAAAATTATGGGTTATCAAACTGTAAAGTTTGGGTGTAACGGGTCTAAACTTGTGCAAAAAACCATAGGAGTGTATATATGTATAAAAGGTTCACAGACCTATACACCTATACGTACTATGAAAAGTGGAACTGCCGGTTCTGCGTTTCCTATAATACTAGATTTTTGGGTTTATTAAAGTGAATAATATTACAGAACATGGAATGGGTTGGTAAGTGGGACTAGATCGATTTGTGTCAGGATTGTCCCCTGATTATTTATTTATTTATTTTTTATTAAAAACCAGATCAAGGACGTTCTTAAGAAAGGCCAGGGGCCCATTGCATAACTACTTAGTAATACAAGCGGAAGTCTCTTTCTAATAAAACAAGTTAAAAGAGGCTTACGCTTGTATTACAAGTTACAAGTAGTTATGCAATGGCCCCCAGGTCAAGAGAACCCTAAGGTCAAGAGATAAAAAACCGGCGAGCGTGGATGAAGAATTTAATGAGAGTAGAAGAAGCGAAAGGTATGTGTCAGGATCGTAGCAGGCGGAAATCCGAGGTCTCTGCATACCCCTTTGGGAAACAGGCATTATATATAATACCCAAGTAGTACACAAGCTGTATACAGAGGCGTAGCTAGGTAACCAAAGGCCTCTGGTGCAAAAACTAACCTACTTTATTTACATTCCGAAGGTGGGAGGTTTATTAGCTAGTTCAATACTAGGCTTGCTGGTCAGGGTCCGAGGGCCCCCTAAGCTTGGGGGCCCCGGGGCAAGGCACCGTCTAGCCCTTCGGTAGGTACGGCACTGGCTGTATAAGAGCTTATACAGCTTGTGCGCTGCTTGGGTATAATCTCACTTGATCTTAGGCACATGAAATGAGAAGATGGCCATCCACCATCCTATTCTGCAACGATGAGGCACTCATGCCTTGAATTTACTATTCTTAGGTCACCGTCTCATCTGGTACAAAGATAAGTTAAGATGGTGGACAAATATGGCAGGCACATTATTCTCCTCAAGCAGGTATTTATTATTTCAGTAGGTACACAAAATAACTACGTAAAAATCGTAACAATTACGGTCGCCGGTTATTTCAAATTGTCTGGTAATTGATTATAATTAGTGAGGCGTGGGGCTCACCCTAAATTGATCAACCCCTATCAATTGAGCGTTCAATATGTAAATAACTTTGACGAAAATAGCCAGGGCTGTGTTAGGGTCACCATTAATTAGTGTTGCTTGATACACTCGAAAATGGAATGACCGCGATTTTGAATGTTATTGATACCCTTTATGATTGATATTGCATCACTTTATTTAACATACACCCTTTTGGCTTTAAAGGACAGATGTTGCCTACGTTTATGAATAGTTTAGGTTCCTCCACGCCGGGTTTTATAAAGGTCCGTCAGGCGAAATGTCAGATCAAATTTTATTTAGTAATTCAGTAAAAAAATTGTCATTCCTCACCGATCGAATCTTTATAAAACTTAGCCGAAGGCCCTATCTTAATAGAACACGATTACAAGATCCTCAATATTTCATGCGCATGCGCATTGATATTCGCGCTAACAATTAGGATCTGACATATTTGATCGCACGTTCGTACAAACAAAGTTCGCACGAACTAGCGATGATAACGCAATCGCATTTTATAATATTAAGACAACGCCTTCGCCTATGTAGATAAACTTCTAATACGGGATATACTGTGAATGATACGTACTACTGAAACTTTCCAACTCAAAAGATCGTCATCTGAATAGATATTCCTATTCAAAGGGCCGTAGGTTTGTTCAAGATTATCTCGGGAACTACTCAGCCGATTCTTATCCCGGGTAAAATAATGGTTCCCACGTGAAATAAGACGCGGTCGTGGGCGGATAGCTTATTTATCAATGCTAAGGTTTATGAGGTCTCCGGAATAACAAGTACTGCAAAACTCTGCTAAGAAAATCACAATGTTTAACAGGACAGAAATGGCGCCTACACTGTAATTTATTTAAAATGTAAACGACAATAAGTCAGGATTATTTCTAAAGTGTTCTACTCTACGACCTTTATCTACAATTTCAATTTCAGATACAAAAATAAAATTATTGCAATTTGATATCTCGAAACTCGGTAAATTATTATTGGTCAACATACCGAAGTTCCATTTGATATGGAAATAAACAAAGCCCAATGTCAAAACGAATTTTAACAGCAGCTTTTTAATTACCGAAATGCTCGTCCCCCTACTTCCGTAACCCTATCCGCAAACGACGGCAATTACTGGTGCAGGAATATAGTTACAAGTTCTACCATATTTATATCTCTCGATTCAAGCAACTATAGCTTTTATGTCAATGACGTAAAAACTTAGACGCTTAACAATTTTTTGTGGTGAACAGTTTTTCTATCGGACAAATACCTATTGGGTATTTTTGGAGAAATGTGTACTGTTAGGTCATGAAATTAAATGCTAATGTGCAAACGCTCGAAGGGGCCACTCAAGATAGTGCTTAAATACAACATAGGTGAGTATTATTTTTTTAGGATTTCCTAGGAAACAGAAACAGATAAAAAACCTGACGTGCCAGACCTGTGTATGCAACGTGGAAATTTTGAAACCGTTATAAATTCGGGTTGAAATTGTAAACTTCTAAAAAACTGAAGACGATATCATGAAATGTGTGCTAATAGCAAAATTTTACGATTTAAATCCCTCACGTTTCGATAATTATGGTCTACCTGCTGCTGTAACAGTGAGATATTGTGATAAAGGTATTGTAGAAGTATTGTACAGAATCGCCAAAAAAAAAAAAATTTAGAAGTACCTACCTTATTCCATACCCAAACTATTGATAAACAACACGATAATCAAAGATTTTTAATAAAATAATCGATTAACATGACCTATAACGTAAATCCGCCTCAAAGAGCAGTTGCTGTTGCTGCAATATATAATTCAAGATATGATAACAATGACACAATCTTGGCTTGGATATAGAATGACGCACGAATACTGACAGACTTGTTGGCAGCGTTCTTATCAGCTTGTACTTAAAAGTGGAAAAAAAAATTGTTGTAACACTTGCAAGAAAACGAGGTGAAATTGTGCAAGATGGTATCCTCATGAACATAAAACTGAAGTTATCAGGTCAAGTTGAAGCGCGTAGGAGGTTATTGATCTATTTTCTCAAACTAGAGAAGAATAAAAATGAAATCCTAGAGATATGTGAATTTGAAGGCTTAAACGATTTTGTATTGACTTGTTTAAAGCATGTGCCGGCAGGAAACTATCAACTAAAATGGTAAAAAGGAATATTCACATACATACGCCTATAAACTGATAAAAACTTTACCCTCCTTTGCTTGGCGCAGTCGGGTAAAAATGCCAAACATGTAGTCTACGAACTAAACAGCGCTTTGTTATTCTGGATATCTTCTTGAAATATAACAAGAATATTCTCCATGTTCTCGTTTGTTTTGAAAACCCAGTATTTGATAGAATTCTGTAACCTGGACATAGCAACTTTTTACTAGACTGTGACAAAAAAGGAGGGTTATTCCATGAATTAATTTAAAAATAATTCATAGTTTAATGAAATGTGAAATGCTGATGATATTACGACCAGGTGCTTTACAAGACAGAAAATACATGAAATAAGGACCTGAAAAAACAACTTTTACCACATTCATAATATATACGAGTAGGTATGCACAACTTGTAACTGTAAGCATCGTATTTTTGGACAAAAAAAACCCTTATGCAAATAAGTCACCTTTTTAAATTATGGGCGACTTTCTCGTGCCTTTAAACAAAGGATATGGCGTACCAGATAAACAAGGAAGCATGCTCAGTACGTTTACTCTCAATTAGCATAAAGGCAAAACACATATGCTGAAAAAGTTGCGAGTGTTCACAATTAAATAGAAAAGGAGGTTCTACAGAACGAACACGTGCCTGAAATTTACTACTCCTGGTTTGAATTTGCTATCTCCTGACCTACAAGTCTATGGTTTCAAATTAGCTGAGGTTTTTTTTTTTGTAAATTCGAAATAGCGAATATTTTTAAGCTTAACTGCCAAGGTTTGTATGGCTATACATATACATACTGTAGTGTAGGTTTACGCCTGCTCCCATCAAGTACGTAATTGTCCTGCCATGGACGCCAAAAATAGGTTACTAGCTTTAAAATCACAGCCCTTTTGAGAAAGTAGTCCACGAAGAGCTGCTTCATTGAATCCGGAAACTGTCTGTAATTCTTAATTAAGACTTTTTATCTGCAAATACCTTGTTATGTTTGCATTTGCAATCTATCAAAAAAATAAAAAATGTAGGTATCTAAGAGCAACATTCTTTTGTTATGCGATGACAGTATAACGCGCAAAATGGAATAAATTTTGTTCCCCGGCCATTTGCGGGCCACTTTGTACATTTTTTAAACAGTCATTAAAAAGGTTTTTAGCAGACTGACCGCACAACGACATTCGCAGGAGCGCAAAACAAACAATGAATCCTTAATTGCAGTTCAATTACTTTGATTTTAAAACGGATTCTTTTCGGGTTCATGCTACAGTTTTCTCATATTATATTTTAGAGAATTACGAAGAGAAAAATAAGGCATGGAGAAATATGTCTCTGGAAAGGCCAAAGCACTGTGGGAGTTCATGTTCATACAATGTAAGGTCCCATAACAACATGAACGAGCTGGCCCCAACCTGACATGAAAACGGACAAACCGATGCATAAGATTACATAGGAAGTCTAAACGTAGGCTTGACAAGGCACCATGTCAGTACTGGGATGAACAGCTAATTCATTCTATGAAAACTGTTTTAGTACAAGCTAACATATACCTCGTTACATTACTGCATGTGCCTGAAGTTGGTGCGGATGAAGGTATTGGTAAAATTAATTAGAAGAGAGAAAGCCGAAAGGCAAACGTCTATGGATATTAAGAAGATAAGTTTAGAAAACACTGTAATGAATAAATAGAAGTCTGAACCTTTAACAGAATTTGATACATGAAACACATCGTACGTGCCGCGTCTGAAAGAATGCACGCAAGTCTTCAACATCTCCTTGCAAAAAGGTTCTGAGGTTTACTTTGACTTTGTGAGAGTAATCATCCCTTTAAATAAGGTGTCGATGACTTTTTGGAGGAATGGTTTTGTGTATTCGCACTACTATAAATATTATAGTACTTGCCGATAGCTAATGATAATCATCATTTTATAAATGAAAAATCCCAACCGACGAAGAATTTTTAACTATTCTGAAGAGAAATTAAAAAGGTCTTTTAACCAGCTGTGGGTGGACGTGGGCTAACTTGATTGATAGATCTAGCAAAGTTTCAGAAATAATTCAAATCGTGATTTTAATTATAGTGCATAGCCTGCTCACTCTGGACATTGCCCATAGGGCGTAGGATGCTTGACTGTGAACTTGCTATACGATTGTTTAGATTTAACTAAGCCTGGATGAATACAAGATATCAATAGCGATACATAAATACAAGCTAAATATAAAACTTGTAAGTCCACTGGAACTAGAACTAGATGAACATTTTAAGCATTAAATCACTTATATTCTTTATACTTCATGCAGGTTTATTTATATTGAACGCTCTTTAACGTCAGTTTTAAGATACGTATATCAATTATTCATACGTACATTCAATATAACTTTCTTCAAGTGAAAGAAAGTCTTTGGTGTAAAAAAGAGAATGTAAACCATCTATGGTCATCTATGAATAAGCCATGCACTCTAAACCAATTTAAGTGACTCGAATCGATGGCGAGGTGGTAGTGTAACTGGGAGGTCATATCATGAGATCTTAATTCCAGGCAGTTTCCGCCGTAAACTGTGCTGCCTGGAAAATTCGTATTATGAACGCGCTAAAGAGCCCGGCTTTGTTGCTAGTGGCTAACTTTGTATGATGAGCACGAATGTGTGTACCTGAGTCATGGATTTTTGGTGTCTATATATTCAATTAAATTTGTTTATTAACCTTTTGACCGCCAATCATGTCAGATATTTAAGTAACACGAATTTCAACTTTAAGTCGGCTGCAGCCGACTGTGACGATCAAAAGGTTAATACAATTTACATTTTATACGTCATTACAATTACAATTCAAATACACTATAATTAAACCGGTGGTCGTAGAGATTTGAAACTTGAAGGAAATATTCCACGAGTACCTTAAAGGTGCACTAATGAGGGATTTTTTTAAAATAGCCCTCCTAAATGGGTGAAAAGGAATGGTAAATTTGTATGGAAAATACCGCGGGTGAAGCTGAGGCGGGGATTATTCTTTTGTTTAGATCATTAATAATTATTTAGTAAATTGGTGGGTGTCCAAGGACTAGGTAATTGAACAAATCGTTTACAGAGTAAAAGGCATAGATAGGAGATCAATTTGTTCTTTAGTTTGTAAACAAATGCCTTGCTTGCTTTCTTGTAGCTAGATGACATACAAACTGCACGGAAGTACCTATTTATTTATCTATTTAATTATTCGTCACCCACTATTCATTCCATAGCACAGGAAATCCTAATTTAGGACTAGATAAATGAGTGTTAAGTCTAAGATATTATATCATTACGATTAATAATAATAAGTTATTATTTATAATAGAAGTTGAATGGTATCATTTGCAATGGTAAACTCAGTTCAGTCAATCTTTTCCGTAAAATACAGAACATTGAAGTTTCGAACAGTAGTCCGTACCTTTCTTTGGGTGAGGAGCAACGACCGCACGATTACCGGTTTTATTAACTTATTACCGATTTTCCAAAGAATTGATCGTGCTTTTAAGTGGTATCGAATGTTTTAATTGGCAGGATAATATTTAGTAATTAATAGCTCATTGTACTTTTAGCGTTTTACCTTCGGAACTAACCTTACTACGGTACGGTAACTAAATTCCTCCCGTTTCAAACTAACCAAAAATCTGTTCCAATAACTCACAACAAGAGAAAATCAAATTAACTGAATTCTCGCCAGTCTGGCTATAATTTGATAATAATAACAAAACGAGCAAAGCCACATACCAGGTCGACCTTGTGGGCCGACCTTCGCAGAAGGACCCAGAAAACAACCAAAACCTAAGGGATTGACGGCTCTCACATCCCGACTAGTCCCACAACTTATCGTCCACCCAGTTGAAAGATTTATCGCTCCTGCCTCCAAAATCTGTGGATGTGAAATGGGAAAGAATTTTAATTTTAATTCGGTTCGATGGAAAATTTTCGTCAGCCAGGTTCCACACTTGCTCTGAATATAAATGCGCGGTTGTTAAGCTAATTAACTAATTTTTGCTGCGAATTTTGAATTACTTTGTGCCTAACAAGGCAGATTAATTTATTGCGTTCTACTCACGGGTATTAAGTTCTCAGTCGATTTTGCGGTGCGATTTTTTACATTCCGTTACAATAAATACGTGTGTAAAAATTTAGTTTCGAAACCAACATAGCAAATACAGTCTTTATTAATCTGAAAAGGAGTGTTAGTTCTAAGATTACAAAGAGACAGGACAAAGAGACTTAGGTATATCTTCCATATTCGGAAAATATTATAAAAGTTTGTTACTGTTTTACACGCTTTTAAAATGAATAATCAAGAAGTTTGGTGACAACATTCGTTACGTTAGGTAAGTGTTTGGCTTTATCAGCGTTAAGTTCTGGGAATAACTGGACGTCGCGATAAACAGTTGTTAGAGTAAGCACCTATTGAGTTGCACGGCGGCGTGCAGAATGCCTATGTCGCGCGTTATCGATGCGCTCGCGCCGTGCCAGATAACGGCAAATAAATTTACAATCGGCTATTACAATATCGCGGCAGATCGCAGGGTGCCCACACGAGTCGTGTCAAATCAAAACCTATAAAAGAACTATAAAGGCTTGATCCAGTCGAACAGTCGCTGCTTGGCTGGTCGGAGCAATGTTCGGAAGGGAAGAGTAAAGGGGGAACGGCTACCACTCGCCTCACTTGCACGGCATCGTGTTGACGCTTGCCGGCTCAGTTCAGTTTCCCGCTCGCGCTCGCTGCAAACGCATGTGCGATCCTCCCGTGCAACGTGAAATCAATTTAATCTTATGACAAAACTTAGTACACGCCAGAACGCGTCTTAAGTGGATCCATTATGTTGCAGTGTCAGTGACGTTCTATTATGAATGTGTGCTTTATGTGCTGAAACTAATTACACTAGAGTTTCTGGAAACTTAAGCAGATGGTCCTCTTGAATAGTAACATGAAAATAAATGGTAAAGTCCCTCTAGTATTTGCATGATTATGTGCGTGTTCTTATGTTGGTATGCTGGATATCTGGATGATCTGATGATTGTTTTGCACGACGCACGGAATAATTATTGAGATTTGCATCACACTGGGATACCACGGGAGTTGGGGTGTTATAAAAAAATATTTAAACGAACGCGACATTCTCCGGACCACCGAAATAGCCAAAACAATGGCAGACCTTGGTCACAGACGACATTGACTCTCCGAATGTAAATTCGAGTTAGTATGAACATAATAGTGTGTTTAGAAGTCGATGTAATATAAAGGCATGTGTGTGTGACCCTGTTGCGCCTACGGGACCAGCGCCAGTGGGTGGACGGCATAGCTCCGAACCGCCTAGCGAACTGCAGTGGGTGTTTGAATGGAGCCAGTTAATAATAATGGTGAGATTTAATCACCACCATGGAGGTTACACAACAAAGCCAAAAGCATGCCTCTTGTTCAATTGTAGAAAATCTTTTAAAATAATCGTTTCTAAATAGACTAACAAAATTAACCAACCAGTTTAAAGTACGGCTTGTAGCGTAGTCGTATTTACTAATCCTTGACTCTAGTTTGATAAAAATTACGTATTGCGGTTACTTTAGCTGCAATATTAAAATTGGCTTCATACTTATCTTTCCGCCGATCTTGATTGCCAAACTAACTTTGCGAGAGTGATACTAAGCATTCGATATTGCTTTTCATAAGAGGATTATTACTAAGCGTGAGAAGGAATATTGATCGTCTAGTATAGTATACCTTTGTACAAATAAGCGATGTTTTTGTCTACTAAAAGCATGTGAAGAGGCTGAATCCCTACAAACTCGAGTGTAGCCAAACAATTTGCACATGTTGCGGAACAGACCTCAGATGTTGACGGACAAAAAACAGTTCCCCACATGTGCAAGCTGACCAAATTCAGGGCGAGGCATCCTCACATGCGACACCATTAGGGTGATATTGAATTACTGGAGCATTTTTACAAAATAATAGGTCCAAAAGTTACACCAACTAAAGATAATTACCGTAAAAATAAAATAGTATTTATAATTATTGTTGACCGTTCAGGTAAACCCACGACCAATATTTATAGGGTTCAAAACACAAAAGAATCAAATAGTAATGGTAACCATAATAAACGGACGCCCACGCAACTGAAATAACAAATCCGATGGAGAGAATGAAATTTAATTAAAGATTGAATTACCTTAGGTTACCCTGTTATTATAGACGCATGATGAATGTGGTTGGAAAGAGAAAAAAGTTTGGAGAGAAACCTGCGCGGGCGGCACGTGGGACGCCATATGCTCTTGCGCATCCACGATCCTTTATCTCGTGACTAACTGCAGCTGAGGATTAAGCCCCATTATGTTGCAGTTAAAGCGGAACAAAGCCTTTAAAAGACCCTTCGTAAAATCTTGGGGAGTTCAGTTTTTGCAAAGAATTGAAAGCGATGATTATAGATGCATTTCAATTGTGAATTTGGTATTCGTAGCGTGCGTAGTAATTTAACGCCAAAAACTGAACTACGAAAGAGAAGCATATTAAACCAGTAACGGCATTTAAAAAACAGAAGCAAGTAACGTTTAGGAAGTGAAAGCGGTTTCAGGAAATCTGTTTAAGAGAAATCAGATCAGGTTATCTGCGCAGCTTAATCCAAAATGACCACCATAAACTACACCAGAATTTGCACAAATGGCTGTCTAGATCCCAAAGAGGTCAAGTCCGGCTCGAGGAGTTTTTCCACCGATTATGATCGAGTCTCTACGGTCACTGCCATTTACGGCAGCCTGCGCCCGAGCCGTTCTATTGACAACTGTGGGATCGACGTCGACTGCTCGATAGCAATCTACTCTCTAGGTGTTTTCATAATTTCTCTATCCCTATTCGATGTAATTGAGTGCATAATGTGGGAAAATCTTTTGGAATTCGTTTGGAATGAATGAATGCTCGACAAGTTCCTTGTATATGAATTATCTTGTTACTGAGAAACGAAAACATTTATCATTGCAGATCAAATATGTAGACGATTAATATTGTTGTTTTTTTTTTATCGGCTATTAACAAAGACTCAGTGGAACTAAGAACAAATACATGCAAAGCAGGAACAGACAACCTTCTAGGTAAATCGAGAAACATTGCCATCGGCGTAGCACACACATTGTAAACTCAAACAAACAGTCCTTAGCGACACGTGTAGCGAGTTGGAGTAATTGTCAACAATGCTTTATGAATATAAATTTTCCTGAACGCCTACAAAATCAAAAGGCGGAATCTTCTAGCAACAGTAACAACGGTACGTTTTGCATCTGCCTTTAATTTAAATAATTTATTAATTAAACATTTTGTTCTACTAGGTAGAACAAAATTTACAATTACGTTACGTAACAATATTACATTTGTTGTTTGTGATATCAGCTAACCAGTTCCTTGTTTTTTTAGTTGATTCGACTTAGTTATCGTTAGTATTTGATCGATATGGTTTGTTTTGTACGAAGCCATCTAGTGTGTGCGATATCAAGTCCTTAGAAACCGGTATTTATTATATATTATCTTACAGTGACATCACGCCAAGTAATCTATAAAGAGTACTGAGAGTTATTGAGTAGGTATTTAGTATTTATTTAATAACAAGATATTATCTTCAATTGTCACTACATAGTATAAAACAAACTCGCTGTCGCTGTCTGTCTGTCCCTATGTATGCTTAAATCTTTAAAACTACGCAACGGATTTTGAAGCGGTTTTTTGTAATAGATAGAGTGATTCAAGAGGAAGGTTTATGTGTATAATATATGCATAATACTGTAGAGAAACACTGATAAATTTAGAGGTTTCTAATGTGATGTCTTAAAAAAACTATTTTTTTTGCGCTTACATTGCAAACGCTGGCTGTACCCCACGAGATAAATCAAAATAATGTACTACAGTATTGTACACCTTAAAAAGGTCAACAAAAAAGTCCGCGATGGTATATATCTATCTCTTAAGGATAACCCACAATAACCATTTTTTATCCTTAACATTTTACGGGAAAAAATGGCTTATTTACGAAGTGATTTTAAGCAATACAGCATTAATCCTTATCCAATTATGTACCTTAAATACATTGTCCATTTAATATAGATCAATATGGCCCTTTACAGCATGTAATTTAAATGAATATTCCCGAAGATATTACAGATTTAAAATGCAGGGACATAGCACTTTATGATTAACAGCGATCGGACGCGCGTTTATCGGAGCTCTCTGGAACATAAGCTGTAAACGTTGTTTATAAGGACATTCTGTAGTAGGTAGGTATATTTAGTATCAGCATTGCACCCGTGCGAAGCCGGGGCGGGTCGCTAGTAAATAATATCTTCAAAGTTTTGATTTTCAAACAGATGTTTTTTTTGAAAAATATCTTATTACCGGTTATAAATAAAGAAAAATCAAACGCGCAAATCTATGTAACTTAAGCTCACGTACCACGCCACCTGTCGAGCAGCTGCTCAAGTTAACAACACCCGCTCAAATTCGTTCCCTGTCCCTGTACTCCCTCAAACCATACAAGGACGCAGATGTTTTTTAAACACGCGTAGTCGCGTATGCGCTGTGCCATCCAGGTGTTTTCGATGCACATCTTTATTTTTTTTAGGTATAGGATTAATCTCTTCTGTTGCAACATATAAATTGTGATCGTTGTGTCCTAAATATTTGTAACTGAGACGTCTCCCATTAACCCTCATCTAACTATTATGAAAACGTGATTCACACAATGTTGCTAGGCTTCTGTTACATTATCGAGAAAAGGTTTTATTTCGCATTGGGTCGCGTTTCCTTTTTACATAGTTGCAAGTTTATAGGTATTTATTAAGTACATAATTTATTTACTTCATAGAAAAACTGATTTTGGAAATCACTAATACCCAAGCCTACACAACAGCATTAATTTATCTCGCCTATTTTAATAACATTAATTGATAAAGAACTTTCCATTAGAGCGCTTGACTGAATTATCGTCCTTAATTAATTTTCTCGAGGAATCTTGACGAATTCACTTATTACATCTGAATTTATTCCTTAAAATTTTACTGGAGACCTCTTACAAGAGAAGAAACGTTTTCGATATAATTTGTTTCATCTAAGTTCTAATCCTTAAATTCCCTCTCAAGAAATTATGTTTCTAGATCCATAGTCGTGATTTTGTTATGAGCATATTTTAATTCTTTATTCCTTTTAAAATCTTTCATTTCACGTCTATACTACTTTTAACTAAAAAAGAACAAGTTTCGTTTCCCCTAAATTGAGGTGACCTGTCTATTACTTGCCTCATAAGTTCGCCTAATGTATCCAATAGTACTACATCACCGGCAAACACGTCTGCAAAGGAAATAGGACTGAAAATAAATCGCCCTTACTCGGAGCGTACTGAAATAGACTAACGCTGTGCTCCTTCGATTTCTTTGCTATTACCATATCCTGTTGGGGAGTGCGTTTCCGTTCCTATCAACTTATTACTTATACTTTGTGCATTAATAATACACAATCGCAGAAACGACTTTGTTATTTCTGATGCATCACTAGGATTTAGGTTCCGACGAACTTATTTTGTTTCACCCATTCATCAAACTTGTAATACAAGAGTAGGTTCTTGTTTAATATAATGGCTTTACTTATCACACTATATGTTAATTAAAACTCACATTACCGCAGTTACACCCAGTTAATTTGCCGTGGGTAATTTACTTCACGCCGTATCGTTACAGTATTGCTATTATATAGCATGACTTGTGCTTCGACTGACGAGGGACGGTGACATGACATCGTTAATCACTCCCATTCTTTGTAGAAAAATTTGATTTTCAATCTGAATGGCCACAGGATTAACAGATCCAATGCTCTTGATGAATGACGGGCGTTAATTAAATGTTTCTGATACAATTGTGAGTAGGATTAACGAGCAACCGCTTGTGTAGTAAATGCTTGCTTACTGAGCTAGAGCGACTTATGGATATGCTAGAAGTTGCCACATGTTAACTAGCTTATATCTTGAGGTTTATGATCATTGTCCAATCCTTTGAACCGTTTCTCAATTCAACCTGGGATTTATCCTCTATAAGAAAGTTTCCGGAAACGGGTAATTTTTTCCAAATTTTAAAACCTTTCTCACAGCTTCGCATCCGTTCTTTGTTATCCTGTTTGTTTGGAATAAATTAGTTTCAGGATTGAGTCGAGTCACAGCTGTGACTTTTTTAATTTCCTCTATTTGTTTGCTTTGTTGGGGCGCGTAAAGATTTTTTTAGGGTTGTAAAAATTTTTTGAGTTTTTAGAGAATATTTGTATGTAGGGTGGTGTTTTAATTTAAATGTGTCTACTTACATTGACACTTGTGTATTATATGTATTTTATTAAAAAGATAAGTTGCTTCATCTCATCAAATAACCTACGTTTCTTTAGCTATTTTTAGTTCGAAGTTGCTTGTACGTACAACATTTATCAAAATTTTGCAATATCTCGTGCATTTATTCTTGACTTATTCTAATAAACATCAAGTTCTACAAATTAGCATTTCACAAACTGGTAACGAAATCTTTGAGATTCATCTAAGTGGCAGGTGGCCCAAGCGATTAACGTCCTGACATCTAGCCATACTAAAACAACTCTATTAAGAGCTACACTTTACTTGACCGATGCGTGATCTTATTAGAAATCATAGGACTTAAGTTACAGGCTGAAGGTTATCAAATGCAATGTTATTTGTTCTTAATTATTATGTCACCTTTATTCAATGTCCTTATTTCTTATTCTTAGCATTTAAAAACATATTTATCAAACTTCAATTTTATAATTATTGTTATTGATATAAAAAAGGGTCTAAAACAAAGGCTTACAAAAAAATTCAAATAAGACAAGCATTCAGAAAACCGTGTTTTGTTGGCGGCTTCCTAATTTGGTGCTTAAAAAACTTAATCGATGAAATAAACGTAACTTTATGGCCTAACACAATTTTCCTCAATAGAAAGTTTAAGTTTTAGTCCGTTTTTTCCCGCGTCATCCTCGTGCCCATTATGTCCGCCCGTGGTCCGATTAGTCAAGGTTCCCATTTCGGTGCATGCCTTATCCGGTGCTGCTCTGACACTTGGTGTAATCTCGACACCTTTTACGTCTCCTGTCATCACCATCTTCTTTGTTGCTTTGATTTGTTTTAATTGTACGCTTTGTTCATGTTTTACCAGCAACATATGTTTAACTGCATGTTTTTCATTGATTCGATGGGTTGTAACTTGAGTTGGTCTATAATTAATAACTGTTTTGATTTTGTTAACCACGGGTGAGTAAACTGCATGGTATGATTTAAATGTCAAGGTACCAAATTTGATGCTATTATTTTCATGTCTGAGTTGACGAATGATTGTTTTAATTTAGTTCAGCGACTTCATATCTACTTATCTTAAAATATACAGTATATCTAGATTTTATTTGCTTACGCTTTACTAATGATACACCAGGTACCACAGATATTTAAAGTCGAGTCTTGAAGTGTTCTGTCCAGTGTTGAACAGTTATTGTAGAAGAAGCAATTTAAAAAGTCCCTAAAAAAAAGAGGACTGATGTATGTTTTCTGCGTAAGTATTTCACATTTTATACAATACAAAGACGCAGGTGAGTTAAAGTTCGGTTATGATGACAAGCAGGCACGTTCCAGTTCTTTGGTATGTTAATCACATAATTTGTGCATGACTGTTCAAAATGGGAAAACTTCAAAAACATACTCGGTAGGTTCATCGTCAAATTTTTATGTGTGTCACAATTTAGAACGTTAATTTTCGAAGTTAATATTAATGACTACGTTGTGCCGTGTCGCTTCCCACACTCGCACCCTTTAGTTCAGCATCGTCATTATATCGCGTAATCTCATAATCCAAATTGTCAAAGTTAGTAACCACAGATCCTGTAATCCCTCCGTAAGCTTTAGAACGTCAACAATGACGCCCTAATCACCGTGTGTCTCGAACAATTTATATGCGACTCGAATAACCCCTTGTACCTTCAACGCGGGCACTCAATTTATTTCTTACGATAGTGTCAACCGCTAAGTAATGATTACCATCGATTCACAACGTGTGCGCAGACGCATCACAAGAACAGGCAGTCTCTCTCGATCTGTCCGAGATAGAAAGATACGGCAATATAACTTGACAAGCCCGCTGAAATATTTTAGCTATAGATACTATCGGCAGACCTGTTTGTCAATTGGTTATTTCGCTTAGTAAATAAATAAGTCTGCAAACTACAGCATTTAATTTAGAAACTTGTAAATCTTTAATCCTCTTTATAGAGACAAATTATTCGATTAAAGTAATTAACTCTTCGAAAGCTTTCAATCATTTAGCTTGTCAATAAAAATAATCAGGTTTATCCATTATAAATATTAACTTTCCGAAATTGGACGATACAGTAGAATGTGAACTTATTATGACAGGCCAATACATCAAACATGGTCGTACTACGAGTACTGTTAATCTGCTGCCGCTCCCATCTTGGTTTTTACGCAATGTCAACGGCCGAGGAACGAGCTGAATAGATTCACGCTGCTAGATACATACAATCAAAGCAAATAAAAATTTTATTAATCACCTCGTCGCACAATCGATTCTGTGGAGCGAGGAGTTTTTGCACGACCGACCGGCTCGTTTTTGCATGATACGCAATTACACCCGACGGCTAATGCTACACACATTTGCGAACAATCTCTCTGAACTTGCTCCAGACGCGTTCCATCGTTATTGCTATTCGGCTTTCTAATACGAGCTTTGTGATTTTGAAAGTACCTGTCCGATCGATACACGTATTCTATATCTGATTATCGGTACAATAATTATGGGCATGTCACGCGTGACTTTCGGCGTTTGCTAAAAATATGCAACGTCATGCCATGCAAAAAGGAATGATTGAAAACCCAGTCAGGAAAGTTTTTGAAAAACACAATTTCTAAATGCATAAGTTCGTGACGTGTTTCAAAGTAAATTATAAGGTTGCAAGGTTTTTAAAAGAATTTAACATTTCTTTTACAGTGATGGTCTCGAAACTTTTTAATGTGTCAGGTAAGCGTAATGTCCCGTTATTGGACTGATAACCGGTAAGTAACATCAATTCGCTAACGATTGTTAACAAGCTCACGTCTTCGCCTCTAATCGCAACGCGGACTTGCCACCGCAGTGTGAATATTACATCACTGTTAAATTCCCCGTACGAACCAGAAATAAGCATCGTTAAAATCCCTACAAGGTTTTTTTTAACAGTACACAACCTCACGTAAGCCCCAGAAAAATAAAACAAAACGTCTCCCAAACCAACAAACAACAAGAGAATGTTTGAATAACTGTCAAAGCTATCGTGTTTTTGTGAGAGGATCTCGTTAAAATTTGAGAGGAATGCACAAAAAACTGACTTTCATTAAACATCTGTCCGGCGTCAAGATAAAACAAAGGCTCGTCGTGCACTCGAAATGCAAACGAGTGAAGTGGGATTGCCAAAACTCCGCCAACGATTCCACTGCTCAATATGGAAAAAACTCGAAACCGGCTCTACCGTTGCTTCCTTGTTCTTGCAAAATTTAAAACAATACTTTTTAAAACGCCTACCAAGCAGGGAGGAGTTGAGTCAATGGACGCCTGTCAATGTTGTCTAGTTTGACCTACCATATATGGTCTACTTCGTTTCTGTGTTAGAGGTTGTATTCAAACGATTATTGAAGGATTACTTGCAAATCCGAAGAGCCATTGTCAAGCGTAGCGAGCGCGATAGCGGAGACCATAGCCTGAGGTAGTTTAGGACTCACCTTGAGCTCCGCTTTCACTGCTTATGAATGACCCGAGTACCCTCGTCTTCCGTCACACCTCGCGACACCGCGGAGCCCTACACAAATGGTTCCTCTTTTTAACGCTTTCGCCATCTTGTTTACGTGAAGTTTAATTTAAAAGGCTCTCGTTAAAGTGTCAGCGCCGAACAATCAAGGTGTCGACAAGGACGCTCTGGATATGAATTTACATATCACAGTACTCTGTAAAATCAATGATGGACTTTCGCAACCAACAATTGCTCTGTCAGTTGATTTTTCTTATTAACCATATTACAATTACAAGCTTCGATATCATCTGTTATTACCGGTCATCTTTTATTGGATGGCCGGAGGATATGAGTGAGTTATTAATCACTTGCATAGTCACTTTCTCCGGGGTCAGGTATTGTGTGGTGGCACGAGGAGCGGTGGTCACCCTACGTGCAGGTAATTTGGCGTTATCAGTCGGGCAGATTTCTCTGCCGCTGATGGATGGCCTGCGCCGCTGCCCCTGTCTCGTTAGCAAGGTTTTGTGCTCGATCTTCGTGAGATTTTTTTGTCTCTTGAACTTTCCTTTGTCTTCCTCGTAGTTAACTTATATCTTTATTTTAATAGCGTCCTTATATTTGTTAACTTGTAGACTTTAAACTTGTTTTGTTAGAGTTCTCACATATGTCATCGCGGCGGATCGCATGGTCGGATGGCGTGCTGTCGCCGCTATGGTAATTGCTGTATTACATGTCGCTGTGATCACACGATACGGTTTAATTCACTAAAGATTGTATCGTCCCTATATGATTGTGGTTATATTTGTAAAGAATAGAAGCAAAAACGTACTTCAATGCTCATATTATTGGTGTCAATCATCATAACATTTAATTGATAAATGCGCGTCATACTTCAGCGATGCAGTTAAAATATTCCTTTTATTCTATGAACCTTTCCGTGTTCATGGGTAATTTAAATATATTATTTTGTGTTGTTCCCTTCCATGATTTTTTGTTAGTATTCTTACCTTTATCACAAATTGCCACATTCCAGTGCACTTACTATCAGCTGTATAAATTAGTCCACGACAGGGTTAATAGTGCCACAAATGTTTATGTTCTCTTAATGATAACGTGTCGACAACACTCCTTTGTGGCAAGCCGTTGTATTACTTTCCTCCGATTTATTGGTTTTATTATAATTGTTACTGAATATTGCAAATTTTATATTGCTAAATCTGGGAATACTTTGACGTTTACATTTTATTAAACATTATTTTTCATCTAAATATCGTCTGCTTTTTTATTTGGTTATTTTTCATCACAACTGTTTTCTTAAAAACACTTAGGGAATCTAATCTGTATGATTTATAAATTAAACGATAGTTACACCGACCATGTTAATTTTATCGATAGTAACGTCTACGTTATTATAGTCCTTATCAACTTTGGTTTCAAAGAACATAATCGCTTAAAACAGTGTATCAGCGTAATTTCTGTAGTGTGAAAAGCACCTTCATATTGCTTACTCGAATGAAATTTATGCTTTGTGAGGGAAATTAGCAATTCAGAAATAAGCTGAGTCACTGTGCATCGTACAATAAAATGAATATTAACGCCTTAGTATACTAGTGCGTCTACTACCTATGTGGTGCTTGATTTGTAAACATGAATACAGGTTAATATTGGTAGTTGATTCGCAAGGTACAGACTTTTTAAGAACCTATAAGTAGGTTTATTAATTTAAACGGTTGGACTTAAATCATTCGTAAAGCAACCTTAATTAGGCTTTAAAAAATGTTATCTAATTAGATTAAGATATTATTAGTCAGTTCAAAATTAATACGTGAACAAAATCCAAAGTACCCTTTACTCAGTGCCTTTCTTAACTATACTATACTATACTGAAATATTTCAGCTCAGCTCCCATGTATTTAAGTAAAAGTCAGCTCACGAATATTATTATGTATGTCAATATAATCGATTTAATAAGCCACGTTCTCCCGATCCCAATGGTATGTTCGCTCGTGCCCATATTAGGACCAAAAAATTACGCAACCATACCCGCCTGCGTCTACCTATACATTGTAACTGAGCTCTGCTTTCGTAATGCATGTGTGATTTCAATACAAAGATCAGTTTCTTTCGATAGAGCCTTCTCTCTTCTCCAAATAACTTTGCCTTATTTGCATGAAAATAAAAGTGATTTCATGTTTTTAAAAGCTGAAACATGCTGAAATCCCATTCGAACAATTTAAAGAAACTTTAGACTACCAAATACTAAATTCAGAACTTAAGAGTCAGGTCTCACTGCACCTTCTACTTTATTTTACGTAGGAGCGAAGAACCATACCGGAGAACCCGAGTAACAATCTCAATTGGATTGAAATAATTATATTAGTACTTCAAACTCTCTCCCAAACTCGGGTTAGCACTAGCAAAATGCCACTCGAGAAATCAAACGGTAATGATTGTATTACACTGAAGGAAACCAACGAAGTTTCGTCTGAATCAAATTCTGTAGGAAGTTCGTGCATATCTGGATCTTAAGCAAGCACCTCAAATAAAGTGGCACATCATAAAACAGCATTAAACACCTCGGAACTACCGGACTGATTTAGAAATTATCGCAGAAGCATCTCGAGTTATTTAAGCAATAAATTATCACTCAACAAAGCGGAAGAATAATGGGAAATATAATGTCCCGAGAAATGAGCAGCGAGGAAAGTGATAAATAATTATGAGTGTTGAAATATAGTGATAATTTAAGAATCTATTTTAAAGGGTTCACTATGCATATTATTTGAGAGCAGAGAATATTTTTATGCATAGCTGAATCCACGACATGATTTTTATTTCCGATTGTTTCGCTGAGCTAATCTAATAGGCTACCTAAAATGAAGTCAACATACCATTTCGCAGAATAAATAATTCGATCTGACATAAAGTAAATAAAAGCAAGCGTTGTTTCTCACCGCAAGGTTCTTGCTTCACTATTATAGTGTCAAATTTAATAACATCACATACGAGTATATCATTGCAGGTATTTTGGAACTAAAAATATCCGGCCACCAACAGCTTTTAACTAACACTATTGAGTGCCCATTACAATATGCATTGCGTGTTAAACTTCCTGAACATTTGTTTGCTTGTCGACGTCCTTCATCTCAGAAATGTTTAGTCTAAAGTAGTATTTCTGGTGATTTTAAAACATTTCAAAAGTACGAGCGCTTTTTGTAAGAGGCTGTGAATAGTTTAGCATCGTGTTGAAGCGTCAAGTGACTAAAATCAAGGGGTCCTATTGTTTTAACCCTAGTTTACAAAACTTATTAACCATAATATTGCAGACCTACAGAAAAAATGTTTTACACAAATAAAATTTAGAAGCTGACTCATTAGCAAAGCATAGCTTTACAGTTTCTAGTAAAGAATTAAATACTCAACAGTTTACTAATGACGTCAATTCTTACGTACTTAACTATTATTGGTATTGTAGTTGAGTACAGAGTTTTGGCAATTAAACCTTTCTGTTCTTAAATCAATATACGTTTCATTGAAAACAATATAATTATCATCAAAATAACGGAAAATGATTAAGTAGATGACTTACTAGGATTACTAGAGCCAAATTATATTGTTTACTTGCCAAAACTCTGTACTCAACCATAATACCAATAATAGTAAGGTACGTAAGAATTGACGTCATTAGTAAACTGTTGAGTATTTAATTCTTTACTAGAAACTGTAAAGCTATGCTTTGCTAATGAGTCAGCTTCTAAGTTTCTATGGGCTATTGTGTGTCGAAAGGAAATGTTGTTTGCTCTCGCTTGTAAACTGTTTAGTAGTAATTTAAATAATGTATAAATTTAAGTATCAGTTGATTATAATTCCACTTTTGATCAATACGAGTATATGACATCTTTTTTTTATCGTTTATTAAACATGTAAACTATGTAGATACCAAATTAATACTAGATACATTACAACACATTATTTCTTTTTGAAATTTTCGATGCTGTGCTTCAGAAACATCTGCGAAATATTGTCCCTTTTAAAGTTCATTCACACATAGCGTGATGCAATTTAATATGCTTTTGAGTTGACTCGTCAACTGCCGAGTCATTAATTGGTCGCGAGATACCTACGTTCTTTTGATGTAAGGGTATGAAACGTGTAACAAGTGTACACTCTGCCGTCAAAAAATTGTCTTAACGAATTTTTTTAATTCACTACAGATTTAGTCTGAACAAGGTCCTCAACAGACAGGTGTATTTGTTTATTTGTGAATACGAGTAGTATAGTATACGTCGCAGTTCGAGCGGAAATTAAACTAACTAATCTAATCTTTTCTTTTTATACAATAACCTGAATATGATTACTCTTAGTCTCGACAGGAAGTCACCACCGCTTTTCGACCTTGATAACCTGCTTATTTACCCCCATTATCGGCATCTAGAACTCGAAAGTGTTAAGAGTTTCCCAACCGCTTGTTTACATAACCACAAGCACCCATTATTCGTTGAAAAAGTTGCCAATGCTGCTAATTTTACGCACGAGCGTCGATCGGCAAAAAATTGTGGTTTAAAGGGCCCGTTATGTAAACAGAAAAAGTGTTACCTCGGGCCCTTCAACCGTCATTACCCCCCGGTCCAGTGTTCGCTCGCGTTCGCTAGCTAGAGATTCGATTGACGACAGATCCAATGCTGGTACAAACAGGTTTTCTACGTATAAATTAGCAGCTCGTCTTCGAGCTAAGTGCTGTGCGTGTTAGATATTTACGTGATAGTGGTGAGTCTCGGCGTAAAACGCTACGATTTACCTAGAGTTCAACGTCGTATTTAATATATAAATTTTATTGAAAATGGATGGATATGGCGTCGTCCTAATAGAACGCGATTGCGCTATCATCACTAGTTCGCGCGAATTTTGTTTACGAACGCGCGATCAAACATGCTGATGCCGAAGAGTTGTCCTAATTGATCGCGCGAATGTCAATTAGGACATCTGTATGTTGGCGTTGAAAACGTTTCGTTTTTTAAAGACATACCTGATTTACACGTTCTGTTGTTTTTCCTAGAAAATTGGAATTAATGTGGCTACAATATATCTAACATCAAGTATACCTTTTGACAGTAGCGACAATGCCAGATGACAGATAAAACGGTGATTATAGGTTTTCGCTTGAGGCAAAATGCGTTACAGAACGAATAAAAAAAGTTACGCTAAATTGATGAAAAACTGTATTGAAGATCAGTTACCAATTTTCAGTGCGGTAGGTAATTGCTTTATTATCGGTTGGATTTAAGCTTCATTTACTTGTTTACGGCGCGAAAGTTTACGCTTTTATTGGTTAGTAAAGCAAGTACGAGAAAGAGGTTTATTGCTTTTAAAATTCTTATTTTTCTTACATACCCATCTCCTTAATTTTAATTATAATCTTCTGAAAACAAAGTAAACCTAAAACTAAAACATCTCATTGAACGTTAAATAAACATTGCTATTAAACGAAAACAAAGGTAATTTGACTCTAGTCTAAAAAATATTATAAAAAACACAGAGTACAATATGACAGCATAACCAGTAACAGAGTTAATTGGTCATTAGGTCATTACTAGTGATGTTCTCTCAATTTCGAACAGATAACAAGACAAGTCCGCGGATGCCGAATAACTGACAGGATACAGTTCCTAATTCGATAATTGTTTGAAATTCGTTGCCGACGCCTAATGGATCGCCGGTTTCACAATGTAGTCGTGTTGAAATCAAAGTCAACTGCTTTGATTTTTAGGCAAATTTAAGCAAATGTTGTGTGAATGTTCTATAGATTATCGACGTAAAGCTTTTCATTTCATGAAAGAAGCAATTAAACCAATTTCAAGTGACAAGATGAGCTTTCACAGCATGTTCTAAATAGGCACATGCAAACTTTTCATTATATAAGGAAGATACTTTCTCTGAGGGTGTTAAATATGCCACCCGATCGTAGACGAGGAAGATTACACTTAATTAAGACTTTAGGAAGCTAAAAGATTACCATATATTTCATTGAATAACTCTAACAAATCACAAGTATTACGGTATTCTAAACAATTCTAACTCGCTCTCGAGTCCCGTAGCATCGGTTAGGGAGATGGAATAGAAGCTGCAGTTACCAACTAATTGTATGTCCGCAATCAGCTACTTGAGTCGAGTGCCACTAGAATGTTGGAGTCTAGAACATCGGAGGAGCTTAATAGTGCTCCTGCTATTGTTTTGTATGCTTTGTTTTCTTAAGTAAGTATAAGTTACTAAGATGCGATTCTGTATTCGGTAATATATGTTTCATTTGAAATTGATGTATCATTTAACCTGTAATGAATATTTGATATTAAAGAGTCCTAACATTTAAAACGAAGCCTGAGCAATAATTATTTATCTGACTAAAAGTTGATTTTTACACATAAACACATTTTGAAACATAGGTATACAGTTAATAAAACTTGGTTTCTAGTCTTAAAGTCATAAAATCAAATATTTTTCCATCGATTAGACTAATAAAAACTGTATTTATAAGCTACATAAACGAAATTTCAATCATGCATGATTCATGACTATCATGATCGCCGATAACACGACACCCGAACTAATCCGCACTCAAAGCAGCGGGAAGTCCTGAAAAATGTGGCGTGACTCCACTAGATTTGTTCAAAAATGCCCCTATCGTTCGTTGGGATGTAAACAATTTTCATTACGATGTTACACAGAAGTTAGACAAGTTACGACACGGCCACCGGCGAATGACACTCGCGCACGCGACCAAATATTCGTGTTCAAAATAATAACCGTCAAGAAACCCAAATGGCAAAGGTTCTAGGCCTAGAAAGCGTAATTACGACCCATAGGCACCAAGGCAACAGGAAATTAACACTTTCCGTTTAATTAGTACACACATAACCGTGCCTTATTGTGTTTTAAGAGGCATTTGAATAACTTAAATGTCACGAACTCGAAGATTTAAAACAATGCGCGTCGTGGAAGGCAACAGATCTGAAGATATCCAGCTTTAATTGGTCTTGAGTCTAAAACCAGTCGTTCTCTCATCAGGTTCAAGCTAATTGGCTAGCGAGTGAAAATGACGATAGACCGGGCTGGTCTCCCACCCACGCCTCGTCGAGCGTCGTCCACGTATAGGAGCTATGATGAACTCGGCATCATTGACCGAGGAAGACCTTTAAGATATCGGCACGGAGGGATAGAAGACCTCACCGGCATGGAACAGCATACTTACAAAACGTACGACTTACAAAATATGGATGATATCACGATCATTAGTTCAGAAAAAGTTCCGAAGCCGAGGAAAAAAACGATAGAAGGTTTCGCCATGGGATTTAGGAGGACGTTCTCCGTGAGGAGTAGACGAGAGGCAAATGAGGGCATTCCTCTGGATACGTTCAATGCGACGCATGAGGAGAATTTCGCGACGGTTAGAGGGGCGCCGTTTGGGCGGCGTAGGTCACTGTCAAGGGATCGTGGGTCCTCGTTGCTAGCTAGGAGTTCTTCGGAAGGTGATGTGAGGGTGCCCCTACCGCGCGCGCCGCCCGCCGCCCCCACCCCGCGCCTGCACCGCTGCCTGCGCGCGCTTGGCGGAAGCTGGAAGAACCTCCTACTACGTGAGTCATCAAGACAAACCATAACCATTTCTCATTCCATCTGATTAATCGAACAGATTACCGTATGCGTGTACATTACACTTAACAAGTCCAAGACATTTAATTAATACCATCTATTAACTAAAACGCACTGCGTAAACGCAGCTAACCTTTGGAAATCCGGTTATTCTCATTATTCTGTTATTTAAAAGGCAGTTAACCGTTTACCGCGTTGTCTGAGTTAATTATTGGACCGACGGGTACAAATGACCAGGAGGAGCTTAGTTTATTTTAAACCGCTGATTAACCGCAGCTTAACCGAATTAAACGCTTTCTTTTATGTAAATGAGTCGATTGTTTGTGCTGTCTCGTACAAGGTTAGTTATATACAGATCAACCGATATTTGTTAAAGATTACACCTATTAATTATGTTTAATTTTAACGGCCGAATAATTGATGTTTCATTATTATAATTTAATCGGCTTCATTTATCATGGAGATCGTTTTTAATGTAAATTATTTGTAGTAGTATGTTACGATACCAGTTCGTATCACACATGACATGACTCGCGTGCTAATTGGCAGAGTTTTATTTGTTCATTCCAAATAGCTTAATCGTTTAAACATGAACACGTTATAGAGGTTATCTGAAGTCTTAATTTGTTCAAAGTCAAGAAAGATAGGGAAACCTCTGAAAAATTCGTACAATAATCTAGTTCATCTATAGGAGATGAAGGATATTATTTCGCGAATTTTGTTTTAATACACGAAATAAGGTACAATATAGTAGGTTCTGACTGCCATATCCTTGAACCCGAACTCAGCCAGCAACTATCGCCCGATTACCATACAAATGTGTATGATACCGACTCATTACTGCGTATAGAGCTTCCGTATGCCACCAAATGACTCCGACGTGAACCTTCTGTTTATGATGTTATTTAAATTCTGGCATGAAATACAGCATTTATAATTGCCATTTAGACTGATTAGTTGGGCTAGAATATCAGATAATGTAAATTTTATACAAAAAAGCGTAAATATTTTCTTATTTCTAGGTATATTCGCTTCATGTTTATTTTTGACCCTTAGAGGCTTTATACATCTCTAAGTCACCTTGTGTACTTATTAGGTTTGTTTGTTGCACTTTTTATGTGTTAGTAGGTAGTTAAATAAAACTAACGTCAAAGTTGAAAAAAGACTTACTGCTGTGCTGAGTTTCTTGCGGCGTTTCTTCTCAGCAAATGTCACCTTTCGAAGCGCTGATAGATTCAGACATGTAAAAGAGCTCTTATGTCGCCTACTTGCTAAATAAATATTTTAATTTTCATTTCATATTCTCTGCATTATAATTTACATACCTACTACAAATTTTCTAAGATTAATCTTCCGCACATTGTTTTGCACACTCAATCAGTCTTCTCGAAAGTGTGTAGGCAGCTAGGCCATTTATATTTTATTACATTTCTGCAGTACACACAAAACCTCTATAACTAAAAAAGTTACGACGCACTAAACCCGCAAGCATGCTTGGGATTCGTTAAGAAAATTGCCTTTTTAATTTTCCGTTACACTCTGCTCTGGACAATAGTTCGAACTCGAGCTAATGGCTGTTGTTGGCACTCTATAACTTTAAACGTCTAGAGGAAAAAAAAAGAAAATATATGCTATTGTGCGCTGGGGTTGAGCAATAGTTGCAATTTAATGGAGTGGTTCATTAATTGTTTGGCTTAAAGTGAAATGTAACTCAAAGAAAGCATTTCTCAGAAATGGCGGTTCCTCAACGAACACAAAAATATTCTAGTCATAAGATTACTTGGCTGGTTTCAAGGTTTAGGGGTTTGATTAGCAAGAACTGTTTAGTTTCCAATGGATCTATAACGGATGGCATAAAATTGTTAGTCCTAATGTTTTGTCAGGTAACAACTTTTACAGCCGAATATTTTTTATTTGCCGAAATTGTTGTTTTATGTGAAATTGGGCCTAATGTTTATCGTGTCTAAGATTCAATTATCGAATGATAAATGTGCATTCGGCTGTTCGTTTTTGTTGTTGTTGCAGTTCAAACCTAGCCTAACCTACTTTTCTGGCAGCAGTTCGTTTTTGTTGGCGTCGCAGTTCAAATGAAGTCTTCTAATCAGTTCAAATTACAAAATTAGAAATTTAGGGATCAAATAGTTTAGGTGCTGTCATTGTAGCCATTTTAATAATAAACTTAATAATTCTTGTGAAATGATATTAGAAATTAGTAATATTAGGAATATTACCTGCGTTTCGACAAACATGCCTTAGAACTATTAAATGTGTATGCGCAAAAATCCATAGATTAAACGAGTAGTATGCCATTGAACATCATGCCAAACATTCTTTGACCAATTTTTTTTTAGGACAATACACATTATGTGACATGACAGGCACCCGTTTCCAGAAATAAGAAAAGAGCCACTTATAAAATCAAAGTTACTTTAGTGTTTTCATTTATCGTTATTGATTAACATTAACCAGTTTTCCACAAACATTTATTCCTTTCATCTCCTGACTGTCATCCGTTGGGTCATCTTTAATACATTACCAAATAATAGCATTAATAATACAACGTCATTCCTTTTCTACGTCTAACAGATGTATTCGGATGACGGCAAACGTATTCGCCAGGTCGGAAATAATACGTCTAATATCGAAGGGGAGCCTTTTGTGGCTGGCTTCAAATTCATTGCCCGCAGCAGGCTGTCTCTAAACGGAATTGCTTTTCAGCTACGCTTTGTAGCTTTTTAATATTTGAATGTTTGATGACTCTTTTTGAACGTTTAGAATGAGACAGTCGAAAGTTGCTGTTCATTGAAATTAATATAGATATTGGTATCGACTCTATCAATACTAACTTTTCCACTTGTTCTGATCTTTTATGGAAATTGCTTGGAACTCTATAAACTGGCAATTTTCTTAAGAAGTCTGAACTTCTATTTATAATTATAAAACCTTTCCAAAGTTTCATGTTTATAAATCGCGTTATTTACGCCAACGTCAGTTCTATTGTAAAAGGTGTCGGTAAAACTATAGACATATTAATAGGTAGTAGCTTAATCGCATCTGCTAATACATTGTATACAAGCGTTATGTCTCAATTACTTCTTCATCATGTTCCAAAGGTATGTAAAACATTATTGAAACTTTTCTATTTCATCTTACTTAATGAAATTATATTTCGCAACCAATCGAACTTGTTCTAAAGTAACTCTAGCACGGCGCAAATATCCTATTAGATGGTACGTGCTTAGCCAGCGCACGTGATTCAGAAATGACCCGAGGCGCCATATTCGTTATTATTGCAACATGATAACGTAGCCAATAAAATACATAATTTGTTTTATGGGTTGCCACAATTACTCGATAAAATGGAAAGCATTTTTCACTTTTAGTACCACATTTTTTTGGATCAGACAATTGTCGGGGAATTTGTGACAAACAGAAACCACAAACAAGAACCAGTCCCAGAGAAAAACAAACATTATAGGACTAATAGTTTTGTAGTGGTAGAGCCAAACAGTAATCCTCACTAGATGAATACTGTTCGAATGGGCCGGCTCGACCGGGGTAGTACCTACCACACTCTCACAGAATATCGCCGTAAAGTAATAGCTTGCTATTGCGTTTCGTACGGTGAGTGACGAGATCCGGAGGCCTATTCCCTCATCCCCATCCCATCCCCATTCTCTCTCTAGACTGGCAACGCATTGGCAGCACCTCTGGTGCTGCAGATGTCCATGGGCGGCGGTGACCACTTTCAATCAGGTGGGCCGTCAGCTCGTTTGTCAGTCAATTGACATAAAAAAAAGAACCAGTCACTGAAATACGATACGAAAATTCAGAAAAGGATAGTCTCAAGACATAATAACTAAAACAAATGGCTTTATATTTCTGGAAATTATTCTCAATTGGCAAACCGTATATATCATTTATATAATACATTTCGTTGCGGTTTCCTGGTAGTTTTAGGTACAAATCAGCAACAAAGTGAGATTGCGAGTGATTGCAGCGCGATGCTAACGGGCCGTATAGCGGAGACGTGATTAATTTATTATTACCTTTCCTAAATACGTGTTCGGGTAGTTGGAATAATTAATTAATAAATCTTTTTTTGAACTGTCTACTTGTTTTAATCATGATATAGTTTCATTACTTTCAATGTTCATCATCATTTCAGCCCAAAGACGTCCTGCTGGTAACAGGCCTCCTCCCATGAGCGCCGCAACGCGATGTTCAATTTGTACAACAGCGTCATTCCATTATCATTGAATCATTATGATTCAATCTATTAATATTGACGCCAGTTGTTTATTTCAGTACTTTTTGTCATAAAGCGTTTAAATGCCCAGTATTATTCTATTTCAATTTATACAGTTTTAGTATGATTATAAGTTCGAGCCACTTCGTGAAAAGGCTTACTTCATTCTTCGGCTTCAAATACGGCTGTACAATGAAACTTCACACATTTCTCCTAAATAATGTCTGCAGTATTTCCATGTACCACTATATTCTATAACTTGTTAGTAAACTTTAACAAGGGAACGAGCCTCATTTCCTGATGTCACACCACACTGTCATTTTAACAGGCCATTGTTTTCCAGATGTTTATCGCACTACCCTACTTTTAAATCGTTTCGTATATCACGAAGCATAACCGCATTGTGCGACCTCATATAATTTAATTATAATTGACACTTACCGTAGTTATTATTGAATTATTGAGGATTATGGTTCCGAAAGTTATATAAATCATCCGATTTTTGGTAATGTTGGTTTGGTTGACTGAGCTGGAATTTATCATGATTTAAACGCAACTTGCTGCTGCGAAAAGTTTGTTATCTCACTGATTTCAATAGCTATCACTATTACTGGTATTTTATTAAATACTATCGACCTACTTGAATATATAATAATACTACCAAATAGTATCATATCGTACCATTGTTTGGAATTTAACTCTATATCTTTTTAAATTCCTTCTTTATCCAATTTTTCTCAAAACACTTTAGACGATACATATTTAAATTCGGAATATCTGTCCCACCGTTCCCTGCTGTGATTTAGACAAAGCACAAAAGATTCGTACAAACATCTATAAAAAGTTAAACGAGCCCCGACCGTTCCCGATTGTCACCGAACATCTCCGATTGCCCCCTTTAGGGCAGTACGAGGTGATTTGCATTTAATATATACCCTGGGACTTTATCTGTTGCCAATGGAAAACTTGGAAGGTTTAATAGATAAGTAATGGATGGCGAATAGAAGCCCGAGGATAAGTGTTTGTCATGTTGTAGCCACGTGAATTGTTTAGAATTAAAATTACAGGTTTTTGGTTCTGTTCTGGTGAAGAAATTCTATCATCTATACCAAGCATCAATTTATACGTTTGTATATTCAAAAGGAATATCTCTTTACACTGCATATGGAATATCATTACAAAAATACCAATTAATTCGTAGAACTTTGTAATTTTCCTTCATCCTCGATCAACAGTTTAATAAAAATCTGGTGATACATTTCATATTTAGATTTTTCTAAGGGAAAAAATATCAGTGCCAATAAATAAGTTGAGTGTCAAACTTAATTATCATTAATTTTCACTGGCTACAAAAGTTCCAAGATTTCCAGGTCTCCACTACTTTTTCGATCTTTATAAACAACAGAATCTTCACTCACAGTCAATCTTTTGTTAGTAACTAAACGTAAAAAAACCCTTTATTATCCTGCACATGTGCCCTCCGTACTTCATATACAGCAGAACCACAAAAATAAGTTTCGGGTCAAAGTTTTTATCGCGTTGACATAAGGGCTACTTATGCTTGAGTCATGTTACCTACTAAATTGGTAGAACTGCACCATTGTTCGACCCCACCCGCACGGGCCCTTTGTCCCCTACAGAGTACAAGTTTCTCTAAATTGTCGACGTTTTTAAGCGCGTAACTTATGTTTTCGCAGCTTCTCGCGTTAAAAACAAGATGCACTTACTAGAAATTGTTGATTTCAATACTATTGGTAAATACACACATGTGAAAGAGACTATGATTTGTTTCTTTTTTTGATTTCCCATATTTCGAGATACACAAAACGATATTCTACTAGGGAAGAGCGAAATCGTTGAAGTTTGCAGTTTGATTATAGCGCACGCTTTTTCTCGCCTTCAGCCCTTTTTACCCCTTTAACCGCCGTTGCCTGAATTATACGACATAAAATAAGCAGCTCATTTCGCCGTAGTCTTATAATTAAGACAAATGACTTATATATTTTGAATGTGTCACTTCGTATATACCTAGAAGGCGACACGGACACGTCCGATGAACATTTTTGCGGCGGTTAAAAGGTTAATATTAAAGATAACAGTGACGATTTCAACTACCCAGATTTTCATGTGAATATTGTATTCTTATCAATTGTCAGTACGTTGAGAAAAAAGTCTTGCTTATATCAATTATCATGCCGCATGCATTTCAATTTTATAATGACAAGTGTAACAAATATGGTTAAAACATTTTAAATTATTAAGTCGTGATAATAAAAAGAAACCTTGTTTAACGGAGCTTTCTTAAACAATTTATATTTAATGTATTTATAAGTAGTTATTACATGATTTATTGTGTGCTTAGTTTCGTCTATCTATAATCTTCCAATACTTACTCACTACCCTACTTGGAAACTTGATATGATTTGTTTACCATCGTTTTATCTCATTTTAGACTGAAACACTTACGTAACAGGGTCCCAATTCATTTAATAAATTAGCATGAGCTAAAGTTGGCGACACACGTGCGTGAGATAACAATGGATAAATGCCCTTTGAGTTGCTTTAGAAAACTTCTATAGGTAGTATTATTATTCAAACTTGGTTCTAAAGAGAGGAAACTCATTATTATATTTCATAACGTATCTTTAAAATAAAATTAATTCATTTATTTTCGATATTGAAATGACTAACGACATGTTTTTTTTTCTTTCAGGTAAGTGTCACAATTTAGAAATACTAGGCTATTGGCATTACAATGCTTTACTGCAATGTATTGGTAAGTGATATAAATGTAGGGTAATTACCTACCTACTCGTAGTATCCTGCTACCGTTTCAGTTATAATATCAGTTACAGTATAGATATAAATTATAACATAACTCTGTCAAGGAGAAATCACTTTTAATTTACAAATGCGTAACTTTACAGTGTGGAAGTTACATTCTTTGTCAACCCGCCTAAACGGTTGTTGACACTGACATATTTGCAATAATAAACACAGTATAAAAACATTGAGGAACAAAAATTTTGGGTATAAGTGAAGTCCTTTCACTGAAGACGCTAAATATTCTCAGGTATATCCTATTGCAGCATATCATGCTCATGTATTATCAGGTCATGCTTACCATAAAAATGCATTGTCATCGGAACTAAACCAACATGCAATCAGCTCAATCGGAAACCAGGAAATCGGTCAAATTTAACTTGCAAGATTTGTTTACAGACAGGCACCGGGACACGGTGAAAGTAACTAAAAGCCTGTAAAAAGAAAGTGACATTTCGTTACCATAGTAACGATTGATTTCTGTATCACTTAGACTAAGGCCCACTTGCACCAAAATCTTAAAAATATTTAAATCGTTTAATGCGTTTAAGATCTGTCAAAATGTACAGAGCTGTCAGTGGTTGAAGTTAATTAACGGTTTAAATCATATTTATGATTTTGGTCCAAGCCGCCCTTAGACCTTTGTCGCATATTTGTTCCGTATATATATTGACAAACTGTCAAAATTGGTTATTAGAAATAGGGGCATCACTTAGCGAGATCATTAGTTTTCCTTGCATATATTCGAGTGTAATGACCGTATTCAAAAAGGCCACTCAAATTGAGCGTTAATTAAAGTGACGTTTCAGTGACGTTCCTGTATAGGTTGACAACTAGCTGAGGGATATTTAACTATTTAATATATAATAAAATGCTTAAGTGGCATTTCTGAATTCGGCCATAAGATTATGTTCAGCGAAAGCTTTTCTTGTTAGCTGTTTTTGCCACGGCTGTCGCTATCACCTGACCCTTGATAGTGATCTGTGTAATTATTGTAAATACTTGTAGATACTTGTCAATGCTATCGGCGATCTTATGTTAATGCAAGATGGCGCCGGATTAAGCTACACGCGTTGGATATAGATAAAGATTGGAAAGTACATACGGATGAAGACAAAACGGGATAAGCAAGATTTCAAACAAAGACACTCTTAACAACAACAGCTATCGTGCATCTTTTGTATGACAGCACTATGCAAAATAGCATGTGAATAAAATTAAATGAGCATGACAAGGAGTTAACTTCAAATAAGAAACCGCCCGCAAAGCTATTTAATTGTTGATGTATATCAAAATCAGGGATTGCAAATATAAACTAAAGACAGACGGACTAACAGACTAACAGGGTAACGAGGTCGGGTTTCCTACAGATTCATTTCGTGGTGCAAGCTTTTAGTAAAGTAGTGACGATTGGACAACTCAACCGCCATTTCAGGAGCAATGCTAGTGACGCCAGTTATGCCGTGTGCTACTCTATTGAACAAGGCCTAATAGGAAACAATTTTTAATAATGACCTGTTGATGAAAATTTCGGGCCTATTATTTTTAACCTACAACCTTATGCTTGAGAAACTCGCGTCCAAACGCATGGCACCGCATTCGAGGTTGTAAAAAGCTTCATTTTAGATTTAATTTACGATGAGGCAAACTGAAGACTGTATGTCCGTATAGTGTTCCCAAATTTTTATTAAATATGGTTATGGCTGAACTTTCATATTAATATTCTTTCGGATAAGGAGTTTCGTACCGGATTCGGCCGTCATCATGCGAACCGCCTCGGGCAAAGATGATTTTTACGGACGATGTTCATGCACTTGACTCTTTAGCTAAATGTATACCCATTATATTGGATTAATAAATCGAAAAATATTTAACGAGGAATTTTGTAGGTAGAGTTTTATTGTGAGTAAATTCTTTTAATCTTCAACAAATTAAACTGTTTTTCACTGAACCTCTTGAAATAGACAAACATTTTAACTGAGCAATTAATATTACAGCTGATAAATTTGTTCTCACGACTTGGGAAACTTCCTTTTAAATATTCTCAAATACAATCGGAGATATTTCGGGCAATTACTACACAGAGGCCTAGTACATAATGCATTAAACAAAAGAATATTACTGATCAGCGCACAAACACACAAAAGGTCCTAATAAGCCCTTAGGCTTATTAGGACCTTTTGTTCGGGACTCTGTCGGTAATCCCAAGAAATCTCTTATAAAAGAAACGTTCTAACACGCGTAATCTACTGGCGTAATGTATGAAAAGATATCTGCGGCTTTAGGTAAGGCTGAGATATTAGGAGAAAATATAGCTTCTTGCTCAGGATGATTAACGTGCGTTGGCGAAATATTTGTTAGCTGCTTTTTCCTTATGTTTTCATTTCATATGAAAGGTCCGAGAACAACTCCATTTTTTGGTCAATTAATAGGGATATTTCCTGGTTAAAAATATAGTAATTCTAATTAGTCCGTCAGTTAGATTATCAAAAAATATTAAACACGTATTTATTGATCTATCAAATCAATCAAAATTGACAAAGAAATAAAATATATATTAATTTTTCAAGTAGCATGGGCTCTTTCACGTTTCTGAATCGACCAGAACTTCAATCTAAACTACCTTGGATACTGAACTTGGATACTGTGAAAGTTGTTCCTCGTTACGTCAGAATTCGCAGTCTGTCTGTATACCTTCATGACGTCAAAGTTGTCATTGTCAAGTATATACATGTTGCGTCTGTGATGACGGCTTTTTGAAAATAGACAGGAATAGGAAATAAAAATCAGTCTGCTACTATGTGTAAGAAATGTTTGATTTTGAGTGGGATTCATTACTTAACACTGAAAACCGATTTATTACTTGTATTTTTGGTATAAATGTATTATTCTCATATTACGTAAGTCGAAAAAATATATCAGATCGGCTCAGAACAAAATACTTTAATGACCTAATTCACAAACGCCACTTCAGCATTTGAATTAGAGATTAAATAGGTAAATCTCCCGTACTTAGCCTTCCTATATAACGTCAAGAACTGTTGCTGAGGCGCAGCGTGGGCACGCCACCCACACGGTGGACTCACGACCTGGCGAAGATTGCGGGTCTCCGCTGGATGCGAGCAGCACAGAACAGACGTTGTGGCGATCATTGGGGAGGCCTACCTATGTCCAGCAGTGGACTTTCGGATAAAATGATGATGATGATGACATAAACATCACGTTAAAGATCAACTTGAGGCCTTTGTGAGTTCTGCAAAGAAGAAATCATTCAAAGGTCACTAAGATATGCATTTAAAAGTTAAACGTTCAAAATGAATTCCGGTTATCTCAAGTCAACCTCATCTTTCAGTAATCACTTACGTTTAAAATAAGGTATAAATTAAACCTCTACTATTTTGATTTAAGATACTTACGTGCCTTCGACTATACGTAAAGAAAAACTGACATTTCCGAAAATATCGGAATACAATAAAAATATATCCGTACACTTTATGCATATCGCATTTATTATGCAAATAAGCCGACTGATGTACTAAAGAGCTTCTCCACGCCTTCTGACAAAATTTAATTGGGCAAACTTATGTTAAGTACACTCCGATCATATCCATGTTTTAACTTAATTAAATTTCTTATCTCACAAATAAATATGTTAAGTTCAGTAAAAAACGTGACTGTCGGTAAATAATTTTTGATAAGTGTATAACCTGTCAAAACATCTGTCACGCTATTTGGTTTTTTATTAGCTGTTGATTTGGGTAATCATGTTGTTTGATTATGTTAAATAAAACGTAAACAAACAGTTTTTTTTATTACCTACAAGCAAGTTTAATATTGTATTTATTTTCTAGATATCGCTAGAAAATATTAAACTTCAAGCTTAGTGCTTATGATAATTAATTGTTGATTTTGAAAACGCGACAGTAACATACTAATAGTCTAAAGAATAAATAAGTTTTACCTATTGCTCTGTTAAGCCATTACTATTCATTCAGAATTTCATTTTAAGAAGTAAAAAAAATATTCAGAAAAAAAAACAAATCACTAGTATTTTCTTTCAAAAACTATGACATAAGTGCTGATCCGACAAATATGTGTATAGAACATCGTTTTTACTTATAGCAAAAATTTTAATTCTTATTTACACAAAAAGCAAATAACATCAATGATATATCTTTCCAATTTTTCGTAAAGAATTTCATAAACTTGTACGCATGTTCGCGGTTTAAGAAATATGAGACATAATTGCATTTTTATCGACCGCCGAAGAAATATTTCACGTCGCTTCTTTTATAGCAATTACTGTATGGAAATATGAGATCGATTTATAAGGTTTATTGTTATGCAAGTAATTATTTTCATTTCCACAAAAGGATTGCTACTTAAAGCAAAATTATGTTTATCTAGCTTGCTTACTCATATAATTAACTTGAAAGTTAAAGGTTAAAACTGAAATTTGTATTTCTTGACATTACATTTCAGACAGATTATCATGTGAAGTAATAAAAAAAAATTCGATTTTAAAATAATTTTGCACGCGTTCATTCGACGATAAAATTTACAACTTTACTACGATCTGATCGTTAAACCTAAAAGATTAGATCGTTAACCTCGATTAGACGGCGAAAAAACGATGACCTTCCAAAAATGTATTAGCAGCTTGCCATCCGGTTTTTGTACCATTATCTATTGTAACTACATCAAAATAAAGAATTGTTCTTCATAATAATCACAACTTGTATTTAAAATCTAGAATATGACGTTTTTGCCTTTTCGAGCATTTTATATCTAAAAAGAACTAGATCAAATTAAAAACCAACAGCGTTTTGTCAATTTGATCTAGTTCTTTTTAGAATGCTCAAAAAGGCTTATGCGTTATATTCTAGTTTTAAATACAAGCTGTGATTATGATGAAGAATCTAGATATTTTGATGTAGTTACAAGACAACTATCAGCGTTTTGTCAGTTTGCAAAATACGACTGTATTTTTATCAATATATGTATATGCCTACGATCATCCACACACGTCTATTATTTACTAGAAAGGTACATATAGGAAGCGCTGCAATCCAAAGCCAATATTCGTTCTCAATGTTACTCAAAAATCGAATAAGCAAATATTGATAAAAGGTAAAGCCGATCGACTCCGCAGATGTCGGACTCGCCCCCGAATATAATTTAATGCCGAGGGGAGCACAATAGATATAATATACTATATATAGACAAAAGTTATCGATCCCTTTGTGTGAACTCCGGCAAGCAGTCTATACAACGGATGACTAATTATCATTAACTGATTTGTGACGCCACATCACAATGATAGGTTTGGATTTATATATAAACTTCGGAGTGAAAATTTTGGATGGTAATTTAATTAGTAGATCAGCGCAAACAGAATCAGTATTAGATGCATTTTTGAAAATAATAAGAAAAACAACATAATGTCTAGTCTTACCGTGACCATGATCTGCAAAGGCATAATTCCATGTTTACGCTCAAACTACGAACGGGGCAAATTCAACAGTAGCAACTATGCAAGCGAAAAGTTAACCATTTTCTGTCACTTAAACATCAAAACTCAAAGGCATATATATTGTTACGATGTACTTGCAAATGTATCAAGATGCGAGCTCGGAAATGTTAATGAATTCGGCCATTTGCAATCATCGCGCGCACGCAACCTCATTGTTTCCGACCCCATCATAACTCTAATTTCAGAACGAAACTGTACGAATACTTAGTATACCTTAGCTACAGTAGATCCGGAAAATGCGAAAAGAAATTTTAAATAAATGAGACATCATGTGTATATCCGTAACCATGAGTATTGTCGATTTGATTAATACGCACTGGTTTAGTCGCAAAAAGCAATATAATAAAAATAGAATATTCAACAGAGTAACAATATAACGATTTACCACAAAAGGATGTGCGATAAGTATAATCATCCAATTGTAAAATATACATAAATAATGTTAAACTTTCCTATTAAAGATTTTAGTAACGTATAAACTATATTATAGATCCATCCTCCTTTATTTATTCCTTAATGCTTTGTTAAGATACATTTAGGTTATAAATTATCAAATTGCTTCCTCTACTAATAGTACTTAGTACTCTAAGATTTTAAAGATATTGTTTTCAAATGAATATGTTTACGATTCGCACCACGTAAGTTTACGTCTGTGAAGTTAGCCTTAAGCCGTGTTCGGTGCAGCGGCCCTAACCATAGAGGTATTATAACTAGAGGAGGTGAGCCATAGGACTGCTTGTAAGTGGAAGCGTATCACGGTAAAGAGAGACAGAAACTAGCAATAGTGGCACTGTCCTTGTCTTGCCGCATGTGCAATGGCAACATGCTGCGCGCCGTCCGTTGACGACGCAATACGAAATGTTCCAGGACAGACAAGGAAGCGAATACTATTCCTGTGCTCTTTCTCTTTCTACCGTTATAACGCGTTTCTGGCTAGCTCACCTCCTCTATGTATAATACCTATATGGCCCTAACATACAAGACACAAAGATAAGTTAATCCCGTTTATCTCTCTGACTATTTCTTTCGTCGGCACTAGTGAGAGAGAGACGCACTTAGAGATAAGACGCTTTAATTTATCCGTGTGTCTTGTATGTTAGGGCCGCACGTAAACTCATGCCGCTGCGCCCGTCAAAACCACTTCGACACCTAAAAATGTTTACTGCGATGCTACTAGCAGCTAACTTCGCAGACAAAAACTTATGTGGTGCGAATTGTACTTTTATTTGTAAACACAATAAATGGCGCCTTTCCTACTGTACGTAGGTACTGTTGTTTCTTTTATGCTGTTACCAGGTTTCAAGGAATTGATATTGAATAATTAATGTGTTTAGGGAAGAAACGCTAACTGAATGTTCAGTTCATCGTTCAGTGTTGCCTCTTGTTCATTTTGATAAATATCTTGTATTGTGTTCCGTTCCATGTTCATTTTCAAATTAAATGGAAAACGTATTTTAATGATTACGAAGTATTTTAACGCCGGTGGAATTCTATTCCACGAAAGCTTTACATAAAGCTCAGGAGTTTCTAGGGCATCTGAAATATTAGAAAAAATATTTTTTTATTGAAACTACACGGAAAAAACGAAGTGGCAGCAAAGTACCAATTTGGCTTGGCTAAAATTTTACGTCTATATACGACCATGACTTATTTAAAAATAAATAACAACTTTGTAAATTATAGACATGTGATTGCTTTGACTTGTTTGATGTAAGCAAACAGCTTTGCAAGCTCTGTCCATAATAAGTCCCTTGGTAGGGTTTTCAAATAGAATGTGTTATTTTATATAGTTTATTATAAATTTTCCCGATTTCAATAAATGGTAAACATAGTAAGTCTCAATTTTGCCGCTAAGCCATTTTAATACAACAGTCCAATCCTAAAAATTATGATAAACATCCGAAGCAGCGGTGAAAATTATCAGGTATTCTCGGCGGCGGAATAATCGGAATATTTTCCTTAATTTTTCATTCAGCTCAGTGGGCTCCCTCGGGTTTACTTTTACTTAGCGAAAACCTTATTTAAAATAAACAGGGCGGTGTAAACGCGCGACGTGCCTCAAATTCTGAGCGGTTCGACAGCGGTATTATTTTCGCTGGCAATAAATGAATGCCTTAAAGTGGTCGGTGTTGCCAGCTTTGTATTCCCAGTTTTGCCGTTTTCGGAGCGCGGGTTTATTTTAAATGAGGATATGGTTATGTTTTGGCACGTCGTGTTTTTGCCAATGATAAAATAATGTATTGATGTGTTCACGCAATATTTACTCGTATCTGTTTTTTCTCCTTCACGGATTGTGTTCAGTTAACAATTTTTCATATTAAGTGTGCGTAGGATGTAGGAAGTAATAATAAAAATATAAAACTTATATAATACTAATAAGCCATATGGATAAAGTCCGTGAAATAGAGGCGTAAATGCGAGGTCGCATTCTTAAAACAATTGAATGTTCGAATGCTCGAACACCAATTGTTACCTCAATAAATGAAGCCCACGCGTCGGCGAAATGCGATTTTATTGCAATTTTAGTGAAAAAATCTTTAATTTTACGACTCACTTCACCGCGATACAGACGTTTCGCCATATGACCAACTGTCAAAAACAGCCGAATTCCTTATCTAGATTAACTGGTCAACTTTGTTGAATTTGGAAGTTCAAAAACTTTCTATTTATGTTCAAAAAAGGTATGATATCAAGACGGCGTATTCTCTCAGTAGATTTATTAATTGCAGATCGCAGGTGTCAAAACAATCGGCAGGTTGCAGTCGAATTATTACGCATTACTTAGACAAGCCGTATTTCATTAATCAGATAACAATTAAAATTTTGTTCAAAATATGAACGGCATATAAAAACGGTGAACGCTTTGCTGTTTGTTTGCTTGTGGAACATGCCATAACTGTCGTAATAAACGCTATAAAAGGTGCTATAGCCTTTTTTGCAACCACGAAAAACCACGAATAAGGCAAGGCACGTGAAAAAATCAAATTATATATTAGCTTTTGCCCGCAACTTCGTCCGACAGACAGACACACAGACAAAAATATTCTAAAAGGTGTACTGGTGAAGTCCATAAATATTTCTAAAATATCTGTCATGTACAAAATCGACTACGTTAGCCTTTATAACCGACTTCAAAAAACCGAAGCAGGAGGTTCTCAATTCGACGCGTATATTTGCTTTTTTTTATTATAAGTATAGATTCAAGAAAGGTAGTAGTAGTTGAGTATTAAATGCCACATGAAAGATGTGGAAGATATTTTAAAAGTATTTGTAAACAAACCATTCGGCAATCACAAGATTCTTAGTACGAGTTACATTTAAAATTTTAAAATAAGTCAATTTTGATATATTGACGACTGTAACGGATTGCTTGTGTTGACAACTGTATAATGGTCTAAGGCGACTGTTGATAAATGATTCCAAGTTAAAAGCATTTGAACAATGACAGTGTGTGAATGGCGACTGGATTTTGTGCCATATGTCAGGTAACCCTGAGGTGTTATTGTGTTGAACAATTGTTTCTTAAAAAAGTTCATGTTACTTATAAGTGGGGGTCGAAAATAAAAACAAACCTGCCTGCCCGGTCTGTTTTTGTAACTTAAAGTAATCTTATTCAACTTTTTGACAGTACCTATCTGCTTGGATGGAATTAAAAAAATACATATATAAAGGTCTCGTTTCACGGCAATTGACGTAACTTCCAGTTACTGATTTTTATAAAAAACCATCTTAAAATACCTACTTACTTCTAAATTCTGAATATATACTAAATTTGTGCTCAGTCGAAGACAAATGGCCTGCCAATGGATCAAGGCATGCCAAGTTAAATTACTTTCAGGTTTATTTCTCGCTAAATTATTCAACTCGTGCGCAGGTAGTCATCCCACTCAGCCGGCTGGCCGGCGCCATTGCTCGTGACAGATCGGGTACAAACTGATATTTACCGAAAAACCGATATTGCCACTGGCTGGCAACAAAAAGTGATTTGTGTTTGGTATATTTACTATTGATATTTGGTATAGGTGCTATTTAATTGCAGTTTAGTAACTATAAAAATAAAAGTAATAATATTGCTTATTAATATTAAGTCATCTTCGTTTCTCTTGCATGACATGAAATAAAACGAAATAACAGAAAATATATAATCCTTTGCGTTCTTTAGTAATTACAAAAGAGTCTACGAGTTAATATGCTAGGCGGCTGTGGATAAGATGTCAGTAATTCTCGGCATCGGCGAACACACTATTCATCCATTCCACGTTGCACATTTTCCGTTTAATTAATTACTCTTTGCTTCACATAGTATATGTATTTAATAGTTTAACAAGGCCAGTTAACTACGCCAGGCGCCATCATATCAATCAGGTGAGCGTTTGGCGCCTTTATTAAAATATCCAGTGAATAACGTCGTATGCGACACTACGCCAATGTTGTGACACTGATCAACACTGCTGGGTTATGTAAACTAGGCTGCCGAGTTGTTATAATAATAATTTTATGTGACTGAAGTTACGATCATTTGCATAAACTGGAGCCATGATTAGCTTACATTTTTACGTTAAATGTTCACTTGAGACAAGAAAAGGCCAAATACTTTCGGTATTTAACAGCGTACACCGATTCATCACTGTAGATCTCTTCCTTAGTACTGTAACTGGTTTTTCTAGCTTTTTTCAACTTCAAGTTTTTATCTTTAAAAGACAACTTACGTCCTTTTACTGGTACCCTCGTGTGCGCCGGCGCCTTCAATGACCAGCCAATAGCCGTAATTGCGCCTAGGCCATTTAATTAGCCCTTTTCAATAATAACACATCTTGTAAACGTTTTTAAATAAAATAATGTTTTGTGATCTAACGTTCTGACTGGATTGTTCCCAGCCTTGATTTAAATAATACGTTTATTAACGACTTGTTAGGACGGACCTAAAATATTTTAGGTGTGTATTGAGGAAGTGACGTAGTTCCCATATCGGCTAAGAGCGAATATGTTCATGAGCAAACTAATTTGAGTTTGAGTGTTTCTTTCAGTCTATAATCTGAAAATAATATTATCCTTAATTCTTAATATTATTAAGTTGATTCTATCCTAAAAAAGCAATTCTAATCTTATGAATATGAAATTAGAGGTATGAGTAATAGAGTTATAATAGTGCTAATAAAAGTACTTAGTTAAATTGCAATACTATTTCCTAGTACTTATGAAAGGAGTGATTTTGACTTATAAGGTTTAAATCAATAGTTTGAATATATGTATAATAAATACAAGTACTTACCTAGTTTTGCAATGCCTACAGATATAAATGTTGGTTGATATTCAGATGGTGTATCTCGCCACGGACCATATCCAATTAGACTCAGCATAGCCCCCCCCCCCCCCGCTGCCAGCATTACAGCCAAAAAGCCATAAGCAGCGGGGCTATAGGCAGGCGCAGGAAGCCCGTCGCGCTTCGCGTGTTTGGCAGCTTTCTTTGCTAGTTAAATTTAACTTAGGTGAATTTCAAATGTCCTAAAGACTTTAGGGTCTTTAGGACATTTGGTGTGTATCAACCCAAAGCATCTACTCAATACAGTCCTATGTGTTTTATTATAATAAGAAAGAAAGAAAGAAAGAACAAAAGACATCATAAACTAAAAAGTAGGTAGGAAAAGTAGATCACAGTGCCAACTGTCACAAAAAGGTCCCAAAGGATAATGCTGGCTTAGACGCCAGCGCTGGTCTTCCGTTGGAACCATCTGGTAAAGTCACGGCAAACACATAGAAGAATAACAAGAATAGAACAAAGATCAAATAATAATAAACCTATACGCGAAATAATTGCGGCTTATTTTCCGCCCCGGCATTCTTCCAGACCCACAAATTTAACCGTCGCATCTCGTGAATGTAGGGAGACAGATCACTCGCAATAAATTACCATAAACGGATCGAAAACATGCTGACATTATCCCTCAAGGCTCGCCCTCGAACGTAAAAAATCGACTTTAACGGCCCTTTATTATTTTGTCAGTAACCGAATCATTTCCATGCGATAAAGCCTCTTGGTTGTTTCTAGTTTCGGACGACAATAGAATATTACCTCCCATGTAATTCATATTATTACGTTTAATGTATACATCAAAATTATACTCCTCTGCTGCACTGGGAGTGAAGAAATAGCATAGAATGCGTGCAGATGCTTATCATCCTGGCATGTCGTAAAAGTCGACTCAGGGACGGGTCCTCTCCAACATGGTGGACTATCTGTATGGGCGATGGGCTGATCACCTGTCACCATACGGTTCATCATACCATCTTAGGACTAATTAAGACATGTACCGAAAAGTTTTTTTACATATTATATTTAAGATATCTATGAAAACCACAATATATAAGCTTGAATATTTTACTTCCATTATATTATATAATTATGCTTTTTAACAAGAATCAACATTAAATTATTGTTTTTTTAGTTTGGCGGCTGAAGCAGCGGATCTTTCTCTTCAAGCCTGCCATTAAATTTTGCAAAGTGGTTTGGTTGACTTTTTTAGAGTGTTTTTGCCATTTCTTTTTAAAATCTTCCTCTGATACTGCTGGGTCAGATTTTTTTCTTAACGCCGCTTTTACTAAAGCCCAATACCGCTCAATCGGTCGTAGCTGGGGACAATTAGGAGGGTTCATATCCTTAGGTACACATTGTATGTTGTTCGAGGCTAGATATTCTTGCGTAGCCCTTGCGTAATGTGCAGTAGCCAAATCAGGCCAAAACAACACATTTCCTAGGTGTTGTCTTATAAATGGTAACAGCAAACCTTTTAAACATTTTTGGACATAAATATCTGCGTTTATGGTCCCTTTTGTAATGAACGACCTGGTGCGTCTTCCACAAGAACATATTGCCTGCCAGATCAAATACTTTTCGCCAAACTTTTCCATGTAAATGCGCTTATCCTTATCACTTATATTCTCCTTATTCGCTGTAGTATAGAACTGATCTCCTGGCAGAGTCGAAAAATCTTTTTTTACATATGTTTCATCGTCCATAAGAATGCATGTTCCACTCAAATTACAGAGAAGTTTGTAAAGCCGTCGCGATCGAGTTAGTGAAGTATTGTACTGTTTTATTGATTGTTTGGGGGCCTTAACTTTTTTGTAGGTCTTCAAATGCTGCCGCACCTTAGCTCTTTGAACCATAGAACTGCTAGTTTTAAGTTTTTTTGCAACATCTTGCACCGATAACTTACAGTTTTGCTTAAAGGCGGTCACTATTCTCTGTTCTAATTTTTTGTTTGAAGGACCCTTCGGCCTTCCACTCCGGGCTTTGTCATCGATTCTATATTCGTTTGTGTATCGGTTGATCACATTTCGAACCGTAGCACGACTCGCTTTTACAATTTTTCCTATCGACGCAAATGACGAACCAGGATTCTCTAGGTAAATTCGCACAATATTTTCTCTCCGGCTCCGTTTATCGTCCTGCATTTTGGATAATTTATATTCTTTACCTAATTTTTATATTTCAGTTGACAGCTCGAGATATTTTTGTAAAAAAAGTTTTTGTTACGTACTTTAATCGAACGGGGCCACAAGTAGTCTTGTGGCTCTGCCCACCCCATTAGGAATTTCGGGCGTGATGCTATGTATGTATGTATCAAAATTGTACGCATATTTACTTGTAAATCTTATTTGGTAAGCATTGCTTTTAGTTGCAGTTTATAGACGATTAATTTATGGTTCTAAAGTAATTCAATGACACAAAATATGATCAAATTATCATAAATTTTGATAGAAATCTGATTAGTCATTTAGATTGTTGTATATTATAACCAGTGTAATAAAACAGTTAATCATTAGTGTTTTGACTTTTATCGTAGGAAAGTACGACCTCAATCGACGTTGCCTCACGGACTCCACAGGATGTGGGACCACGACATTTTAAAATAGATATTTTCACGAGCCTCGTAAACAGAACGCTGGCAGACAATGCCGTGTGTTTTACACCATTTTTATTTTACTGTCCCACTAAAACATTTCGGTGCCAATAAAACAGTTTTTTACGACACCTGAACGTGGAATGCTCGCGTTTCTCAAGTGATTTTCGTCCAATACGCCCGGTGTGGGACGCTAGTCTGCTGTTTATATTGCTTTCGAATCACCTCACGTAACGAACGCTCTATTAAAAGCACCAAGGGCTGCCATCAGAGCTGAAATCCCTGTAAAATTAATGTCATGTTTCCAATGTATTTAAAGGTCCAAGCACTCTTGATCATAACACACTTTTTGACAATACAGTACAAGTATACCAACTTTACTAAGAAACTAAAAACCATTCAGGTATTTTAAAAATTAAATAAAAAAGCGACAACCCTTTGCGTTTAGTTTACAGCCATCAAGTCGGAGTAGCGCTTCTGGTACATTACGTGGTGCATGTGGTGTTTTATGAACTTTCGATGAAAAAAAAGTGTAACACGCGTTTACGGTTTGTAATTGTCCAGGTTACTATTTTTTTGTTTTGTTTTCGTGCTGTTTCATCATTTTACTGCACAACAGAGATCGTAAATTGTGCATGCTAAATGCTTTTTACAAATTCTAATTTCATATTTTTTTATTGTGTTTCGGTTGTACCTGTACATTTGTAAAGAACATGTCGCTTATTCGTTCTAATAAGAGGTAACATGGACAATTCAATCGTATAACCAATCACAGCTTTTGTAGATGGCGTGATATTGATTCTGATTGGTTTCTGATATCGTGAAATGGATATAGCGGGTATAACGCGTTGATAGGTAATAAAAAGAACTTACCAACCTCCTCCTCCTTATGGTCCTCCCAAGTTGCTTAGACACTTCAGTATTTGGTAAAAAACTTTAAAAATATTTCCAAAATATAGGTTTTTAACAAGACGTTCACATGTGATATTTAACCAATAATCGTTTCACGTGTATCGATCGAAATCGAAACTCGCTCCAAATCGTATGACGCTCTAAACATGCGCGTAGGCCGAACATTCCGATCCCCGTGGGCCCGAATTGACATCTGTACAGAGGTTGTGTCGAAAGATATTTATGCCTCACTTCCTTAGAGAAAGCGTGCTTTACTGCCAAGCGAATTGGACCACTATATCTGTCAATGGATTCAGATATAGATCGTTTCTTAGCGTCTTTGTTTTGAGGTTTGGTGATGAGAAACGTTAAAAGTCGTGACGACTGCCAATTTAGGATGGGTCTTTTTAAAGTCACTACATGCTAAATTTCGTCCGTTATTTGGCACTGTTATAAGCCCGAGTATAATATTGTGTTGTGTTGTAGAGCTGGTGTAGGGCGAGTGGTCGCACGCCCTACCCCAGCTCGCAAGCAAACCTTTCGTGTAGGGGGTCGCGGGTTTAATTTTTCGGAACTCCTGTGCGAAATGAATTTTGATATCCACTAACATTTTGGTGAAGATGTGGCGCAGATGTGGGCTTCCTTACCTGGTTGTTGTGATGTGGAAAACATCGTAAGGAGGCCGAAATCTGTGAAGTAATTCAATTATGAGTGTGAAGTCCACAATCCGCAATGGCCCTGCGTAGAGACTACTGTTCTGCCTCTTTCTACGAAGGAAGGCTGGTGATGTCACAGTAGGTATGTCATTTTTTTTTATTTAATTTAAGACGGAAGTCGATTGTGGCGCACGCTGTGCACGGAGACGTAGTTTTGGGTGATTTCGTCAGTTAACACACATTAACTTCGCTTCTCTTTGTATGAAAACGTTCTTGGCGTTACCGACCGTTTTCGCCTACAATGTGGCCTATAAGCATGTCTGCGACGAATGTGTATTAAAAATGTATGTCTTATTATTTCATATTTGAATAATTAATATTGTTAATATGTTTATACCTTTACAATTATCGTTAACGTTTAAAGTTAACACATCGTTTTATTCGGTTCTTCGAAATACTCATTAATAATTAAGAGTCCTGTATTACATTGTTTTGCCCGAGCTACGAGTTTGTCCATGGACGAAGACACAAATAAACACTATGTATCCCAAAAAAACTACGTCTGTACTTCATTACAAAATAATCGAATGTAGGTATAAAATTACAAAAGACTCTTCTTTTTGTAATAACTAATCTTCACTTACGTATTACGTCAAATTCCCGGGATTTCCTAAACTTTTCTTCATCATTGTTGTCCTTAACCATTAGCATTGTTATCACAAACTTATGTGGCTAAACTTAAGATTTACAATCGTCTGATTTTTTATCTGTTGTTCGCACACAAAAAACAAAGGCTTTGTTATACAACCCGATAGCCGTGACGCCGCGATGCCGCCGATACGGGTTCGAGTCTGGACCTTGCAAATATTTCGCCTAATTACTCCCTGCTTAGCCAGACACAACCTAAGTGACTGCATTCTATGCGCTGGGTTTTTACTTCAGGTTTTTGCTTAAGGACATTACCGGTTTTTAAAATGATTCAGGATTTAGAAAAGAATGCGCAAGCAATTTTTCTTCATCTTCTTTTAACGGGCAAGGATTTTGTGGTAAGTTATTTGTAAAATAAATTATGTAGTTATATGTTTACAATACAAACCAGATTTATAGAAACAAAATGTGTGACACATATTTTACATTTATTACCAACGAAATTTGCTAAAGATTTCGTTTAAAAATAAACACACAATAAATAATAGATACAGACTTAACATTTCTGATATCCATAATACACATCAAATAAAAATATAATCAAATAAATTAGCTCTATGAAAATAGAGCAATGACAACAAACATATCAAAACCACTTGGCTGTGACTACATTCTCATCCCGATATATTATGTCACGAGTGTCCAAATAACACATTAGCGTTCCATTTATATCTTAAAACGTTTTTATACGAACCATATGTCGGAGATCACATGGCCAACTTTGAAAAGATTTCAACACGATCGATTCAGTAGGAGTCGATTACTCGATTATTTTATAATCGATTATAAAAGCCATTGCGGCCTTCGCACAAGATCCAAGTCTGTTACGAATTTTTCGTATTGGATAACCTTTACAATACCCACATACAACCTTGCCAGAACAACAGATATTTCTTTAGCCATGTTGATTATCAAAGAGATCTCGCATTAATTGCAAATTTATCTTCCACAGGTAAGTTCGGGCCTTGGTCTACTATTTTTTCTGCATTGAGTAAGTTTTGCGGAATACAAACGGAAAACGTGTCGTAATCTTGAGTTTTGATTTATTATAACGTACCTATTATAGCCTTTATTATACACTATGATTTGATGATATCAAACAGTATAACACAAATCTAAAAAAAAAACATTTAGAGGAAATTTTACACGTTTTATCAAAAAAACACCTCAAATTATAGATTAAACAGACACAATTTTCAAATCTACTGTAAAGCGAATTCTTATTTCTGGGGCATATTACACAGTGTAAGACTACATATTCTACTAAAAATTGTTACTAAAAAGTAGATAAATGACTTAATAAAGAAGTACATATGAAAAAATTATTGATTTTATAAATTAAGTAAGTAGTAAAAAAAACGAGCTACTTTTTGACCTGAAATCTAGAAAATTCTCTCAAGTGAATATTGCCTATACCAAACTTACTATCTTGTTGTATTTTAATATATAAAGCGACCTTTAAATAAAAAAAAACTGGTCTCGAATAACACGATCGTAATTTTGCTATGAAAGTTACAATAAAATTACAGTTGAGGCCTGTTGAGGTTGCATTTAATGGCGCTTGTCTATGGGCTCGAGGACCGGTAATTAAGACCAAGTCGTTTCGCTTCGTAGCATTTACATACATATAATAAACAAGTAAAGTGGAAAAAATCCTTAAAAAACGATGAAAGAATGCTATGAGAAGCTTCAGAATGAGCAACACAAAACATACCAATGGTTTTGAATTTCATGTCTATATGTATAATATTTGCGCAATAAATTTTGAAACTAGTGAAGGGATTTAGATGCGGTTTCTAATGTTATATTAAGGGCAACTTCTAGCAAAGAAAAGAAACAAAATTCCCTAGACCCTTGAAATTATGCATTTAAAGGCTTTTAGTCGTCTCCTATGCGTTGCTATACCTTTCATCACATTACGATGAAACTTTGCGGAGGTGTTGCGCGCGCGCTTGGGAAGGTTTATGATCCAAAAAAAAACACACTCTAACACGTGCCAGGCATAGGTACGTTATAATATGTGAATAAAAACATATTTATAGAAGCTTCTTTATTAAAAGAACCGGATAAATGCGTTAAAATCGCGTTGAGAGGGTTCCGTGGTTATATGAAATTTCCTTTGTTACTTTAAATACCATAGACTTCTAATAGGTTTTCCTGTAATCTGTAGATAAAGAACAATTTTCTGTATTATTTTTTTCAAAATTTTATGCCCAGTGGGTCAATTTTCGCCTATTTTCCTAAATAACTTCAAAACATTTATTTTAAAATTATAAAAAAACGAGCCCTTTCATTTGATATGTCACACGCCATATAATAGTAGCACAACTCTTTTTTTATATTTTTCATTTTCTCCAAAAGTGGCTTACATGTTTAAACTTCATTTATTTACGTTATACCTACATCCGTGTAGCGGTCACCGACTTACATATGTGTACCAAATTTCAACTCAATCGGTCCAGTAGTTTCGGAGCAAATTGGCTGTGACAGACGGACAGACAGGCACACGAGTGATCCTATAAGTGCTCCGTTTTTTCCTTTTGAGGTAAGGAACCTTAAAAAATTGCAACTTGCAAAGTTAATCCGAGGAACGATTGAGTGTAAGGCGATTGATAGTTCTCTTACTTCATTCCTCCATGATCTAACGCAGAACGACGAAAATGGGGTGACATCATTACAATTACGTCGGACAATGCGATCAAACTTGTTAATGGGTATGTTAGTGATTAGACTAGAGACACCAAAAATAATCAAATCAAACTAGCTCTTAATAGTAACAATGTTTCAATCAAAAACGACGCTTATTCCGTTAATAATAAAGATGATTTCCACGTGAACCTTACAGATATTTGCGGAGCTCACGTCATACCTAATTGCGGCAAATTGCGACTCTCTTGACTGAGCGCCGTGACGCTATTCTTAACATATATGTATTTAATAAAAACCAACATATCATGGCCCCTATTCCGAGTAAATATCTCCGACAGCTTGACTGCAAGGAGATCTTTAAAAAGTTGGCGTTTAATGAGACAAGGTCAGCTGTTTCTTCTATAATGCAATTTAGCAATTTAACATGTTTATGACCGCAAATTCATCTGACCAACCTCTCAAGAATGGTAAGAAAGCAATTAAGGCTGTTCGTTAGTGCGGAGTGTTGCTATAGGTAATCAATTGTTTTGACAGTTGCGTTAATAGTGTCAGTTACAGGTGTTAGTAGAAAGTTCTCGGTACGAATATATTGTTTGGAGTGGTACAGTAATAAACTGCTATAAAGGCTGGTTCTGCTGCCAATTCAGCTTTAAATAGTGACTGTCTATTTGAGGCGTTCAGAATCAGAGTCAGATGAGCCTTTTACAAGCTCTTATGAAAGTCAAAGAATGAAGCTCGGTGAGGTATAATTTTTCTGGTGGCGTTAACGCGTGACCAGAAGGCTGGCTCATATCTGGCACAGCGGATCAGCGTTGCCATCCAACTTGGCAATGTTGCCAGCCTTTTGGGCACGCTGCCAAATGACAGAGATTTGGGGCAATTTTTTAATTTATTTTTATTTTTAAGTATAGTTTTTAATTTGTATATATTTTGATAATTATTTCAAATATATTTTAATCGCACTGTAAGATTATTTATGTTGTTTTAACTTATCCAATAATAATAAATTGTGATAAGCAGATGTAAATAAAAAAATATAAACTGGAATGTTATGCCAGAAATTTCAGATAATATTTATGGGATATTTCTAGTCTCCATGTAAAAATTATTTTGTTTGCAAATATTTACAAAAACGGTGAAACCAACATGAAAGTGCTCGTTTCTCAAGTTATGCGCAATACAAACTTTTACCTGTCACCGGAATTCGTCGCGGGAGCCGTTGGACACGGTCATTTAGTCATCAGGTCAGCATCCTTCAAACACCTGAGATATATGGGAAAGTGATATATATTTTCACTAACCGACGTCCAATCTAAAACTATGTATTTATATGAATTAACGGTCAGTGTTTCTCAAAACGCTGACCAAACCAACATAAACAAACTATCGATTCATTAATTATAATACAATTTACCAAAGTTTAATTAAATTCGACTAATAAAAAAATTAAATATAAAAATATATCTTAATTAATGCAGCCCAATAGTCCGCAAACATCTGATTCTTGGACCCTATTGTTGTTATACCGATAGAGCAGCATAATAGCTTTTGTTTGTACTATTAACTACTCCTATTTAAAGTCTGCTAAGAAACTGATTTACCGCTTTAATAAAAGCGAACATAGTAAATCAATTACTTAAGTCGTCTACATACTTGTTGATTGACATCGATGTCAATCTGTCGACTGGCCTGCCTAGTGGCGTGTAATTCTCGGGCTATTATAAATTGCAGTCTTGAATCTCTACCCATTAGTGAAAATGCGAAAGTTAAATTACTTGATTGACCAATTAAAACGTAAAGGCGGACACGGAGACTTACCTACTTGAAATATAAGTGAACAGAAGTGTCTTGAAATAATAATGTTCATTGTGACTGGATATATCAGATTTTTTCACTAGAGTGCAGTCGCAGAGTAGAAATAATTTGGTACAATGCCCCTCACTACTTTTCTCTCTCACTCGCACGGCAATATATGTACGTATGTTATGAAGTTAAGGCCGATCTTCGGATTCATCATCTGATAAAGATTAATGAAAATTAACCGTTTGCTTAAAAATTAAAAGGAAACAGTTAATCTTAATTGTTTAAGCGAATCGAAAAATGCCATAACATTTAATGGCGATGCGTGCACAGTCACAGTCACATTACTGCGGAGAACGTGAGGCGCCACGCGTTGTCTAGACATCTTAGGGTATAACTTGATATACGACGTTTTAGCTTAACCTATGTGCACATAAGAGGTAAGGTTATTTATAGTTTAGATACAGGGGTTTTTTTTTTGCTTCAATGCTTTTGATAAGTTTTGGTACGGTACCAACAATGCAAATATGGGGCAAGTTTCGGGTCTAGTTCAGATCTAGTTGTTTTATATAAACCCTTCCATTCTACGAAAAATCATGTTTTTACACATTTTATGCATGGCTGGACGTTACATATCTGCGACCTTCTAACTCCACTTATTTAGTTCCGGGAAAATAAAAACTGTTCCCGACTTCGTACTTAACGTGTAATAAAAAGTAGGATTTTATTAAAAATTTTGAAAGTCAAGGATCATTGAGTTAATTAAGTTCTTTTCCACATCAAAATAATAATGCACTATCGTAAGCGAACAAAACTTATTTGAAATACAACTTTGGTAAGGTAGTATTCTGAAAATATACATTCATATTACAAGTTGAGTAACATAAGCTGTTCATGCATCTTAATAATAATTAATTGCTTCAAATTTCATACAAGAACAGAATGCGAAGCAATCTTCTTGAAAATGGATTCAGACCGTATTTAATTACGAAGCTTGTCAAGTTTACCCCAAATTTCAACTATAAATCGTGTTCATCTTCACAACGGAGTATCATAGTTATAATTGATTACTTTTGTAATTGTCCAATTTATTTTCTCAAGTTCTTCTTGCTCTTTAAGTATAGGGCCAATTTATCTGTGCGATAACCAAAATAAAACGCTTTGTAAGACTCACTTATTTGTTTTCAGTTTTAGCAACACTGTCCCCACCACAGTTTTTTTGATGATGATTTGCCTTGAAAATCTGCCTACAATTAATATTCCAATACGTGTACTTAAGCCAAATCGCTTCCATTAGCCAGCCCCATGGCCGACGTTACTTCGTACCCAATTTGTCCTCTTAAAGCCTTTACCACACTTACATTACCATCACATAATAATCATATAGTTTCTAAACCGTACTTCATAAAGTTTATTTTCGAATAAAATGCGCTTAAGCGACAGTTACTTTACAGGAATGCATAACGGTGCGTGCCATGTATGGGTGGATCATGACATGCGATTTGTTGCACTTTTATCTCAACCACATGCAGTGTTCCGCTTGTTTTCGACGCGGGATCTTCTTTATAAATGACCCCGCGATTTCCCCAAACATATCAACGGTTTCATCTTAATTTAAAAGTTTTATGGCAGTTATACAAGCGTTCCAAACTTACACGGTGATTAAGCTCTTTAACGACGACACCATCATCATTAGTGTTGTTGCGTGGTCAGTTCTACATTCAAGCAAAATATAATTGCTGCTTTATGAATATTAATCCTATATTTAACGCCTAGCCGCCATCTTGGCAAACAATAATGTAATAACCCGACCCGGGATCATCCGATCTAAATGAAATTCAGAGCCACTGACATAAAGTCCAGAATCCAATTAAGTTTGGGTAACAGAATTTCGCGTTAATTAAGTTGTAATCTGTCATCGAATCACTGTCGTTGGGGTCTTAATTTGGGCATGTCTATGTCGCAACGTGAATGCCGGCTTTATGCTCCAAGGCTGTTTGATGTTGGATCATTGCCGATATAGAAAAAAGTATGGTTAATTTATGAATGAGTGCAAACTAGGTGTGCACGGCGCGTCTTTGTGTTTTATTTGCTCAGACAACACACACGGCACGACACGGCTCCGCGTAATATTTATCAGGCTTTTGAGAACTGCAAACTATTACGCTCTGTATGTCGAGCTGTCATCGCGTGTTAGTGTAAACACAGGGACATAACAAACTAAGTACCTAAGACAGGCGGGTTTCACTCCACACTTTAGGTACGCTCAGCCATCGCGTTGCTCGGAGGTGTAAATCGCAGCAGGTTGATGCTCGCTCACTCGCTGGGCGATTCGCGCGTTGTTGTCTTTGAATGACGCGGATAAAAACTGACAACCCTAGCGTACACGAAAGAGCACATTTTATGCGATGGATAGAGAAGGCATGATTAGGCACATTTTCGTACCTAAACGACGTTGTTCTTAAAGTGTAAAGTTCTTCTGTACGTTAGTATTATTTCCTATTCTGTGCCTAAGACAAGTTTTTATCAAAAGTTAAAATTACATTTTAAATAAGTCCGACAATGGACACAGTATCTAACCACGTTATCATTTCACGTCTCAAGTTTCTTGCTACCGCAAAACCAGATCCAAGTTCGCAGTTTTGTACAGTCTGCAAATCAACTCCAGGAGCCTCGCGGCTATATTAATATGGTTGAATTTGTGCTGTGCACTGTATGTTTTTTGCACATGAAGGGATCACGTAATGGCGACGTCTCGCAAATATGTGATCCGATCGCTCCAGGATTTAATTAGATAAACAGGGATTATGTGAATTATCGCAATGGTAAAAAATTGTTATGTCACTAAGGTTTGAAGTATGAAGGTTGGTAAACGGATGTATCGAGTAGCAGGTATTCATACAGGCAGGTATGAACGTTAGGTACTTTTCTTTTTCGCAGCATGGATAGTATGCATAGTTTTATCAATTTCAAAAGAATATGTGATACAAACTTATATTTAAGTTGACAAGCCGTCATAGCGACGATTTTTATTTTTTTGACACTAATAAGGTTATTAGTGATTATAAATTAACTCCTGACAAGCTTGCTAAATCTTTAGCATGTTTTATTAATTCCGTATTCGGAAACACCCCTTCCCCCCTCCCTGTTAGGACGACATCTCCGTGTTCGGATTTGTCTTTAAACTAGCGGTTAAGACAATGGAGAAGCAAAGTAGTTTAACCTTAACTCATCAAAACATAAATCGCTTCACTGGCAAAATACTAGACTTAGAATTATTTACTGAAAATGTCAATGGAGATATTATCTGCTTAACAGAAACTTGGCTTAAACAAGACAGGATGACATTTAATGTAAATAATTATGTAATGGCCAGCTCGTTCTGCAGGGTGTCCGCGGCAGGTGGCGGTTCTATTATATTATTTAAAGACGGTCTAAAATTTAAGGAGCGCAGGGACCTGTCCGGCCATTCTGTCGAGCGCATTTGCGAGATCGCCAGTGCAGAAACGGATCAGTATCTAATATTGTGTGTCTACAGGCCACCTACTGCAAACTTAGCTATTTTTATCAATACAATGGAAGATGTTCTCAGTAAAGCGATTAATAGTAAGAAATCAGTTGTGGTCTGCGGAGATTTCAATGTTGATACTTTAACACAGTCGGTTGAAAAACATCAATTTGTATCCCTTTTTAAATCCTTTAATTTAGATTGTTTATTTAACGAACCGACCAGGGTCACCCCCACTTCTGCCACTTGTCTAGATAATATTTGGATCAACTGTCAGTATCTGGAAAAATCGATTGTTAGTGGAGTGCGCTCGGATCATAAAGCTCAAATTGTCAAATTACCTTGTGCTAGGGTAAATCCAGATAAGGTAATAGAAATTAGACCATTGACTAAAAATAGACTTCAGTGCCTAAAATCAAACATCGCGTTTAAAATATCCACTTCTGAAGCCAAACCGAATGGTCCGAACGAACAGTTTAAAATGTTATTAGATACCGTGTGTACTGAATTTCACAGAACCTGCATTAAGAAACGTATTCAGATAGGGCTTAAAGTCACTTTTAATGAATGGGCTACAACTGGGATTCGTAAAAGTAGGGACAACTTGTACCAACTGTACGACAAGAGATCTTGTACTACTGATGAACGCTTCCACCAGTATGTTAGGGATTATTCTAAATTGTTTAAAATCGTATGCAATAAAGCTAAGTCAGCCCACCTCAACAGTAGAATTCAATCATCCAGCAATAGAGTTAAAACTGTTTGGAAAATTATAAATTCAGAAACCGGCCAGAAAAAGAACGCAGAGGCTTCTATTTCCTTAAAAATAAAAGACACGCTTATCACAGACGGGATTGACGTAGCAAATGAATTTAACACTTTCTTTTCTAGAATTCCCATTGAAACGACTAGATGTTTAGCTTCCTCTTCCAATACTGCCGGTCTACTACTAAATGAATACATTAGTCTTAGTAATATATCTCATTTTAAGTTCTCCCACGTTTCTGTCATAGACATTTTAAAGACGTTCAAATTGTTAAAGGTGAAGAAAACGGAAGACTTATGGGGCGTATCAGTTAAGGTTCTTGATTCTATTCTAGACGTCGTTGCGCCATCTTTAGCCGTTATATTCAATAGTTGCATAGATGAAGGCATCTTTCCCGACTTAATGAAATTCAGTAAAGTAGTACCCATTTTCAAATCGGGCAAAAAGGATAATCCTTCTGATTACCGCCCTGTGTCAATTTTGCCAGCGTTTAGCAAAATATTCGAAAAAATAATGCTAACGCAGATGTTACAACATTTCAACTCTAATAAAATTTTACATCCACAGCAGTTTGGATTTACTAAGGGTAGGTCTACCACCGACGCGGGTGCTAGCTTAGTTAAATTCATTTTAGAGGCTTGGGAAGACTCACACGATGCCATTGGTGTCTTCTGTGACCTTTCCAAAGCTTTTGATTGTGTAGATCATGACACTTTAATTCGAAAATTAAAATTCTATGGCATTTGCGGCGATGCCCTTCAACTCGTTAGATCTTATCTTACACAGAGATTGCAGAAGGTATCAGTTAACGGTGCAGTATCTGCAGAGACTGTGGTGGAAATGGGAGTGCCCCAAGGATCAATTCTTGGCCCTTTCCTGTTCCTTGTCTATGTAAATGACCTTCCTTACATGGTAAGCCAAACATCAGGCATAGTCATGTTTGCAGACGATACTTCTTTGCTGTTCAAGGTAAATAGGAAGGATACCGAGCTCACTGAACCAAACAACACTCTGTCCATGATTTCTAAATGGTTTGCTGCAAATAATTTGTTACTTAATCCTAAAAAGACCAAATGTATTAAATTTTCTTTAGTAAACACACCAGATGTTAATGCACACTTGAATATTAAATTAGACGGTCAAAACATTGAATTTGTAAAGTCAACTGTTTTTCTAGGATTAACACTTGACTCAAAACTGCAGTGGGGTTCCCATATTACAGCCATAGCGAGTAGGTTGAGCTCTGCTGCGTTTGCAGTCAGACAAATGAGGCAATTAACTGATGTAGCGACGGCAAGGTTGGTTTACTTCGCGTATTTCAAAAGTATTATTTCATACGGTTTAATTTTATGGGGATCAGCTGCTGACTTAGAGTCTATTTTTATTTTACAAAAAAGGGCCATCAGGGCCTTATATAACATGGGCACCCGCGAGTCACTGAGGGAATTTTTTAAGGAAATTGAAATACTAACCCTGCCTTCGCTATACGTATTTGAAATAATAATGTATGTCAGAAAAAATATATACAATTTTCCTACAAATGTAGATAAGCCAAAGGCTACTAGAAATACCGGAAAGCTTAAAGTACCAACTTATAGACTGGCTAAAACTAAAAAATCATTTCTAGGAAATTGTACACGTTTTTACAATAAAATACCTAAAAACATAATAGAACAAACAGACACAATGTTCAAATCTACTGTAAAGCGAATTCTTATTTCTAGGGCATATTACTCAGTAAAAGACTACGTCATGGACAGGGACGTTTGGCTTAAATCGTGACCTGCACTGGCGATCCCTGGGTCTCGATGAGCGTACCTGCTGTGGTATATACTTAGATTTGTATAAAACTGTAGACATCATTGTTGACTTATATGTGTACTGATTTGAAAAAATGATACCTCACCGAGTTTCTTGCCGGCTCTTCTCAGTAGAGGATTTTTTCCGAACCGGTGGTAGATTCATTCCTTGACCTTCATAAGAGCTTGTAAAAGCCTAAATTGAATAAAGATAGTTTGACTTTGACTTTGACTTTGAAAGGATTTTAGGTTGTGTAATTTTGATTTTGATTTTTTTCTTTTAAATTAGGATTTAGTGTTTATTCCAAAAATGTTTAAGTTTATTGGTTAAGTTTTCTTATTAACTAGCTATCTGCATGGATTTTTTAATTTTTTTTTAAGTTTATGCTTTAGCCCATGAACTCTGATACCAAGATAACAATAATATGGCACCGAATATCTTATTTTTACTACCAACCAAATAAAACTCATCCTTTTTGGTATCAATTAGTAGTTATCTTTTTAATTAGCTTATATAAAGTTTATTTGTACAGACAAACCTTTTTTATTTCTTATTTATGAAATAGTGACTTAAGTGGCAAGTGGCAATAAAAATAATTACCGTTTTATGATTCTGCATTAAAGGTTAATTTTCAGATACTAATCTTAATTGTTGCGGTTATTTGTTGCTTACTTCTTATTTTAATTAGTTAAGTACGCGGAGGGTATTTTTTTTTATGTCAATTGACTGACTAACGAGCTGACGGCCCACCTGATGGAAAGTGGTCACCGCCGCCCATGGACATCTGCAACACCAGATGTGCTGCCAATGCGTTGCCAGTCTAGGGAGGATGGGGAATGGGGATGGGATGGGGCAGGGAATAGGCCTCCGGATGTCGTCACTCACCGTACGAAACGCAATCGCAAGCTATTACTTTACGCCGATATTCTGTGAGAGTGTGGTACTACCCCGGTCGAGCCGGCCCATTCGAACAGTAATCATCTAGTGAGGATTACTGTTTGGCTCTACCACTACCAAAAATTGTATCTATCTATCTTATTTTATATTTCACAATTTTACCTTGGAACTATGTTATTTTTTTCTTTTCTATGCTTTATTATGTCATGCTTTTTCCAGGTTTTGTTAGCTCATGTTATTATTAAAGGAGTTACCCTGAAAACCTATCGTATCATAAGCATGTTATAATAGAAAAAAATCCGCATTTACTTTTATGCAGTTTCAAAAAGTTACCAACTGACTTCTTCGCGCCATTCTACCATGTTTTTTTCGTCGTATACAAACGCTTATACAAGCTGAGCTCTTATTGCATTGAAATAAAATTATTGTTTGAAAAACAAAATTGGTAGTCCACAGAAAGTGAGTAGGTTTATATGACGTTATTTTCAACCCTATGTCTATGTGTAACTTTGAAAGTTAACAACAAAGTTGCGTAGTGTTATATCTTTCTTATAGGCACATAAAATAAGATGGCACTGGGTTAAGATAACATTAAACTAGTCTTCATTAGCTGTTATTAGAAACAGAGTGTTAAAAATAAAAAAACGCAGTAATTTCTGCCGCTTCGAATCCCCTGTTGATAGTGTTGATACCTCCTAAAGCTTACTAATCAGAAATATCCAGAAAAGAAATATCCTCAATCTGGAAATTCAGAATTACGATGTGAACTTAAATGTTATCATCATAAATTGTCCTATAGTGGTTCTTGGTAAATAGTTGTTTTATTGTTATTACAAAATTATCAGAACTGGTGGCTGAGATTGGAGCTAACGTAAACGCCATACTAATATTAATTGAACCTCTAGATAGTAGCGTCATTGCGACCAGCATAATATGTTTATTTGTATTACTATTCTCATTAACTTAAGTGGCACCTTATTAGCAGTATTTAATTCTACTTTCCTTAATATCTCAATTTGGTTACAACGTCATTAAGTAAGGCTTGCTTGTCATACTTTTACTGATATTTACGAGCTTATAAAGTAATAACATGTTTATGTTCACGGATAAATTGTATTTGTTACGGAAATTTTGCTTGATATGAATTAAACCTTAATACATTTAATTCTCACTTCACTAATTTTACGCTTACGACTTTCACTGCATTTGAAGTGTGTAATTTTTTTTTAAATATTTATCTTCTGTCTCGTTCGGGAAATAATTCCTACTTGGCGGGATTCGGTTTAGTTACGATAATAAAATATATACCTAATTTAATGACGAGTCTAAACGACTGGAACTAATTATTATCACCCAAAAAATAGTTCAGTTTATTTCCTTTTGTAACCGGTGACAACAAATTTAGAACACGCGTAAAAAGATTTACTCCTTCCTGCTCTCAGTTTTACGTCGAGCTATAATAAAGTAATCGGCTCTTTATGTCACTTAAGACTCCTTCCGGCATCAAGAAAGTTCGTTCCTCTTAGCACTATTTACTGCTATTTCATCTAACTTTTCTAAATAAGTGTTTTGGAATCTGTCATTGTCATTTATGATATAGTTCCTTTTTATGTCGATGATAAACATGAATGCAACTAATGTAACTGTTATAACCAACGCAGAGTATTGCAGAGTCATAAATAATCTGCCGAATTGGAATATTAAGTGGACATCGATGCCTCAGATTAAGGCGAAGGGGCAGCACTATCACATTTTCAAAAGGGTGATGCCAAAATAGCTGTTCCGTCATCGGGCATGATACTAAAAATTATTTAAGCACTGGTTCAAGTTAAATAAAAGATTTTGCCTAAGACCCTAAAAGAATCAAGCGAAGTCGGTGTTGATGAAAGAACTAGGCAAACATTATCCATTTCCACGAAGATACCGGCCATAAACGTTAAGATAAGCGTTAATTTCATAACAACTACAAACTTTCTGACGCTTTCGCCGTGGATTTCGTTGTTAATTACTTTAATGTGACTATAATGAATGTCTAGATTTTTAATGGTCTGGAAACACGAATTTTTAATAGCTCTTATACCTAGTACTGTACTGGTAGACAGGTATTGAAATGAAAAATTTAAAAATATCAGGTAGTGAAGAGTGAAAAGCGACTTTTTTATTTATTTTTAGTATGATTTGCGATATACTTGACTTCATATATTTGATGTAAGAAATAAGCCTTTGGGTGATTTATTTATTTATTGAATAAATACTTCCACGTCACATATATTTTAACAGTTATAATAATCATTTCTATATATGATACATTTCTGATGTACACGACAATTAAGGAATACATAACATTGAATATTGATTTTAGAGTTAGACTGTTGTTGGGTTCATGGTTTGGCTGCTTTTACATTGCTCAATAGTGGGCCCGCCACAGATTCGCCGGCTTTATTTTCCATACAATCTTTATCACCTCTGTTCACCCCTTTAGGCATAAAAATCCCCCTTAGGGCATCTCTAGGGTACTCAAGGAATATCTCCTGCAAATTTCAAATCTCTAGGACCACCTGTTTAGACTGTGCGTTGTCTATAAGTGAGTCACGGTACTGTTTTATATGTATTGATAAGAAACTAACTCTCAGCCGATGTACCTACGGTATAACATTTTTAGCAGCAGAATACTGCCATATCTTTGTGCCTGCTGGCTGCAATAAACTGTATGACTCCAGGCAGCACACTTGAAAAAAAGTAATTGAACAGATACAGACACCATATCAATTTCATAAAACGTTTTGAAGTGCTTCTCAAACGCTACAACTCAAATACCGATTTTTACCATCTTGGTAACGAGTACCTGATACGTTTCAAAACATAACTATGGCATGCGCATTTTATTTAAAAGATTTAGCAATTAAAATATTCATTATTTCGAATGCTTACTAATCCTTAGCCTTTTTTAGGAGATGACCTAGCTGCGCTGCAATATGCAATTGCTACACAGCGGTCCTAACATGAATGACACAAAGATAAATTAAACCCGTTTATTTCTATAACTATCTCTTTCGTAGACACTAGTGCGAGAGAGACACACTTAGAGATAAAACGGTCTATCTTATCTTTGTGTCATTCATGTTAGAGCCGCAGGTGTTATTGTTGCGTTCCCCTATCATTGTTCTTCACGAAATATTAACATATTAGACTTAGTGGTCTGATGTCAATAGAGTTCAACTAGGATCTAGTGACAAAACTGAAGCTGTATCGGCGGCATTAACTAGACATTTTAACAGTGTTTGGGTATTTATAGATGAATTATAGATGTAAACTTTATATGCGCAATTCAGAGTGAAGCTTTTTTATAAGTTTAGTTCTCTATTGAACTTCAAACTTCAGTTGGTCCAAAATACACAGTTCTAGAGCCAAACTAACCTAATCGCCCAGCTAACAGCTTACGAAATGTATTACCATGAAAATAGAATGTGCTCTCATAAATCAAGATATGTCAAATTAACCACCGCCACAATTATCTGCGTATGTTATATTAATTTATATGTTTTCCGTATAAGGCCTAAGTGTTTTACGGTCATACGCGCCATTGACACGGTTCTATATGGACTAAACTGTATTGCCATATGTTGATCGAAAGTTTGTGCTAAGCACAACTAGGTAAATATTTAAATGAGACCACATGCAAAATATTAAAATACTTATCTCGGTAGTATTAAACCAGTGTGTACAGTCGATGTGGCCGAAATCGTTTAGGAGTATTATAATATTTTCGAAATAGGTTGGAATATACAAATGATCATAAAGTCACCTTACTGGTGACCTCACTCCCAAAGCTTATTCTTGTAACCTACTTTTACATTAAAAGCATTAAGATAAGATATACAAAAACAACAACGTTATATCTACAGATTTAGTCTTACCTTGCTAAGTACTCAAAAATATAAAACAAATACTTTTATATTTGTTATACTTAATAACGTAAGTATAATCTCACTTTGTAATTTTATATCCCTCTCGACACGTTTCCATAATTGTACGCCCAAAGGTATAATTTTAAAATAACTTCGTTCTACTTTACACCTTTCTGTAATTTAAAATTGTTCCAAAATATCATAAACTATGTTAACACTACCTTCAAGGCGTGTGACTACAAAAAAAGTAGCCTGCTGTGAGCGACCGGCGTGTTTCCAATAAATATAAATATCATGGGCATTAATTGACAGTAATAACTATTGTTATTTATCGATCGATAAACTATGCGCTTTTGTGTTAGAAAATTCCTACTGTCTTACTGGGGAAAGATAGAAATGTATATAATAAAATTAATTGAATCGATCTTCAATTAAGTTTTATGGTCACAAGAGTCACAACAGGATTTTAATGAAATTATGTATCGGAATTGACATTTGGAGTCGTGCTTGGATTTATAATAAAAACAAATGACTAGCTACCTGTTGAAGGCTCGACTTGGACATTACGTTTCAATCTCGATCTCACTCGCAATAAAAATGGAAGAAAACCACAACGGACGCTGCAGTTTAAAAAAGCTTAAGGGCGTATAATATTGACGTTCGTACGACCCTTGAATACGCGCTCTTACTGCGTCTACGCACATCATGGTATTAGCAAAACACCGTGTAAAAACGAACCTGCTTGACGCCCACGCGATGCAAGCAGGTTCAATCCAGAACTTGTTTATTACCTACTTTACTTATATTGAGAGCTTTATTGGACATCAATATACTGAGAACTCGTTACTAAAACTATTTATAATCATGACTTTTAATAGGGTCACATGCCTCTTTCAACTGTGGATTTTAATAGAACCAAGTTATCTTATTTTTAACCGACTTCCAAAAAAAAGGAGGAGGTTCTCAATTCGGCAGTTTTTTTTTTTTTTTTCATTGTTGTTACTTCAGAATTCCGTCATTTATAAACCGATTTTGAAAATTCTTTTTTGAATCGGTAGGGTATACCTCCAGTTTGGTCCCGTTGTAGTCAAAGTTGAGTTATGATGAGAGGATCTATGAGGAATCGATAGAACTCTTCAAATATTATAGGCAAGCATAGAGCAATTTTAATATTTCCTATAATAACTCAAGCAGTTACGTTCCAAAATCATTATTTGGAGAAGTGGAACTGTTGATGAAAACATCGGAACTCCTAAATGTTGAGTATTTCACGGTTGGCGATTAAATTGCTGTATAAAGTTCTGAAGCAACTTATGTCCATGAAAATTCATGTAGTAAAATTGAAGAACCAGGAGAACTCCTCAACGATTGATATCCTTGCACCGGGGATAGCAACAGTTTGTAAATGGTGATGAGAAATTGGCATTATGCTATTGTTACTTGATGTAGTAAATGTGTGTCGTTAAATCACAGGATAATAAATAAAATGTAAAAAAAAACTTACTCTTCAATGGCTATTTGAAGTCGGTTTTTTATTTTATAAATTATATGATTATTTTAAGTAAATTTTATTCAACTACATACCTACTTATAATACAACAAATCACTTTACCCATTAATTCCCCGAAGTCAAACATGAAATCCTAAGAGGAAACTCAACGCCAATATGCTTTTGCGATATTGCCGAAGGGTCAACACTTATTCAATGGAGCAATGGATGTGTTAATTTGGCTAACTTAACCATTCAGTTAGCGTTGTGGAGCTTTTTTAACGTTTACTAAGCCTGAAGCCGTCTCTAAGGCATCGTTTATTTTATTTAAGACCAAGATTAAAACTTTAAGTTTTATATAGTAAGTAGTAAAAGTTGATCCATGCTTTTATAGACACATTAGCCAATAAACTTCAGCGTTTCTCTGGTACCCGACTATTAACTTTAGCTACTAACTTCATTTAGTTCCTTAATTACAACTAAAGCAGTATTTACTTTATTATCTAGCTTTATTGAAACACGTATAGTATTATTAATTAATGTGATTGTAAAGTTGTCTTTCTTATTCACCGACTCACTGATAGCAATCAGACAATAATTATCATCATTGTGAATACGATCAATTACAATAATAACAGTTCTTCTAAACCTCATATTGTTATGTACAAGCAAAGATGTTTGCAGTATTTCTTTATTATTTGATATTTCAAAGTTATCATCAATCTTGTCTGTTACCAAATCCATGAGATTTACTTTATCGTTTTTCAAGTAAGTTCTTACGCTTCGACAATACATACTCAAAATAAGTGCCTTTATACTGGATACTGCTAATGGCCCCCTGCAGTGAGACCCAGGGTATCGGAGTTATGGGTCTTCGCTGTATTGGCACTCGCGACGGGTTTCAATTCTTTGATATTGAATCGATGAAACATTAAATAATTCGTAGTATATTAAATCATCCATAAACACGTCATAATTGAAACCTCGGTTTCGTAATTCATTTTGCCAAAATTAGGCACACTTGAAGAAGCAGTCTCGTGAATTAAATTTTATCATGCGTCAAATGTCCTTATACCTTATTGGATGCGTCGTAACGTAATTAGTTAAGGTTCTTAGGTAAAAGGCACATAAATGCAGTTAACGCATTCCAACGCAATATCTTTTCCTAATTATAACCAGTCAAAGTCCTGTTTCGCTCCTTATCGTCCATTTGAATATCGAGTGGCTAATTACATAACACTTTCTGGTTACACGTCGTTCGAAACCAGTGAGCATTAAGAGGACAAAATACCTATGACTTTTAGCATTTCAACAGTAAATAGTTGAACTGTGTAAGTGTTTCCACATAAAATAATCTTAAGTCTCAGTCGGTACTAAAAATCAGCGCCGCGGCTTGCCCACTGATTGCCTCTTTTCTGTACAATTTTCTTTTTGTGTCGAAGAGTCAATAAATGTTTATTTATTCATTCATTTCTTTCTACCAATAGCAAAAACAAGACTTTTCTTTCATACTTACGGTAGAACGCTTTTACCTAATAAACGTTAATCGATGTTGACCATATTATGATAGGATATCAGGTCAATACATACGAATGTCTTTATAAGTTTTAGATTTTTTTATATCGATTATACAAACATCAATAATTTATAATTTATTAACCTAGCTATAACTAGGTTGATGACATTTAAAAAATAATCAAAATCGGTACATTGTATGGGCTAAAAATGTTTTCTCTATTTGTATGGAAAGTATATGGTAGGCGATCCTCTTAAGCAGAAATAATACAGCATCAGAAAGGTAGTAAATGCCAATCTGATTAGATATTTCACAGACACGCGTGCAAATTATTTGTACTTAATAGAAATTGCATCACGCGTCCAGCCAAGATTTTCATATTTGTATTTCTTGTGAACCGTCGTCTACTTTTATTATACTTAATTATTGGGTTTCGATATCAGCAACTTCGACTAAAATAATTCCCTAGGTAATACTTGCTTTAATTCACTGCGCACTAAAGTCAGAATAATCAGAAACTTTAATGTGGGAAACTGCACGTTACTCTCTCTTAGAATGCAATTTGATGTTAGCTAGCCATTATTGAATTAAGCGCAAAAACAATGCAATTTGCACCCATGATTTCCCGTTTAACCGAGATAATTCCCGTCCGTTTTCCATAGCTCGATTATGCAAATGACACTGGATAATATCGACTAACGGGATATGACTAGACACGTTTGAACATGTACAGGCTATCTCTCGTCATAAAGCATAGCATTGGTGCCATCGTTGATAGTCGTTACGTATGGTGTGAATGCCGTATTACGAACATTAGCTTTCAATAAAGCTTTGTTTTCATTAGGAAGGAGAAGAGTATCATTATCTATTATTAAACGTCTAGTTGTTTCTACTTAAGCTTTAGTGAAGCTCACATTTTGTTCCGTTAAAAGGTCCTATTATTGCAGTTTTATTATCTACATTATATTTAGGCCTGTACTAACTAAGCAAATCGTACGTTCACGTCGTTTTCTACGAATATTTATTTGACTTTTAATACCATCCGTGCACGCCCTATTTCTGTAGTTCATTTAATAGCAAATATTTTCAATATTAAACACATTGCATTATTATAACATTCGTCTTGATTGGATTTATTTAATCATGCATCGTCGTCACTATAATCTTTGCATTTGACTAATATTATTTTACTTTTTGGTAATTTAGGATACCAAGTCTGATTTAGGTACTTAATAACACCAGGGCTGTAGCGATGGGGAATAAACTGGCAAACAGTCCCGTCATACTGATGTTTTCATCAATCTTAGATGAATCTTCTAGAATTTATCTGTAGTGTTAAAACACAAACTTTCTAACGCTGTTACGACTTCTAAAGCACTTGAATCAAACCGCAAACCAAAGGTAATTCCAACTAACTATTCCACCGCAGAAGATTGTGTTTTCGCTTTCAAACAAAACGCGGTGCCGGAACCGTACCCTATTATATTTCTCGCTTGTTGACTTTTGCATGTTGCAGTATTGTGTTTATAACAATGTATGTGGCCCGAGAATATCATGTTTTTACAACAATAAGAACTGAAACATCTATTGTAAAATAAACCTATTCATGAAACTGAAAAAAGTTAGAACGATACGAATTTGTCATGTAAGCAATTATCATTTTCAAAAGTATATTCGTAATTAAGAAGTATGCTTGGTTAAATTATATTCTACAAGCCTTAGTTTCTAACTTAATATTATAAATGCGAAAGTAACTCTGTTTGTTAAGTTTTCATGCCTAAACAGCTGATCCAATCTTGATAGATTTTGGTATAGAGATAGATTGGACCTTGGAAAAGGACATAGCCTACTTAAATAATTATTCTAGGCAAACAAAGTTGCGGGCACCACTTGTATTTATATATTTTAAGAATTTATGTCCGTAAAAACACTGACAAATGAATCTTTAAATGCTCGATATTTCTAAACATTGTCACGGATTATTAAAAGACTTAGCAACGCAAGACAACAGCTGGTCGTTAATTGCGGGAACACCCGTTTGCGCAGCCTGCGCTGGCGTGCAATATATTAGTAACAATATCGCTTGATGTCAGCCGACATGGCTAGTGTAATCCCGCAAAAAGCATTTGGTTTTGTATTTGCCTACTTACACACAGCTTAATCGGTTAGCTTATGTATCAATTTTGTGAAGGTCTTTGCGCCAAGTGATGATCAGTCAATCGGGCAATAAGTATAACAATTGCGCTGAACTATGTATGATATTGGTGATATTATTTCTTTATTATCATATCAACTTAAAACTATCATTACAGGAATTAAACCCAATGCGATTGAGAAGGCAAATATATATATTTTTTTAATAATTGAACTAATAACTTATAAGTATAACATATCGCATGTGAGGCAACTCTTTCGAATTCGCTCAAAGTACAATGAAATAGGTCCGTCAATTTGGCAACCTCATTGAGAGTAGCGAGGCGCGAGGGCGCGCGTGAGAAGCGCTTTTGCCAGCAGCCTTGTGATTCTCTAACGTGCGCAGCGGCTGATCAGCCATGGGGTATATATTCAAATTTAAACCGAATGATTTTGTTCTAACAGTCTTAATTCACAGTTTCATTTATCCGCTGAACAGCCGCTGCAAAAGTTTGAGAATTACACCCCAGATTGGGCCAGCCGTGCGGCAGTGCCTCCGTATAGCGATCGGGCGCGTATAATGCAACTTGTTACAATACTCCTGGGTCTTCCTGTATGCCCCTTATCAATCTAGAAATGTGCCCAACTACGCAAGTACTGTAATGTACGCAACGTCCCGTCTAGTTGACAATTTATTGCCAACCATACCTAAAACGAATAGCGTTGGGTACATCAAAGGGTAAAAAGGGTACACTGCGAATAATTTTAGATACAAATATGTATACTTAAACTTATTCTGCATTTTCTCCAACATTATATTGTATTTAGCATCATACGGTACCCATACGATCGTGTTACTTTCTAATTTACCCTGCTCCTGACATTGTATAGGGCGCATATAGCCTTAATAATTTGAAATCAAGGGATTCGGGATAAGGCCCGTCAAAGTATAAATCCTAAACTTCTGAATGATTTTTTGCCAATATTTACAATGTAATCGGATTAGAATTGTAGCGCCGATAACTCCTCTATAGCACTGACTGACTGAAACTTGTTATAAACAGGGAGAATAGTGAGAGAAAAAGAACTCTGCCTATCAGAGTGGCATGAATTAGGTAATAGAAAATTATACTTTAGACATTATTGAATTGATAAGAGTAAGAGAGAGTATGAGTTAAGAAGTGTGTTATTTGACTTTGTGTATGTAACTAACAGTAATTCTCACTTGTACGCATAACAATTGCTAATCAACATTGTTAGCTACCCGATAGCGCGTGACCTTAAAATATAAGTACTGATTATTTGCTTACTTGCTATAGCCAATAAAGGACACCAACTAACAATTGCTGCCTAAATACATACTTAAACCGCGCTCACGAAAGTTAAAGGTAATATCATTGTTATTGGCCAGAATTCATCTCGTTTATTAACCGAAAAAAGACTCGAAATGAACTTAAACTTTAAACTCAAAGTAAGTGCGTTAAAATTGGAATTTGAATGCTTTTATACTCGCTGTTAGTGCACTTTGGTTCGGAAGGTGAGATTTATAATGCTTTAATCCGAGGATAGTAGCGACATGCATTGCGGCCGCTTCCAATGCAAAGTGCGGATTCTATGGCTGCCCTATACGGCTACGTGGGCTATTCACGACGCTAGGGTGGATAGGTTTCCAAACATGCTCGTGAATGGTTCTTTACTTACCCACTTCGTTTTTTCTATGACTTTATTGATTGTGTCTTCATACGTTTGTGAAGTAAGAGAATCATTAATTTAAGGTTTGATTGATTGCGTCGTCTCGCCGTAAACAAGCATGCACTCATTTTTACCAGTTCTAATGCGTCAAACATTTATAATCGATGTTATCAATATGTTAATTTTACAATATGTCTACACTTAATTTTTAGGTTGCATATTTCCTGTCATCTCGGTCAACACCTTTATGTTCCGCTGAAAATTTTAATGTTCCTCATACTACTACACCTTTTGTATCTCGTTAAATTCCCAAATGCAAGTCCTAAATATTTCAACTTAATTTAATATTTCCTTGAAATTTCTTCAATATTGCTTCTTCCGAATCATGTTCACCATACCCCACCCTACTGCATGTCGTATGGCCGTGCTATTTGCATAATCGGCCCATGTGCATGCGCACAAACAGCCGCGCTACACCATTAGCCACGAATTATCCAATAACTCCGCCGCATACGCACTCGGGATTAATTGATAAATCGTGTAGCTTTGACGATATTGATTGGTGATACTTATCCACAATTGCATCCATTCAACATTGTTATCTTTTGTTTGATAGTGTCAAGCATTTAACATCAACGTCTATACCTAGTATAAGGACTACGGGGATCATACTAAGATAGATCTCTCGCTAGAGCACTGCTTTGAAAAAGAGACACGATATTCATGTCTACAATCACGTCTCTGAACACGACTTGACCGAAGTGTCATGGCGAGACGACCTGTCACGACTTATAAAATACATTTTACGAACGTATTCTAACTCTATTCGACATTGGTCTAAATGATACAGTAAGCGATCGTTACTATGGTAACGAAATGTTGCTTTCTTTTGTCACTTTATTTGTAATGGGAACTTCACAAAGGTAAAGAAAGACAGTGAGTAGCGTTCCATATCTTGGGGCTAACTTTTACTTGAAACATGTGCAAAATGATATGTCAAAGTATTGATGAGGTCAATAAATTGCCGTGCTATGGATAAAACGTGTGATGATGATAATGATGATTATAATAAGACTTAATAATCATGTTAATGTGTGAGCGGGCATCTTCTGAATCTTCATCGTCATCGTCAAACGTTGTCATATTGACATAGGCGAAATAGTTCGAACTGAGATTACGAGTAAGAATATCAACTCTTAATAGCTTATCTGGAAATTGTGTCTATTATACGAGTATATAAAATTAAACCATCATGTTTACAAGTGAAAACAATGAGTGGTTCTATTCGCCACAGACCAATGAGTAATGCTTTTTATACTTCACAAAGACTATTAATACCTATTATCTCAGTTGATGTTTTTAACATTGCCAAGCTTGGAACGTCTGTTTTATTTATACTTCATAGTTATGGTAATGCAATCCTATTCTCTACCAAGTTGGTAAAGTAATTATGCGGACATTTTGTATGTCATGTGAGGCGGGTGAATGCGAGACCTTACTGGGAATCCACCTGACGACCATCCTATTCATGTGACGGGTTAGGTACGTTAGGACATTTATTTCACATTGGTTCCGCTTTTACGTTGCCATTTTTATATTTATGTAGACATATATGGTTGCTATTGCTTAATTAGTGTTTGATAATAATGGCCGATTAGACAAGGTAAAAGCGGTTATTGCACAACAATACATTTCATGCATGCCGATTAAGATTCCTTGAAAAATTATTTCACTTAGCTCGGAAACAATGCCCAAATCTGTAGAAGAATGAAAATACTTTACCTTCCCTCTATCCTCTTCCTCCTATCTGCTAGTCTTCTCTGTTGAATATATAGTCCCAATACACTGTAAGATATTGTTATAGATATTGATTAGGTTAACAAATCCGCGAATGTAGCATGCGTATGTACTGTACACACTCTGGGCGAACTCAGACAGGAGCTGAACGGGGATCACTCTTATACCATGCCACTTCGTAGGCTAAAATATAACACTTGCAAATGTTCAGCGAAATGTATTTATTGAGTGAAGAGATACATGCGGTTGACTTGATTGTCCAAGTCAAACTGTGCCTTCTTTTGTTGAGTGCTGACGTCGTTCCTACCAATCTGAAATTCCAATAATTAATAGCAATATCAGCACCCAACCAGTCATTTTCATACAAACCATGTACAAATTGTTGAACCACCAACCTATTTGTACTACAGTACCTACTGGGTTTTTGCAGATACGGACCCTTTACCAATACATCCGCACATCTGTAGATATTTCTTATCCTTCTTTGTCTTCTGCTCCGACGACTGCTTTTTATTAATTACAAGCCGCTTCGTAAGTCCGCCGATACAAAATAGGAAAGGAAACTAGTCAAGATAATAAATGAAATGTTTAATCGTATAATAACATATTATCTTTTAGAACCGTAATGTTTCACAGCTAACGACCTGAGAACGAGATAATTAGATCAATGGCGGTGGGAACAGAAACAGATATCGGGAATTATTAATATTAAAACATATCAGTGTTCATTAGTAATCTTCTGTAATAGGTTATTGAAGCGGCTGTCAAACTAAAAATGAAATCATGTGAACGACGATCGTTCCAAACGTCAGTTTCAGAATGTTTAAAAAAATATATCGTTGAGTGGACACTAAATTAGAAAGAAATAGACCTCTTCTGCTTTAACTATAAGTACAAAGTTATACGCACGTAACAAATTACAAAACCACAACAAAAAACGTAAACAAAAGTCAAATGTTAAAGTTACGTGAACTTAATATGCACCATTACTCTTGACTAACGGTTAGAATAATATAACTTACTTACTCAAATATAACAGCTATTAACAGAAGTGTAACGTACATGCGTAGACGCTTCCCACAGAGGCTTGCGTAATGTCAATGCGCAGTAACGATTATCGCAACAGTAGTTAAGGTAGGTAGCAGTCTATATATTATGCAACAATACACTAGACTGACTGCTGAATTCAGAGGCGCTCATTAAACGAAACAAAAACTACAATTCCACATTAAAGCGCAAAAAAATATATATTTAGGATCCTTTTAACAGTTCTGGCTGAGATCAACTTGGTTATGTGAGTTTTGGTACGAATACGACTGCAAAACGTAAGTGGTTTGAATGAGTTTACTTTTACTTCTTCTAGTAAACGAACTGATTGAATATTTTGTAGCTATATTTACAATCATGTAACCAAATTACCTTTGTTTTTGTTTTATTCATTTTATTTTTCTAGTAATTATTTGAAATTTTCCTCTCCTCGTGACGACATATAGCAAACAATTGACACTAAATACCTAAATGTGCGATTTTATTTTTTTTCATTCTGATCCAAGTGAGATTTATCCAGTAGATTAAATTCAGTACCCTATTACACTGAAAGAAAATATTGACTCTGTAGAAATAAATAAAATTTATATTAACTTACTGATACTTCAATATCTACTGCGACTAAGCGCTGTATGAGACCCGCTAATCTCTTTAGAGGATTACACTTTAATGATATCGTTTGTCACGTAAATGTAGTTTTGCTGCGACACTCCGAGTTTGTTTGCACAATACAATTTGGGCACCTGTCATGTACTGCTGGCGTACATAAATAAGGCGATGTTCATAACAGAAGAACAGGCCAACAGTGTCATAGACAATTTAAATTATCGATAGATGACGCAGCTCTTACAAAGATAACCACTTTTTAAATGTGTCTCAAATACTGTAGGTATTGCCTGCCAACGTATTTTTTAGTCAAGCAAACCGTCATTTGGTTGGTAATGGTTAGTTGAAATATAACTAAAGAAACGACGTTGTATGGGAGCCCGCGCACTAGGCAGCCTGGCTGCCGCAGCCTGCCTAGCGCGCGAAGGGTCTTAAATGCTTCTTTTCACTTTCCGGAGCTTGAGACTCAAAACGGACAGGGTCTTCTTCTATCATGAACTATTATCACGCCCGAAGTTTGGAGTTTAACGGCAGTAACATCTTCAAAAAATGTGGTATATCCCAGGAGTTCCATAGGTCTAGTTCCATATGGAACAATCGGTACATATGTTAATGTCTTATTGATCCCAATAGTTCTACTAACTACATAGTGGTGTTGCAGATGTCCATGGGCGGCGGTGACCACTTTCCATCAGGTGGGCCGTCAGCTCGTTTGTCAGTCAATTGACATTTAAAAAAAAGACATACTAAGTTTTACACCTGATTTTGGCATGAAAACTATGATTTTGGCAAAAAAACTTAATGGATATTCATTTTAAATAAACATTTAAAATGAATGTCCCATTAGTTCCATATCGAACTGAAAAATATACATGTAATGTAAGTGATACAGAGACCGATTGTTTCTATGGTAACGAATAGTGGCCTTTCTTTTCAATGTACACTTTGCAATGATAAATAAAAACAAAGCAAAGCTATATTTTTTATTTTATTTTTATTTGCCAGTGAATTTGGTGACGAAGTGATATATTTAAGAAAATTACACATAACCAGCGAGCGTGTTCTTAAAATTAGCTGACATTGCGGAGAAACTATTATTGCCGCGGCAGTAATATGTTGAGCAACTATCGTTGTATCCAATTGTATGTAAGCAATATTGCAGGTGCCTTAAATGTAGTTGAATTTGATAAACCTGTAATTGGCGTTTTATTGCCCTAGCTTGAAGTATTGTTGCTGGTTCAGAGATCATCGTATTACTAATGCGAAATGCCTCTTGGCACTTTTCGAAACACCATAAATGCCTCAATTATTACACTGTCACGAATATCCAGTACGTATGTCTTCACTGGCGAACCATGTTCTAGTATAAGTATTGTATTACTAAAACCAGTAATAGACCGCATTCGAAGATTTTTGGTACTTGTTTCGTAACCTAGGTGGGTTACCTTGAAGGCATAATATGAAAATTTGGAACCCATTAGACTTCAGTATCGTATCAAAGTTGCCTTCAAAAATAGTGTGAACATCGAGTTATTTTAACTAAGGTAAATTTGTTGTAAGCGCTAAATATTTAAGCAACCTTTTTGTTTCTACTCATTCATTAAACTGCATGGTTAGTTCCATAGCAATTTTATTTTATAGACTACTTTATTAGTCTAACTTCGTACTCAAGATACAGTGACGTATGTTCACAAGTGTTTCTTGTCCTATAAAAACAGACAGACTTCACTATATCAGGCGCTACCGCGTCATTCGCAACGGACGGTGAATACAAATACCTTCTAATACACTTTGGGTGCTGCTAGACTCAAATCAAATTGTTATTGAGTCCATGGCAGTTTATCTTTTAGGTAATGTTACATTATGATCTTTAGTATTGTAACAATTTGAACTAATTAATTTTGCCGGGACATTTAAGACTCCTAAGTATATGACTAGATATCTCTAACTCATCGTAATTACCAGTCATATCGTTTGTCTTCGAAAGACTCGCCTTAAAATGTAAAAAAACTGCTAAACATCCTCGCTAGACTTCATAATAAATGTTAGAGAGCTTTTGCCTTTCTACAATTATTGCAGTTCCGAAAACATGCACCAGACGCGTATACATACGTTCGTATGCGCAACTTCAAATTTAAATAGAGTATCAACAGCCATATGCGCAAACTGTGCCTATAGCTTCTCTATACCAGGTTTAATACAGCATTATAAATAAACAATGACAACGCCGTTTATAGAGAATCAAATCAAATCCAACCGTCAAATGTATGGAGCCTGTTGCATTATGCAGAACGCAGACAGACCTGTATAATTACGACGTAGAATATATTACACGGCACAGTTTATGTCTTACATTAAATATATTGTGCTATAAATATATCCTACGACGTTTAGCGGAAAAAGGAAAGAGTGTTTCGTGTAAAAAGTGACATATCATCGACTTTCTTGCCGACTTCTTACTAAACGTCTGTATGGTTCTCGCTTTAGAACCTCCGACGACGCTCTACTATTTTTTATGGTAATGAAAAACTTGATCTTAAAACCCTTTTATTTGTCTCTGGCCACACTTTTTTTTTGATCCTGAGCGGCTGCTCAAACAGCCGAACTGATAACGAAAACACCTACACACAAAAGGGCAGAAAAAGGCATAATAGTTTATGTATTCACAGGAATGTCTGTCCCTGAGATTTTCGCAATCGGTTTATAGCTGGCTGGAAAGAATTCATGAAATGGCGTCATGCAAATGAGAAATGAGAACCAGGGACTCCGGAGCGCGTAGGCGAGGAATCGTGAGACCGGCCCTTAGCATGCTCGCGGCAAACTATTGTACATCAACGAATAATGTTTACTACACTCTTATTAAAAAGAAATAAAGAATAATTTTCAAGCTTCAAATAGTAGCGGTAAATTTGTAATAGATTACGTGAACTTCTCATAAGTATTCCATATCGGTAAAATGTTTATCTTATTTGATGTTTATTTGAGGTTACATCCTTAGATAGATAATCCAATTTAGGCTGACACGAATTGAGACTCATTTTGTATGCTTTTCCGTGAATAACGAGGCGATGCAGGGCTCTTCATACATTTGACAATGGTTTAGTACGGTCGTAATCTCTCATAGATATTATGCCGTTTTATTGGTTTTATTCATTTTTATTCGAACCAATAAAATAGATACAGTTTGACATCGTAATTGCGGTGTCGGGTAATACCTAGGTTGGCTTTTTTACGACTGGTAAGGTTTTAGCAGTCTAGAAAGTTTTATATTCTGTTTTTACCACGTCGTAAAGAATATAGCTTGTTAAGATACAGATGTGTGAGTGTTTGGATTGTGGGAACCCTACTGACTTTGTAGGAACTTACATTTTATTGAATTGCGCTAAGTGTCTGTCCGTATCTTCAACGAGCATTAAGACAATGCCGTAGTAAACTATTGAGCAATAGAACGTTTAACTTTGAAAAGGCAAGGTTCCACGTGTTGTTATCATTTTGGTGGGCGCACCGTACTTTTTTGTACGTAATGCTACAAGTTTATATTTCAATACTTCATCTACAATCTTCACAGTAACTGAATTCTGACCACATGTAAGTATTCCAAAAAAACTCTGTCTATGGTATTCTACCTTGAATTAACTGAATTATTCAGGTGCATAGCTTCGCATTAAGCTGCTCACGTGCGTTTCTGGCACCTTTTTACGGAAGGGTTTTCTACAGGACTTCCATCTATATTCATATATATACTACCATCTTAGGACTAATTAATCGAACGTGGCCACAAGTAGTCTTGTGGCTCTGCCCACCCCATTAGGGATTTCAAGCGTGATGCTATGTATGTATGTATGTTTTCTACAGTTGATTTTTCTCTCATTTGCAGTGGATGAATTTTTATTTTATATTCAGATTACTTTCATAAATAAATACTTCCTGATTATTAAAGACAGATCGATCTACCAATAGTGGACATGGTTAAAATTATTTATATTGACACTAATATTGATTATGTACGTAGATTTCCACAAATTCCCGCAGCAACAAGTCCCTCCCACATCGGCGCCGGCGTTACATTCCGACACCTGCCCTAGCACACATCTCGCACATAAAGCATTTGTCCCATTCGCACCAGCGTATTAGTCAGAAAGTGACAGTGACAGATGCTATCCTAGGCGATACAAGCCAATCAGCTATGCTAGTCAAGTTATAGTATTTCTCAAAATATCGATTTGGCAAAGTATGATAAGATCCAAAAAGCGGACAATGGAGTAGTTTATTCATAAACGTAATAATCATTTTTATTTATAATAATTCATATTACATCTCTTCTCCTTAATTTTGTTATATATCTTAAAATATATTAACGCATTCGTTACAAAATTCAATAAAAGTACAATATACATATTATTGTAATAAAAAATTAATTAAATTTAAAATAGTTTCGGAAATAATGGGGGGGGGGGGGGGGTAGTAAATTTTCGCCTATTTTCCAAAATAACTTCGAAACGTAATTTTTTTTTATTGTTAATGTATCATGTATTATAAATTAATACAATAATATATTCTCATTGACAGATTTCTAAATTTCGCGCAAGCACCGTCATTAGACGTTAAGAATTGATCAAAGTATCGTGACACAACGTCTAATCACGTCTTCCAAAAAATTGGTTTTAGGCTTACAACGTTTGTTAACGTCGGCTGGCCTTAGTAGAATCCTATAACTACGTCATTGCGTCACAACATATCAAAATTTGGAATCTATAGCGCCACGCATTGTGAAAATCTCATCAGACGGAATATTTAATGCACGATCAGTTCAGTACTGTTTTTTTATTATCATCTTATTATTATTGTTATCATTGTAGTTTCTTATTTATGTTTATAGCGGCGGTCCTTTACTTAGGCACAATTTATACGTAGGTATATTAGTTAATTTAATTTGGGTTATAATTTTCTCTTTGCTTTATTTCATTATTGACGATCTCAATTTAAATTTATATATAAAAATGTGTGCAATTTATAGTGTAATCCTATATTAAGAAAAAAAAAATCTTACTTAAGAAGTCATCTACGTACAACGTTTAGAAACGTATTCCAATAGTGAGTAAACAGCTTGTTTTTATTTAAGTTATGGTTTCATTTTGGTTATTTCCTTTATAAACTTATCAATACGTACCTCATTTCTCAAAGCATACAGCATTCTTAGCAAAATCATATCAATTGAGAAATTATAATCAGCAATCTTTCCCACATCATTTCTAAGGGTTGCCATTCTCGTATTCCGTAACTCACGACTATTACAATAGGTTGCTTGTCCATATAAAGAAATGTTATTCCAGTGAATGGCGGGACGGACATGAAAATATTCGATCACTTACTTTATATTGTGAAAGAAAAGAAGTTTTTATTTTGTACTTTGTTGAATAGATTTTTCTGCCTTTACGAACATACCTTACCTATATAAAATTTTAAAAATAATTTAGATTAAGGGTCTTTTAAGATAAATACCCGATTGATTGTATATTTCGTTTTTAATACGCTAAAGTTTATAGGTAAAGATAGTGCCTAAGCATGATACCTTTTTAAGACCTTTCCAAGCTGAGCTCGTTGTTTGATCTTTTTACTTTCCTAGATGCAAATATTCAAAATAATCAGTATCTTTCATCATTTTTGTCGTCGCACAGTCTCAATGCATAAACGAACCGTCAAAATAAGGCCGTCAAGTGGCTTTATCAATTAAATTCCTCGATCCTACTTCACCAAGGACTTAGTCTGGCAACACTAAGTAAATGTACCTATCGGTAGATAAGGACCTGAGTTTGGTGACGGACGGCGCCGGCGTGGGCGCCGGTGGGCGGGACCTCGACCTGCGCAAGAGACAGGTCGAATAGCAGGATCGAACAGAACGGTTTATACGACCTAGGTTTATTTGAGGCTTGAGTTTATAGGTTTGTTTGCTGTATCTTGGGGGCTACTCGTTTATTATGTAGGTAAGGTAGGTCCTTGACGGCACTGGTTTTGCGTATCACGTAAAAAAGGAATCGAATTAAATAAATAAAAACCGGATAAGTGCGAGTTAAACTCGCGTGGAGAGGGTTCCGTTCCGTACATGATTATCTGGAATTTCCTATGTTACTTTAAATACCATAGACTTCTTATAGGCTTTCCTATAATCTATAGGTGAAGAACTAGTTTTCTGTATTTTTTTCAAAGTTTTAGGCTCAGTAGTTTTAGAGATAAGGGGAGAATGGCAAATTTAAACTTATTGTCCTAAATAACTTCCAAACTATTTAAAATTCAAAATTTTCCTTTCATTTGATATGTCACACGATATAGTTTGCAAAGCTTTTTTTTAGTAATTTTCTAATTTACCCCCAAAAATGGTCCTCATGTTTAAAATTCATTTATTTACGTTATGCGTCCGTGTTGCGGTCATCGACTTACATGTGTGTACCAAATTTCAACTTGATCGGTCCAGTAGTTTCTGAGAAAATTGTGACAGTAACAGACGGACAAACAGACAGACAGACACACGAGTGATCCTATAAGAGTTCCGTTTTTTCCTTTTGAGATACGGAACCCTAAAAACACCATTTAGATATGCTTTTTGAACATTTGCACCTCATTCTGCTCGTCGTGTTTTCGGTTCTAATTAAAACTGAGAACTTAAGTGAAATCTTAGAAAATACCAAGAAATAATTAGCAATAAAACTGAATTTCTAATTTTAAAACCTCTTCGTATTTAACACACGTTGGTAGAAAGTCTAGTTTTCTCCCGTTTATTAAGCACCTTCAAAACCCCACTAATTGCAAAAACTAGCCAATCAACGGTGATCTATGATCAGGTACGAAGCCGCCGCTTGCGCCAGCCGGCTCGCTGGCGCCATCTACCGTGATCTATTGGCGCCGGGAAACCGCCTCTCATTATACTCTTATCTCACGCGTCAATGCAAATCCGACGTTTTAATCTTAGAAAAGTACGTTTTCAAGTAAATACTTCGCTTGTTTTAAGCACTGTAGGCGGAAAACTGATTGTGAAATTCGTCCCGCTCTTACCTGCGTGGGCCAAGTAATTATACGTCTAGGTATAATTTATGTTGGTTAAATATCGTCAAAAGTAATGGAGCAATGCTTAAGTCGCTTGACAAATAATTAGTATAATTGGGAATTGAAAATAAATAGCGAATTGCAGTGGGTTATTAAGCTACGATAACGTGGTATCTTATTTTTGTTTTTTTTTTTGTTTCAGGTAAGTACTTCCATGTAATGCGCCAATCAGCCTCTGAAATAACTGATGGTATGAAATATGGTAAGTTAATCTTTGTATTAATGCAAAATGTATAGGGACTAGATCTTACACCTATAAAGAATGTACAGAAAAAATTACGTATAAAATCAATTTATTTATAGGCACCGGATAAATAAGCCTAAGGCGATTACGAATGTCTGAAATAGGTTGCAAACAAGCTACGCAACTGCATTTTTCAGAGAACGTTTCTATGAACTCCTTACATAAATAACTAAACGCATGCAATAAAACAAGGTTTCCACGACTGGGCCTCTACTCAATTTAATTTAATAATTCAGAGGTGGAGGCTTTACTAGGAACCATAAAAACGATTCCAAAACTCGACTTTTACTCGTTAAATCGCAACAGAACGAGGAAAGAACGTTTACGGACCTTTTAGATACGTAACATTTATAGAAATAGTTCTTATTGTGTTACGTTGAGGGTGTACTGTTTGTTAATAGGGTAAAAGGGACAAAAAAGTAGGTTTAAAAATAAACACATTCGCATAACAATCGCTTGTTAAAATTGGTATTATTGGTACCTACGATAGATTTTTATGCATATTTTTACGACTATTCGAAACTTTGCTGTTCATTCATCCACGACGAAATGTTTTTTTTCTAAACAACCTAAAATGTATGCGCAAATCCACGTTTCGATTTAACGATGCGTGAAAAATTTCATCTGATAAAAAACCTTAACAAATTCTAACCCAATACTTTAGGAAAAAAAAATACGAAAAAACAGACCGGATTTTGTTAGAAACCTGCTTTAGCATGCATCGGGCTAGTTTTCATGGTTGCCACCAGAGAGCGTGACTAATTTTTGAATAATTCCGCTGCCAAAAAATGAGACAAGCCGTCATTAGTTTTGAATAATTGAAATATGTAAAAAGGTGCGAACCGTGAAGGATGCTCGGCAAATTATGACTAAAAAACGATCTTATTTTATATTGCTTAGGCACATTTATAAAAAAAACTCTGGATGCCAAGAATCCTCTCATCCGGTTATGGAGGTGGTTGTATAAAAAAGTTTGACGGCTATTGACTATTATTATATCTATTGCCACAGATTTATTAAACATACATTAACTGTATGCAAAGCGCATTGAGCGCGTAGTTTTTTTTTTATTTTACTACCTATCAGTACGACTGCAGCAATTAATTGCTGCAGTCGAGTAATACTCGACATTAAATGGAAACAAACTGCAGGAAACTTTGTTCGTGAAAAATACTAAACAGTCGTCACCTCGTCACGCTTGTTCGCTTGTTTGTCGCAGTTCTATCATGCTAATCACACATATATACTAAACTCCAAAAAATTTGAAGTGGAGTGTGAACCTACGGCTTTTCATACAAAAGGCGATAACGATTTCCACCCCTTAAATTTTAACCGATGTTCACCAATTTTTGATAGGTTCTCAGCCAGAACAAAATCTAGGTCTATACGTTTTGATTTTTTTCACTGTGATCAATATATTGAGTTTTATTGTGGTTTCAGTATTCTAATACAAAACGAATTTCGGCGTTATTTGACTTTCTTGATCTTTAAATCAAAAAACGTATAGACCTAGATTTTGTTCTGACTGACAACCTACCAAAAATTGGTTAACATTTAAGGGGTGAAAATCGTTATCGACTTTTGTATGAAGAGGATGATTTTTGCCTTTGGTTGGCCACAGTCCTCTTAAGCAAAAAAGGTACAAATACAATTACACTACAAATGATTGTCAGTGTGCGAACAACCACAACTTGACGTGCTGCAGCTTGCTTATTAAATTAATTGATGATTATGATGTACAATTCTACTTGACGGCCTTACACGGCCTTCTTATTTTGGCTTATTTTTACTGACATAATCCGGCACTCAAAACATTACATCTTCCACGGACAACCGAAGCTATGTTTTGTTGCAAATCCCTTTCAAATCTTTCAATCCAGACTTTTTCAAATCGTTTCTGAATCTTCTGAAAAAACATCTGTCTTTGTTCTTCATGCTGGGAAGAATAGGGACGGAAAATAATCCCTCCGGAAAATCAAGAAGACAAATGTAAACATGGGGCAGGCAATTCTTTTTAGACGTATAAATTATGCAGAACCCTCCGACCGCTACGTACTAGGAGCTGATGACGGGAATTTTGTTTATATTTTTACTCAAAACAGGATCACTTAAGCAGATAATGGTTCATTGAAATCTCGAAAATTGGCGAACTGAAAACATATTTATGATAAAAATGATCCAGAAGGTCGGGTTTATGCGATTAACCCACCGCTAACCCGAAACATAACGGCAATAAGCTCTTTTGCGCAAAGTTAGTTGGTAAAAGGCAGACGAATTTTTGTAGTTTTTTGAGGTTAGTATATTGAAAAGAATGAGAAACGAAATTTCGGTAATCGGCTCTTAGCCCACTGGTGATGTTCATTTCATCAGCTGTCCCTTTCCTTTACTATTGTGCTCTCAGCTCTGATGCAAATAAACTGAAGGTGTTCAGGAAATGTTCATTTATTTTATTAAGTCAGGATAAGGTCTTGTGAAATATACGGACATTATTTGAAATAATGTCATCAAACGAATTGTTGGATTTTTAAATAAAACATCAAAATTTTCGTCCTTCAACAGACGTAACGAACGTACCATCTCAGTTATGTTTATTTTTCTCTTATCTAAATGACTGGCATAATCGACATAAAAAACGTCCTTAGCTCAAGCAAAAACGAAATCGGACCATATTTTATTCTCATGATAATAATGTGTAAAGGTTATCCAACTTTATAACGGTTGTTTATTGAAAGATACGCGAGTTATCAGTAATACTCCCACAAAGCTGTTTACCTTACGATATATCGAATAATCGCATTTTGCAATGAACTCATAGCTCTTGGTAAACTTATATGTCTTCATCAAGGCTGAGTATTTTATTGCAATTAATAGTTTTTTAACAGAGCTTTAGATTCGTTTCAATTAACTAGTCTAGACGTTATGATGTAACTTATAAAAATAGATAAGTATGATAAAAGCTCATTTTCTATGTCATTTCATCAACTTTAATAGTGTAAACTCAACAATGTTAGACGAAATGAACCTGTTTTAATAATCTACAGTCTTCATTTGATACAGAATTTCGCATCTAAAATCTTATTACCCACCCGCGCGAACTTATTGAGCGAGTCATTCCAGTGCTATGTCGCATTGAGCGGGGAATGAGTCGCGTCAAGGTAGGTAATGAGTTATTTTTTATTCGTTAAAGTGAAGTTACTATCATTTAGTAATAGAAAATAAAAATGTGAGCTTTCAACCTTCGAAATAATGAATGATTTAAATTGGATTATGATAACTCATTTTTATTTAAAACTATAAAAATACTTAAAGAACAGGTATATTCTTTCATGAAGTATATCATTTGCGTATTGTTTGACCTCTTTAGAGGATTCTTTTATATTAGTATTATGTTACAATAGCTTTTTGCCCGCGACATCGTCCACGTGGAATTCGGTTATCACTGTCCCCTAGGGATAAAAAATAGCCTGTATTACTTGGGGATAGTGTAGATTTCTATTAGTGAAAGAATTTTTAGAATCGGTTCACTAGTTCCAGAGATTGCCCCCCTACAAACAAACAAATAAATTTGACCTCTTTATAATATTAATGTAGAGATATAGATACACCAAAATCAGATATTACTTTTCATTATGAATAATGTTATAAATGACATTATTTTCCCCACAGATAAATGGACAAACTAAATAGAAAATAGCAATGAATCGCGCTTACCGGAGCCTATTCCAGCTCCTTCAGAACGCCCTGTTATTCCCCAAACTTAATTCCGCCGAGATGAAGCGGGACTATTCAGAGGCGTTAGTAATTTTTTCTGTCATCCTCCCTCAAATACTCCCTCGGATTTTTCATTTGCCTCCAACAACAGTGTGTGCAAGATTAAATTTTCCAAGACCTTTTTAATAAGATTGTTTCTTGTCCTATTTCGTGACGAACCATTTATTGTGCCCGTATTATACAGGTCGTGGGTTCAAATCTGAGGGATCAGAGGTCTAGGAACCTATCCTTTGTTTCAAGTTGATATGCTAGAATTCTATTTTTAGTGTTAGCCATAAAGAAACGTGGGATGTACATATTATAGTTCGAAGTTCACGAGTATCCGTGTCCCATGTTATGTCCATGAAGCCTTGAATTACGTCATTTCTATTTGCCCCTTCCATTTTTAAATAGTTTTATTTAGCTTACCGTGTTTGTGTCTTGTGGGTCAAATTTAGTAACTGAAAGTTTACCACCTTCCTGTTGACCGATTCTATCTAAAATTCGGTACACAGCTTTAGTTTTGATGACAATATAATTATGTATATTCAGTATCAGTATAAATCCAAGATGGCCGCCGCCACAAAATGGCGGATTTCACTTTTTTACAACACTCTCAATATGGGTATCAAATAAAACGGCGAGGACCAGTAGAATACAGTAAACTATTAAAAAAATCCAAATCCAAAATGGCCGCCGCAACAAAATGGCGAACAACAATACTTTTCTTTTCTATCCACTTAATAGATATGGAAGTCAAATGAAATTTCTTAGCTTTTACATTATCTTCATCTTCATTATGTTTCTTTACAAATAAATAAATCAGAGGACAATCTTTACACAAATCGATCTAGTCCCAAAGTAAGCTCTAAAGGCTTGTGTTATGAGTACTAGATGACAATATAAATACTTATATAGAGAAATAAATACTTAAATACATAGGAAACATCCAAGACTCAGGAACAAATATTCGTGCTCATCACACAAATATTTGCCCTTACCGGGGATCGAACCCGGGACGCTAGCTTCGGAGGTAGGCATAAAACCGTTTAACTAAAAAACATTTATGATAAAGTACTTGTTATTCCTGACTAAGTTTAATCGTGTCGTGATTGTTTAATGTTTTATCCTATAAGCATTGATCATGGCGTCCTAATAATGTTTTTAAAAAACAACAATAAGCTATAAGAAATAGCACTCCTCTGCTGCACTGGGAGTGAAGAAATAGCATAGAATGCGTGCAGATGCTTATCATCCTGGCATGTCGTAAAAGTCGACTAAGGGACGGGTCCTCTCCAACATGGTGGACTATCTGTATGGGCGATGGGCTGATCACCTGTTACCATACGGTTCATCATACCATCTTAGGACTAATTAAATCGAACGTGGCCACAAGTAGTCTTGTGGCTCTGCCCACCCCATTAGGGATTTCGGGCGTGATGTATGTATGTATGTATGTAACAATAAGCTGTCATAGCTGTCAACTTCTTTGCTGTCCCAAATAGTGGTGAGGAACGCATTCAACTGAACTCTTTTAACGTTTATTTTCGTGTCCCACATAACGAAGTTATTATACCTACTATTATGAATTAGGTCGTCAAAAATAGGTTTAAACCTACTGTTTCTAATTGACTTTAAATACCGCTTGGATAAAAGCTATAGAAATTTGTAGTATGACATTTCACCTCTCATCATTCCCTGCATTTCTTTTTAGGCTGGTTAATATTCTTGATCTGAGAACGAGTCGATCTGTTGAAAGTTTTGATACCTACTTTATTTCATTATTTAAACATTATTACCGGAACATAAATAGTACAAATGGCGTCCATACTCCGCAATTGCATTCTTGACCAATCGACCAGAGGGCAGTCTCAGTCTACTGTGTTCATGTTCATTTTGCTTTCCTTAAAAATAGATTGCCACGCTGTCTGGACAAATCAAGTGTCATTCCCCGTGCAGATAGATGTACGTACACATGTCATAAAAGACCGGCAGGTTTAGTAAATAATGGTCACAACATTTTAATTTCTTTGACGCAATAGGTATCGTCTTTTTTATCATTTAATATGATAAAAAAACTTGACAACATTTTGTTGTGATAAATGGAGAAATTAAAGCTATTGTGACCGACAAAACATACAACACTAAGTGTTCAGCGGCGCCAATTGTTTAAGCGTTGCAACACGTACCTAATCGTTGTTTCTAATAATTCGTAGAAACGTAATCAATGACTTATCGCGACCCCAAGCTATCTGGCCAATTAGCGGCTCGCTGCAAACGGGAATCAATTTCGCAAATACGATCACTCTATCATAGAAAATAGTACCTAATAGGAACAATACTGACTATAGACATGTTACGCATTTGCTTGTTTTACAAAAATAAAGAAAGAAAGTGTTTTATAACTGCGCAATTAAAATATATAATGAAGCTTTTTTTGTTTATTATTCAATTCACTTTAATATTTTGTATGGATGCGATCAGTCTTTATTCGTATCTCTCTAAAAGTGAACAATGTCAGTTCTCATAAGATTAAAGACACGTGAGCCGGAACGCATAATTCTCAGAGTAATTATGTATACTAGAGTGGACGCCTTCTGTAAAGCCTGTTGAGGCCAAATGGCACAAACGCTTATAAGAAAACTATCACCGCCGGACGCGGCTCGCATGCCCGCTCCATCATCGAATGCTCGCTGTCATTTGTTTGAGATGGCTGGTTCTAGTGTAACGTAATACTTCAATGCAATAATTAGACATATTTCGACGAGTATCAACGTCCACCACCATATAATTTGCAGCAACAAAGACAACATGAACACCTTGCCTAAGAAATATTTAATCCAAATATACTCGTACTAAAACACCACCTGTGCCTTTGGAAAACGTTAGTTACTTTGTAGTAGTGGTACGTCATTTGCCTCACTTTATAATTCAAAACGATTAAAACCTTAAGAGTTACGTTACCATGAATATCCTTTTAAGGGAAATACCCGTAAACTGTTATTAATATCAAGGTAACACGAGATCTAACACAGACATTATCCGCCCACAAAAATAGCAATCATAACAAATCCAACAAAATAAATCAAAAACATCAGCACGTTTCATAAACGTCTCTGGCTGTAGACAAATTTAACTTTTTTTTTACTTTGTCTGCGAGACATCTGTCCGCAATTAGAGCAGAATCAATTTAGAAACAGCCATAAATTATGGGGCTATAAAAATAAAATAAGGTTTTTGGTCCAGTGCGGAGAAGTTACAAATAGAAATATAGTGTTTGTTATGCGTAAATTGAATATTTGAAATCATTCAAGAAATTTAGACCTTTTTGGTTTTAATCTCTTTATAGGTATTTTGTTCGACTTTAACGTTAAGTTTGTCCACCGTGATTTTTTTTATCTTCAATTGGGATTTTATGCATTTATCCACTAGGGCCAGTAGCTAATAAATAAGTTTCAGTTTTTATAGCTTTCCTTACATTGTATATTTTTATCTCGCTCAGTTCGGTGGACTGCCGCCCGCGCTCTGAGATAGAGAAATTGTGGACATTATTTATATCTCCATTTGGTTTAGTTGCAAGACGAGTAATTTATTAGGATTACCGCTAAGTTAGCAATAAGTCATCTACAGAATTTGTTCAAATAATTTATGTTGATGGAAAACTTTCTTGGTGATTTGACATCTTGTAAATCTCGACAGAGAATCGCATGGAAGGGTGATCCCAGAATATGGCAACCAATCTTTTAGCATTAGCTTTTAGATTTGCATGTCATTAAATAAAAATTGCGCGGCAGCATTTTTTTGTGTTTAGTAATACGGGTTATTTTATTACTACACATACGCCTCTCAAAACTGGAATTCGTCAAAATAAACTTTGTATAATAAAGCATATACGACTTAATGCACCAAATGTCGAAAATGTGTCTTAACAAAACCCGCATTTGCGGATTTAAATCCGTGTAAAGTAAAGTCGCACGGAAAACTACGGGCCACTTAAAATAGCAACATAAAGTGACATTTAAATATTTAACGGCGCTCGTGGAGCATGTAACAATGTTATGATCCGATGGCGTGTAACAGGAACACGCTTTCTCCCACACAGTGTAAAATGTCCTCATCTGGAATGAAAATGCTGTGCACCTCTGCTGCACTGGGAGTGAAGAAATAGCATAGAATGCGTGCAGATGCTTATCATCCTGGCATGTCGTAAAAGTCTAAGGGACGGGTCCTCTCCAACATCTTGGACTATCTGTATGGGCGATGGACTGATCACCTGTCACCATACGGTTCATCATACCATCTTAGGACTAATTAATCGACGTGGCCACAAGTAAGTAGTCTTGTGGCTTTGCCCACCCCATTATGATTACAATGAAACAATGGTTATGATTAGTGTTATTTTATATGTTCCTGTTTTTAATTGTGTTCCCAGATATTCATTCTCACTAAACATGGCAGCTCTAAACTGTTTAATAAGAAGCAAACATAAAACTCTTCGGTCACGGAGTATCACAGTCACAGCGACCCGCGGAGCCGCGGTAATGATATTATTTATATCCCATTGTACGCGGACGTGACACGGCGATGACTGCAAGGGGTTTCGAATATGATCGTTAATAATAATAAGACTACCACCCGTATAATATTATGTATTATATAACTAACACGTGATATGGATTCATGTATCCTAAATAAACGATTATAATTATAATTTGCATCTGGAATCAATAAGTCCTTAATAATGTCAAGAAGTTAGACTTCCATTTGATCTATCCCTCAACCTGATAATCCTATAGTGATGCCTCTCGATACTTGTCTCAATAGAAATATGTACCTACTCACAATTGAGTTGTGATGTCAGCTTCATATTTTTGACATATCTCGAATGTGATCATCTCTATAAACACGAGAATTGAATAGTTGCCGTGGCTACTATAGAATAGAAATATGACACTCCAGGGCTGGACATTTTTTGTGGCATCGTCCTTAGAAAAAGTGCTTTTACAGTTAATTTACAATTCTCGGAACAGCTTACCGTCAAGATAAAATCATGAAAGCTCCTCAAACTGTCTAATTAGTTATAATGCTAACGGCCTCAAGCTTTTAACGTAATCACCGAGTTCCACAAACAGCTCTTGAAGCGTCTAATCAGGGGTTAATTTTCGTTTTGACACGATAAATGTTGTTATCTGTTATCAGATCAATCTTATTTGCGTTTAACATTTTTCCTTATTATGTTACGACGATCTTGTTTTAGGAGTTTTTTTTATTGAATGTCGCGAATTAAAAAATGAAATCCCTATGCACTTAAACAATTTTTTTGACAATACTAGTCTCTGCGCCTCTATTCGGGAACGCTAAGTGATTCTGTAGCGACTCGCGAGCGAGATTTCTCATCCCACTCTTCCGCACGACGCGTAATGCGTAAGAGGCGCTGAACTGTTGAACGTTCTTTAGAGACGCTCATATAAAGGCCTTCAGGAGGTAAAGGTCTTTATTATAACTCTTTATTTTAACACAAAGCATGACTTCGTGACCTATCAAAAACATTCAACTATGTGCATGGGATCGAAATGTTGAAATTAACTTAATTAACCATTATGATAAAGTTTCAAAAGATATCCAACAAAACCTCCTCACGATTTTAAGTTCCTGCTCATCCATTAACATTCGGTTATCGTATCAGATATATTCGAGTTTATTATCGATTATAATTTTATGATCATTCGTTTACCAATTATTTTAATTTTCAACAGGAAATGGAACAGCTACATTTGTACACTTTTAAGGTTAAAACTTGCGGTTAAATTCGATAAATTCAAAAGGTTTGAAATTGTATCAATATCAAGTGTGCTGTACAATACGAAATTCATATCATATTCATATTCATTCATATTATTTATTCGGAAATTCATAAATTCGCATCCTTTTTCAAATCCCTCCTCCCATATCCTCCTCTGCTGCACTGGGAGTGAAGAAATAGCTTAGAATGCGTGCAGATGCTTATCATCCTGGCATGTCGTAAAAGTCGACTAAGGGACGGGTCCTCTCCAACATGGTGGACTATCTGTATGGGCGATGGGCTGATCACCTGTCACCATACGGTTCATCATACCATCTTAGGACTAATTAATCGAACGTGGCCACAGGCAGTCTTGAGGCTCTGCCCACCCCATTAGGGTTTTCGGGCGTGATGTGTATGTATGTTTTTCAAATCACTTACGTAGGTAAGTACTAAATATTATCAGCATTTCAATCCCAATGAAACTTGTCAAGTGTTAATTTCAAACAATTTTCAATTATTTCGCTTCAATTCCACGAAAATAATAATATTATGCCTCTTCGTCATCTCTCATTAATATTCCGAAGAAGTTTGTTCCTCGTGTCTTGTCTGAACATTGGTATAAAAATCACGGCCGCTACGAGATTCAAACACCCTTTGTATGTTAATAAGAATATTTCATTCAATAATTTGTCTTTAAAAGTTTACGAAGTGGACCTGATTGTACTCGAGATAAAGTTTCGCTCGATGTTCAGATTCAAACCAAATTTATTTGACTTGTAAAGTTGTTGTGGAGTGTTATATTTGGTGTTTATGAATATTTGAAACACGAAATTAAACAAATTATCCGATTTCGTGGTCACCTACGAAATAAAATACAGTTTCTTTTCTACGACCACTTAAATACATAAGTATAATCCATTTCCCTAAGTTCAAAAGGAAAATAATAACTTTTGAAGAAAGATGGGAATTTTGATCCCAGTTTAAATTGTCATGACAAAGATTAGGATATGTATTACATAAATGAAATCTAAATACCTACCCGACAATATTATTATGCCTCCTTTCGCAGCTATTGACCTATCAAAGTGTCACTTACAACTTAATAACCGACACTTTAATATACCTTTTCTAATAATCAGCGATTTAATCTAACCGCCATTATCGACGAAGAATAAAGCCTCTGCGCATTAGAAAATAATGTTAAACTAAAGCGTGTCGATCGATCATTTGCGATCTAATTTGTCTAACGATAATCTGGGCTCAGTCACGGAGTACCTTGTATCTTTCCACACCGTTTATGTCGCGGTACAAGTAAAGGGAGGTAGATTAGTATCTCAGAGCAGTTCGGAGTAAAAACAAAATGTGCTATTATTAATAGTTACGAAGAAAAGGCACACAAAATATTTATTCCTTACATCTATGACGTGTCCAGTCCACGGTTTCATCTTTTAAAAATACTGTTTTAGTGTAAAATTGTTATTCATGAAAGTGCACGTCGCTTCACGTAAAAAGAGCGCTAACCGCCATACATTATATATCGCCATCGTCAACGCTCTTTTTACGTGACGCGACGTGTACTTTCGTGAATTATAAATAATAGTGAATAGTACTTATATCAATTAAATTATATGTGCTAAAACGCCTTTGATTCTCACTATTTGGAAAATACTTACTCGAACCTGTGATACAATGGAACACAGTTCTCCTCCTCGAAGTCCTTTTCCAAGATAAATACTAGAAAACTGAAGATTAAAATATGTCGAGACATCTAGCATCTGCCACTTTTTAACTTGAATATGAGTAGTACTGACCGCTACTTAATGTGGACGATTAACATACTGAGCTAGGGAGCGATCCTTAACCGATCTATATGGAATGGATTTTTCTGCTTTAGAACAATTCTAAAATGCAGCCGTTTTAACCACGTTTTCAATTAATTATTACTAAACTGTCAACAAATTATTATGATATGGTGCCATGCATGCGTAACATGCGCTCCATATTCTAATTGAGAGCATTCGTTTTATTATCAATCGTAACGTAGCAATCAAAACTAGGCCGTCTTCTGTGTTAATATAGTGTTTGTTTTTCTTATCAATGGTGTCTCAACTCCTTACTTTCTACGTCTCATCTATGAGATTTAAAAATACATGTACATGTAATACATGTAAAAACAGAACGTTTTTAAACTATTCTGCGGCTTATGATTCGGTCGACCATTCTTAAGGGTCTTAGTGTCACAAAATCCGCGCTTGTCGAGAATTATTATAATGCGATTTACTTATATTAGATACATTTATATTGGCTGGATATATAAACTTGATCATTTTATTTGACGTCAGGTAAATAAATGCCGTTTGGAGTCTATGATCAGGATCTTAAATGATCTTAGTAACCTGTTTTACATATCTAATCCGCGGATAAATATCTACTCTGTCTTCATTTAAAATTTTACTTACTATATCTGTCGGGAATAAAGATAACTGTACAATCTGTGGCGCCACCATTAGCTATAAAATGATCAACAGATCGGAAAAGATTTAAAATGGCATCAAAGACAGATCATTTCGGATAGCAGTCTAATCGATCGAAATCGGGTAACCCATTACTCTCTGATGATCGATAGAACCTGCAATCCTCAAAAGCTTTCTTTCCGCCATTCGTTTAAAAATATCGCAATAAAGTTCTCCATTCAAAAATTAAATACCGTTCGATATTTAAATATTTGAATGTACAACACGCTCCAGTTTACTTTAGTGCAGGACACCCTACCGGATTCATACTGGAGAAAGCGCAAAGGGTCTCGTGCCAAGCTATTACACCGATCGTACATACCATCTCTATCTAACTTATCTTACAAGATAAGGATAGCATGCCTGTCGTGCTGTCTCCGCGAATATGTAGCTGAGAAATCGAAGATTTCATCGCAAAGGCTGCATTTTATTGCCGGTTATTTATATTGAGGTTTCAGTTTAGGTTTCGTTTTGTCAATGGGCTATCGTGGCCAGTATTTCGTTGATATTATTTTGAGGCGAACGGCGTCAATAATGCTTGAGATAATTCCAAATGAGAGTTCTGTTCTGATTTTAAAAATGTGGATATATTGCCAACTTTACCTTTCCATGTTTTATGTTGATATCTATGATACGTGGGCGAACTGAAATATGATCTACAAAGTTACGCTTACACGGCACAAACAAAGCAAATTCTTTGTATTGACTGCGTAGTCCATATATAACAATAAACTTATTTGCCTCTGCCACGAGCATCAACTGAGCCATGGTATTGACTGATTTACCGCTGAAAATGTTCTGTTTTTTTCTTTTATGATCCTTTAAATTATTCATCTTTCACTTAAAAGCCATTCATACACACAGATGTATCTTATTAACATATGTCAGAAAATATGCGTTGTATAATATGACTCAAACGTTTAATTAGCTTAATAAATGAGCATTGAGCAATAAGATCCGCCAATGGACGCAAGCGCCATGATAATGCTAGTTTATGCGATCCTTATAGGATTATGAGACAGCACGGAGGCGAGTAAGCCTCTACTAAGACTTCCAATATACCCATTTAACAGCTAAGGTCATGGGCAAATCTAGAGAAAGCTGTGTATGCATGCAATCATTCGTAAGATCATCAGTAAGCGGAGGCGTAGTTAGGTAAACGAAGGCCCTGGTGCAAAAAACTTAACCTATTTTATGTTCATTCCGAAGGTGGGAGAATTTTTAGCTAGACTACGAGGTTTGCTGGTCAGGGCCCTGGTGCACGGCACCGTCTAGCCCTTTGGTAGCTACGCCACTGCCAAAAACATGAGTAAAGTACTGCTAGAGTTTTAATTCCCTTTAAGGCTGTTAAAAAGTATTTTATGTAGGTAGTTGGCATATTTCACGGTCCTAATGTGACAAGAAAAGGCTGACATATTTATTTCGTGAATCTCTTGCGACTCAGCAGATATCACCCTTTTTAAAGCCCTGTTAGATTCTAAAATGTAAAGTAGCCTGAGCAACCTACTTACAAAACGACATGCAATATCGCCTATACCATGTCGAATAGAAAATCTGGTTTAACAGATTTCCTCATGATGTATAATAATTTCTAACCTGTTTAGAAGTATTTTATGTAAAATTAATCGGTTGTTGCCCATCATGCATTTTCGCGATAATTAAATCTAAATTCGAAATATCCAAAGGATTTATGTTATATTTCTGTGGTCATACATACGTCCAAACATGTTTACCTGTAAACACAATCTTGACAGTCAGATAAGATACAGAGATGCCACGACAGTACTAAAGCTACGCTACACAAGATACGTTATAAGTAAACACACTTGAATCCAAGATAAACTTTATAAAACAAACTGTTTGCGTTGTTTGAATCGGGTTAACTGAACTGAACCATTACTTTCTAGTCAAATTAAGACGGATTTATTTTGCAAGGGGTTACTAAAAATAATGCTAGCGCTAGTAATAATGTACAGGGTTACAGCAGCGGAGCATTGCTATTTTCACTGAAAGTTAAACTTTTCTGAATATCATAATTACTAAAAATTGCATTATAGCAAATAAAATATAACGACAATATTAAACAGTAAGTTTAACTGAAGTTTTGCAAATTTTCATTAAAATACACGATATTTACCATGTAATTGTAATGTTTTTAGTCATTTTAATAACAATTATAATAAATAAATAATAAATAAATCAGGGGACAATCTTTACACTAATCGATCTAGTCCCAAAGTAAGCTCTAAAGGCTTGTGTTATGGGTACGAGACGAAGATATACATACTTATATAGATAAATAAATACTTAAATACATAGGAAACATCAAAGACTCAGGAACAAACATTCGTGCTCATCACACAAATATTTGCCCTTACTGCATCTGGAATTATGCAACCTAAAATCACTTAAAACTGAAACTTTCCTCTTATTTGTGGTAGCAGAGAAGTCCTTAAAGAACTTTTCTGTCACAGACAGGTAAAAACATAAGTAACGCATTATGCAGAGAGAATTTTGTCTTGCATGCGCACAACGACGCGTCAAAATTTCGGCACGGCGCATAAATTGAATGCTCCCACGCATGGAGCTGATAGGGATGTCACGAAATTAAATTAAATTTGTACATTGCGGCTATTGTATGTTTGAAGCATTTGTTGCGAGCGGTTATATTTGAATATGACATATATTGTCGTTAGAGACCTTACATAACGCACCAAGCTTGGATGTAAAAAATATAGATTATACATAAGCTCATGAATACTTAAGCGACCATAATCGAATATTTGTTTTTTTGTTGAATACTACTTAGTATTCTGATTTCATATAGGGACAAGTTTAGTGTGATAGGCACATGACAACAAAATCTCAGGCGAATTTAAGTTTACATTGGCAATCATCTTTAAAACGAATAACAAAAAACATTAAAATTCTCTAATTTTCATAAACGGCGCCCTTACTCCGCGTTAGGGCGGTTGCAAACCGCTTATTTACGATGCGGCTCATTAGGATGCGGCGTGCACCGTGACACGTGCGTCGCATCCCTGTTGCACAATGCATACGTGCTGCTTTTGTGACTCGCCGATTTGAAAGTAACGGATATGGTTGGCTTCCTCATGTAAATTTGCACAACTTGAGAAGCTTGCGCAGGAGAATTTTCTCATTGCATCTCTCAAAAATTTACGCTCTTTTTCATCTGCCTTCAAATTCAAGCCAACGATAACAGACCTCAGAGATATTGATGTGGAATAGATTCTAGCCAACAGTGACTTTGTTTGAACTGCCACCTAACCAAACTAGAAAGTCTACATAAAGTAGACTTTCTTAGAATAGATGATAGACTATGGTATATTAGGATGCTTTAAACGTATAACTTGCCGCGGCTTGACAGGTCGTATCAGCCCATGATTTGATGTTCCATACAAGCTTATTTTATTTTCGACTATTTAGAACGGAGTTCAAAGAATTTTAATTGATTGCCATATTTTCTATAAGATAAATATTAATAACACGATTCTAGACAGCTTTTATTCATCGCTTGGTTTGTTATTTACAACACCCAATTCAGACATTAAACGAGACATTGTACCATTCTCCGTATAACACGGTCTCAACTCAGCCCCTTTAATTCATTTTCTCTGTAAACGCAAAAACCGTTAACGACAAACTTAATGAGCACGAAACCAACATGTGGCTTTTACGACACTAAATGACCTTTAACTTTATTGGCAGCCCTAACAAGAGCCAATGGTGTGCGAAGCAGTCCGATCAATTAAGACGCCGGCCACGCGCCACCCGCGACGTTCTTATGCCTCAATTATTATAGTTAAAATGTAATATAATCCATATTTTGTATACTGAGGGCTGTCCAAAAGGTTAATTGCCCTAAAGTTAGTAAAAGTTTCAAGTATTGACTTAAACCGCTAACCGGAATTAGTGGTACCTTGTACTGATAAAGGTGGACAGAACACAGGATTATGAATTGGAGTGTTATGTTTAAGCCAACAATATAATTTTGAAAAAAATAAGTCATTAGTCTATTCGAATAGAAATACTTATTCACGTTCACGGGCATAAACTTACTAACAGAACACTTAGTTTGAACAATTAAAGAAAAGGCTTTTAATAGCGGCAACAGGTCGCGTGGGAACCTAGCAAAACCATACGCCACGAAGTGTAGCAAACAGCACCTAACGCGCAATTACATGCATCCGTTCATAAGCCTTAGAATGAAATGAAACATCAATTAACCAGTAAACGGCATTTTGAGGCTAAAGGATATGGAGCTTAATATCCGCAGAAGAATCCGATATATCTGAACAAGATTCTCGCAATTTGTCTAAAACCGGGTCAACATTGGGCGTGGGCTGATGTCGTTGCCCCCAATTTTCGCTAAAGGTGAACCTGCACTGAAAAATCGAACCCCACGTATTAAGGCTATATAGGCGCTTTGCATGAAAATTGCCTCGCCCCAATAAATTCGAGTGTGCATGCAATCGCCATCACACTCAACATAGAGCCTTCGACGCGACCATAACAATTATTTTTTACGATACAGCTGTTTGTCGACTGCCAGTGTCTCTGTAACCATTCGTTTTGTACATTCCAATTCTTTTTTTTATGTCAATTGACTGACAAACAGGCAGACGGCCCACCTGATGGAAAGTGGTCACCGCCGCCTATGGACATCTGCAACACCAGAGGTGCTGCCAATGCGTTGCCTGTCTAGGGAGGGCGGGGCATGGGGATGGAATGAGGGAATAGGCCTCCGGATCTCGTCACTCACCGTACGAAACGCAATAGCAAGCTATTACTTTACGCCGATATTCTGTGCGAGTGTGGTCTACCCCGGTCGAGCCGGCCCATTCTAACAGTACATTTTGTTTTGTTTTGTCGAAAACATTATAATGGACGTACACACTTTCCTTTTCCATTCGTTTATCTTGACATACCTTAGATTGTAGAAAAGTGCATCTTTCAACATGATCGTCAAGCAATAAATCTATTGACCATATTTGAATCACTGAGTAGTCGTTAAGTCTAACATGACATTATTTATTCTTACATAAATCTAGCATTATCAATAACCCTATAACCTAGGTACATTAGGTTATATGTTTTGTTGCCTAACTGGGCCTATCTGACAGTAATTAGAGTATACCATAGATGGCTTGCGTAAAGGCTTCCACACACCGAAACGCGCAACGGAAGCGGAGCGGGTTAGAAGCGGGCCCGCGAAAGCAGTATCACAGAAACTAAGGAACCTGTCAAAGCAGTTCCCGCGCAGCTACTGCACGACAGCCGTGGGGATTAATGTGGAAGCTTCCATTTTAGTTCCTGTGACACTGGTTATAATTTGCGCAACGTGAGTTGAACTTTGACCTTGAATGCGCAGAATACATTTTCGGATCTCAATCGAGGTGCGGTGCGGTATGAGGGGAGACGCTTTTTTTCCATACTTGTACCTGCGCGGACGGCCGCCATTTTAGTTCAATTTAGGTGCCGGGGATCATACGCGGGCCCGCTCCCGACCCGCTCCGCTTGCATTCCGCGTTTCGGTGTGTAGAAGCCTTTTAACAGTGGGCTCAAGGCACACCCTAATAACTCCAATTTGATAAGGTTCTAAATAGAAAACGGTTTTTTATTTACATATGCCCTTGTGGCAACCAGAGAGAGGTTGAAACCGAAATGAAATAATCACGTTATTGTTTTTCTTTCTCTTTCATGCTAAATAAGCTGTCTTATAATGTAGCTATTTATTTGGATCTTTGTTATTTGGTGCCTATGTGTATATTGAGGGCTTGTTTTCTACAATTATGCATCATGATCATGAATCTGTAAAAGTTTTTAAATCATGTTCGAAAGTTTGTGTGATTTTTAGCTGTTTCTTTTCTCCTGAATAAGTTAAGAAACAAATCACATGCAACAAACAAGTAACACATGACGATTCCAGTTGTAGATCGAAAGGCTAGAGATAGCGTAGTTTGCTGCACTTTATCAAGAGATGACGCCCACACCTGTCGTCCAGAGTCTGATGATAAATTCCGTCTGCGCACACGTTTTGTTCCTCCCCCACCATACAAGACTTGTTATAAGTTGATGTAACGATTACAGTGGTTTGAAATAACGACCCTCAGGTGCATGGCAAACGTAAATTGGATTCGAATCGCGTGATTTTGCAATTCCACGTATCTGCAAAATATGAACGTCTATTAATAGCTATAATAATAATTTAATGCCGCTAATAAATGTTACTTTGAAATATAACTCCTTAAACACCTAAAACACAGATATCAAGTCGTAATGGAATTTTTATTAGCTGTAGGCGGTAACAACAATAATTCGTTTTTCTTAATATTCGATTACGCTTTGTTACTGGCCGGTAATAAACTGGTGACTCGTAAATCGGCCGTATCGGTTATCGAGTGGGTTTGGCGCCAAGAGGTAACACACGGGCGCCATCTCAACCTCGTGATAAATGCGCGCTCCGGACGGTAACAAGCTGCGTACAGATGTAGTGCATAATTAGTTTCCATCGTGTTTTATCGGAAAAGTTCGTATTATCGTGCCCTCTCAATTAGCTTAGGCAGGCCCCCAATTCTCGGCGCATTCGAGATTATCTCACAATCGAGATTAAACGTCAGTGCATACAGTCATTTGACACAACTGTATGAATCTGACGTTTAATCTCGCAATCGACATTATTTCGAATGCATCGAGAATTGGGGGCCAGTACCCATCATACCATGCTGTCATTTTTCATTTTGACATTTGACACTAAATAATAAAGTTTCATATTAATGAATATAAACATGTCACTCATTTAATACAATAATATATTGACACTTCGGGACCCGTCGTCTTCCGATTGAGATCCGAGTTTTACCGATGGAAACATATTATTCACTATATCTGTATGTAGGCACGAACCACCATTTTGAAGAAAGGCGCTTTCGCTGTAATTTTATCTAATTAAACCGCAAACATACTGAACCGATGGTCAAAACTGGAACTAACGTTGGCCCTGCGCTTATTGCGTTTGACAATACCAACGCTTTGGCCATCTCAGGTAATTATGTCAACTACGGCCTTCATGTTTACTTTAGTGACACATTTTCTTTGGCATCATTCAAACCGGCTCACTTTGCAACACCGACCAGTAAAATTCGCGCTAGATTAACGCTTTCAAGTGTGAATAAATGGTAATTCCGTAATTCCTTTGGCATTTATTGCGGGAAACAAGAAAAATATTTATAAAGACGTCGCGAATAGTAATAACGTGAGATCTTTTCCGATAAAGCTAACACATTCGGTGTCGCTTTGATACTATTGAAATATTTGCAGTTAGCAGTAAGTAACGTAAATTGTAGATAGTCATAATGATTTCATTGTTTATTGTATGTAAGTAATTTACAAGTAACCCAACCTTTGAGTTTGGTAAAGGGTTTGTATTTTGCAGGTTTATCGTCGATATTAGAATCGATGTCTACAAAGTGCAATTGCATAAGTAACGTACCATTATTGGCTTGTCGAAGCCACCCTACAGCAGTATAGTAATGAAATTTCCAACTAATTCGATGCTAAATTAAAACTATAGGTACTCACCGTTACATAAATTCCTTCGACCCACAACTTGGCTTATTTACGCCGTCACCGTGTGATAGTATTTCGCTGCAATTGCCTGGGATAGGCCCAAGAATGCCGATGGCAATCACTTGTTTTATAGCCTCTCTATCGATTAGGATAACTATAATTTCATTAGGGATTGCCGTATAGGAATGATTTATACGTATAGTAGACATCTCTGGATATGATGGGTCAGTCAATCGAATGGAACCTTATAGAAACCTTTCGTATCCAGTTTCTCACATCTCATAACTACCATATCTTTTCCGCCCTGTAATAATTAATTAAGTTTTTGGATTCGCGCGGTAGTTGGTAGTTTGTATGTACCTAACCAATCTGTCATAGTCTAATAACATATCAGTCTACCCGTGACTATGACATCTGTAAAGGCCCAGAAACTTTTGAATTATTGCAGTTGGAAATTATAGTAGCCTAATTTCAACTATTCTTAGCTACCTTTTCTCGTCAACTTCTAATCTGCTTCTTGCCTCACCATTGCGTTGTCATTTGTTCTCTCAACATTATCCTTACACAATGCGAATCATTTTCTACTAGCTTCATACTTACTAAGCACGTCACAACACAATACCCACCGGATGTTACCGAGATGCCCGATCGTGAACTCAGAACCGAAACCTGTCATTCCGGTTCCATCTTTTATTTCTGCACCGATGACATTGACATTGTCGATTTTTATAAGATCTTCGTCTAAAGACGCCGCTGCTTCTATAACGGTTGTAATGAAGCATTGAAACTTTAATAGAGCTGTCAATATCGTTCTTTACGACTTGAAATAACTATATAAGTGTCCTTAGGCTATGTGGCGCGATTTTTCGAAAAGTTGATTAGATATTTCGTTCGTCAGGCTTACATGCGGTTAGTTCAATTTTCTTTGCATGAAAAAGCATTCCTTGCATTTACTATGTTAATATTGAAATATACGCATTCAAGCTCCATCCAAAATACACACAGTGCGATTGAAGAAAAGTTAAAAAAAATATCGTTTTTATTATTAGTGATAACTAATAAACGCTTTTAAACACTAAGTACTTGTCCGTTTTCTATTTATTGAAATATTTGTGACAAACACGAATAATCTTGACATTTTCAAGACTATTTCAACTCCAGATTCGCGCCGCCGATATGACGTACCCTGAATCCAAAGTTAATACGTTATCGAACATGGTCTAAGTAAAGTGAGGTCGTTAATAACTGGCATGTCAACCGACCGATAACATTTGTTCACATTGTAGATACAATGCGGCCCTGGGGTATAAGATGACGCTTATTGGCTAGTTGATAAATTGAAGCAGATTCTATGCCAAATTTACAGGGTCTGTGTAATTCAATCGAGACATCTGTTGGATTAGGGACATCTGGTAGGCGTTAGGTGAATTAAAAGCTTTGTGAATATGGTTAGTAATTGGTATTGGCATTTATATACCTACTTTGGTGATAGACGAATCCCCAAGTAAAGTTCTCGCGGATTTATGTATAGTTAGGTACAGTATGAAACAAAATTAAAGAACATTAAATTAATTCGGCGCCTCGTAGCTTAGTTGATCAAGAGCATTTCGCGGTTCGAGTCCCGCCTAGTTGTTAATTTAAATTTTTACAAGCTGATTATTAACTTGCAATGTTTGTATGTTTGTTTGTTTAGGTCAAATCTTGCCCATTGCCTGAGAACCACTTCCTCTTATCGTATGGAGTTGAATTTGTACGTGTTGCTTCAGTTCGGATGACAATTCATTTTTATGGTAACCATGATCTGAATCTTGACTCAGGATTAGCTCCAGATAAAGGAACTGTTTTACAGTCAACAACACAGAACGGAATTTTGTGTACGCATTTTATAGCAATATTAAAGTGAAATTGGTAAAAAAGCTTCTTATTAAAACACAATATTTAACATAAACTTATTTTCTGTGCTGTTAGGTACTTTATCAGTACATAAAATTTTCGTATCGTCATATTTTTGGCTACTCGATTCATCAATATTAATTCACAATCGTTCTTGTCTATTTAAATTAAATCTCGATGCTCAGAGCACTCCTTGAGCATTCCTGCACCATTTTATTGCTTCACTGAGCAACATTAAATCGTCCCAATGCATACTGTTTTCGTAATGCGAAATTGCATCTTGCAAAAGCTTTGTGGTTAGGATTCGAACAGCGATCCGGTTATTCGATTGCCAGATAGCTTCTGACCCTACGCGCCATCTAGGTACAAGGCAATACAATATCTTGGCCCTTTTTGTTACATTGTTCCGTGTATGCATTAACAAGAAAAAATACGCATTTTTATATTACCTTCGCGTCGATAGCAGTTTTGCATTTTATTTTAAATTGTTGTGGGACAAACATAAATCATTATATTATAAGTGTTCGCCGTCTAAACAGAATAAATGGAATAAGAAACTATACTTTACCACAATAATAGACTTGGAAACATTACGATACGAATTTGTTATATAAATAACTTTATGATTTTGTACAAAACGCAAGCTTCCAAAGGTGTATTGTGATTTTATTGACAAAACGTATAAAAATATATTTTCTTTCGAGGTTGAAATGTGTTCTACAGCTGTTAACTTCAGTTCATATTACTTGTAACTGAACCAAAGAAATTTTAAAAATCTAACCCAATGGATAACTTAATACCTACACTACTAAATACCGGATATTAATCAAAGATAATTGCACAAATAAACCTATTACGAGACCACACGTGTGCGATCGGATTACTGTCCATACTCCGTTTTAAACCTATCAGAGATTAAAAGGGTAATTTATACTGTTTCGCTATTTGCCATGCCTAAGTATCGGATTACCTAGTCGCTTTATTTTAGTAAGGCTAAGTACAGACTTTTACATGCTCCATTTGTATTGGAGCCCATCAGCCATAGTGCGTTTGTATGGTTCAAGGTTTTTTAACTATGCTACGGAGAAATAACAAATTGCGTTTGTGTGGTTCCAGGTTTTTTAAGTTTGCTATGGAAAGCCATTTTGCGTTTATGTGGCATACGGCTTTTTGAAATTTACTATGGAATGCCATATTGAGTTTGTGTGGTACAAGGCTTTCTAAATTTTCTCCGGAATGCCATGTTGCGTTTGTGTGGTACACGGTATTTAAATTTGCTGCGGTAGTATTTGTTTAATTAAATTGTGCAAGTTAATTCAATTCAATTCCATGTAAAGTGCCAACTGTAAAAGAAAATAAAATTATGGTAACAGTTACTTATGAAATATAACTAAAGATGTTACTAAACTTGCCTGGAATTATTTAGTACGGAATTTATTTCTTTTATTTCTTTAATCACAATTGAAGCATATGTACATAATTCCTCATCAACCAGCTAAGCATTATTCACAGTTATTCATTCAACCCAGTTCACCAATCTATGCATAATTATAAAGCAGTACCGTGACTCACTTATAGACAACGAGTAACCTAGAGGTACACTAAGGAGGGATTTTTCTAAATTCCATCCCTAAAGGAGTGAAAAGGGGTGATAAAGTTTGTATGGAAAATACCACGGGCGAAGCGGTGGCGAATAGAGTCTGAAAAAAGATTTTTCGCATGATCTCACTCATGACGTTCCACCCTAATTAATCTTGTGTATCTTCTAAAAAACTCATTAGCGCAGTCTCGACCCCGGTGACATCATTGCAAAGGCGTTCAAAATTTCAGGTTCTCAAATCTGGTTTTGGCGGCACGTTACCATGAGTCAATAAGGAAAGTGCTATCTTCGTTGAATTGTTTTTGTTCTGTTTGCCAACGACATTTTTAACTGAATTAGTCATTGTTGTATGTCGCAGTGTGATTTTCCGTGATTGTGCAACCATGTTTTGACGACCCGGATAGCCTAGTTGGTAGTGACCCTGCCTCCGAAGCTAGCGTCCCGGGTTCGATCCCCGGTACGGGCAAATATTTGTGTGATGAACACGAATGTTTGTTCCTGAGTCTTGGATGTTTCCTATGTATTTAAGTATTTATTTCTCTATATAAGTATGTATATCGTCGTCTAGTACCCATAACACAAGTCTTTAGAGCTTACTTTGGGACTAGATCGATTTGTGTAAAGATTGTTCCCTGATTTATTATTATTATTATGCAGTTAGCTTGGATAAGAATCAGTGGCGAAGCGTCAAATATTTCCTAAGGGAAGCCGGAAGAGTTAGATCCATACGTGCGAGTCAGACATTTATTTAGAGTAACATGGACTTCACTGACAGCTAGCCGTAGCTTGCTAGCTTAGTAAAGCCGTCAGGAATCGGCTTGTAGGCAGGCTTCGCCACTGATAAGAATATCATGTTGAGGCCTAAACTGCCGATGCACCTTTGTATTTCCGTTAAATAAATTCCATTCCTTACCCATCTCTCATTTTATACAGACTTTGTGTCCAATTCTTAAAATTCTTAAGTCTACTACTTTAACAAACATCTAAAGCAAATAACAAAATCCAGCATGCCGTTTTCACGCTATTACAGATGAAATATCATCTCAACAAATAGCACTATAGCAGGTTATTTACAATATCGTGCAGAGAACTTATAATATCAACTGCTGTGACAGATGTAAGTGTATCGTATCGGTATACCGGTAAATTACCGGAGTTACCGGTATTAACACGGCATTAGGCGGTGTCATAGGCTATCTCGCGGCAACAGGAAGCTTGGTAACTTTCTGCATACCTAATCTGATTGGAGCTACTAGGTGTAAATTTGTGATAGCAAAGCAATACAAATAAGAACTGTTCGATGTGTTTTGTAAACAGGAAACTTAACAGTTTAGCTCGTAAGATGTTTTTTAGGGTTCCGTACCCAAAGGGTAAAAACGGGACCCGATTACTAAGGCTCCGCTGTCCATCTGTCCGTCTGTCTCCAGGCTGTATCTCGTGAACCGTGATAGTGACACAGTTGAAATTTTCACAGATGATGATTTCTGTTGCCGCTATAACAACAAATACTAAAAAATAGAATAAAATAAATATTTAAGGGGGCTCCCATACAACAAACGTGATTTTAATGCTTGTTTTTGCTCGATATTGATAACGGCAACAGATAGACGCTTAAAATATTCATAGAATATTTAGATATATATACATACATACATACATACATACATACATAGCATCACGCCCGAAATCCCTAATGGGGTGGGCAGAGCCACAAGACTACTTGTGGCCACGTTCGATTAATTAGTCCTAAGATGGTAAGATATATATTAACTTCAAAAATAAATAATTAAATTAAAGTAAAATAAAGGGGGGCGCCCATACAACAAACGTGTTTTTTTTTTTGCTTGATTATGATAGTACGGAACCCTTCGTGCGCGAGTACGACTCGAACTTGGCCGGTTTTTTGAGTCCGGCGGCTCTAACTTGCAATACAAGGATAAGTTAAACCGTCTTATCTCTAAGTGCGTCTCTCTCACTCACACTAGTCCCGACGAACGAGATAGTCATAGGAAAATGAGAGACGAAATGAGCAACGAGATTTCTTAAAGAATGACATAGCTGATTTAATGAGAATGACACTGAAATGAGCTCAAGTTTGTTTATTTATTCGATTTGATAGATTAGGAGCTATTTATCGTAATTCACGCTAAAATTTCGAATAAATATATCCGCTGTCAAATCACGGAGCACTTATTAACAAAATGAGGTTAGCGAAATACAAATTTGGAATGTCAACAAACTGTTGCAGAAATTCAATAATATACTATCACTAAATAAGAATTAAGGTTGTTTAGGAATACTAAATCTATCTTATCTATGGCCCAGCGTGCCTCGCACAATGACACATTCATCTTAGATTAAAATCTACCATGGACAAATAGGCGCGTTTACTTTAGACCCATTTATCGCTGGGAATCATAACATTGAGCTTAAAATTTATCGAACATTGTTAACTAAGTAACGAATTGTGCCCGTATCGAAATGTATGGGAGGCGTGCAAACTTGGTGAATGTCAGAAACTTACGTCGTGATAAATCTCTGTCGGATTTTCACGGCAAGAAAGCTGTATGCTGTGTGCGTTAGGTTAAGGTATCTTTAAAAGAAAATAACTTAAACTTGTTATTACGGTATTGACATGTTTTCGCATATACATCTTCACTACAGTGCAGTGCAGGATCTTTTTATTACAGGTTTTCTAGATAAATTCAGATTCTTGGACTGTTTTTTATTAATGCATTAATGCATTCATTATTATAGACAAATTGTTTTATGATATTTCCCACTCTCTGATTAATAATGGAGTTGGAGGCCGCTCCAAAGACCGCGTTTTTTTTTTTTCGAGCACTGACACTGATCCGTGATGCCCGCGGCTCATGAGCTTTCTCCGCACGCGCATTAAAAGTGTTTGGCGCCAAAATTCCTAGCATATGAGTCGAGTCAAGTTCATTTCACTTCTTGTTAGCTTTATTATGACCAGTTTAGAGATCGCCATCTTTAATTCTTCGCTAATAAATTTTACTTTCTTTTGGTAAACGCAGTAATTGCGCTAATTATTCTGCGATGAAGAAACGTAAATGAGAAAGTGCTTTCAATTTTATGTTTTACAGTTGACCTTGTAAAAACAGTCAATGAGCGCTCATTTTAAAACAGAGATTTTTTTGTAACGTCCAAAATATATTTTCAGACTCAGCTTCAAGTTTTTTTTTAAATGTTTTTTTTAATGTTAATTGACTGACAAACGAGCTGACGGCCCACCTGATGGAAAGTGGTCACCGCCGCCCATGGACATCTGCAACACTAGAGGTGCTGCAAATGCGTTGCCAGTCTAGGGAGGATGGGGAATGGGGATGGGATAGGGATGAGGGAATAGGCCTCCAGATCTCGTCACTCACCGTACGAACCGCAATAGCAAGCTATTACTTTACGCCAATATTCTGTGAGAGTGTGGTACTACCCCGGTTGAGCCGGCCCATTCGAACAGTAATCATCTAGTGAGGACTGTTAGGCTCTACCACTACAAAGTTTTCGAAATATCGAATAAAATGTTAGAAATGTGCACACCATGTCCCAGCTACGAGCCTACTACTTTTAGCTAGTGATTTGGGACATTTTGTGATGAGTAAAAATGCAATGTAATTACGATAAAACAATACAACAACAGTTAAATATTTATCACCAATGCATCTCTTTACAAATAACAGGAACAGTGATTGCATGCTGCAAGTTGACTATAGGTACGCACATTCCGATGTTTATCTCCTCTCTCCTCCAGTACTTGAATATCAAGAGAAATGTTAATCTTTTGTTGAGTAAACATACATCAAACGCTTGTTTGCATTCAAACTCAAAGATGTCTCTCTTGTCTATGAAGTATGCTTACTAAAATAGGAGCGAAAGTAGGGATGGGACTGAAAGTGACCACAGATTATGAAAAGTTCTCGTAATAAAAGGAGCCGACGCTATTAAAAAAAACATTGATTAAATAGTAACCCTGGCAGAAAACATTAAAACATTTATTTATACTTTTTAGCTCAAATACTGTAAAATTGCTTTGTATTATCAGATGAGATCAAGTCACTTCATAGAAGCTTAATTGATTCCTTTGAACTTAGTGTAACATTTCTCGTAATTCTGAAAAATTATTGAACAGAAACAAATATTAAGAACCTTTAAGGAACCAAATACAATATTTTATGAGCATTTTCATAAAGGGCATGCGACAAATAGAGCAAACAAACGTAGGTAGACACTAATAATAAGGTACTTATGTAACTTTAAATTAATGAAAAATGAATTTTTGTAGGAGTTTTGGACGTTACAACCCAATAACCAACAATAATCTTGGTTACTAAATATACATAGTTAACCCTGAACCATGCATTACATGAGCTCACAGAATGCTCAACATGCGGTGTAATTTATTGGATTAAGATGATCACTCAACTTGCGCCTTTGACTTTGCAAAGTTATCTTTTATAATCCTCATCATAACAACAAAATGCCTGTAACTACCCTTTTGATAAAAGAAAGGTTGAATCGCTCGTAATATAATCAAACTTGATGTTCCGAGCAAAAAATGTTTTTCCCACCACTTCTTGAGGTTTAACTCAAAACGCTCTCAAATTCACTAGCATTCGATCCTTTGCATTATCTAAACCCAATTAATAATCGTAATCGTCAATCGTGACATCCCTAGCGCCTACTGTAGCCATTACGATTAATGCGGCGTCTTGACCCACTGCCGAGTCACGATCCTGATCTGATCTACGTCACGCATGCGTTCTTCGCTTCTTATGTTACATGCCCCTTTATTTATCATAATTCATTTGTTTATTGGTTATACATGAACGCGTGCTTTACTCAAATTAATAAGTAATTTTGACCATGCACTGTATATAAAAAAATAGGTAGATTGGGTAGATTCACCTTTTGCTACTTAATAAAATTAAGACTATGTATTTAGTTAATTAATAACAGCGATACACTTAAATCGAGCGGAACGAAAAATATGAACTGTAAAATGACATAAAACAAACACATACATTTTTGTAGATGACATTAATGATGGTCATAAATATTTATCGTAAGTACAGCATTTTAATAATGTAAATTGTGAGTTAATACTACTAGCACAATCCGACTAAAACCTGTTATTTTATGGCCGGCCACAAAGAGATTAGGCTTTATTACCAACAAATTAATTAAAACTTGATATGGCCAATAAATAAAATACAGGACGCAAAGAACCATAACGGTGGTTTATAATTATAGCCAGTTGATGCTAAAAAAGCTATCCCTAGTTTTTTATACAGTGGATTCATCCATACTTGTTTTATTTGGTAAACAAGTTTCTAACCTCAAAATATGCATTTTGGGTGAAACAGCTGTTTTATCCTAATTAAAGCAAACCTAGGCTAAAAATTGGCAAAGTGACGTCCAAAATATTGTTTCCGGTTCCTTTATTTGTCCGGAAACAGCTGTTTTAGCCAAAAGGTGCATTTTGAGGTTAGAAACTTGTTTGCCAAATAATGAATGAATTCACCGTAGATCCAAACATTATATTATCTTAACTAAGTATTTATGAAGTTTTTTTTTTGTTTCAGGTAAGTTACGAAGAAAAGCTATACCTACCCGGACATGGCACAGTATAAAACTACACTATATTTTTTAATATTAAACTATAGTTCTTGTCATTTCAAGGCACCACAAAGCACCCAATTGCTTCAAACAAATTCACCATTGTGCCCCAAAAAGGCACCTTCAAAAATACCAGGCGAAGTGCGTAAAGAATAACAAATGTAATTAAAAACCGCCAGCGGGCCCGGCCTCATTAAACGGCCAGGTAATTAGTAATTTAGTAAATGGGCTTATTCATTAATTTGTTCCTGGCTAATTAAATGTGTAACAAAACCGCGCCATCTAGAGGCGGCCATTTGCACTGTTGTTAGCAGTTGAACGTGCTGGGGTAACTTTAATTAGAGAAATTAGACTGCCTGTGGTTTAAACAAAATAGACATAGACAAAATCTTCTTTGGCTTATTTCTACTGAAGATACTTAAAAATCGACCATTAGGAAAACGTTGAGAGGTAAGTTCTAAAATACATGAGTTTGTGGTTGTGCTAATGTACTGCATTATTTATTACTTGACTACGATTGAAGGACTCTTATAGTCCTTAAATATAACCCAGACAATATTTTAAAAGGTCTTCGCTCGTGGTGGATTGCTTTTTACTCATCACAAGGAAACCTTTCAAAGTAAATAAATATGAAAGAGGAATTCACCAATTTTTTGGTAAATATAGAAAGAATAAAAGCATCCAAAAATAAATTTACATTTTCAGGTCCCTTCATTTCCCAAAGGGCTTAAAAGACTCCATTAAACAAAAATACGCCGAGTAAGAAGGAACACGAAAAATCATGAGTCTTCTATAGTTCCTTGCAAATTGAAAAGCGTAATTGACGGTAATAAAACTCGTTATTAAACATCAAATTAATCCCGCTCATTTCGTGACATTCTAATTCATTATCACTCAGCTTAATTAAATGAACGTCAGGATTATTGTCAGGAGTGACCTAAATACTGTCCGCAACAACATTACACGTCATTCTCAGGCAAGCCATAAAATAAATTAAAAAGAAAAGTCCAACTTTTTAATTTTTCCCGCTCATTAGCTTAGGGCGGCGATTGTAAACAAAACCGACATTTTATCGATAATTTTACATTTACGGAACAACAAAAAGTTGTTATCCTGTTTAAAGTTAATTAATTAAATGTGTAAATTTTGAACAATAGCAATGTTTAGGCTCCTAACAAGTTTAAATTCGAAAACTTTAAATCAAAGTCGTCCAATGATCAAGGTGAAGCTTGAACCCTTGAAACATGTTTCAATTTCGTTCATAAATTATATTAATACCACCGCAACATCGAGATCCCGAAATTTAATAACATTTACTTATTTCATTTCTCAGAAGCAATTAGAGATGGAACGGACTTGGCTTCTTCGAAAATAATCTTGTTACAGAACCGATCACAACTTGAGCATCTCTTGGGCTATTCAATTGTATGTCCTAAATCATTGTATTAAGGATGCAAGTTTATTAGGCGGCGGTAAATTCCGTTACTAATGAAAGATTACACTTAGCGATGTTAAATGCTTTTGACTAGTAAGGCAGTGATATTATTTGATCTCTGTAATGTTATCTTTTTGGAGTTTTCTGAGAAATACGTCTTAGGATGTAACATGAAATATCAAAGAACTATTTTTTGATATTTCATGTTATACCATAGACGTACTCAATGCTAGGAAATAAGGGACAAATATTGTGGTTTTTTTCTAGACGTTGTAATGAACGACGACTTTGGCCACGGGAAATAGCAAAGACTTGCTTTGTTACTTATTTACAGAGGCAGTTACATCTATTGTTTACCTTACTAAAACACGTGCTAGTTAAGTTACTTAACAAAATTTAAATTAAATAAACAATTCTGATATTAGACTTAGAATTTATAGTGGTTTTGATTGTTACCTGTGTGCCTAGCACACTAGCTTTTATCGCGCACATAAAGCATCTACTAGCATTACTTTACTTTTTACTTTACTAAAAATGAGCGTGCTAAGCCCTCTGTAGTAGATTTTATAAACGTATGGGGTTAGGTTTGTTTCCCTTTGTAAAAGTCGATAAAATAGTAAGCTAAACTAAGCTATTCCTTATAAATTGTTATTGACCTAAAAAGATCGGGTATTTCCGCTCGGAAAAAGCCCGTCAGAATAATCTAAGAGAGAGCCATCAAAAATTCACAAAGCGTTTACCGTGCGCTTGCGTTTAACGCAAAAGTGGTTATTCTGAAACCCTCTTATGGTCACCGAGGACCGGGGAAAGTGGCTTGTCGAGCGGACGCAACTGTCCATTCGAGAATAAAATTTTGTCCACTTCCTTGGTGAGGTCTCACGCTTATCGCGATCACGATACAGGCCTGCGACATTTTGCGTAACTTTCGAGGAAGGAAGGTGTCGAATTTAACCGTTTAGTTCGTCGTGTTTTATTTGTAATTGACATTATGTATAAGTATTATTCTTCGTGTGACAGGAAATTATGAGACTGTGTGAATGTTACACAATCAAGTAAGTAATCAAAAACAAAAAGTGAACTACTGTAATTATTATGTTGTCAGTATTTTTAGGGTTCCGCACCTCAACAGGAAAAAACGGAACCCTTATAGGATCACTTGTGTGTCTGTCTGTCTGTCCGTCTGTCACAGTCAATATGCTCCGAAGCTACTGGACCGATAGAGTTGAAATTTGGTACACATATGTAAGTTGGTGACCGCAACACGGACGAGTAACGTAAATAAATGAATTTTAAACATGTGGGCCACGCCATGGCTCGCACTTGCCCGGGTTTTTTATTGCCTTCTAGAAATATGAAAAAAATCTCTGGTTTCAGGCTCATATTCAGTGTCTTATTAGTACAAAAATGTTAAACAGATGGCGTTGTAGTAGTGCTAAAGTCAACTGATACGTATTTTCGTAGCGTGTACCATGCTACCGCTTGGTCCGGTGGTATCAGCTACGAACCAATATCTCATAATGCTGAGTGATCGTGCGTTCGAATCTCTTTGACGAGTACTGAAGGTTTTAGTTACTTTCCCATCTTGTAGTGGTGTTTGAACATTTGTTTGAATGCTTTTCAAGACGGGATAGATCAATGGGTGGTAGCAACGAGTGGGTTGTCCAACGAGGCTGCCTGCTTCTGTAAGTAGCCCGAACAATTATTTGTTCTTTTTGTTGTCTTCTTATATATTTTTACCGACAATCTTGTCAGCACATTTGACTGTGGCAACGTTATCTGCTGAAAAGGTCCACTATTCGACAGCGTGAGTGATATTGAAGCTTTATTATTTTTTTATTATTATGTTTTATTGAATCCTTTTTTTCTTCACAAAGTTCGCGTACAAAACTGCAAGATATATCAACAAATATTTGCATATTCGTGGTTATGGCACGCGACCGACGACCTTTTGGACAGAGGACCAAAATAGAAGACCTATAGTACCTATACCCACCTACCTTTTTAAATTTTGTGATGCTGATGGAACATTATCATTATCACCAACCAGTCACAACAGTTTCACTCAAAATATTGACGTAAGAGTCACTATAGGATGCGTTGGTGTACAGTACATTGCGCAAGGCCGTAATTGCCCAGAGCGATTAGCCGTGCCCCACAATGACCGGCTAATTGTCTCCAGTGATAGGACACCATTGTTGTCACTTACGTTTCCATAGACTTCATTGTCTCGAGTGCACTTTTTAAGCCGGGAATATTAAAATACGGGCCGGGAACTTTTTAAAATTCGAACGCTTGGGAATGGAAATTAAGCAGTTTTTTTTATTGAAAACATACCTAAATTCGGGTGTAACGACTCAAACGTCACCTATTTTTTATAAGATCTGGAACTGTCCCAAGTTGTACCCATTTATATAGGACATGGTTGGTTTTGGAAATGGTCTACCGAAAAACCAATCAATTATATTATATAAACTATATTTATACATACATACATACATACACATCACGCCCGAAATCCCTAATGGGGAGGGCAGAGCTACAAGACTAGTTGTGGCCACGATCGATTAATTAGTCCTAAGGTGGTATGATGAACCGTATGGCGACAGGTGATCAGCCCATCGCCCATACAGATAGATACTATATTTATATGTAAACGTAATCAATAGAAATACTTACATTAGGCGAAAATTACATTTTAGACAAGTATTAATAATTACCATTATCGGAAATTTAACGACATAGCTATCTCTCTAGCACAATAGTTCTAGTACAGATTTGTAACTTTAATTTAATTTGAAAATCGGTTTTGACTGCGACAGTAACTTTTTAAATGCTTTAACTTGTTTCATTATTGGAGTATTAAATTTGCTCTATGTAGAGTACCTAAGTACTATTCGAAAGAGTAATACATATATTTAAGCAAGGAACTGCTCTCAGTGAAGGAAACTACCAGACTTTGAGTCCCGTTAATTGAAATCATTAATATCAATAATTTCAAATGCAAACACAAATGTAATTACTTGATACCAGCCTCAAATTTAAACTCTAACTTTATACATTTACGGTCTGTTATCTGGTTGCAGTATAACATTGTAAGCTAACTATATGTATAGTTGAACCGGTTGTATTGCGACCCTCCATAGAACCATGTCATCATGAAGTGATATGTTGGATCATATACCACGTAATGCATCACTTTATTATGAATAGGTTCTATGGAGGATTGCAATACGACTGGTTCAGCCATAAGTGCCTAATAAAAGCTAATTCGTTTTATAGTCGGAGACTGCCATTAAAACGCAAGTTTAATTATTATAATTTATAATACCTTTTAAATGAATGTGAAGACAGTGTTAAAATTTGGGTACACTCTTCTAACATTGCCATCTACATTTTTAAATTCTCAAGCGTGTTTTTTTTGCACATAGGTAGTTAAAAACCCGCGATATGGCTAATATGCTGCAGGGCCTGTATTCAACATTGCCTAAGCGATATCGCGAATGATTTCTTCACGAAGCGGCCGCCTTTACTGTCAAGTTAATAAGGGCTACCATGGAGCTACCATATCGTAGCAAATAAACTTGCGATATCGCTTAGGCAATGTCGAAATACCAAGTTCAATCAAACGATGAAGTTATATGACATGATAAGTTAAAAAAATATATGATAAATGCGACATTTTACTTTCTTAATACGTCATTAAAGATATTACTGCTTGTTTCGTTTTTTCCTGCCATTTTTGTATACCTTGAAGATAAAACATATAATTTACGTTTTCTTCCACTTGCCGCTTATCAACAGGTGGAAGAGGAATAACATGTCGTGCTCCAATAAAAAAAGAAAAAACCATGTTCTTTATTTGAAATTTGTTTTCGCTTCTTCCGGTAATACTCGAAGTACCATTGTGTATACCGTATCTGTTACTCAAACATAGAAAAAAACACTGTCTTCTTCTAGCCCTATGGCGTTCCATTTTGCACACAAGCCGTTCGCCATATTTTTCCGTAAACAAAGAATCCCGTGTAATGGATAATTGTTTGTTCAGTCTAGGTTGCTAATTGCCCGTAGATATCTATTTCGTTTCGGCAAACATTTATTTGCGTGAAATGTAATGTTCTTGTTTTGTTAGCGTGATGACCCTGATTACTTTAAAATTTCATGAAATGCCACCAATACCACTTTTACTTTTACGAGTTACACGCTTGTTATTACTATTATTATTATTATTATTCAATCTACGATATCCCTTTTCCTAACGCCATTTAGAACTCGGACGCATGATTTTTGTGGTTCTAAATTGGTTTAGATATACGTAGTTTCTAGAAACTTTTATATTAAGTGTCAGTTCAGTCAGATTGTTTGACAATTTAATCATTACCATCCGGAGCAATTATTTTGACCGACCGGATGGCCTAGTGGTTTCAATGTTAAGGGCGTCACCACTTAGCTATAATATAAATAATAAACCAAGCTATAAATATATAGCTCAGTATATTAATGTATATTTTCCATACAAATCGCAATGGACCACACACTTAAGCCGTAATATATATATATATATATATATATATATATATATATATATATTAATGTATATTGTAGCTTAAGTAAGTGGTCTCTCGGTATATATATTATAGCTAAATGTGTGACGGGCTTTAGACTCCAAGAGGTCGGGGGTCGATTCCTGCTATAGTCAGATACTTACTCGTTCGTCTGTATACATACTTGTATTTGACTTGAGGTCTGTCGTTTGTGCTTACTGTCCACAAATCCAAAGTTCAGGTAATTCTAGTTTGAGCCGTTGACTTTGGCCTTATATAATAATAGGACAGAAATATTTGCGGCGTTCATTGTTGATTGCGGATGGTAATGAATAAATAAACAAATATCGCGGAATGATAAATGGGTTGAGATTTTCGTTCCGAAATCCCATATTTGGTATGTTACAATAATAAGTCTCATTTATAACATTTACTTACCATTCATTGCCTTTTTGAATCAACACGGAATTACAAGACAATGCAGTCGATCAGCATCCAGCTGCGTTCATTATTTCACATTATTACTCGCAACAGTCATAATTCATAGTAAATAATGTTAATACAATCGCCTGGGTGGCTGGCTTCGGTTCACGAAACCCTTTATATTAAAACCATTATTATGTCAATAAACAAGACATAACAGTAAAGAGCCTTTGATATTCCGCGCACGTATTATTGAACTACATGATCGTGATACGAACATTATAATCTCTCATAATTTGAATACATGATTCTAAAATAAACATGCATTTGTTTATGGTTGGCGCCGCATATTTTAACAAATGGCGGCAATGTTCGGAATTCAAGTCTACGCGATCTCGATACCGGCTTAATTGATTCAACTCGACGCCTCTAGATGGCGTTTATCCGTTCTAATATCATTTTCTATTACTACAACGCATCCAAATGTAAACTGTACTATGTTTACTTAAAGTTTAATTTCCTATAAATTTTGAAACTGTGATAGCCAAGACAAGTTTGTAATGGTATCCGTAATGGCGGCCTAATTGTCTTTAATTAGCAGATACGCACTTATTTATTGAGAAGCTGACACGCTACCGTTTCGCTAAGTCCTTATTGGTGTTATTATATTAAATGCAGCAACTGGTGTCAAGATCACGAACGATCTTTGCTCTAATAGAGTCGGTTGCCGGCACTCTGTATTTATGTTCTCTCGGTTTATACGGAATACAGTGGCTTTATGCACGTATATTACAGATATTTATCTTACCTTCTATTGCTAATTACTTTCTTGGTACAACTGCATGTGAGTAACTATGCCAGCTGTGTAATATGTTATGTTGTCTTCGAAATCTACCCACATACATTAAGAACATTTTCTTAGTTACATAATTTTATTCGAAAACTTAAATGACCTTGCAAAACATTACCTTTTATAACTTGCTAAAAAGTATATTTGACGCCAATGAACAGCGTTAACTTTAAATGCAAATAAATCAAATGATAAATGAGCTAAGTGTTACTATAAACAAAGTGACGAGACGACATTAATCTGTCTATTTAAAGCGCTTCTTCTACTTCCTTTTGAGAATATTGGCTAAAAGAAACGTGCTATTAAAAATTGTGCACGTATGAAAAAGGTATTTTGCATCACTATCTCTATCACTATCTCTCACTCTTCTCTCCTGACAAAACGAGACCTGACGCTACTTCAAACTTTGAATTAAGAAAAAGGGTAACATGCGTGTTCTTGACTACACGCACTGTCCACGACTTCTTAAAAGTTGCGAAGAATCTGATAATCAATTCTGTACAGCGTGGTTATATATTTTCACAAACTGCTATTATGAATAAAGCACAAAGCTGAATCGAGTGTTCATTACCGATTCGATTTTACCTACCTCTAATATCCTCATAAAACCCATAATGCCCATGTCAAAAGCATCCATCAAAGGAGGTATAATAATCCGCTCAAGTAATAAGGTTCCTTAAAAGCAGGTGATAAAAGAAAGTAGGGCGTGCTTAAAAGATTATGAAAGTCCTACACCTGCGTAGGTATACTTAGTTTTATTCGGTTAGGTTGGCAGTCAAGCTTAACACTTCTTTTTATGTAAAGATTACTATTTACTTAATTTTTTGTGAACTCATAACAGTCTATCAAAGTAAATTTAAATATTATTATGGCGCTAAACGCCGAAAAGGAATTCGAACCGTTCACATTATTGTAGGTTTTTAATATTGTCCGACCGAAACCGAAACCGAAGGTTCGGTTTTGGTTGCAGTTTCGGCCGAAACTGAAATCGAAACTTTTATAGAGATGTTAAAATAATTAACCTCAATCAATCAATTCAACGATTTTAACTTAAAATTGTTGAATATTATGAATAAAAATACAAGTGTATTCTGGCGAACTTGGGTGAACTACGCCGTTGCCGATTAAGCCGCGAGAGTAACCGAGGTGAGCCGAAGTGATAAGTTTCGGCGCGACCGAAAGGTTCGGCATAAGGTTCGGCACTTTTTTGACCGAAACCGGCCGAAACATGTTTTTTTTCCGAAACCCATCGAAACAGAAAGCAAAACTGAGACTTCGGTCGGACACTACTTTTTAATGTCATTGCCTTACGCGATAGTAAACTTTCAGACTTTAATGGAAGGTAATGACTTTATCGTCAGAATTACATATGCTTGCCAAATTTCAAGCCAATTACCAATTGCATACCTACAAATGGGTCAAAATAGCCTGCAAGTTATAACTGAACTAATAAGTAAAGTAAAATATAATAAAAACTTTGTAATAAAACTGAACAGTCAATTCTTCGAATCAAGAGCCGTGTATGAAGTCTTTACATTACATATAAATCCATTATTGCGTGTCGTATAACTTTATTTTTATTATTAACCGTAATGGACCACTAAATATTCAGATGATTGCGTGCGTGTAATTGAATACATAAAGATTTTTCCACAAAGGCGGGCCGCCGGCCATAAAATAATATTTGCTATAAAGCGTACGTAACTGTAAATTTTACATTCGGATCTTTGCTTTACCAACAATAAAGGCTATATTTATATTAAAAACAAATATACGCGTCGAATTGAGAACCTCCTCCTTCGGTGTTTTTGAAGTCGGTTAAGCAAGCTTCTGCCGCAAGCCGCAACTTTATCGGCGTGGAATTCGTTTATAGATATTCCCTAGGGAACTTCTGAATTACCGGCATAAAAGTACCCTATGTCCGTTCATCCGAGGTAACAAACATACATACAGACTATTAACTATTCTGTGGTGTGTAAATCAGAACAGAACTTGTCCCTGCTCCCGAATGCCAAGTAAACTAACCACTTCCTATTTGGGATTGGGTTCCGAACATGACTGATGTCCTTGCTTCATTAACGCCCCAGGATTACTGGGACCAACAGTTCCCTGAAAGATTTCGATAACGAACTACGCTAAAGGCCTGGTTATACGAGAAACTTTTCTCGGCAATTTATAGCCGGCAACTGTAGCTGTCTTACTCTAACTTCGTACGTTAGAGGAAGATGCCGGTCACACATTACCGTGAAAATGTTGCTTGTGTAACTACATTTTAGGTTATGGATACCTGGATGTTTTCAAGTTACGGGGGTGGGATTTTTAAGAAATCTAGTTGAAGTACTTAGGAAACGTTACCGTATAAACTGCGCTTTTAAATTATAAAGTAAACCCCCGCCACAGCTATGCTCGCGGTAAATCTAAATTCTACACAAACTAGGAAACCACACGCTCACAGGACCTAAAAGAAACACCCATGCCAGATTTCATGTTTGTGTTCCTAAGTTTTGAGGGTTCTTATGAGTTATTGCACTTTATACATAAAAAAATGCGTTTGTTTATTGCCGACGTTTTCACTGCTTAACCACTGAACTACATGATGAATTAGAAAATCTATCAGAGCTGCCTCACCAGGCAGAGATATGAGGCAGATACCTACTTTGAAGACTGGAAATGGACTCTTTCGCGAGAAAATAACGATAGCCGAATCTCGAGAGAATAACGCCGACAAAGTATCAGAGTGCTAGTTAATTATTTTTATAATTTCAAAGGGATATTATGAAATATGACTGGCTAATTTAGCACGACAACGCTGAACATTAATTAAGTCCCATAACGCGTGCCCTGGTCACGCTGAATTAAAATTATATTTAATTAACGTGTTATTTTTGAACGCGACCACGCTATCATATCGTAAACGTGGCGAGTTTGTGTGACATAGTTTTGGCCATTTATTATTATTTATTTTGAAGACAGCTTCGTAGAAACAAACACAGAATGTTTTTTGAAAGTACACGCAATTTTGCCCCTGTTCTTGAATCTAAGATACTATACATTGAAAAGACCTTTCTTTGCAAGTAAGTTTATTAATAACAAGTACGGAGTACGCCATCGCAGTCTCATAGAATATATAATATACATATATATTATCTAGTTGCACCATAGATATCATAGTCTACAGGTAACTTTTAATTATTTTTAACAAAGACGCCTTTCTCAGACTACCACCGTGAGAAACTCCTGTACCTTCATCTAAACATCCTATCTTTTTTCAGTGGGCGGAATGTCCCGCGGCGGCAGCGGCGCGGGTAAGACCGCCACAGCCAAGCGGGTGCCGCCGCCAGCCGTGCCAGGAGACGCGTTCGGCACGCCGCAGCACCGCCACTCGGGCTCCAGTTTCGGCTCGCAGGGCTACGCTTCGTGCGAGGAGCAGCCTTACCCACAGCCGCCTGATACTCCGTCGCATACTAGAGGTAAGAAAAAACATCGAATGGAGGCTTCTGCTTCGTCAAGCTGTTGGTAGTCTAGAAAGTTACGCAATAGTGTGCGCTTTAGCAAAACCTGACGCAGTGTCGTTTGGCGTGCTGACCAGTAGGCGCCAGCCCTAAAATTACTCACAAACTCCTCGTTTCATATTCTTAATGAATCATTTACCATCTCTTGATCAATCAGACATGCTCTTGCATACTTAAGTTAGGAGTAAGTGTTTACAGTCCGACTAGAGCTACCATTGTACCTATAGAATTTGTGGTCGTAAAAGACGTATGAAGACAGCAGCAGTCGTTAAAATTAAATATTGTGAACACACAACAACAGTAATTTTAATTAAATTCAGATGTGCAGCAATAAAAGATGGATGAAGGCAGGTATAAGTAGGAATTAAATAGATTTGCGAAATATCCCGTTACTGAAAAAGAAAAGAATGGTTCAAATATAAATATCAAGAGTGTGAGCATACCTTTTCTGTCTGTAGTTTTTTCATTTCTCTTAGTAATTAAGGACCAGACGAGAATGATTTGAAACCCCGCAGGGTTGGCGGTTGTTTTAAAACCACCGAAAAGCGCCCCTCGGGTGTTCAAATTGGAAAGAGTCTGTGTAAAGCTTTCGTAATTCTCCTAATGAATTTCAGGATTTACAAAAAACCGTTTTACGAAAAAACCCTTTGTTAGGACTTCTTGAGTTATTATTTCCTTTGGGAATGAGCTGTTTTTATTTCTGCTATATGCTAGGCCGTTTAGCTGTTATGAAAAAGCGTCAACTTTATTAGAAGATTATAAGATAAGAATTGGTAAGATTTTGCTAAAGGGCCTTTTTAAAACAAAATTTACGAAAAAATAAGACTAATTTAAATTCGGTCGAAGACTTGGAATGATCCTTTCGTAAGGGAAAAAGTTACCTTAATTTTGAATACCAAAACGATTTTAAACAAACAAATAAAAATCACATTCCAGATGACCACTCGGACTATGGCAGCACGGTGTCCGGCGTGTCAGGCGTCAGCGGCGCCAGCGGCAGCCTCGGCAAGAGTCCCGCGGGCTGCGGCACCTTCACCTTCCCGCCGCCGACGCAGCCCCTCACGCACAAGGCTGCCGTGTACTACCACCACCAGTTAGCGCTGAGCGACGATCAGGGCATCGACATGACGCAGGTGAGGAACAGCTAGTAGAAGGCAAGACTCCTTTGCTGAGGAAGAGACCCGTGAGCCACGGCAAAAGAACCGTGTCTTCAACCCTAGATGAGATCTGTTAGATATTTGTTTTGTCTCACTTAGACATCCACTGTTGGAACTAAGGCCTCCCTCAAAGATTGCCACAACGAAATAGTAGTTTATGCAACGGTTGCATAATGATAGGCCTTAAAACACTAGTGCGGTTTTATGAAACGAGCTTTTAGCGAGTTTCATAATAAGATCGCACGTGTGTTTTAAGGCCAAATTATGCAGAGTTGCATACATAACTTTATCTACACACATATTATAAATCCTCCATGATGGGTTCAGAAACAATATTTTCTGGCAACAAGTTATTTGTTGCAATCGTGGCTGCATATTTCCGATATCCGGGGCATTTTCACATCACACACACTCCGAGAAGACTACTTACTATTCATATTTTCAACTAAAATGTAAATTACAAACAACTTTTTCTATTCATTTCAACAACAATTCTACTTTCGTTCAGCAAAACACCAACATGGCGGCGTCCTCCGTCAAGACCATTTTTTTTAATCATAGACAAACGGATGAAGTCTCTATTCTCACGTCACTCGAGATCAAATATTGTGCAGTTTATATTAAAAAAACATACTGAATTGACGTTTCGTATCAATAACTGTTTTAATATCTATGGATACTAGAATAGAGACCCACTTGAGTTTTGACAGCTGTTCCAAATTTAATCTCATTTCTTTACTAAAAACGATAAAGAAGTCATGTTATTTCTTTAACGCAGCACTGGTTTTCCTAATTGGTTGTCAAAATGGTGGTCATTTCCTACGGTTTTTGATTAACCAATGGAGGTTTTATGATATGGGTGTAGATAAACGGTCTTTCTAAACTTTCCAATTTTGATGCTATTTCATTTCTGGTGGGTCTTAGTTACCGTAGGAAATTGCGTCCCAGTATTTTTGCCGACAGCCCGACATGCAATAAAGAGGTTTCAAGGAAAAGCTTGAGCCAAAAATACACTCAAATGAAACTATCTTCAATGCGTCAACAGTAACATATAATAATAAATAATAATAATAATAAATTAGGGGACAATCTTTACACAAATCGAGCTAGTCCCAACGTAAGCTCTAAAGGCTTGTGTTATGGCTACTAGACGACGATATATATACTTATATAGAGAAATAAATACTTAAATACATAGGAAACATCCAAGACTCAGGAACAAACATTCGTGCTTATCACACAAATATTTGCCCTTACCGGGGATCGAACCCGGGACGCTAGCTTCGGAGGCAGGGTCACTACCAACTAGGCTAAACGCGTATACAACACTTTACTTTGGCTCTCCAGAGTCCTGGCCGCGACAGCCCTGGCTCATCGTCTGGCTCAGCCGGCTCCGGCTCGCGCCACTCGTCGGCGTCGCTGGACAGCGGGCGCGCGTCGGGCCGCATGCCGCATCATCACCATGCGGCGTGCCACTGTGGAGACACTGTGGATCGAGTGCGGGCTATGATTGCGCAGGGGCTACCGGTGAGTATACTTGAAAAGCTGGCTGGAGTAACAAAATGCATCAGCTTCTCTAAGCCAACTGATAGATGTTCTGAAATGAACAGCCCAAACCACTATTTACAAAATAGATAATTCTAAAACAATAACGCATAAATTTGATGATGATGTCCAAAAAATCTAAAATCAGAACTAAAAAACAATATATATTTTTCACTACTTTTGACCCTTAATCAAATAAAAATGAATTGTCAAAATGATCTGCTTTTTTCTGTAGTAGGCTTTTGTTTACATTTACTTTCATAATACCTTTATCATTAAAATCTCATTTTGATTTTTATGCATGTTCCCGATTATTGTTAGCAACTTTTCCGTTTAACCAATATCATAAAATAATTTTCCAGGACCCGGATATAATCCACGCGTGGCTCGCAGACCTACAGATGGAAGAATACGCGAGACTGTTCATCGAGGCTGGGTACGATCTGCCGACGGTGACGAGGATGACACCTGAGGACCTGACGGCAGTAGGCATCAAGAAGCCGAATCACAGAAAAAGGCTAAAGGCAGAGCTCGCTAACCTGAACGTGCCGGACAACCTGCCTGATTACATACCGGTAGGTACATTTACGGGCTTTAACCTTTTGACCGCCAAGCATGTCTGAGAAGTAACACGAATTTCAACTTTAAGTCAAGGTAATGAAGGACTTTTTTACCGGCTGCAGCTGCAGCCGACTGTGGCGGTCAAAAGGTTAAGGAAAGTCGCGTTCAGATTACTGCTTTTTCCAAACGAAATTTACTAAGTACAAACTATGAACACACACGACAAAGTTATTTCTAAGAGCTTCTTCTTCAAACTACTTTGTCACAGAAAATCTTCAGTATTCAACTCGTTTACCCAGAGATTTTTCTTTTTCAACCTTATATTATCTAGAACGTAACAGTTGGTGGATACTCGCATATAGATCTGATTTTTTATCTATGCCATATATCTAATTTTTCCGCCCGTTTTCTTTACTCCAGGGTTCGTTAGAAGAGTGGCTGCGGTTGCTTCGACTGGAGGAGTACGGGCCAGCGTTGGTCGCGCAAGGGTATCGCACCGTCCATGACGTCACGCAACTCGCTTGGGAAGTACGTAGATTTACGATAAAAATCAAATACTTAAAACTATTGAATTTAGGATCAGAAATGGTATAGCAACTGGATTGTATCTTGAGATGTTTTACTCGAATTAACTAATCTTATAAAAATACATATAAAACAGTCCCGATTCACTTATAGACTTGGCACAGCCTAAACGGGTGGTCCTGGAGGTGTGAAATTTGGAGGAGATATTCTTCAAGTGCACCTCTAGGTGCACTAAGGAGGGATTTTTTGAAATTCCATCCTGAAAGGGGTGAAAAGAGGTGATAAAGATTGTATAGAAAATACCGCTGGCGAAGCTGTGGCGGGTCCACTAGTACAAGAATATTTTTGATTATACCTGAAAAGTGTTACGTTGCAATACGCACTAACATATGCGTACTTTAATTTCAGGATTTAGAAGACATGGGCATAGTCCGTCTCGGTCATCAAAAGAAAATAATCCTGGCCATCAAAAGAGTCAAAGACATTAGAGCGGGAAAAAGAAGCATCAGCAACCAAGGGTCGCTGGATTTTACTAGATTACAGCCTGGACAGGTCAGTGCCATAGACAACTTTAAATCCCATTTAATGTGTTTGTAGTGATGTTTTAGAACTAGACTCTAATAGTTCCCTAACTTTATGATGGCAGACGTTCTGTGGTAAATAATTAAATTTGAAAATAGATCTAGTATATTCGTCGGCTTTCATAATTATTATTTTCAAACGGTCATAGAATTTTCTATTCCTTACCAATTCAATAAGATCTTTGAAAAGCATCACTTCAAATCAACTGTTTTTAATTTGTTTTAATTTTGTTTTTTACCTGACATATCATTTTCATTTTATTCATCTTCATAATCATCTTGAAAACGGCTTAACTTTTTGAGAAATTAACAGTCTTTTGAAGCTATTCAAATAATATTTTAATGCTTATTTTTTTGATAATATTATTACTAACGACGCTTAATTTAACAACAGCGTTTTTGTAGATTCAGTTAATTTTAACAAAATAATCAAGTGTTATATTTCTTTTGAGCAAAACGACGCTTTAGCTGTTTAGCTCAGTGTAAACTATATCTTACACACGAGCTCGAATTTCCTTTGCTAAGCCAATAGATGTGGAGACATTATGGGAAAAACGTCCATACGGACTAAATTGGCTTGGACCTTAAATCGAATATAGAACACCAAATTTGTACTTTTCCCGATGTGTTCCAAATAACTATATCATTATCGTTTCGCTTGGACTTTTAGAAGTCTATATGTCCATCGCCATTGTCGTCGCTGGTTGGAAATAAAACGACTCTGCGATTAAAAGTAAAAATTGTTCTAATTTTAAAACAACCAATCGCAGAGCTGTTACCAGCCAGCATCACCATTCCGCTGCATCCACCATATCACAGCCCGAAGCAGCATGTGAATGTTTTCTTTTTTTTTTCTTTCAAACACCAAACTGCACCTTGGACATAATCGGCTAAAGGATTTATATCCGAGGGAGCTGCATTACCAGACTTGGCAGACACATGAGCGGAGTTACCATAAACCCCCCGATATTAACTTTGACGCCCTACCGATGCCCCTATGTGGCACTGATTTGGTCCCCATTCAGGTATGAGTCAATCTCCTTTGGCACAGTCTTGTCAGTTTGTTCTCGATGCACCCAGCACCCGGCTTTTACGTGCACCCGTTTTATTTCTGTAAATGAGAACACTGTGTTTTCGATGTGTGTGTTTTTCTGTGTTTTAATATTCACAAGTTATTACACATTTAATTAACAAAGAGTGTACCTACTTAATGAAATTTTATTACGTAGTATATTTAAAGGTTTAAGTATGTAGTATTTTATTAAAGCTTGCTCGGTAATCAATATTTTAATAAGCAAATAAAAGCATGAAATTTAAAGAATTACTAATATTATAATTATAAAATAAATAACATCTTATTGAGTATAGCATGTGAAAGATTAACTAAGTAAAAATGACAGATTTTATTCAAATTAAGAGGACTGTGAACCAAAGGCAAAAATCACCCTTTTCATACAAAAGGCGATAACAATGTCCACCCCTTAAATGTTAACCGATTTTGACCAATTTTGGATAGGTTGTCAGTCAGAACAAAATCTAGGTTTTGACGTTTTTTGAATTTTGATTAAATATCAAGAAAGTCAAATGATGCCGAAATTAGTTTTGTATGAGAATACTGAAACAACAATAAAACTGAATTTTTGATTATAGTGAAAAAATCAAAACATAAAAATCTAGATTTTGTTCTGACTGATAAGTGATAACCTATCAAAAATTGGTGAACATCGGTTAACATTTAAGGGGAGGAAGTCGTTATCGCCTTTTGTATGAAAAGCCGTAGGTTCACACTCCTTTTAATGTTTTATAAGTATTTTAACTATCTATGTCGTCATTATCTAATGTTATCTATTTATACATGCAAACCATACTGTCATCGAACATTACTGCCTGCCAAGTTCTAAAATCTACCTCAAATAATACAGATCCGTCACCCGCGCGGAAAATCTCTGGAAAGCCTGGAGGATCCTTCGGAGAGGTCGTCCCACACGACATTTTCACCGGACGCCAGTTTCTACTACGGCGGCGGTCAATGGCGCCGCTCGTACGACGACGGTGACATCACGCCGACCAATGACAGCTCGTACGAGGGAGGGGGGACGCTGCCGCGCCCGCGGGGATTGGTCCGTCCGCGGCCCGTCGCGAAGATCCAGGCGACGCCGGCCTACAGGGAGAAGTCGCCGGACTACACGTACGACGAGATCGCGTATTCAGCGCGGCTGCAGCGCGTCGCGTACGGGGCGAGTCCCCACGTCGCCAGGAAACCTCCACCGGACCCTCCGAAGCGCCAATCATCTCAGTACGCGCCGTTCTCACGCTTTGGGCAGACGACGGTGGAGATACATCCGGAGAAGAGCCTGCCTCTAAGCCTGCCTGCGTACCCCAGTTCAGACTCGCTGATCATCAGCCTGGACAGCACGGGGCTGCTGCCCCCTCCCCCCGCGCCTTCGTCCCCCCCGAGGAGATACGACGAGGACAAGCTAAGGACAGGCTCCGATGCTAGCTTTAAGGTGAGCTGACAGCCCATTTACTAAGATGAAGGGTTTTGCCAGTTGGAGTTGAGTGAGTAGTTGAGTAGCACTAGGTACGTACTAGTATGGTATGTCAACTCCGACCCTTTAGAAAACTGAATCAGCCTACGCGCGCTCGGACGCTCAGGGTTGTCCAGTCCATGTGTTTAAGTAAAATATTATAGTACTTAAGAAAGAACTTTACTAGATGTAGGTAATATAATAATAAAATAAAAACTTAACAAAATACGTTTCACATTATTAATATTCATTATTTCTTACCGTTCGCGCTCAGATGATGTAACGTCAAGATCGATAACGTCGGAATAGAAAAAGTATTCTTGAGGCATCCGTGTACACACACAGCATTATTTTCGTATGCGTGATGCTGTCATTTCGAAAGAGTCTTTACAAAACTATTACACTAACACTACAGTTTATACTACGCATAGGTACCTAGGTAATGCACTTTATAATAAACAATTTAAAATTATATACAATAAAAATAAACTGAAACATGCATTCATGACACGAAGTAGTACTATCGGTGCGCGAGTGATTGAGTGTACCTACGTAACCAGCAACGAGTCAACAATGGCGCAACCCCGACTAGATCACCCATTTAGAATTTCCATTATTCGCCGCAATTCACGTAGTGTTATAATAGTAGTTTATGCAACGGTTGCATAATGATAGGCCTTAAAACACTAGTGCGGTTTTATGAAACGAGCTTTTAAGCGAGTTTCATAATAAGATCGCACGCGTGTTTTAAGGCAAAATTATGCAAAGTTGCATACATAACTTTATCTACACACATATTACAAATCCTCCATGATGTGTTCTAAAACAATATTTTCTGGCAACAAGTTATTTGTTGCAATCGTGGCTGCATTTACGATATCCGGCGCATTTTCACATCACACAGTCACTCCGAGAAGATTACTATTTATATTTTCAACTAAAATGTAAATTACAAACAACTTTTTACAATTCTACTTTCGTTCCGCAAAAAACCAACATGAATGATGAAAGCAGTAATGGCGGCAATTCGATCTTCCGTCAAGACCATTTTTTTTTTAAATCATAGACAAACGAATGAAGTCTCTATTCTCATGTCACTCGAGACCAAATTTCGTGCGGTTTATATTAAAAAAAAAACATACTGAATTGATGTTTCGTATCAATAACTGTTTTAATATCTATGGATATTAGAATAGAGACCCACTTGAGTTTTGACAGCTGTTCCAAATTTAATCTCATTACGATACTGTAATAACATTACAGTACTGGTTTTACCTAATTGGTTGTCATAATGCTGGTCATTTCCTACGGTTTTTGATTACATTATGGAGGTTTTATGATATGGGTGTAGATAAAATACATTTTATGAAACTTACTGATTAATTTCCTCTTTTATCCACAGTCGAATTCGAGCACAGAATCGGACAGCATTCCATTTGCGAACGAGAACGCCGGTACAATAAAGCAGAACCGCGGTCAAATCGCTGGCCGTCCGCATACAGTGGACTACGGCCGAACAGGAATCGGCCTGTCAAATCTCCCGCCAAGAAATCCAGACATGAAACCCACCACACCTCACACGCTTCCAGAAAAAGTCGAGGGAAAAAGCACAGAGCCAGTAGATGTACTGAACGATATAGGAAACATGCTGGCTAACCTAACGGACGAGTTAGACGCCATGTTGGAAGAAGAGAAACGTCAAGGTCTCACAGATTCGTAAAAGTCAAAGAATCGCTGAATAGGGATATGCATCTAGAAACCGGTAAAATTAAACTATTTACTCAAATGGAATCGGTAAACATTCATGTTGTGGTTATTCTAAGCAACTGGACTTGAAAAACAATTAAAGTTCTATAAAAATCGAATTGATTTAAAATAAATTCCAAAGATTTCTGCTAGCATTGTCATCTGAGAGAGTTCATCTACTTGGTCGTTTTTCGATGTAATTGGAGAGATATATATATAAATGAACAACTATATATACTTAAATAAAGTAAAAATCTGCAATAATGATAAAATCAATTAGCAATCTGCCATTTGAAATGGATAAGTACTTGCTTAAATTTATAACACAAGCAACTTGCCAATATATTAACTTGAACAAACCAACTTCAATGCCTCTTCTTCAACAAAATTGTTTATTGGACAGAAAAGAGCGTACATATTTATTTTGTTAAACGATTGAAGATAAATCCAATGGAGTAGAGTTCAAATGTTAACCCAACCAATTTCATTTAATACTCAACTTTATTAATTGAGTATCAAGTTGGATGAGACAAAATGATTTTTGGCTATATTAAGGCAGAAAAAAAAAATACAAGTAGGTATATACGCATATTCAGCCCCCTCCCAATCATGATTTAAAATTGTGTCTTAATACTGTTCTTTAATACTTACATATTTAAATTAATTAACGATAGTTCCTTGTTTAATATTTGAAACAATAATTATATGTGTTTTGTTCATTTAAAATTTAGGTGTAGACGGATCCAAAAAAAGATGAGTGTCTATTTTTGTAAATATTGTTTTACTTAAATTATGACATAATACATAGATACAAATATTATTCAGTAGCTAGATTTCCATGTACAATAAAATTGTAGAGTACTTGGGTATGACGTAGGATTGACTAGTTAGAATTTATACAAAATATTAGCACTAGTTTTAGCGTGAAATTAGGGGTTATGATTATTACAAAATGTATCATAGAGATTCGTATAAAATAGCTATAGACCTCATAGTTATTGTATGTTAACAACCTTTGTATACATGGACATGCTCATTTGCTTTACACTTCAAACCAATTTTACACAATCTGTGGCTTAGCAACACTGTTTCAGCTTGCATTTTCAAAAAGATCAAGTTGAAAAAAAGGGCATATTAAAAAGTTCCTTGCGTTTTGCAACATTTACCTTGTGTATACTCGTACAACGTGAAATTTCAGGAAAACCTAAAATAACGATCTCTTTTATAATGTAACTGTCCCATGTCCACATAGAACGTGATATCTAGCGGCCATACAATAAATAAAATAAATAGGTATTTGAAAGGTAGTTTTCTTAACCATAGTGATGTGCTTAAACACCCGGCTTACCGGTTTTTGCAAAAGTTTTCCCACATCATTGTAGTTGTCGAAATAGTTATTTTTTAACGCTGCCTCACCTATTCGATACTCGTGATACTAACATCGTGTACATTTAAAAAAAATAACCTAAACTAAACGTAGCGCAATATGAATTATGCAATAAGCTTAACTGTGTAAATATCTGTAATAGAAATCAGTGTTTCTACATTTATAATTCAGTCTTCTTTAATAACAGCTCGTATTTAGAAATTTTGTATACCTGCCTATGATAATAGAGAAGTGTAATCTTATTTAGCCGTCACATTTTTTGTTAAAGAGACCTCTTGTTTACTCCTCTGCAGAGTTTTACCCTTTACCATTAGGTAATAAGACATGAAGACGATGTCGATTATTCCAACTAGTAATTAAAAGCCAATCAATTTGTATAGGGATTCGGCAGCCATAGTACTTACTATCCATTGTTTCTATCTATCGAAGAGGAAGTAATGTTAGCCTGATATTTAAAGCAAGCTCTAAAACCCTGAGACCCGTGTTATACGGGTTTAATATCATCAGGACATTAGTTAACTAGTCAGTATAATCGACAATATATCATCCACTCTTATTATCCGGTAATTCTTATTTTTATATATAACAAAGGTGCTAGGCCGCAAACTTTTTTTTCATCGATTTATATGTTTCGTACGTCGAACTAGTCAAAATTCACGAGTGACGGCCACTGCAATCGCAATAATAATGTCTTTGCAGCTTATTACATCTTTATTTTTAGTTGAGCTCTTATTTGAATAAATATATTTGTAATATTCTATGATGCGAGTTCTCATTTTCCTTCACCCCTATGCTTCCTTTCCCTATGTTTTACTTTAAAACCTCGCAAAATAATTAAAGTCAAACCAAAAAGTATTCATAATAGAACCGTTTTTCCCCCGAAGGGTAAAAAACGGATATTTAGGTTTCTGCCGTAGCTTGAACCACAGGTGAGATAACACCCTTGTAACTCAGCCCTATTTCAGCCATTTTCTTGACAAGCAACGCCATCTATTGCACCGAAACGTAACGAACAGTCGCCCGGTGCCCCGCCGCCGGCTGTCAGTTTGCCAGTACGTGGAGCCGGCAAGGCCCTTTGGTGTGGTTCAAGCTACGGCAGAAACCTAAATATCCGTTTTTTACCCTTCGGGGGAAAAACGGTTCTATTTAGGTGTTCATGCCTTCGCTTGAACCACAGGTGAGACGTGTTTAACCTCTGCCGGCGCGGTACTGGGCGTACTGTGATAGGAAGGTTGTTGCATAAAAGAATATGAAACTTCTGTGTAATTTGTAGAAACAAGTAATAATTTATTAGAAAACAAAATAAAGAAACATAATAAAAATAATCAACATTTACGCTCCCATAAGTAACATTAATCAGTCTTAATTGGAATTATTTAATTATTAATAGGATTGAAGCAGCTTCCAAGGCCAGCACTGTTGCCCCTTATGTTAATTGGTTGTACTTCTCGAAAATAATGATTGAAAAATGTGTTTCTCGATCTCCAATTTCCTCTCTTCAGAACTTCATCAATGTTCATGTTCTGCTGTGTCCAGTTATCTGTGGCTACGCCAGCTCTGATACTTCCCGCCGACGATGATATATTTGCCTCTTTGAATAGGGTTTTTATCCATCCCGCTATGACCGTACGTGATGCTTCCTTGACTGCACCGCGAGTAGTAATAAATAGACTTTGTAATTTTCTAGAACCCCGACGTTCACGAGATAGAGAGATTAATTGTTTTACCCAATGAACTATATTTAATCTCATACTTGGCATAGTCTTGATGGACCATCCCGATTGCCTGTATGAAGAGCTGTCGGTTTTCGACCCATATCTCGGCCAAAAAATTAGTTCGTCATCCTTCTCCTCGAAGTTGTCTTGGTGTAAGCTTAACAGAGTTAAATCGTGCACCCTTCTGCCCGACGCTAATAACAGCAATATACTAGTATGACGGGAGACTGCAAATAAACTATTACTGTCGATTGTATAAGACTCGATGAATTTCATCAGATCTTCAATTTTCCATAATAGAGGTGGCTTTCCTTTCGGTTGTTTGGACAGGATTCCTTTCATTGCGTGGACGACAATCGGATGTGAACTTAAGCAAGAGCTTTTATGTGGGTTGGTAAACGCGGCTACTACAGATTTGTGAAGGGATATGGTACTAGGTGCTAATTTCACAACTTCATACAGATAACAAAGGAACCGTGCCAAGTCAGCTGGTTCCGGGTCATCAACTTTAATATTATTGTCGACTGCCCATTTGCACCATTTAAGCCACGCTGGTCGATAAGTCTTTAAAGTGGACTTTCTCCAGGAAGCTTGCAGTAGCTCTACTTCGGCATTGTTCCACCTGGAAAGTTCATTGGCCCAGCCCGTACTGTCCAAACCTGCAAATTGAGGTTGTCTACTCTCGAAGGTGGCAAGTTCGTTTGTAAGTCTATGAGATGGTGAGAGAGGTTTGGGATTCTCCATGGTTGTTGGGTTGCCCGTCTCTTTATTTCCGGTGCCCAAAATGCTTTGTTCCACTCCGGGGCTACTAGAAGGTAAGTTCCCGTTGATTGTTGTAGGTGGTGAAGCACTCTCGGCATCAGAGCGGGCGGGGGAAAAATCCACCCTAGGCTGTATTCCCAACTCCGGCTGAAGGCATCTGTGAACTGACTCCTGACATCGGTTGCATCCTCTGATACGTAAGTTGGAACTACCGCTGAGCGCATCGAGGCAAACAAGTCTATTTCTGGGGTGCCCAGATGATGAAAAATCACTTTCGTTATCGAAACTTTCAGATGCCATTCTGGTAGGTTTTTTGTCCGGGAAAGGCTGTCTGCTAAGCCGTTGTATGGTCCTGGAATGTAACGGGCTATCAGGATGCAATTGTATTGGTTGCACAGATTCAAGATGCTGACTGTTGTTTTTAATAGTCTTCTTGATTTCGTGCCACCTTGTTTCGTAATGTAAGCGGCTGCCGTTCGGTTGTCCGTCTGCCATATGACCGTTACGTTTTTGAGTGAGAGACCCAGTAGTTTTACGGTTTCGTATAGTGCCCAAAGCTCTTTCTGGTTGCAGTGCCATCCTTGTTGCGATTTCTTCCAACATCCCCACAATTTCCGGCCGTTTGCAATTGCGCCCCGCCCTGAGTCCGCCGCGTCGGTGGTTATGAACACTGTTGGATCGGGATTGTGTATAGCTGTACTTCTGCTTATATTTTTCATCCACCATTCCAATTCGGCACGGGTTGTGTCTGTCATAGGATAACGTGTGTGACGCTTTGATATTGGAAGCCTGTTGGCCTCTATCTGTAACCAACGACAATGTAGTCTTCCTAGCGGAACCGTGAACGTTGCAAAGTTCAACTTTCCTAGTAGAATTTTCGCATCTATCCAGCTCCAGTGTCCTTTTGTGATGAAATTTTGGGATAGTGATTCGATTTGTTTGATTTTTGTTTCTGAAAGCAACTTTTTGTTCTTGCGAGTGTTCCAAATTATGCCTAAATATTCTAGGTATTGAGTAGGTTCTAATTGGCACTTCTTTTTGTTTACAGACCAACCTAACTCTTGTAACTTTTGCACCACAAATGTTGCTTGTTTTGCTAAGATGCTTGGATTTTGGTGAATCAAAAGGAAGTCGTCTAGATAAACTATCATCTTTACATCTGCTGTTTGCCTGAACCAGTGTGCCAACCAGTTTGTTATCTTTGAAAAACCATGTGGGGCACTTGAAAGTCCGAATGGCAGACAAGTCATTTCGTAAATTTTCCCTTCGTATACTAGGGACAGGAATCTCCAATGCGCTGGTACTATCGGTACATGATAGTAGGCTTGCGAGATGTCTATTTTTACCATGTAATCGTTTGGGTTGAGAACTGAGGGTATTCGATAATGGTTTATGAGTTTGAATTTGGGGGCATGAACATACTGGTTTAATCTTTTCAGGTTGAAAATCGGTCTGTTTGTTCCATCGGACTTTTCCCTGAGAAACATTGTCGACAAAAATCCCGTTTGATGTTCGCTCTTGCGAATAGCGCCATTGTTTAACATCTTCTGTATTTCGTTTTCCATTGCTTTTGAAGGACGAACCTCGAACGACTTTTGTCGGCTTGATAAATTTACCAAAGGTGGCTTTTTTCGAAAGGGTATTCTGTAGTCTGACAATATTCTTAAGATTGCTAATGGAGCTCCTATTTCGGTCCACTTTTCCCGATGGAACAATAACTGACCCGCTTTGAAGTCATGCTCTTTTCGGACCTTTCCACTTAAATTGTCCTCCTGTAGTTTTAGTATTTTTGTCGTTGGAAGGCTGATTTCTCTTATTGTAGTTGGCATTGGACGTGGGATTAAAGAATCTGGTGCCATATTTAGCGGATCCCTTTCTAAATTGTCCTCTTCTTTCCTTGTAGTCAATTTTCTGCAAAGATTTATTTTCGACTCTTGACGGTCGAGGGTATGTCTTTTTGAAAGGAAAAAACTTGTGTATTCCACCTTGGTCTTTAACGGTCTGAGATAGCTCCGGTTCTTTGAATAAATGTGAGTCTGAAGGTGGTATGCTGTGTATAATTTCGTGAAGCGTTCTATTATTTTTTATTTTATACACGTCTCTCCTTTGCTGGATGATTTCTGCTCTACGACCACAGACATATTGAAGGAGGTCATCTGAGCTTTTACGAAATTTGGAATTGTTAGCTAGGAATTCCTTTCCGACCTTGTGTTTTAACTCCTGCGGCATTTTGTCGCATAGCTCATCAAATATTTTCCTTTGCTGAAGCAGACCATTTGTTATAGCGCCCAGGGTAAGATCGGATTTTTCTAATATTGCAACAGAAGTCCAGTTCGGAGTCAACCCCGCGAACTGGTTATTCACCTTCAGAGACGAGAAAACAGGCGTGGCCTGGAACTGTTTCTGCACATCCGTGAAGCGAATATTTTTCCAGCCATCAGTACCGAGCCTTTGACAATCTACTGCTTGCTCTGCTAGAATTGGGTCCGCCTTTGAAATTTTTGTCTCCGACTCTGTCGTATGAGGTTTAAAATTAAACACTAGTGGGTCTTCAGTTGAAAGCATAGACATCCCCTTAGACGCTTTGGCTGACCGAAGCTCTTTTAAACGCCGCTCAGTTTGAGCTATTTCATCATCGAAGGACTGCTCAGCTGAGATTGCTCCCTCTGATTCAGCCTCTTCTTCTCGAGCGTTATTATAGTCGTAGCTGGCTTCGTCTATAACCGGGGAGCGCTGCTGTGTTATTTCAATTTCCTCGGTACTATCCGGGACTGATTCATACGACTCATCCAAAACGGAAACTTTCGACTTTGATTGTTTTAGCTCATCAAGCTTTTTGTTTTGTTCAGACTGCATTTCGATGAGCTTATTAAACAGATGCATTTGTTGCTGAAGGACTGTGGCCAAAAGATGATCACTGCTTCCTTGGTTCGTTGAAATTCGCTTCGGGGGAGGTGAGTCACCCCTGGCCTCTCGTAGGCGCTTGGAACCTCTCGGGCCCGTGGATGTTTCTGTTCCCCCCCCCTCTTTTTTTTTCCGCAAGACTCTGTTGAGAGGGGCGAGCTACAAGCTCGTTGGGAGTGACTATCGTTGTCAGCTAGAATCCTGGAGGTCCTTTCTCGGTTGGTAAGTTTGCCTTGAGCTTTTAGTTCCCGTATATTATCCATGAAAGGCCTGTATGATGGTGCGTGAAGCTTTTCAACTATGGCGTGCGGTGAGTAAATCAAGGCTCTTCCTAACGGCCATGTTATCAAAATCTTCCTAATGTTTCTATAAGCTCTCTCAGGAAGGTCTCTTGCATTAGGATAAAACGCTCGTACAAGGTCAGTGGTTGGGATACCAAACCTTAACTTGCTGTCCGTGATTGGTAACAATTCTTTACCAAATACATCTCCGAAGGAGCAATCCAACACTTTCCATGACTCCCAATCTGTGGGATAAATGTTTTGTATGGATTTAAGTATTGCTTGGAAGGCCTCCTTCTCGTCGTCGCCATCAGGAATCCACTGGGCTAATTCGCCCATCGTTTGCGTCGGCGTAGACGCCATGATCTGCAACCAACCAACAACTACTATTTAGTAATTCAACATCAGTCGTTGAATAAGACGACATGACCCATTGGTAGCCTTAGAAGGCGACATGCGCTTTGGGATATCTCGTGAGGCGACGTGTCGTGTTCCTACAGAACATTGTCGTCTTGTAAGGCGACAGGTCCTTTTCAGTTAAGTGACTATGCGGGTGTCGTCAGGCGAGACGACGCTCGTCGCCTTATGAGGCGGTAGGCGGTAGACGACATGTACGGACAAGTACATTTTGACGGTGCCTAAGGAGGCAACTGCGTCCCGTCGCTGGGCTTAGGCGCCGAGCGGAATTAGTTGTCGTCTAACGAGATTATGAGAAGACTCTTACCAGAGATTTTAACTTCTTGTTTCGGCTTGTGTACGTGTTGCACGGCTGAGTTACAAAAGCGTACTGGCAAACTGACAGCCGGCGGCGGGGCACCGGGCGACTGTTCGTTACGTTTCGGTGCAATAGATGGCGTTGCTTGTCAAGAAAATGGCTGAAATAGGGCTGAGTTACAAGGGTGTTATCTCACCTGTGGTTCAAGCGAAGGCATGAACACCTAAATAGAGATGTTAACTGGGTAAAAAAAACCATTAGTTCGTTAGTTAGATTATCGAAAAATATTTAATACGTATTTTTTGCTTTAACGAATCAATCAAAATTGACAAAGATAACGCGCTTCAAAATTCGACAGTGGGGGCACATGACGTCACTTAATTAATGGTAAAAAGTGTGCAAAGTCGTGACGTCACGCGGAACTTCAACGCACAAAATATGTGTTCAATCTTTTTTTATGATTTAAATGACGAACTAATTAGATTTTTTCAGGAAACGCGCCTATTCTACAAACAGAACAAAGCAGTTACCAAGATTCATTTAGAGTCAAAAATGGCCACTTGTTGCAATATTAAACAAATAAATATGAGTGCACACGTATTACACCGCGCAGTGGCTCTAGCAAGGTTGACACGAGGGTAAGTTAACGCCATCTTACCTCTAAGTGTCTCTCTCTTACACAAGTGCTGGACGAAAGATATAACCAGATAAAAAAACGGGGTTAAGTTATCCCCGTGTCAACCTTGCTAGGGCCGCTGCTAAGCATACAACGAGGAAATGTAGCCAGCTTTAATGGGCACTTTGCCCAGTGGCAGTGATTGATTTCCATCAGAGCAGTGCGAGGTTGCTAAGCGGTGCGAGGAGGCGTAGCGGAGCTGTGAAACGTTGCAACTCTTTCCACCATAGTTGTACGAGGAAGCCGAGCCGTACAAGGATACGCAGCAGACTCTTTTCACTTATTTTCCACACCATCCTGCATACATCTCTGACACACATTCCCTGCCTCGCTTGCGTCCCTCACACACATAGCTCGCTTGTTTTGTATTTAAGTACCTTCCAAGATCTCGCTTCTCTAAACTAATCTTATTGGGGGATTTTTTCCTCGCGCATCGCTCAGCTGCCTCGCACAGCTCTGTTGCAATATAAATAATTGTAGGTAGATTAAGGTTAATATTATGTTTTAGTAAACAGATATTTTTAGATTTTCATTCCCTACTATTTAATCTAATAAATCGAACAATCTCATTTGTGCCTGTTACCTACTTATCGCGGCTCAACGCGGTAACGCGGCGAGCGTGATGGGCACCTTTGCCACTTTGCGCCCGGAAAGATGTGGGGCGGTTATTATATGTTTATATTATATTATGAAAGAAAATGTAAATACTATAAATAAATATTTCATTTATTTGAAAAAACCGATAAACCATAGAGCGCGACTAAAAGCTTCATTCTCTATAATTCTGAAAACTGAAAGTAGTTCATTCGTTTTCTTCCGCATAATACGTTTGTATATGCAGTTGCTTTCCTGAAAATATTTTATATTTCTTCCTGATTGGCCGATGCATTTGACAGTTACAATGTTGACCAATAGGCGTGCCGCGTAGCAAATCGATGTCAAAACAGCGCCATGGGGAACAGAGATGTCGTAGATTTTCCTTATGTCATACGTTTGGCGATGTTGTGCGCGCGATCGATAATACAAATTGGTTTTCGTAGTTTGTGGAGGTCATATTTTCTCTGAGATTTGGTGCACGAACGTTGAGGTGTGGTGCTGAAACTGTCGAAGATATTTTAAAAGTGCAAACATGGATACGACTGGTGCGTACGGAGGCGGTAAAGCAGGAGGAGCCTTCGATCCCCAGGCTTTTATTCAGAGACCCCCTGTAATCGTGAGGGCGGTTTGTTGGGTATGTTTGATTTCCATTAAATTTCGTAATGTAATCAGTCAAGCCTGCAGCATACACACATCACGTTTTAAAGTAGAATACTTATTATTTGCAGCAATTTCGTAACCGAATTTCTGTTAAGAATAAATAATACACCGAAATTTTGGCTCAATAAAATGTAATCGACACTTTTAAATCCCTATTGAACACGAATCGGTAGCGATTTCTACTCATGTGTATTGAAGTGGAAATACTAGTTATGAATACTAATAGTAATCACCATTTTCATGTAACAATAAGTAGGTATAGGTACTGATTTCATATCAGAATGAATATCCCGTACATTGTTTGAAGTTATGTGATCATCCTCGAATGTGTAGTATTGAATGAATACTTACTCTGTTCCTGATCACTATAAGTATAAACACAATGCCAATGAATTGGTTTGGTTTGAATGTGGCCATTGTGCTAACACATGTTAAAGTTAAGTAAACATTTTCTTGATTGAAGAAGTACTCAGTTTAACCATACTAATACATATTTGCCTAGTTAAAGTGGTGCTGGGCTTAGGACGGGGTCCATAAAGGATATACTGGGGTGGAATTTATGGGATTTTTTTGAGTAATTAGTCCATAGCAAGCGTGCCATAGTGTTATACCTTGTGGAACTTTAACTATTTATTCTGACTGATTATTAGTTAAATAATGTGTGTCAATTGTGGAAATAATATTTTGATGTAATTTTGATGAATCTGGTATAAAATAATGCAGCTGAATCAGTCAGTACTCTATGGATAGACTGCTCACTAAGCCGGCAAGAACTTGTAATCGCTTTAAGAATATGTTCTGGATACATTCCCTTAAACAAGTTTGGTTTCATGATGCGCAAGAAATCCCCAAATTTCTCTGAATGTAATATAGTGGACGATGTGTACCATTATCTTAATGGAGTGTGTGCAGCCATAGTCATTAAGATATCCATTTCAATACACTACAAATATATTTAGTTGCATTGGTAGCTGCAATAGTGTGCTGGATTTTCCAACTCGGATGAGGCTAGGGCATTATTTAAGTTAGTGCAACTAGGCCTCGCCAGTACATGAGTAGTGGAAATTCAGTTGGCAAAATGGAGCGACATCATCGCGCTGAATGGTGATGAAGCTCTTTATGTTACATAATTTAAAAAATAAATATTATAACATCAATTTATGATATTTATGTTTGATCCTTCCCAGGACCATTGTAATAATGATGACCAATAATTACAATGCCTTAAAACAACCCTATTTATTCCACAGCTTTTCAGCGTAATCGTAATGGGCTGCATATCAGCTAAAGGCTGGTATACTAAGAACGGCAAAGAATACTGCGCTTACAATGATGACACCAATGCGTGCAACTATGGAGTCGGCATCTCCGTAATTGCTTTCATTGCGTGTATCGGATTCATCATCGGCGAATACCTGTTCGAGCAGATGTCTTCTGTCAAGACTAGGAAACATTATGTGCTGGCGGATCTCGGGTTCTCTGGTAAGTAATTGGTCTATATGATATTTTTTATGTTGCCATGCCAATGGCTCTTTTCAGGCCTGATTATGGGGGTGGGGTAACCTGGGCACCTGCCAAATCTATGTGCTTAAAATAAACTTATTTCACTAAAATCATTAATCCTAAATGCTGGAAACAAATGTCAAGCTTTAAAAAAGTTAAAAAACTGACACCATGCCTTATCATTTTATTTACTTTCAAATAAACTGCCAAAACAAATGATCAAAACTTCAGGAAATGGCAGTCATGTTTAATGTTTGACACCAACATCCTCATAAAAACTCTTCAGTGTGCTATAAAAATGCTCTCTGTGATAGACTTACTCACTTTCAAGTACTTATTAGGCATTTATTAGTTCTCATCAAGTTTACGAGACTACATTTTCATTTAAAGTGTTTTATTGCTCGTGATGTGAGAACAGTGTAAGGAAACAACATGGGATGGGATAATGTTGTTTTAAAAATAAAAACCTACATTACTGACTAATGCCTAGTCCCTCATTACAGTGGCGGCGTAAAGCCGTCTGTGATGTCAGGGATTTATAACCACGCCTTTATCTTTTTAACCGACTTCAAAAAAAACCGAAGGACGAGGTTCTCAATTCGACGCGCAGGTATATTTTATTTTTATATGTATGTTGACCCATTACTCGGAGATGGCTGAACCGATTTTGATGATTCTTTTTTAATCATTGTTCATTTACTTGACTCCGATTTCGATGTACGAGTATTTAATTTAACACTAAATCAACAATACATCTGATATTTCTTCGTAATGGACTTACGAAAGCCACTCCTTATTTCTTACTTTTCAAAGGGTTGTGTAGTCGGTTTTTTAATTTGTTATTGAATTTTGAACATCCATCAAAAGCCGCGGAAATAGGTACTAATAGTTAGATACTTTTACCAAAGGGTTAGAAGGATCTGCTTCTGTTTTGCTGCTTTAATTTTTTTTGAAGATCGTCCACCTTTCAATTTTATTTATACTTGTACAGTTAGTGGTCGTAGTCACACAACGCCTTAATGTGCCTAAAAACTCTACCAATTACTTTTTTTCTTCAATTTATAGACAACGACTCCGCGCATGCTTCAAACGTTTCCTTATATTTATCTGTATTTGTAGGGTCCACAGACAAACCCGATATTTCATGAAATTTGCAGTGCAATAATACACTTTTTAGGATAAAAGGTTTTTTTCGAGTAGTAAATAGAGAGTTATCTTTTTCGCCTGGATCCTTTATTTGATTTAGTCGCTTCTCGTATCGCCGTTTACGTACCTACAATACCATTTGGTCACCGCGATAATGTAGGTACATATGTATAATCATCATGGCATGGCATCAAAGACACGATGGGTTCGTCGATTTGATAATTCCCACGCCTTTTAATTAAAAATGAAAAAAGGACTTAAACATTTTTAGCCACCACCCAATGACAAACCACAAACAATATGCTCCATCCTTTGAACCGCAGAAGGGTCCACTTCATGTTGCTCTCGTGTATTGCAGCGTTCTGGGCGTTCCTGTATTTCGTTGGATTCTGCTATCTGGCAAACGCGTGGGGCAAGACCGACGACCCGCCGACCGGCACCGCTAACAACATGCAGGGCGCTATTGCCTTCAGTTTCTTCTCCATCTTCGCCTGGGTAAGTTGAACAAGAAAATCACAGCCAGAACAAACGTTTCGGACAACTTAATAGCCTTAAGAAGGGAGCTCTTAACTTTCTGTGCCGAGGAGCACATTAAATTTTCCACAAATCGTACGGACCGTAGGTGCTATACATTATTTTCTCAGCATAATTTTCTACGGTTACAATTTTACAGTTAAAAACTATCAACACAAATGACAGATCCCATAGATTTCCCTCGCAGTGTTACCATTTCTAGCCGTGTTTATTTTAATAATAATGTGTCACGAAAGTTTTAATCTGACTAGTGTTACCATTTATTTGCAAAAAAATAATTGATTTGTTCTCACACTAATATTATAAATACGAAAGTTTGTGAGTCCGTGTGTTGTGTGAGTTAGTATGTTTGCTACTCTTTCAAGCTTCAACGGCTGGACGGATTTGGATGAAATTTGGAATGGAGATAGCTTAGACCCTGGACACAAAGGACACTTTTCATCCCAATACAACGCGAATAAAGTCGCGGGCACAACTACTAGCCTCAAAAAAAGAGCCCAGGGTGCAAACACGCCAAGCCCCATTTTGGGTCCCTGAACTATCGGAGTAAGAAGGGGGCGTTCACGTATTACGTAACGCAATTTGAGCAAAATAAAAATGACGTACAATACAATCGAGGGATTCCCCGTAACGTAACCCAAACGAATAAAGTTGCCAACTTGGGAGATTTTAATTCTCTAGTTTTTATGTGAAAAAAAAAACAATGTTACCTAACGCGTTGTACGAAACCCCCCTCCCCCAAATTGCGTTACGTTATACTTGAACGCCCCCAAAGTGACAACAATTGGTACGATTTTCATAGCTTTTGTGAATATTTCCGACGTATTATGAGACCTCGAAAGGTTACAATTCAGTGTCCAATCATCAGTTCATAAGTGTTCACGGTATACTGCGTAGGTAGTGACTTTAGTGAGTTAGGTCAATTATTGACAATGGACGACAACACGGCAAGATGCCAAAGGTCATCCTTATTAAATTCTACTTTAGATGTGTTTGTAAAAAAATTGTAAGGTTGCATCTTGTGCTCTAGGTACCTTTTTTCTCATTGTAAGTGCCAATGAATGAGTTTACAAGTACTACTAGTGATTATAAGGGATCCATTTTTCCTTTCGAGGTACGTACGGAACTCTAAAAACCGGCCAAGACGGTTCCGTATTCCTTAGTCCCTAATTTTCTATACAAAGTTATATTATAATATGTTAGCCGGGTCGCTAGTTATTATATCCGTTTTTATAATTGCGCAGATCGGCAGCGCATTCTTTGCGTTCCAACGCTTCCGACTGGGGGCGGAGTCGGCCTTCGCGCCGGCTTACGAGGTGGAGGGCGCCGTCGGTAGCCCCGGGGGCTTTCCGGCGTACCCCGGCGCGCCCGACCCGCAGCCCGCCTACAGCGAGCCGCCCTTCTCGCAGCGCGACCAAGGTAACGTCCAATCATCTACAACCCCTCTAGCACGCCAATAATAGGGAAGTTTCCTGGGTACAAAAATTGTAATTCTAATTAGTCCGTCAGTTAGATTATCAAAAAATATTGAACAGGTATTTTTTACACACATACATACATGGCATCACGCCCGAAATCCCTAATGGGGTGGGCAGAGCCACAAGACTACTTATGGCCACGTTCGATTAATTAGTCCTCAGATGGTATGATGAACCTTATGGTGACAGGTGATCAGCCCATCGCCCATACAGATAGTCCACCATGTTGGAGAGGACCCGTCCCTTAGTCGACTTTTACGACATGCCAGGATGATAAGCATCTGCACGCATTCTATGCTATTTCTTCACTCCCAGTAATCCCAGTGCAGCAGAGGAGGCAAAAAAATCGTATTTCTAATTAGTCCGTCAGTTAGATTATCAAAAAATATTGAACACGTATTTTTTGTTTTATCAAATCAATCAAAATTGACAAAGATAATGCGCATCAAAGTTCGGGAGTGGGGGCTAATGACGTCACTTAATGGTGAAAAGTGTACAAGGTCGTGACGTCACACGGAACTTCAAAACACTATATCTTCGTCATTTTTTGTTTAATTGACAAAGGAAAAAATATGTGTTCAATCATCATATATATATTATTTCTAAAAGGTTTTTTTGTGAAGACGCTCTATATCTCCGGTGATTCTTTACCAAAATTAATGATTTAAACGTCATTTTAAAGCTTATGTTCGTCGCTTTGTCACAAAAAACACAAATAGATTAAAATTAACGTTTTCGTTAAAAATAAACTCCTCCTTAGCTTATCAGTTTATAACTATAAAAAAAAATTACAGAACTTATTAGTTATAAACTGATTACGATACCTATACCGATACCGGTATTGCGATATACCCTAATATCGCACATCCTCCTTAGCTTATCAGTTATAACTAAAAAGCTTTGTTAAAAATTGCATTTATATAATTTAGCTCTTTTGCCCATTGAAATTTAATGTGGCAAAGTCATAGATTTTACAAATGTGAACAAAAGAAAGTATAAAAAAAGAAAGATCGACGAATTATACGATTCTTTTTAAATAGCATTTTTATAACAAAGATTTTTGCCCATGGCATAATATTGCAATAAAATGCGTACACAAAATTTCGTTTCTGTGCTGTTGACCATCGAGGAGTTCCTTTAGCTGGAGCTAAGCTAACCCTGGATGTCGATTCAAGTCATGCTTACCATAAAAATGCATTGTCATCGGAACTGAACCAACATGTAGAAATTCAGCTCCGTAGGGTAAGAGGAAGTGGTTGTAATTCAGCTCGCAAAACTTGACCCGAACTGGCAACTTAATTAAAAACTTGCAAAAAAAAATGTGGACGTTTAACGTAGAGGTGTCTTTTTGAATAATCTCCTATTATTTTCCAGGAAACATGGATTACACAGCCCCGACCTACTAAACTGGTTTTGGAGAGGTGCTTTGATTCACACACCGTTTATATCCTGGTAACCCAAGCCATTATAAAGGCAGTTATAATTGCTTTATCTCCCTGTCTCCGGTTTCTCCATGTGTATAAGCATTATAATAACATCAGATACCCATTATATAACTCAGTACAAGATGTCAATAGCAAATATGTATTGTGCGAAGGACTACGGGTCAAAACAGAAATATTTGCTAAATGACATCTTAAGTGAGAGACGTGTGAGGAATGTAAAGGAAAAATCTAATTATTGTTAGTTTTATCTATTTCCTGTCGATTACGCGATGTTGCGTCGTGATAAAGATTATTCCTTTAAATACAATTATCACTTCCCTGTTTAAACGAACAGTTTACATTATAAGCCCGTCACTATTTTACTTAAGGAAAATAACCTATTTAATTTTAATATTCTCGAATATGTTGACTAGTTAGCTCGTATGATTTAAATATATTATCACATTTTGTTTTCGTTTTAAAGATATATCGAATATTTATATGAATCATGTATCGCTTCACAGTACCTGCTTGTAGGTATGTGTATGTACTGTACGACAATATTAATCTATTATTTATCGGTTGTAAATTACAAATACGTGTAAATAGCATATTACAGAAAAATATATGCAGATAGAGAAAATGGAACAACAGAGATAGCCATAGTGATGTCTTATTACTTAAAGCAAGCGTTACCGTTTAAAAAAAACCGTTTGGAACCAAAAAAAGATGGCCAATAACATCTCTTTAATATGTCTAGTAAAATAATATAACTCTCTTCAAAATGACATAACTTCGTTAATTTTTGATTTCTTCATTTAATTGTGTTATTATTTTGGTATCATGTGAAGCTATAATATACCCAATGCTTCATCGTGCCATGTCTAAGAGCTTTATTGAGAGTTAACGAATGTATTTCGAACTCACACTTTGTTTGAAATGTCTCTGAGCCATTTTGATTTGATTAGAAATAAGGAATTTGTAGATATAAAAATATGTAGCCTTCTTCTCATTAAAATTAGGGACATTTGAAAATTAAAATGCAAAATATTGATTACACTTTAGTGATCAAACCAAATCAATATTTCACTTATTTAATAAAGTTTGAAATGTATTCAAAACGATATTCTCTTAAAAGTAGTAATATTAAAATGGCATATCGATGTATACTTTTTAATAACTGAAAACATTATTGTCTTAAAGTAATTAGTTGCAATTTGTTATTTAAATTACTTAAAATTATATATATTTTTTTTATAATTGGCAACACAATAATAATAATAATAATATAATAAAAACATTTAATTCAGAAATAAATCCATACACATTTGATAATAAAATACAATGAAAATAAATAAAATAAAATAAAATAAAATTTACATTAAAAATTAGATTAAAATTAATTCAAAATAAATAGGGCTGTGCAGACGAATGAAGAGTTATCCACCTCTTCAGTATTGGTGAATCCCACCGGTCAGCCAGCACATTCAGGATGCCGTTCGTACTAGCGCGCATGCGACTTAGCATGGAGGCACACCGCTTCCTCATGATGGCATGGAACCCGTCGGTCCTAGCCTCAGCGAACATGCCCGACGCGCTGCAGTGCAGCGGTAGCCCAAACAGCATCCTGAATGCGTTGTTGTACTGCACGCGCAGTGCGCTGTATGCCCGCTGCGTATAGTTAACCCATAGGCTGCACGTGTAGAAGGACTGGCAGTACGCCTTGAAGAGCGTCACCTTAACCTCATCGCTACAACGTACAAACCTACGTGCCAGCATATTGCAACGGACAGCCAGCGCCCTGCGCTGCCTCTCAATGTCCATGACATCGCTCAGATCCTCGGAGACCCAGTGGCCCAAGTACTTAAAATGCTTCACCTGCTTTAGGGGAGTCCCACATAGAGTGACAGGGGGCAAGTCTATGTAGGTTTTATTTCCTGCCTTGAAGACCATGAACTCGCTTTTGCTCACATTATATTTAAGCCCATGCGCCTCCGCGTAGGACTCACAGACTTGCAGCAGTCTCCGCAGCGCACCTAACGAGGGGCTCAGCAACACCATGTCATCCGCGTAGCTGATGTTATTAATAAATACACCATCTATCGAACATCCAACATTGGTGGTACTGAGCTCCCCGAGAAGTCGGTTAATATATAGGTTGAAAAGGCGGGGCGAGCTCAACCCCCCCTGCCTCACCCCACATTCCAACCCGTATACATCCGAGAGCGCACCCGCCCACCTCACACTATTGTTCTGTTTTCCATACCAGTACCTGAGTATAGCCATGATCTCATGCGGTACGTCCGTTTCACAATGTATTTTTTGCCACAGGGTGTTATATGATACCGTGTCGAATGCTTTTGACAGGTCCAAGTAACAGGCAAACACAGGCGTTCTTCTGGCTGTATAGTACTGAACAGTCTGCTTGAGACCGAGGATAGCACTTTCGGTAGATAGGCCCGGTCTGAATCCAAATTGTGTATCATGCAGTTCGATGTGCTTATCCAGCTGTGTATCAAGCAAACTGTCCAGGACTTTAGCAATAACATTAGCAAGGGAAATGGGCCTATAATTAGATATGTCAGAAACATCACCTGTTTTGTTCTTGGTTATAGGAACAACCACTGTGTACATAAGGTCATCTGGTAGGTAACAATGGCTTATACACAAATTATACAATAGTGCGAGGACTCTGGGCAGATGACCACCAGCGTATTTTAAGTGCTCAATGCTAAGGCCATCCTTCCCAGGGGACTTTCCTCTTACCATCTTTTTAATAACATCATCCACCTCTTTGACTGAGAACCGCACATTTATGTCGGGAGGGTAGATCTCAGCATCAGGCACTTGACACAATTGCGTGTTATTCAACTGCACCTTGAAATGTTGCCTAAAAGCATTCGCTATGTCAGTTGGCTCATAAAAACCAGCTACGTATAATGCTTGTCATGTATTCTTTTTAAGAGGACTGTGAACCAAAGGCAAAAATCACCCTTTTCATACAAAAGGCGATAACGATTTTCACCCCTTAAATGTTAACCGACTTTGACCAAATTGTCAGTCAGAACAAAATCTAAGGCTTTAGGTACTTTTTTTGAATTTTGAATAAAGATTAAGAAAGTCTGTTAATGCCTAAATACATTTTGTATGTGAATACTGAAACCGCAATAAAACCAAAATCAAAACGTTTGTTCTGACTGACAACCTATCAAAATTTGGTGAACATCGGTTAACTATTAAGTGGTGGAAATCGTTATCGCCTTTTGTATGAAAAGCCGGTTCACACTCCTCTTAAAATATTTTTCTTATTTAATTCTAATCACGAATATGATCTAATGCATACAGTATTAAATAGATACATAAAAATATTACCAATATAACATTAAGCGCTTAATTCGAATGCATAGTATTTTTTTAAAGATGATATTTTAGGATTAATGCTATCTCAGTAGTGTTTCAAATTAGGCAAATATGCATCATTATTCTGGTGTTAGGTAATCTGTAACAATTAAGGATTGGGCTAGTCTGTGGTCAGTGTGAGTTAGTTCTACTTTTAACCACTTCATCGGCGGCGCTAGTATCTATCTGTCAGATTGTTGTGTCAGAAAAGTCGACAGAAATGCAAATCACGGACGAGCGAGATAAAAGACCGAGCCAAAAGCGAGGACTTTTTAAATACGAGTATAAGATTTGTCCTGGCTTTCTATGCATTTTCATTAATGGAATAGCCAAATATTTTGAGGTCTAACTGAAGTACAAACCCGTATTCCAGAATTGTGATTGTAGCTGCCATTATGGCGCAGTCGGCTGACCGAATCAACCAGCAACCCAACCAAAGGGAAAATGTCTCATCATAAGGTTTTAAATTTTGTCCTAAGGCTTGGTACAGGTAATTTTCATTGTACTATTCATTAAAAAGGCAGACTTGGTATTCTGGGTGAGCCGACGGCGGTTTTTGTCACTTCCATAGCTTGCACTGTTACTTGTAAAGAATATTTAGCAATAAATTATAAAGTTAGTATAGTTTGGGTGTAGGTACTCTATTGATTCGCACTCAGCTGTTTTCGACGTCACCGTTTAAACTTCTTTAAAAACGAGTACATCTGACCTATGTATAGAGTTTTAATCATATCAGTCAGGTATCTAAGGGCATAAAACCATTGACGAATATAACAAGAGGACTGAACATCGCCTTATGGCGATCGTAGCTCGAAAATAAACCGAAGCTGCTAAAAGACAGTTAAACTAGATGGCGCCACAATCATAGCCAGCGGAGTATACTCGGCAAATTAGTTGACCCAAAATGGCAGTCGTCCGCGCTCGTACAACTATCGTTACTTCGCAGCACGTAAGTTGAAATATGACCATGAATGGGCAGAACAGATTTTCGATTCTCAATCGAAGTGCGGGGTGAGGTGCGACGCGAGTGACCGCGCGTAACCATAGTTGTACCTGCGCGGACGACCGCCATTTTGGGTCAACTTATGTGCCGTGGATTATATTCAATTAAACACAATGAAAAATAAATCATTTATTGACCAAAATGGTGTGTGGTTTAGTGTACACGTCGTTTGTCACTACCAGGCTTCTAAATTCACCGATCGATGGCGTTACAAAAACTAAGGAACGCTTGATTTTAAGGCGATTGACAGAATTGATTTATTCGTCCATGGAAAGATAGTCATTTTTAGTTAAACCGTGGACCGTCCCAAATACACCATGTCCGTAGGTGATTGAAAAATGACCTGTATCAATTGACAATAAAGTCTGTTCGCGAGAGTTGATAAATATTATGGTATCGTCTCGAAATAGCGACTGTCGCTTATTTATCGCAAACTGTATGACGGGCGTCGCTTTTCGCCGCGCGCACTGAGTTTCGTGGTACGAGGCACGCAGTTGCTGTCAAGCGCGGCGCCGCGCCGGGCGGGCGGTACTATACGGTAAAATAAAATTATATTTTTACAAATCGATGGCAGGCTAGACGAAGCACTTGAACGTTTCATAAAAAATGTCACGAACTCTGAGACGTCGCCATGGTCATCGTCCGATAATATACCAGCAATGGGACATATACAGGCTAGTCAATAATAATATTCTATGAAAAAAATAGTTTTTCCTTTGCCCTCAAATTGCCTTGAAGCCCTGTTTTTTTTATCAACTCTTGGCGAACAGACTTGGACGTGCGACGGGTTAAAAAGGGTGCCGAATTACTACAGAGGTAGTTATAACCTGTTTCATATTATCGACAGCATTTTCTTTTAATTTAACACGTGCATTTGATTTTAGTTTTAACTGTGAGCTGCCATCAACTCGACTGCGGCTTTTTTACCATGATTATAGTTCATGTAGAAGCCCTAACGTTCCTTAGCTTGTGTGTGATGGTGAATCAAGCGTTAAAAGTAGAGAATTGCTAGAAAATTTTGTAAAACAAAAGCCGCATATAAAGAGCAAACCAACATAGCGCAATCAGGCGGTGTCACGTGATGCTGCTAGGCTAGTGTTGATATGATGGTGCATCTACACCTGACGAACGCGCCGCGAATGCGCCGTTCGCGAACCACTCGTGCGCGCGCGAACAGTTAGTATAAATACTCGTGTGGGGCGCGCGTGCTGCGAGCGAGCGGTTCGCGCATCGGCGCGCGAGCGGCACGTTCGTCAGATGTAACGTCAGACGTTGGTGGTGACTGATGGGGCATGAAGGATGGTGTTTATAAGGATCCATTCTAGTTCCCACCCTGAGATTTTTGGATCTCACGTGCAGAATCGAATTTGATATATACCACAAGTGTGAACATGATCCAGGACGCAATGTGCAGGTTCTGCCAAGAGACAGAGACTGCCATGCACATCCTCTGCTCATGCGGGCCACGCATGCGCAATAGAAGCATCCATCTGCGGCCCTAGCACGGTTGACTCGCGGATAAGCTATCCCCATCCGTAGTATAAAAGAAAGAGATGCACTGAGAGTTAAGATGGGGATAACTTATCCTCGTCTCGATCTTGCTAGCGCGGCTGGCAATAGCGCAGCCTCCCTACAAGCCGATTCCTGACGGTTTTATCAATAAACAAAGCTACCTGTCAATGAAGTAAATGTAACTCTAAAGGACGGACGTGCACTTGTTCTGCGTTTAATTTCCGGCTTCCCTTACAAAATATTTGATGCTCCGCCTCTAGCCGCAGGGGCGACATATTATGCACCTCGAAGAGGTTAAAGAACTCACTGCCCAATGTATCTGGAACTGTCTAGATACAATGGGCCTAAGCAGTGAATTCAAAAGAAAGGGCTGCTATAATACTTCAGCAATGGTCGAAGTGGCACATTTAAGGCCCAACTAAGCAATAATAATAATACCATATGCATTTCAGTGAAGCCAAACATCGTGACGTCAGCCAAACGTGCATACATGTGAAATCCCTTTTACTATGAAAGTGGGACGTATGTAGGCTGATGATAATAATGAATCAGTTTTATACGTTTTTGGCGAAATCAAAATAGTTATTGAATAGGCAGTTAAATACCACATTATAGCCAAAGACTAATGTTATATTTATTTTAGAAAAAGGCGAGGAATCAAGCCTGTACAGCGGCCTTATCAAGGACAACACGAGGATAAATACCCACCGTGTACCTCTGCGTTTCTCTAATACTTAGTATCCATAGCTGGGCACAAGACCGTAAACCCGTTAGTAATCGATAATTAACGAAGTAAACATTTCGAGTAACGGATTAACTTTTAAGTTTACTTTAATAATCGTTAACGGACTCATTGGCTTCCGTTAAAACAATTAAAGTCAGTTAATCGTTAATTACGTAGGACCTAGTTTTCAAAGACTGCGCGGACCGTATATGTTGATGTTTATACAGGGTAATATGGACTTTAAGTTTATTGATTTGAATTTGATCTCTAAACAATTAGGTATTATTAAAAAATCAAATTTTACACCCTTTTATTATTTTTTCATGTCCTGCTTAAAGATCCATACCATCATTTTTTTATAAGTAAATTCACCAACGCAACGTCATATAAAATGTAATTTGTATCACTTGTTAACGATTAACGTTAACTTCCGTTAAATCTTCCGAAATGTAACGCTTTAAGGTTTGACGAAGATAACTTTTTCGGTAACGGATTAGCGATTAACGAAGTTAACTATTTTGTTTAACGGTGGTGCCCAGGTATGCTAGTACCTATCGAAAAAAGAGATGCACTGAGAAAAATATGTGAATAACTGGGACTTCATAAATAAGTTCTATGCCATCGATATAATGTCTAAAATTGCATAGTTTTTATCGATTTGATCCATTGCCAATTACGTCCACTTATCCTCGTTTAAATCTTGCTAGGGCAGGGCTACAGACCTATGTCATATTTATTTATCTAAGTCTTTGTAGCGTTTAAACTAATGCCCTTCTAATACGTGATTGATAATCGTTATAATACTTGCTTAATTGTAACTTCTGTACACTGTAACAGAATTAGACATTACGTGTAACTAGATGTAGATATGTAACACACGTTGGTTAAGTATGTTTTGACGATAATAAAACTATTAAACATATTAATTAAACAAAAAAGTATATTGTAATAAGTGTTGAATATTAACGCTACGTTCTGTATTTGGTGAGTACTTAATGTTAAGGTAGATATGTATGGGCGGTTGTTTTGACTTGTTTAAGTATGTTGATTTAGTATTAACCATGGAATTCAGTTACCAGACGACCAAAGGATTAAATACGTCTGTTTAAATGTGTACCATATTATTATCAGTAATCAGATTTCGACGGTTAATCAACCGTTTAACAATTAAAATATGCTGTTTTATTTTGTGAACTTTGCCGGGTTCTTTTTCATGGGAATATTCCTTATTGTTGAGTACACTTTTGAATTAATGAATATCGCTGGATTTATTATAAAAAATACTTCTATACCTTTTGAACGCTCCGGCAGAATGCAAGAAAGCGTGCCCCAGACGCCGTTTATAGATACTACGGCTGTAGCCGAGAAAATGTATGGAAAACGCCATGTCATGCGTCAGGGGCACGAAAATCAGCCGTCGGCTATAGCCGAATGTGGCGTTCAAATGGTTAAATAAGATGAACAGCCAACCCAAGCAATGCGACTCCTGAGCCAATGTAGAACTTTGTCACAGCAAACCGACTAATTATTTTACGTAAATTCTCAAAGTATGGCATCGTCTTACTGTGGCAAAAAAAAAGTCAAATCTAGATTATACCTAAAATTCGAACCATCAGGTCATTGCACTCTGTATCCGAACGTTAAAGCTAAGATAAGTATGGCTACATACCAAACTTTATTATTATATTGTGACCTAAATTGATAACCATTGATTGATACTGATAACAGTCTGGTTGCTATGCCTTAAATTTTGCTCCCTCCGAATGCTTTCTAACTTCGTAGTGATAAGGTTGACAGTACAATAAGTGTATGTATTGAAATGAAATCCAATTATATCGATGTCAACTCAACTCTAGCAATACTATTGTTTCAGTCAGCTCGGTTATAAAACTGCGCACAAAATGTTTCAGGCGATATTGATCATTCAAAATGTTTACTCTTCCACCTTTACGTTGAAATGTAAGTGTTCATTAATGTGCATATGAAAATAAAATTGGAATGCGATAGATATTGTGAATAAGTCTTATTATTTATGCAACCCAGGTTAAATCGGACCATACTTTCATTTCGCGGGAAATCTGATCTGATTGGATCGCGTTATGCAGAAAACAGCCAACTGACTAGTTTAAGAGCTCAGTCAACTTTTTACATCATTTTAAATTTTTGCCGCCACAGAAGACAGCCACGTTATTTATTATCTTTAATACATACTGAGATACAAAATAGACTAAACAGTCTTAAAAAAACAATTTAGTACAAAACATACGGGGCGAATAGTTAACCTCCTCCTTTTTTGAAGTCGGTTAAAAACATACATACATACACATACATCACGCCCGAAATCCCTAATGGGGTGGGCAGAGCCACAAGACTACTTGCGGCCACGTTCGATTATTTAGTCCTAAGATTAATAAATTAATAATTCAGGGGACAAAATTTACACAAATCGATCTAGTCCCAAAGTAAGCTCTAAAGGCTTGTGTTATGAGTACTAGACGACGATATAAATACTTATATAGAGAAATAAATACTTAAATACATAGGCAACATCCAAGACTCAGGAACAAATATTCGTGCTCATCACACAAATATTTGCCAGTACCGGGGATCGAATCCGGGACGCTAGCTTCGGAGGCAGGGGCACTCCCAACTAGGCTATCCGCGTCGTCGTAAGATAGTATGATGAACCGTATGGTGACAGGTGATCAGCCCATCATACAGATAGTCCACCATGTTGGAGAGGACCCGTCCCTTAGTCGACTTTTACGACATGCCAGGATGATAAGCATCTGCACGCATTCTATGCTATTTCTTCACTCCCAGTGCAGCAGAGGAAAAAACACATTCATAAAATTAACGAAGTGTACCGATCAAATTTCAAACGCTCATAACTCAGTTTCAACTTCACATCAGTTAGCCGTTTTCTGTATAACGCGGTATTCAAGACGTCTACACACGTCACGGGCCTGGCAAAAGCTTTCGAGCATGACGCATACGTGTGGTCATGGGCCTTAAATTGGTTAACTTATCCCCGTGTCTGGCATGCTAGGACCGCAGCAGGTTATTGAACCATCGTATGAACTCTTCCAGTTTCGATTTTAACCCGCAACCCTCTACACAGCGGCATACCGCGCGTTAGACCGCAAGATTACCACTGAACTCGAGAACGGTTTAATATTACGGGCCTTATTCATACACCATTGGCTTATTTCCGTAGTGGGGTTAAAAGCTGATCCAGTACCATTACCATGAGTTGTGCAAACCGCTCTCGCTAGCGTAAACTATCGTTCGGTACCTTTTACTTGTATCGACAACAAGCAGCACTTCTGATAGATTTCGATAGCGAGAACGGTTTGCGCAAACTCATGTTAAGGGCTCTAGTGAAACGATTACGTGCGACTCGACTCGCGCGTAAATCGCTTCATCTGGACCATTAGTTTACCATTACCATGAGAGTTTATGCAAACCATTCTCGTAATAGAAACCTATAAAAGCTCGGTCCTTTTTACTTATATCGGCAACAAGCAGTATTACCGACAATTTCTAAACCTAGAAACGATTTGCGTAAACTTATGGTAATGGTACTGCTCTAAACTAAAGAGAAAAAGAGAAAACTCTAAAGAGAAAACTAAGACGCCAAATAAAGATTTACTTTCTTTATTCATCGAACTTTCGACACATTTCTTACAATACAATAAAGAATTATCACAAATAACAGTGAAAACCGATGATTCACAGAATCTAATGAAAACTGCAATGGGAAGCTCTTATAAATTTGTTTACCAACTTGACAAATTGAATTGAAGATACACATTGCTTATATACATACAAGGTACAGTACACTACACGAGGCGATTAAAAACTAACTTAAATACTACGGCTAGAGTCCACTTGTTCAATAGGACGCTCCCGTCACAAACTGGGATATGGATATATTCATAATTTAGGGCGTTCGCGTCAATACTGGCATGTTTAAGATTTCGCTTAATTTAAACCTGAATGCGAGACAACGTGCCACAGACGCCGAGTGACGGCTGTAGCCGACAAAATGTATGGAAACCTGCATGCCGTGGCGTCAGGGGCGCGGGAATCTGCTGTCGGTTCAAAAGGTTAAACAGAATTACGCCTTCTCGCAATAATTACATTGCTGATAATGTCTGAAGTCAAACAGATTCGGGATTACATCTAAAATATTGGTGTCAAGAATCATTCTAATCTGGTTAAACCCTGGCAAAATTAAAATGACAGCTCGATCCAGTGCCTGCTCCACGAATTACGCAATTCCACGCAGTCTCACGTCAGACGCGAGATATTTTCAAGTCCTGACGTAACAAGTCATTCACCTTAAGCGGCTTCTCTGATGTGGCCAAATTAGCATATTTTTATACCAAGGTCATTTTGGCTTCTTAAGCGATTTGGCGGTTGGCGCATTTATGGGTTTGAATTTTGGTAATGTAATCTTAATAATACAAGCTAAACATTTTATAGGCTGTGCCAAAAGTCTAAGTAAAGATACCTGTGTCATAGACTGGCACGCGATTAGCCGCATGATTATATTGAACTAGAAGTTCGGTGCGCCCCATATCATCCTCTTAACGCATTCACTGCCGGTAACACATATGCGAATTCATTACTTTCATCCGGTGCCTTGAACGTGTCTATAAGTTAATATAATTAGCGAGCTTCGCCCAGTGCCTTCAACGCATATGTGAGTTCTATTAATTTTAATATTCAATGTCAAATTAGTATGAACTCATATGTGCGTTTGAGGCATATAGAAAAGTGCCACATCTAGCTAAGGTCCAAGTAAAATGAGTGGCAGTGAATGCGTTAAAAAAGTGATACGATTTTGAAAAGTTTTGTACACATATCCAAGTTAGAAATAGAACATGACATTTTAACTTAAGAACTAAGCTATCCATCTCATTAAAAAAACCTAATTATAAAAACTTAAGATTAGTATCACTATTACCAGTACAAAAAGGAACTGAATGAGATGTTAAAGCAGCTTTATACAGATCTGAGTTTGAAAACACTGGCAAACAAAGTTAAATTAGGTATACAAATGCACTTTAAGTGCCAAGTTGTCAATAACATAGGGCATGGCTAACACTAATTTACTGGGGAACGTAACAATGGCTGCAGTAAACTACTGTGGGCCATTTCATCTGTCTCACTCACCTTATGCTTGAAATAGACAGGAATTTGCTTATCTGAAGGGCCCATAATTATTTACAGAAGCCTTATATTATCTAAAGATTAGGCCTAGATGCAGAGGTGTAGCTAGGCAACCAAAGGCCCTTGTGCAAAAAAAATCCTATATTTTACATTACGAAGGTGGGAGAGTTTTTAGCTAGTTCAATACATTTCACTGGTCAGGGTTTGAGGGCCCCTTGAGCTAGGGCGCCCCGGTGCACGGCACCGTCTAGCCCTTCGGTAGCTACACCACTGCCTACATGATTAATTCATGTCATTTAATAAACATCAATAATAGAATATTTTACTTTTAGAATGTATGTTCAAAAGTCAAGACACAATGCTAAGATGATAATAATCTTGTAGATCTTCATCAATTTGTATGATTATCTAAACAAGCTACTAATTTTTTTTGGATTATTAATTACCTTTGCAATTTAATTGAATGTCAATGGGAATTACTTACCTATTAATACATAAATCCAGACCAGGATCTTATCAATGCTATCAACAAATGCAGTGCAATATTACTCAGTGTAACTGCAAAATTACTGTTTATTTGAAACACAAGCTAACAATAATAATACTCTAGTCTATGTATAGTCCTCACCTCACTGCAAGCAGCCATTCAAATCAAACTAGACTGTATTTAAACAGGCCTGTACCCAGAGAATCCTTTGGTAGCAACTAATGATGTAATATTCTCTAGGCCCTGCCTGTAAGCCTGTACTACTTTTTAGCTTTAGCAGAATTCCCTTGCTTTGTTGGAGGGGTCCATCTCAAGGCCTCTGAATCCACAGTCAACCGTGGCTTCTTAAAATGTGAACTTGCCAACTGTTCTGCAACTATCTTAGGTGTGACACAGATAACATGTTGCCCCTTCCAGTATTTTACCATATTCATAGATTGAAGGGTGGATATAATATCTGTCTGAGATATACCTGTCATCTGACTCAGATCTTTTATACTTAATGTGCCTCGGCTTGCACTTAAGACTTCTAACAATACATATGACCAGTAAGACCTGTAGCTCAGCTTACCAAGATCTGATAGAGGCTTCTCTGGGCTTCCAACCACTTGCTCAAGCCTTGAGAGCTCATAGCTGAACGCTATAAGGAGCTTGCCATAGCCTTGTCTCTGGTACGGAGGTAAAGTTAGAATACATGCGACATTGTTACCTTCAGGAGAGTCCTTTTCTTTAGAAAAATACCCAACCAGGTGTGCACCTTGTTTGTCCACTTCACAAAGAATGTAGAATAAGAACTGTTCTATATCAAAATACAGGGTTTTATGATCTAAAAATAACTTTGCTAGTAAACACAGGTTTTGGCAATAAATCTTGTGCTCTTTACCATCTGCCTCAAATATAGCTATGGTGCCTTTTCTGTATATTTCACTACCCTGCGGTTGCCGTGCTGTGCACTCACTCAAGTGATACCTGTATGTTTTCTCCATTCTCATATATTTTAAGCAATATTCACATATCCATAGCTTAGACTGTTTACCGTATTCGTCGGGGTAAGGACTGAAATACCAAGTATCGATCTCGTACTTTCCTATTTGAATTTTATCGATGTATTTAACTTTAGTGATGGCTTCATGCTCCTTTTCGAGAGCTGCTGTCGTAGGGTCCATCTCTGCATAAGACTTTTGTACGTGGTTGATCTCATCATGTTTACGTTTCTGGTTCCGTGTTATCTTACGGCCGGACTTATCGGTAAGCAGGTGGTCGGAATTTAAGTTGTTATTGGACTGTTCGCACATGTCAAACCTATCCGACATGACGCGGTGGCGGGAAACCCACTCGTCAAGCCTCCGGTCGTAGCCCACATAGTGCACGTAGTACTCGAACCCGGAGTCCGCAGCATTGTATCGCGTTTGGATTATCTCAGCCGGGTGCCATGACTCATCCGAACGCCGCACCAAATAATGCTCTCCGATGTCAAGGGGCTGTTCTTGCGTTGATTCAGAGTCCTCCTGATCCGCACTACGACACTCCGGGGCAGGTAACTCATTATTCACAATGGGTTTTTCCAGTTCTTTATCACCTTTAGCCATAGTTATACAAAACTCGACAATATCACGCAATACCGCGCAACTACCGTTGTGGCCGCCGCCATAATAGCATCATAGATTAAAGAACCAATTCAACGCGCAAAACACTCGCCTAATGCGACATAGTGACTTAATAAAATACCGGTTTTTTATTTCCTAACCGGTTTAAATAAATTTAATTTTCTGCAGAACTATATTATTGAAATAAATATACATTGTATTTTATTAGGAATGAGTATGAGAAGAGCTTAATTAGAATTAAACACAATGTTAGAGGAGAAAGCTCTTTGATTAGATGTAGACTTTTGTCCATGATATGTAAAACAAAGAAAGCAACTATGTCTATGCTTCAATGTTGCTCATCTCTAAAATGCAATACAGTTTGTTGGTAATTAAGAGGGATTTACTACAGCAAGGTTTTTCCCGAAATATCATATTCTTCTTGTATATGTTTATCTGACTGATGTAAATACATTAATTAGACTATTACTTCACTTTTTACAGCAACCAGGATAGCATAGTTTACGAAAATACACCTTTACGGGTGAAAATGAGAATATCTGCATGGTAACATTATTTTAATGCCGTGGTAGGTAATTGACGGCGAGCGAACGAAACGTCTTCGTGAGGACGGTGGTTTCGTGAACAAATTGTTCTTATCGCTCATATAGAGATATGAAATTAATATTGTTATCTAAAAACTGTGCTACTCATTTATATGACTGTTGATTGTGAGCCGCTGTGTATTGATTGCATTTGGACGTGGTATTTAAGTGGTGTGTTGAGCGAAGGCATTGGAAAGATTGCTTGTGTAATTGTGCTTTATTAGTTCAAACGTCTTGGCAATAATCAGAAATGCAAGCGATCAAATGCGTTGTGGTTGGCGATGGGTAAGTTTAAATCTTTTATACTGTTTTATTTTCCGTATACTTCTGACTAACTATACACTATGTTACATAGATATACTGACGTCATTTTTAAATTGATACGTTTAAATTTGTTCGTACTAATAAGCAGCTTAGTTCACTAGGTGCTGCATTGAAATTGTAACACTTATTGTTTATTATGTACGTTATAGGGGTGGTTGGAATTATGATGTACTCAAAATCATAGTTATATAGCTCATTTATTAATATTCTGTCAACAGCAGTTAAATCCTTTTCATATAATTTCAATACTTTGTCAAAATTGATCCATCAGTTTCCATAAATGCTTTGTGCATGTATGTGACAACAAATATTGCTCATAGAGACTTTATTTTCCTCTGTAACCTAATATGGTTCTTGATAATACTATGAATTATTGTAATAGATGAATTTTTGTAATAGAAATGTCCCTGCAGCATCAATGAAAGATTGTCTGGCAGGCAATGGCTCAAGGCACTTCGTAATGAAGCAGTTTAACCCCTCATATGCTGATAGTAAAAGAGTAGTGTATTCACATCACATTTTATCATTAAAGTAATAAATAGGAAATACCTAAAAAAAAAAATGGAGCCCTCCTTAAGCATACCAAGGGTTAATGTTGTTTAACCTATAAAAAACCTAGTGCCACAGGTGTGCAAATATATGATTAACTAATGACATACTTATATCAAACTAGCGACCCGCCCCGGCTTCGCACGGTAAAAGTCAAACAACAACAATTACGCGATACAATTATTACGCGCATAACTTTTTCTTGTTGCGCTTATTTAAAATATGTGACTTTAGAAGATTCTAATGTAAGTATTTAGTTAAGTAAATGATAAAGGCAAAGGCAATGTTTATTTACATTAAATGCCCAAGCTAACTATATTTAAATGGATAACAATACATACTGATTGATAGTTTATAGGGATTAATACTTAGTCTGTCTAAATAGCTTTCCAATTACTGCATTGTATGTGACCATTATTTTAGAAGATAAATGGGTATAGTAAGTTATCCTTAAAAGATAAACATATGCCATCGCGGACTTTTTTGTAGATCTATAAAAGATAAATATCCCACCATGTATTGTTTTGGAATATCTCAAAAGGATTAGGTAGCGTTTTCAATGAAAGCTCCCAGGCGGCATGAATTTTTCCGACTCTTCCAACAATTCGCGTTTTATTTCAACCAATTTACCGAAAACCTTGACAAATTATATACCTAAACGTTCCCGATGAATTACTCTATCTATTGGTGAAAACCGCATGAAAATCCGTGCAGTGGTTTTTGAGATTAGCGGTAACAGACAGACACGGCGGGCAACTTTGTTTTATAATATGTAAGGATTAAAAATTCAGATAGTTGCACTCCTGTGATACTAGGTTATTGGACAGCTTAATGTGTTAAATGAATTAACAGTTTTTATCATCCATAAAGTGCCTGTGAACAAACCTAACTCATTGAGATTTAAAATGTCATAGACATTTAGTTTTGCTGTCAATCTAAAGTACTGCAGGCAAAAGAGCATTTTATTTTAGTTACTAATGTGTTTTGTCGCACGGAATAGGTTCTGTTGGTACATCTGGAAGAAAATATATACTTAATTTTTTGTTACATTATATATTTAAAGTTGTATGTTATATACATGGCATCATTCATATACAATAAAGGTATTTTGTATGTCATCAAAAACTGGCATATGTTTGAACATTTCAAACCAAATTTCTGAGAACTGATAAGTACCTTATGGGAGCAGTTTTCTCTTATCATTTTATGATAATGTTAATGCAAAATGGAGATAAATTCCATGATAAAGTGTAAAACAGGTGATAAAATTGTTTTATGTGTGTCATGCATCAATTTCCGATATTACTTAAAATACCATAGACTTCTTCGTCTTATAGGTTTTCCTGTAATCTATAGGTAAATAACAATTTCCTGTATTTTCTTGGAAATTTTAGGCTTTGGAGATAAGGGGGGAATGGTAAATTTTCGCCTTTTTTCCTAAATAATTTCAAAACCATTTTTTTTTTTGTAAAAAATATTAAAGTCAAAAATATGGGTTTAGCAGAAATTTTGGTTTTCACCCTGATGTGAATTAGTTTTTGCCCACTTTATTTATAGAAAGGATATCTTTCAGCTGAAATGATGATGATGATAATAATGACATGTATTTTTTACATTGTTGAACTCTGTTTTATTAAAAATACCTATAGGAAGTTCAATGTGTAACATCCACCAATATGAGGAAAAATTATGGACGAAAACTAGTATAATGCTAAGGTAGTTTTTTTTTACAATTTTCGTTTGACGTTGCCCGCTTCGTCGTCCGCTTGGATGAAAACTAAAACCTTAGCGAAATTATAATTAAGCAAGAAAGAAACATTTATTCACTAAGACAGAAGACACATGGAGTAACAAATAATAATTCTAGTATTAGTCCACTACATTTTGTAAGTAATCTTGAAATGAATATAATAAGAAAATTTTAATACGGTCATTATGTTTTAAATAAGTCATACGTGCCAAAAGCATAACTTAATAATGCTAAAATTAGTAAAATACCGTGCTGTGAAGATTCTTCGTCCTACTATTTTTTGACAGCTGAAGCGACTTCCTTGTAGCACGGAAACAGGTCCCCGTTAACTTATTTTTAGTCAAATTTAAATTTTCGTGAGACATTATGAATACATGAAATACACACGGCTTTACTCACGATTTATTGTCAGAAATAGTCCGACATGTTTCAATCTCGTATGGAGTCCTTCTTCAGGGGTTGAGTGCGGTCGCGGTCAAAGCAACCCCCGCACACATGTCGGACTATTTCTGACAAAAAATCGTGAGTAAAGCCGTGTGTATTTCAAGTACCTATTCTAAATATTTTTTATTCGAATCTCAGCTTGTCCAACAATATTTAATGTTGGTAGAAGTGTTGGTTAGGTATTAAGGCCCAGAATTAGTCCAAACATGTGCGGTTAGCTGTTATTTCTACTTTTCTACGCTTTTGTTAGAAACAGCACAGTCAAATGGACGGAAAATGGAGCTGGGCGGCAAACCAGTGAAATCACCGTATCTACTTGTCACGGAAAACTGGCCTATACTTAGTAAACTAAACTTTGTTATTGAAAATAAATTCATAGCTAGGTATACAAAACAAAAAAACCGGTCAAGTGCGAGTGAAACCCGCGTGGAGAGGGTTCCGTTCCATACATGATAAACTGAAATTTCCTATGTTACTTTAAATACTATAGACTTCTTATAGGTTTTTTTGTAATCTATAAGTAAAGAACTATTCTCTGTATTTTTCGGAGATAAGGGGGGGGGGGATGGTCAATTGTCGCCTATTTTCCTAAATAACTTCTAAACTATTTCACTTAAAATTAAAAAAAAAAATACTTTAAGATCCTCACAATAAGCCCTTTCATTTGATATGTCACACGATTTCAGTTGCACAACTTTTTTTTTTTATTTTCTAATTTATCCCCCAAAAGTGGGCCCCATGTTCAAAATTAATTAATTTACATTACGCATCCCTGTTGCGAAAATCCGATTGTTTATATCCCCGCTTAACGTCCTAAGTCCGAGGTCGGCTCAATAGGAGCACCCTTAGGCATGTTAAGTAAAACTCCCCTTGTTGAGCGCCATTCAGGCTGCTCGCATCTTTCCGGTGAAGTTGTCGAAGTCGTCAGAGACTAACAGCGTATGTCCATTCTAAAAAACGGACAGATAGACAGACAGACACACGGGTGATCCTATAAGGGTTCCTTTTTCCTTTTGAGGTACGGAACCCTAATAAAGTGACTTCCAATCACTAAACCCAGCAACGCTTATCCTGTAAAATGTCCTGAATGTTAATAGTGTCTTATCTTTCTTTCTTTAGTAGGTTTTAAGATTGCTTGATTACTAACAAATATGATTCCATGATATTTGAAATAAATTATTACTATTACAATTTTTTTGTGACATAAATAAATAAAAATACAAGAAGAAAAGGCCCGGGCCCACCAAACGCGGTTGCGGTGTGTCGCGTTTCGAACGCGGGCCCGCGCAATTTGTACATGGCACACCGAAGGCGGGCGGCGGCTTCAACGCGTTTCGAACGCGGGCCCGCGTTACTCACGCCCCGAGCCGCTTTCGCGACGCGTTCGCCCCGCTTCGATATGCCTCTGGACATGGCGGCAATATTAAATACAATTTCGCGTGCCCGCGCACGCCCCGCGCCGCGCTGCCCGAGTTGTCTGCGGCGAAAGCGGCGTGGGAGCGAAGCGTTTCGTACGCGGGCCCGCGCTACTTTTTGGTGTGCCATGGTCAATTTGATTTGTTGTTTTACAACGGCGCGGGCCCGCGTTAGAAACGCCGACTCGCCGCAAACGCGTTTGGTGTGCCCGGACTTTAAACCAGCACATCCATTTTTGATTGTAAATGTTCAGTGTTTATTTACACACTGGAATGTTAGCCTCCTACACTACCTGTAAATTAGTAATAGTCCTTTCAAGTTCAACCACTTCAGCTGACTTCATCTTGTAACATGACATGAGTCAGTTGGCCTTGGGGTGATTTCGCGTCATATTTATTTACTTAATTAGGTATCATTTAATTATATTTATAGGTTTACAGTGAGTGACCAACTTGCTTATTCAAGCTGGGGCCCATTCATTTTAGGCGCATATTCACACGGGCGCAGTTGTTAACACCGTAAATCAATGTGTGTCTATCATCATCATTTCAGCCGCAGGACATCCACAGCTTGACATAGGCCTTCCCCAGCGATTTCCAAAAGGGCCGGTTAGAAGCGGCCTGCGTCCAGCGTTTTCCTGCGGTCTCTCTTAGGTCGTCTGTCCATCTTGTGGGTGGACGTCCTACGCTGAGCTTACCGGTCCGTGGTCTCCATTCGAGAACTTTTCGGCCCCATCGGCCATCTGTTCTGCGTGCTATGTGCCCTGCCCACTGCCACTTCAACTTGCTAACCCGATGGGCTATGTCAGTAACTTTCGTTTGTCTACGGATCTCCTCATTTCTGATTCGATCTCGCAGAGAAACCCCGAGCCTAGCCCACTCCATAGCTCGTTTTGCGATTTTGAGCTTGCTTATGAGGCCCATAGTGAGAGACCATGTTTCAGTGCCCAGTGCCGTTTGTCATCAGTAGTCATCACTGGCAACACACACTGATTGAAGACTTTCGTCTGTGTGTCTATACATCTATACAAATAAATAAAATTGACTCTGTTATTTCTAGATTAAGACAAATATCTAAGTGGGAAATGCTATTTACATTATGCCTAAGCTTAAATTACAGATTTTAACATGTTTGTCTGCCTGTTTGTCTAAATGCTTGTTCCAAATAGGCTCCGAAACTTAGACACTGGCATTTATTTTATTTTGATAAACAGCTAACACAGGTATTGGAGTTCAAATGGCTAAACTCACAAACGCAACTTATATATTTGATCCATGATTAAATAATCTCTGTCAACCAGGTGTCAAGTCAACATATACATAAAAGTCACTTTAATTAAACATCAATTTGAATGGCCTATGTCAAATCTGCTAATACATAAGTACTTAATACCAAGTTTCGATATTATTCTAGAACGTGTACCTAATTATAGATACCGAAGTGTACTTATATGAAAAGGAAACGGAACTCGCAACGGAAGTATGGAGGCATGTTCACCTATAACACAATTGTTACCTAGGTATCTAAGCTAACTACCTTTCCCCTGTCGAGGAAACAAAAGCTAGGTCCATTGAAACGAATTTCACACTAAATACCTCCTTATTCAGTAGCGCTCCCGTAACTTTGTCTGAGTACTGTTCATGATAGGATCATCACAATTCTCCTAACCAGGCGCGGTCCGAAGGGGGGTGGGGGTCACTTGTGACATGACCCCCCCCCAAATCGTACACGTCAACTAGAAAAATCTAAAAATTTACAAAATAAAAAAGTCTAGTCGAAGAGTAAAGTCTAATTTACTCGACATAATATTTTCTTATTAGTGACCCCTCCAAAAATTTAAGGCTGCGACCGCACCTGCTCCTGACGCTGATACAGTATTTTCTGCAACGTTCATAATATAAATAAATGAAGTATATGTAGTAAGTTATGGAAATACGTTGATGTTTTCTGTTTTACGCGAGGAAACTGGAAGTAGAACATTTACTGCAGCATCTTAATTCCGTTCATATGAGCTAAGATAAAATTTACTTATGAACTGGAATCAGGTGGCAAGTTGTCTTTTTTTGACGTCGAAGTGGTGGTGTGAATAGATGGCTCCCTGGCTCACTGTATATCGGAAACCAACGCACACGGAGTGGTGTCTGGATCAGTACTAGGCAAATACTCCATAAAGACCATATTTACACCGTTTTCGACGAACAAGCGGCATCTAAGAACTCCAAAGGAAATTTTTCCCATTCAAGCACCAGGCGCGTATAAGATAGACTGCAGTTACGGGAATTCTTATATTGGACAGACGAAGCGTACTATAGCTGAACTATAATACCTATGCGTCGAGAAGTGTGGGTAGAAGATGCTCACACCCGCCACAAGTCTGCTCATGACTAAGGCCGTTGTATTGTAATATTTGTAATACGGTAAATACTTCGAGATATATAATAATATCGCGGTTAATTCTCGTTGCCATAGGGGTGCCAAGTCTTAAAAGAGGTATATCCCTAAAAGCAAGTCACTAGCCACCGTTTTTTTTGTACACTCCGTTTACCTCAGACTGATAACCCATACCACACCGTACTCTTTTGAATGTGAGCATAATGTAAAAAACCAAGCACGGACGACAAATATTCTGAAAATAGCTCGGTTTTCTCCGCGATCACACCCAAGTTGCAATGAACGCTTTCGCTCAAGCGAATCTTTCAAGCTTATAATCAATTTTGCTCCCATTTTCAGTTGGTTTTTAAAACCCCCTAAAAATAATCTGCCCCTAAAAAAATCCCAATCCACTTATTTTGCCCCTATATTTAGGAGTTACAAGGCTGGCAACCCTGCGGGTAGTACGGGTACTCTAGTTCCCTACTGAGTCAATGTAGGGCCGTTAAAAATAAAGTAACCAACAAATAAGGAAAAATACAGCACCCTGAGACGGTATACCTCGCCAATTGTAAAAAGAGCGCTGACGGCCATATAAAATGTATCGCCGTCACCGCTCTTGTTACATGTGGCGAGGTGTACTTGCATTTACAATGGATTCCTAAGCCGGTGGTTGGACTCAAATGTCTCTTTCTCTTACCTGCCTAGAAAATTGGATAATGTTCTAAACCACATTGTGCAGCTATCGCGTATCAGTCTCTGGCTGGTACAAAATGTTATAAACGGTAGTGGTTATATATAAGTAAAATTAAGTAAGTAAACTAATGTTGAAAATCTCCATTTTTAAATATTAACTTATACAAGCAACAAGGTAATATTTGATAGCATCTGATATTTGGTAGAGCCTTTGATCATCTAAGAAACCGCTCCTTTAGCATCTTTAATATTGACGAAACTTCCTAGCAAATAAAGCCATGGGCGTGCAAGACAACTATTTTGGCCGCTTTATCCACACAGAAATACAATGATGACTATTGCGTTCCTGAGTGGATCAATCATAAGTTTGGTTTATTCTCCCATAACGACTGCTACGCAGTTACGCGAGGCCTTTCCATAAATTATTTCTTATTAAACATTGTCTCACTCTGTAACCTTTTGAACGCCCCACCGACAGCAGATTTCCTTGGCCCTGACGCCATGATATGGCGTTTTCCATACATTTGCGTCGGCTACAGCCGTCGTCGAGCGGTCGTGTCACGCTATTTCGCCGTTAGCCGTGGCGTTCAAAAGGTAAATACTAAAAGCTGCAATATTTGCAACACTGCTTTAACAGAGCAATAAATATAATTGATTGAGCACGCGACCTCGGCAAATAGAGGTTCCTAGGCTAGGCTCGCCAATAGTAAAACACTATAAAAGCTATTTTTAGGTTAACGGGTTTATTGATGTCAAGGTTAAACAGTAATATTTAATTGTCAAAGATCTTATCTAATATTGAATTATAAAACGATTAATACTTTGCAAATGCAAAAAACTCCATTTAATAAGGTTGAGTCGCCTTTTACATCCCACTTCTGAATAGTGTCTAGTCTTGTTGATGTTTGCCAAATTGTGCTTGTGGTAAACTGCGGGGTCCAGTATTTTAAATGGTCTATAAAAAAATCGGTTCAGCATTGAACTATAGAATTATACGGATAAAACTCATGATTGCTTTATAAACCATTTAATTGTACCGACTACAGATGCAACGGATATCCGGTTACTATCCGGTATCCGGCCTATCCGGCCATGATTTTACTATCCGGCCGGATACCGGATAGTAAAAGCTTGAATCAAAAATAGGATAACATACATATAATCACGCCCGAAATCCCTAATGGGGTGGGCAGAGCCACAAGACTACTTGTGGCCACGTTCGATTAATTAATAAATAGGATAAAACAAATAAAAACCATCAGAAATAAACGAAATCAACGTCAGTTAATAAAATAAAGCTAAGCTTAATTTTATTTAACATAACACTTCACCTAACACCATGTCGTGTAGGTTCAAATATTCCCAATTGACGGAATATAGCGCGTATTGGACCTCAAAAGGGCCTCCCCACACAATTTATTAACGACTTTAGAGATAGCTCATCTACAGCCGGATATCCGGTATCCGGCCAAATCACTATCCGTTGCATCTCTAGTACCTACTCGTTCGTTTAGCTTCCACTCCATATGTAGTATTACGAAACCGCGAACACTCGTTTTACCAAATTGGTCCTAAGTTCCAAAGGTTGCTTACTGGCATGCCGGGTTTTCGCTTTTTAACATTCAATCTCTATAAGAAAGTGAAAGTACCGAGATGTCGCTTGATATGTCACATCCTTGTTTGCTTTCAGTTCGTGCTCTGCATCAATTTGTTAGTTGATAGTGTTGTTACCTCAAGGCCTAAACGGTTGTGGAGAAGAAAGCACAATTGGCAGTTCTTTATATTCCGTGCTCGAGAATATCCGAATCGCGACTAATTTAATATTGCTTTACAACGCGATTATATTTTTAGCACACTTAGATTTCTACAACTAACAATACCATTACACAACACGAAATTTTACTTCTGAAAATTATCACATCTTCGCAAGCGTACCAAATTCGTATTCCTCTGGACAATGTTGCAAGTTGCAGGCTACATTTCGTAATTGTCAATAAGCAGAAAGGCTGTAATGTTGTGTTTATAACTTCGCTGTCATACAAAGTTGACATTAATCTCAGAAACTATAAAAAGCTTTCTCAGCAATCTCATTACACATGCTATATCCTGTAACACATGTGTTCTCGGATGTCATAACCGTTTAAATGTCTTTGAAGATCTTGTGTTCCATTCACTCTAGTTTCACCCATTCTCCTACACTAGCAATTTCTCAAAAACCACTAAAATATCATAATTTATTCACATAGAATAAACATAAGTTGTCAAAGAGTCCATGCGGTTCAAAATAACTGTCTAAAGCCGCCAGCGTTATTTAACCGAGTTAAATATTCTTTTGTGCCCATTGAACGCGGAGTAACTGTATGCTGATTGGCCAGTGACAGAGTATCGCCCGCATACGAACTGGCTTTATGACATAATAAGATTAGTCAACGATTAGACCACTGAGTAAATTGAGTAATGCTGAGCGGTTCCTTTGTAGTTTCTGATCCCATTGCGATTTATTAAGTTGGATGCAGGCGGTTTGATAGACCTATCTATGGCGACATTTTAAAGTATATTTATTCATATACTGTAAGAAACCTTTGACTAGTATTTGCGAGAACTTGAGCTTGTCTTCTCTGACAGGTGACGAAACCGAAACCTTTTAGTTCTATGCATGAAAAGTTTTCTAATCGATCACGTACTCGGTAATTCGCCCTTCGAAAATGTGACATGGATGGTTTTTGCTGATGTGAGTTTCGCGTCAGAACTTTTGTTGGATGCCGTTATTCATTTGCAAAATTCCTGGAAATTCAATGAAAGTTGGACGCGCAGCTTCATGCCTCCCTAATGCAATGTCTAGTCGAAAATAATTAAATTATCTAGATCTATTAACAAGAGTACTGGCGCCAGCATAATCTCAGAATAACGTCAGCGATTAGAATATTCAATTAGTTAATAATCTTTTATCTAATCGGTCTATTAATCCAATTAAAGAATAAAGTGCGGGCACTCCCAATTTGCTCTGGGTCCATTCACTGAATTTGTATTATCAATTTGGTCATGTCGAGATTCTTTAAGGAACGTTTCTTGGAATTCGATCTCTTCAGCCATATGTGACTTCTAATTATACTGAGAGGTGGCCGTACCTGTTTCACTTAGTCATGCTTACTTCCTTCACCTGGTAATGATTCGTTTAAGCCACAGAGGTATAAAAATCTGGAACGTTCTCAAAATTTCGTAGATTTAATGTTTTATTTATTATTATTAATTCGTTAAGTACGATTTCGAAGTATTTAGTTCAATTGCGGACCTAATAAGCGATAATTAAAGTTCGACAGGATATTGCTTCACCGACGGAAACTTTCGACTTTATAAATAGTTACTGCCGATATCTTGAAACAAGCCAAGGAAATACTTACAGTTATGAAGACATAACAAGATTAGACATGAAAGCAAAATGGTTAAATGGAATTAACCTTTACATTAAAATGGTTTCGTTTCCGTTGTTTAAATAACAAAAAACATCCTTTTCATTAATTGGATCTTAATTGTAAACATTGGCTTAAGTTTCTGGCTCGAAGGATTTCTGGATTTTATGTTTTATAACGCAATCAACTTTGCTTTTTTGTTTTTAGTACACTTTAATGATGTTTAGGAAATGTCTGCATTAATCAGACAATAAAACTTGCCATAGGACCCCGCAAAAAGAACTCGAAAACTGTCGCTTTGATTTGCCTTTCAACCGGATGACTTTTATTTTCTCGAAACTCGTTGAAACTGCCACTCTAATAACGAAGCCAGGAGCGCCGCGCGATGCGTTTGAAATTTTAAAATTTTATATTTTACGTCTTGTCAGTTCGGTGCAACTTTTAAAATGGCGCTCCCTGGAGTGTAGTGCCGGGATCGTGTTCCATTCCATCTCGTTTCCAGCCACTCAATTTGGCTCCTGTAATTGGTGACCACTTTGAAAGACCTCGTGTGAATGTATCATTTAATAAAATCAACATATCATAAGCGGGTCTTTTTCCATTGGATACTGTATCAGTAAATATACATTCTGAAATTGTATGTGTTTTTAATTGAATAACGTTAAGCTTGAGACTTAAATGAAAATTGGCGCTGTTTGGTTGCCAATCTCATTTCAACATTAAGCGTTATTTATTATTTAAGTTTATTAAAAATTTGCGTACCTACATATATTAATAATTATTGTAGGATAATCATCAAGACTAACGAAATAGGTACTTATTACTTTTTGTCTTCCTTATTATGTATGAGTAATAAACGGGGAAAATGTGTTAGTAAAGAATATAAAAAGACCACAATTAGTTGATACCTGAAATTATGATTAATTTAACTATGAACTAAATAATTTAAATAACTTTTAAGTTATTTTAATGTGTATGTTAGTCTGTAAGGTATTTATATATGGGCCACTGATGCCTGAAATAAATGGTTTTATTATTAATATCCTCTCGCATTTCGTTCGAGTTTCTTTCATTGTAACTAACTTTTTGCTACGATATGGATAAATTTTCTGTACAAGCCATTGCTTTACATCAGCACAATTAACATGGCATGACCAGCAGACAAATGTACATTTCAATTATATCTCCCTTCCATATCTTTGTCCAATCCGTCAACGAATGGATTAATAACCCATCCTTATTAAATCTTTACTTATAATGGGTAACAAATGCCAGTAAGCCACTTGGTAGCCATGACTTCCAAGAGCGATTACCCTTCAACAAGGAGCCGAACGTGGGAAACAAACCAGCACGCACCGGATGTGCGTAGCAAGTACAGATTAGAGAAAACCAAATGAATGATCCACTTTACATTTTAAATCTGGAAGGCCTGAGATCGGCGTCAGAGTCGCGTCGCACGTGCTAAATGACGTGCAACCTTGCTCTCCCCTCGTCCTACGGGAACCGGTCGGCGCAAACCGGAATATTGCATGAAGACTATTGACGTCTCGGCGGTCCAGCCTGTTCTGACCTCTTAATCCCACACCTTTGTTAGTATTGGCAGGTCAACAGTTCGGTAAGCACTATGAATGCAGTGCTTTAGTCTGTGCTGAAAAATTCTGTTCTTTATTTAAATGCGATTTAAAAATAAAACCGCTGGCGCTGTGCCGCGTAATTTGATGTAATTGCAAAATTCACTCTTATGGACGCTGACAAATGCGATATTTTCTCGCATAATTTCACGCCAAATTATTACTCGCTATCAAAATAATGAATTCCATTTGTTCATGGTTATGGATACCAGTTGTTGAAAGTAGTCTTGCATACATTCTTATTTAGAAATCTGTAACAAAGAAGAGTAGGTTCCGTTCATGTAAAATATAGCACATTTGTTTTGCGGGAACATACCTACCTACCTATTCAATTAGGACAGGAATTGATGTTTTATAAATTTGATCAAATGCATTAAGCTTGTATTATATCTTTTGAGTATTTATTTATTATACTATGATTAAGTAATTAGTCTGTATGGAGTTGCATTTGAAAGCAGCTCTGACTAACCGCATTGTTTGAACGCACCCGCTCCACCGGCCTAGTGGAGTAATTGCTATTTTGCCCCAATTCCTGGTTCTCTGATCCCGCCCGTTCACGCAACTGACCTGTTTCGCTGCATACAAATGCAATCTTCCAGATAACTCGATTGCAACGACGCCAGCGACCACTATTATGGTGCGGGCATTTATGTTTTTCAATAGAAGACTTGCGTAATATTCGACTTATATGAGGTTTTTAAAATTTTTGAGCTATCGTATGATACTAAATCTATCATAAGATCATAACTTGTGAAGTACCAGTTGACACACGTGTTATCCTATGATTTCCTTATTTTCTACTTTAACTTCCAAGTGAATATAAAACTCTGTACTATATTTGATTTTTGAGTTGGTGCGAATTGCGTTTGTTACTGATATTGTTAATGGATAACCAATGGATCTATGTTTTGTCCACTTGATGTATTTATTATCATTTGGTACCGTAAACAATCCACAGATGTTACACTCCAAGTTAAATATTGATATCATTTGAAATGAAAATATTTATTTGCGATCAGAACCCACGCCACATCTACTAACGACGTTTTGCATATGTATCAATGGCACCAATTTTCAATGACTCCTTAGAAGAAAGTAGATACATTTGAATATTTATGGTTGTTCATCTCTCTTTAAAGTGTTCTAAATTCATTTTTCAATGCCACAAAGATGACCTAAATAGATGCTTTTAGCAAAGTTTCATCGTTAATAATAATTATATTTACGTCGAATACATCAAAAGGGAAAAAATTGTCCTCGAAACATTTCATCAAATCTAATTTGAAACTGAGGCACGTTGCGTTGCTGAAACAGCCGGATTGGAAATTTCGTAAGTTCGTTCCGAAAAGATAATTCGAGTTACAGCATAACTCAATTTTAGCGGAAGAATCTTTGGGTTTATCAATTTATTATTAAAGTTTGTAGAATTATGTTTTCGCGAACGTTTAGGCTAATAAATTTTTAAATTCTGCCAGCGAATGAAGGCCTCTTTAAACTCGCCTACTAACCCGCCTACGCTTACACAAACATCAGGGTGTTAACAAGTGGCCAAATAACGAGTTCACTATGTTGACCACGACCAAGCTTACTGAACAAATAACACAGTCGAGTTACTTCGTTACCCGCTCAAAGTTAGATAAAGAGGTTCACGTAACAGGTAAAACCATGGGGCTCCGAAACTTGTGTTCCTCATTCCGTGCGACCTGATTTTGTGCTAGGGTAACCAACAGCTTTACCTGAGAGTTTAGTGTAACAGTTTTATTCTACGAACTTCTACTTTTTTTATATAAAAGAGAAGGCAAACGAGCTTGCGAGGCACCTGATGGTAAGTGATCATCGCCGCCCATAAACTTCACTAACCCCGAAGGAGTCATTGAGCCGTTACCGATCTTTTAGGGAAAAATAAACACTTGAAGGCCCCAATGTCAAAACAGTCCGGGAACACCGCTGATGGAAGCTGGTACTTCTTGGCCAATTAAGATTTAATAACCAAAGTGACAATCATTTGGCGTATACAGCTGGATGGTTTTTTCCCATGCATGTCGGATTCATGTTTTATAAAAAGCAATTAATTTTTATGAAGGTGACCTTCGTTTCTGTATAAAATGTATGAAATCGTAAAAGACCCTGATAAAATATTTTAATCCATATCCTGTTCCTGTAAACTCATCAGATCCACCTCTTTGTCTCCTTTTTCCTCGTTAGGTACCTCACACTGCGCAAGACCACGTTTATCCCTGCTGTTGCTGTAATGCTTATGTCAACGTTATAAAGTTGATTTTGCACTGTCCCACATACGATTGTAGGGTTTCACCATTTCCCGCCTCCGCAAAATTAGCGCTCCCTTGAGAGCTACGTGCTTTTGTTTTAACCCTAAAAAGAGAAACGTTCGTACTTTGGTTCTTTTTAGTGTCCAATTAAAAATAATTGAACTTCCTTTTAGGGCATTTAGCGTAACGAAAACTGAGGTTAAAAGTGCTTCATATTTATTGGGAGAACCTTGTTTCTGCCAACGTTTTAGGCAAAACCATAGATTTACCCGATTCTTGAAACTTAATCGCTTTCTTAGTAAAGATGCGACACGACTCTGTTTGACATACTTACGCAATTTTCGATCTGCAACTCAACCGTAACACAATAAAAGCGTGAAGTCGAACAGAAAATAGAAGTTATTACTTAAATCACAAACCCCGAAACAAAGGTAATCGAATAGTCACAGTTTGGTAACGCTATTGTTCTTTGTTCCGACGGCCGATAAGAAACAAAGGTAAGTAAAAAATGATAAGCAAACGGGTGCTTTGCTTCGTGACATAACTGCCATTCTACTATCTGACTTATATAAAGTCAGTCGTGTTCTTTACTGATTGATTGAATGTATAATAATACAACCGGTCGTCGTCAGTTTTTGTGTCTTTATTCTTTCGCAAATTGCATCTTTAAATTAGTCTCGTGTTTGCCAGCTGCTGCATGACACATCCGGACCGCCCGGTCGATACAAAATCGGCCTAGTTCTTTGCATACACCTGCTGTATACATAGACGACATGCTAGCGCTAGTCACTTCTTTGGTGGAACGCTTGGGCGCATAACGAAATAACATGAAGGCTATTAGAATTTAATCAACAAAGTGCTGGAGTCTGTGCAAATATTGGTGTTGCGGTTCACAATTACCCGGCGCAACCTAACAAATATTTGTGTAGCTTTGTATCAAGTAATAGAATCAAAAAACCGGCCATGTGCATATCGGACCACGATGTAGGGTTCCGTACATAGTCATGTCTATGTCTAAGGCCCCAAAGCAAATTCATTGAACAATGTATATGCTATAATCTACTCTGTAGCTATGGGACGTGTTCGTATAGATGTTTTACACAGTAGGTAGCAAGTTAGTCGCCTGTAACTCATGAACCAAAATGAAGCCTAGGTACTAGGTTTTTTTTTTTACCTTTCATTTAAGCTTTCGTTAAGGTTATTTTGAGATTTTTTTATTTACAGTTCTGGCTGTTGGGGGGCACGTAACTCCAACAGAAATGACACCTTTAAAGCTAAATTTTTTCTCAACGGTGGTCTTCCAAATTTTAAAATTGGTATTAAGATGCTGATAATACTTTTTAAACAGCTATCCAACGACATCCCATTCGAGGGTGGAGAAAAAAAAAATATCTTTGCCGTACGAGTACGAAGGCTAGCAGCTTAAAACATTTTGTTTCCAATTTTATTTTGAATCCTTATGCGCGGGATAAACAATCTTATATATAAAATTCTCGTGTCACAATGTTCGTTCCCGTACTCCTCCGAAACGGCTTGACCGATTCTGATGAAATTTTGTGAGCATATTGAGTAGGTCTGAGAATCTGCCAACATCTATTTTTCATACCCCTAAATGATAAGGGTGACTCACCGGGCAGGACGACGTCTGCTGGGTCCGCTAGTAATCGTATAAAATTTCAACCTTGTAACCTATTTGTGTACGAGAAAAGGCGACTGTGACATACAAACCGACAGACGGATATGGCGAAATTATAAGGTTTCCTAGTTTGGCTACAGAACCCTAAAATAGCGTTTTAGATGCACTGCCTAATGACAAGCACAAGTTCTCATCATATAGAAATACGTCACATTAATTAAATATCAATTTGAGAGGCCTTTCTGAATTTGGCCATAAGTGACCAACTCACGACTCACTACATAAACACCACGTAACGTGCGTATGATAAGATTTAAAATCATGAATTTTATGTTCTGGTTTCTTTGTTTCTCTTTGTTCCTGTTGTTCTCTTTCTTAAGAGCACCGAGGTCTTTATCATTTTAGTGTTCAGTTGAAATTGATAACAATTGCGTTACTTAAGGCGGCTTTTCACGATTAGTTTTAACTGTCAGTTTTCGCTAAACAGTTTAAATTGTCAGTCAGAACTGATCGTGAGTATGATGAAAACTGCCAGTGATTTTACTATATCATCTTACTCACGATCAGTGACAAAACTGACACTAGAAACTGATCGTGAGTAGGATGAAAACTGCCAGTGATTTTACTATAACATCTTACTCACGATCAGTGATAAAACTGACACTAGTAACTGATCGTGAGTAGGATGAAAACTGCTAGTGATTTTGCTATATCATCTTACTCACGATCAGTGATAAAACTGACACTAGAAACTGATCGTGAGTAGGATGAAAACTGCTAGTGATTTTGCTATATCATCTTACTCACGATCAGTGATAAAACTGACACTAGAAACTGATCGTGAGGAGGATGAAAACTGCCAGTGATTTAACTATATCATCTTACTCACGATCAGTGATAAAACTGACACCAGTAACTGATCGTGAGTAGGATGAAAACTGCTAGTGATTTTGCTATATCATCTTACTCACGATCAGTGATAAAACTGACACTAGAAACTGATCGTGAGTAGGATGAAAACTGCCAGTGATTTTACTATATCATCTTACTCACGATCAGTGATAAAACTGACACTAGAAACTGATCGTGAGTAGGATGAAAACTGCCAGTGATTTTACTATATCATCTTACTCACGATCAGTGATAAAACTGACACTAGAAACTGATCGTGAGTAGGATGAAAACTGCCAGTGATTTTACTATATCATCTTACTCATGGTCAGTGATAAAACTGACACTAGAAACTGATCGCGAGTAGCTGCCTTTGTCCCTTGTTTAATATACTAAAGAAATAATGGGTGTTTAGCCTATCAAAATATTTAAGTTACATCATTTTCATATCTTCATTTGAAAACTATCTTGCATCATTGATAAGCGAATTTATATACAATGCTTATGTTTTGTTGATACTCGTTTATCTTTGAAATAACTGTGACCTTTTGCTTATTTGACGCATATGTTCAATGACTCATTGTTTCCTTACTCGGGTTTACATTAAACAAAACACTATTTAAACTACAGATTACTAATAATAATAATCCTCTTTTGGTTGTTGTGTCACATTCATTTGACATCGTTAATTTAACCCTTGGACTTGGTTCATGGGAATCTGTGACTCATGCGTACATTACTCACGCACTGGAATGGCATTATAAAACTGTGCCTACTGCTCAACCAGTGTACCAAGACATTAACTTTTGGTCAACTACTTGGTAGTCGTTTAGAAATCAGTAGATTAAGGTTCAGATGGAAATGGTCATGTTTACTATGATAAAATCTCGACAGCGGCCAGCTGAGCAAAGCAGCCATAGCTCTTTTATTTGACTTTAATACCGGTTAGTACATTTCCAGAGTTCTTGTTGAATTTGATCACACTGCTAGTATATTACCGAAATAATGTGACGTAAGTGGCACTACGCGTTGTTTGTTTGTGGTTGGTAGTTGAGGAAGTTATGGATTTTTACAACACATGCTGGAATTCAATCTTTATTCGCTTGAATTTAACCGCGTTATTTCTTTACACGGTGAATAAAATTCGAGAAGTATAATTTAAAAATATATCAGCTCATTAACATGACCCAAAATAAGTTTCATCTGAAATACCAAATCAGAATTAACGGAATGATGGGGACGATGACAAATTTGCTGCTTCTCGTCTTTGTAAAATTGTAGCTCAACTTCCACATAACTAATAAAATGTGTGTTATCATAACAAAGGCCGGATTGTTCGTGATATTAATTAAACCTTATGTTGTAAATAGCCAGCGTGATAATATTAAACGGGCAGATTAAATGAATGTTCATCACCAGTCGTTGACCCCACGAAAAATCAGACCCAGTTTAGTTTTACTTGTAAATAGTGACTTTGATTTGATAATTTTTTGTAACGTTTCATGATCCATGCCAGTAACGGCGAACCTAGGTAGTTGCTTTATTTTAAAGAGGATATGTTTATAAAATAAAAGGTCTAAATACGTTCACCAACTGATTGTACAATCTAATTATTATACCGCCGTATGTTTTTACATTATTTATGTAACGAATACAAATATGTATTAACAAAATTGAATCTGTTTAACGCTCTCTAAAAGAGATATGTCACACTTTCTACGTCTGTCTCTTCTCTCAAATACTATGAACAATGTCGTGTTTCAAAACTTTATTTAATCAATTTCTCGGTAGACCTTATTCCATTTGGTATTTTGATACAGTTGTCGGTAATAACCCGTGTCAAAACAAGACTTTCGTATTGATTTTTCTGAGAATATACGAATCCGTTACTGGATCGTTATACTTAAACACTTCTGGGAAATGATAACAGAACCTTTTAATAAATACCGTTATAGTCCGGCTTCAGAATTTTTTCTTCAATAAATCGATTCAATAACTGCTCCACAATCCAAGCAAATCCGTTCTTTAACAATTCCCATGGCATCTACTGCATTGTGCGTGGGATTACTAGTCGTATCAGTCATGCGCTCTCAGCTGATGACTGCAATGTTATCAAACATGTTTAAATCTGCTACCAAGATTGACTTGCTTATAAAGTTACGTGAGTCAGTTTGATATAAAAATAAATCAAGTGTTCCTCAAGGGTGCGCTGTACATCCACTTATATATCTACAACAAATTTTAATTATCAAGACTGTTCTATAATTACTATTCAAATATCTACAGCCCCTTTTTGAATTTAATTAGATTTTTGTTAGTCTATTTGATGGAATTATTATAAACCAAACTGCGTTAAACATAGACAGACACAAGGTTTCGAAAAATCTTCCCTCAACAGAATCCAAAAGTCTAAGAACACTGAAACTGCAAAAGTTATATTAAAACATGGCGTCCAAACAAGTCAACAGTTTTGTTAAGAGAAACGACCGAACGTTTCGAGTTGTTATTTATATCGCCATAAACTCACCCGCGTCGCGATTTCGCTGCGTTTATTTTCAATGCGTAACAGGTTTTAGTTTTCACATTGCTTTGATATTGACGGAGCTAATAGCTTGGAGTAAACTTAGGATTCTGATAATTAATGGTCTAGTTTAGGTCACATTCAGCTGGTTTTATTGTATATCATTTAATTTGTAACGTAGGTATTCCTGCAGATTTTTCTAGTTTAATACTTGGCATCCAAAATCTTTCGTTACGGTTTTCGGTTCTTGAGACGTTGCTTCTTGCTAAATTTCATGATTCTAGGTCAAAGGGGCGTACCCTATAGATTTTGATTCCCTTGCGAGTGTCAAAATATACGGCATAAACGGCCGTATCTTTTGATTGCATTTACTTAGAAGTTTGATTTTTTCACAGCTCCAAGCGATTGCAGACTGTGTATTTGATATTCACTTCAACTTGATACAACGCGTTCCTGCGAAAAAGGGTCTTGAAAGAAAGACAGACAAACAGACGGATAACGAAGTGATCCTATAAGACTTCCTTTTTCCTTTTGAGGTACGGAATCCTAAAAATTTGTAAAAATATGCAATACCTATATTCCATACATACATAATTAATCGATTACATTCCAATCTCCGTTTTCCTTCAACTCGTACGAACCCCCGCATATTTCTTTTATTTCTTTCATTCGTATTCATACGGTACGTTATCCTAGCTTACGGTAAGAGTCCTCCGTTTAAACTGTTTGAATGAGAAACGAATAAATCCTTGCCCTAACCAATACGTCCACGTCTGCATGAGTTCGCATATCATTCGGTACTAGAAACAATTTGTTCATTCATAAACCAACCCACTTAGGGACCCCGCTCCGCTTGCAATTGTGACTGTACCATTATCATGAGTTTATGTAAACCGTTCTCGTTATCGAAATCTATCGGAAATACTGCTTGTTGCCGATACAATAAGGGACCGAGCGATAGTTTTCTATTATGCGAACGGTTTGCGGTTTACTCATGGTAATGGTACTGCATAGTTATTTACTATTTCTACGTGGAAGTGTTTCTATGCAGTTTAAAATTGCGAGTTATACGGAGTCCCTCGTTCCGTACGCAGTAGAAAGCCTCGCATTAGCCAAATTGAACGCTTTAGCCAAACAAACTTGAACCACAGTAGGTATGATCAAGTACGAGGGGCGGCTGAAAAGTTATCTACCTAACTATGAAACAAAAGACGATCATGGCTAGTTTTTTTTTTTATTTTTCAATATAGTCTCCTGACACGGAAATGCACTTATTACATTTATCAATTAAAGACATTAACCCGTTAAAAAAAAACTTTAGGTTTATCATCGAAAAAGTCATTAACAGCAGCCTTCATGTCGTTATCGGTTACGAATCTTCGTCCCCTCAGTTCTTTCTTCAAAAGTCTGAACAGGAAGTAGTCGGATGGGGTCAAATCTGGACTATATGGAGGGTGGTTGATTACTTCGTACCCATTTCAATTAATTTCTAGCTTCGTTAAGCGAGCAGTATGCACAGTTGCGTTATCATGCAAAAGCAGAATCCCTTTACTGAATTTGCCCCTTCTTTTTTCTTTTATGGCTTATGGGTCAAGTAATTCTGCGTAATATTCAGCATTCATTCTAGTCTTTTTTGGCAAGTAATCTACAAGCAGAATTCCTTCCGCATCCCAAAAAAATGTTGCCATTACTTTGCCTGCTGACGGGCGAACCCTAAATTTCCGAGGAGGCTTTTCATCCTTGAATTTCCATTGTAATGACTCCTGTTTAGTTTCGGGATCCCACTGCCGAATCCAAGTCTCATCACAGGTTACTATTCTAGAAATAATTTCCTCCCCTTTTCCACGGCTCATGTCTAAAAATTCCTCGCAACATTGAACACGTTTGACAAGGACAGACGTCCTTGTCAAACGGAGTCAACATTCTAGGGACCCAGCGTGCACTAACCTTAGATACGTGCAAATGTTCATGAATTATTTCATTGACGCGTTCTTTACTAATGTCCACATCCCTGGCTAACTCCCACTGCTTAATTCGCCGGTCTTCTAAAATAAAATTTCTCATTTTGGCCACATTTTCATCGGTGACAGCGGAAACTGGTCGCCCACTACGAGGATCATCTTCAAGGCTCTCACGGCCAAGCTTAAACTGTTTCGACCAGAACTTTATTGTAAATTCAGAAGGGCACGAACCACCAAAAACAGGTAACATACGCAGTCTAATCTGCGAGGGTGTATTTCCTTCTTTAGTGAGAAATTTTATCACTGCACGCTGCTCAATTTTAATCAGATTCTTTTTTCTTGCGACATTTTGAAAACAATCCAGTCCCAAAAAAAGCGGGAAGCAAGAAACAAATGAATGTTGGTGATTTTGAAAAAAGAATAACCAGTGAACACGACCTCATAGTGGCCAGTATTATTTTCGCATAACATATAGGCTAGGTAGATAACTTTTCAGCCGCCCCTCGTAAGCAATATATTTTGTATCGGCAGTGTCCTCGAAATAATTATCTACGGCCGCTCGGTATGTAAACACGCAATAGGGCTGCCCCTGACTGTCTTTCTTGGGTTATGTATTTGAAAATGCTAGGTATATTAAATTGTAGTATCGTTTCATGAAATATTACTGCAGTTTTTGTAAGTTTTAATCTTACGTATTTCTACTCAGTTCTTCTTTGTAGTTTCAAAAGTGACTGTGAGTCAGTACAGAATAAAAATAATGCATTTTATGTAGATATTTTGATTTAATATATCAAAAGCAATAAAAATTCTCGTGCCAAAAAAATGCGTAAATAATAGCGCGGGAGCGCCTCACACTGTCCGAGCCCGTACACAACCCCGGTGCACTCGCGACTGTTGTGTACCGAAGTTTACCAAGATTTCGAAGCGCGTCATTTCGGCCGTTTGTATGAAGATACTGCTTTTTTTTTTTTTTATTCAGAAACAATACAACAATTGCGTTTTAAATACACTTTTACCAATAACACCACAAACACACAATGAAAGCTATAACTAAATTAAATACACTTTTACAATAAATAAATATTACATTCCACCATAACAACTATATATTACATTACATCAAAAAAAAAAAAAAGGTAATAATAGTGGAAAATAATATATGTTCTTAACCTATTCAAACAAAAATCTCATCAATAGTATAAAAGCATCCTCTCAATAAAAATATTTTTAATTTGTTATTAAATGACACGTAGTCAGTAATGATTTTTAAGCCAGTGGGTAGTCTGTTAAATATTTTAACAGCTTGATGCCGCGCGCAGTGCTCTGCTATCTTGTGCTTAGGGTGAAAACTACGCTTCATATTTTTAGTGCGCGTTAGAAGCCGTGACTCTTGTTCTTCACACGTCTCATGTCTCGAAATATTTTTCATAAACTCAGTAAGCAGAACCAGTACGTACAAGCAAGGAACTGTCAGGATACCCAACTTCAAGAAATATTCTCTACAAGAGACCCATTGAGGAATTCGCAAAATAGTACGTATTGCTCTTTTTTGAACAACTAGAGCTTTATTAATGTTGTATTTGAAGCTATTTCCCCAAAACATGATGCTATAGCGCAACTTACTTAATTATACTGTGCTTGAACGCAAATTATATTCGCACACGTAACGCACACTGTTTTAACACCTTAATTACTCGTTGTCTGGGCGACCCCGAAAACTGCTTAAACGCTTTTGTTAGTCGATTATTATTAAATCGCTTTTCCTGTTATTTGTGGTAAAGAAATCGTCCACGCTTTAGTATTTCATTAAGTTAACTTTGCTTTCGATTTTTGAGCAAGATAACATTCCTTATCATAAATACGTGACGTCTATGAGACCATTCGAGTATCTTTTAATTCTCGCTTTTAAATACTGAACTCAACTGAGTTCCACTCATAATATTGAACAGCTTCCAATCATACTGATCAATCTGATGACCGTGACTCATGCCCGAGGTCGCGCGCTCATTCTACAACGTCATGCTTCGTTGATGATGCATCTGATTGCTTCGTATACTAGTACTTGGCTAGACTAGAGGAATAAGAGCCTAGACAGTTATGTTATTACTAGGTCTTTCTGTGGCTTTTCCTGCGTGGAATAAGGTTTTCGAAAATTAATTTCACTGGAACCTTTTACCTACATCAGTGGTTCTTAACCGGTGGTCCCAGGAAGCACCCGAAGTGGTCCGCGAAGTCATCGGAAAAATATGAAATACTTAAGTGGCAACGAGTCGGCATCCTTTATTAATTTTTATTTACTGTATTTACCTACAAACAGGAAGTGGTCCATGGCAAGACAAAAAAAATGTCAAATGCTCCCTCATCACTAAAAAGAACCACTGACCTACACGCACTCGACTGAGATTTTCAATTGGTGTTAAGGGTGCGAAATGTTATTATTTGCAAGAAGAAAGCTAGATTATGCTAGTTAGTGTCAGGAAACGCTTTTCTTGTAAAAAATAAAGAGAAGAGACTGCTGGGCATGCGATAAATTGGACGCAAGCATCTCCTGTACGTCCCGGATCAACGCGCCCGACTGCGAGGCGCACGCCGGTGGCTGTTCGCGCCCCCGCGCGCGCGCACGGTATCGCGGCGCAACTCCTGTGTCGCGCTACTCGCGCTATAGGTACCAGTAGTGCAGCCTGCATACAAGCTGATTCCTGACGGCTTTATCAAGCTAGAAAGCTAGGGCTGGCTGTCTGTGGAGTCCATGTTACTCTTAACTAAATTTCAGACTCGCACGTAGTTACGGTTCTAATTCTTCTGGCTTCCCTTACGAAATATTTAACGCTTCGCCACTGATAGGTACATGTGCTCAATAGGTACGCTGCTCTCCGTGAAGCCTTGCTGTGATGCATTTGGTGACGGCCGGCTGTCGCTTCAGAAAGAGTGCATGATGTTTTGTGAGAATGAAGGATAAATGGCGATTGGATTTGATTTTTATGTATTGTATTTGTTAATATCTTGTAATTTTGTAGGTATTCTGTTATTATTATTATTTTATATCTGACATGCTTATAGCGTGGGTAGCATAATTAATCATAACAATGATATGAATGACAAATGTAATGATTTAGGTTAAAACCTCTTATGTTACATTTTGCTTATATGTGAATAAATAAATAATATCTCTTCTCTAGAATAAACGTTGACTGGACGTTGACTGAATTTCCCCAACATACAACTCCATATGTTAGCAACGGATACACAAATCGTATATAAATCAACGGATATATAAATCAGAACAAGATCCAATTTGATCTGAACGGGACTTGTCGTCTGATCTGCTTACTTATATTGTCAAGAATTGTTTATTGACACAGAAACCACCAAGGAAATAGGGAGGAATAGGTACTTTTACAAAAATGCAATTGTGAAATACGTATGTTGCCACAAACACGAACGTGATTTAAACATTACAATTATGCGGAACTTTACTTTTACTCGCTTAACATTCTCGGCCACAAATTTCCATATTTAATACATACATACATAGAATCACGCCCGAAATCCCTAATGGGGTGGGCAGAGCCACAAGACTCTTGTGGCCACGTTCGATTTATTAGTCCTAAGATGGTATGATGAACCGTATGGTGACAGGTGATCAGCCCATCGCCCATACAGATAGTCCACCATGTTGGAGAGGACCCGTCCCTTAGTCGACTTTTACGACATGCCAGGATGATAAGCATCTGCACGCATTCTATGCTATTTCTTCACTCCCAGTGCAACAGAGGAGCACTAGCAGCAGAAGAGTATTTAATGAGGAAGGTAAACTCACCGAATTGTGACACGTGTGGAACCATTGAGGATGTATTTCATTTGTTACAGGAGTGCGCCCGAACTCGAACCGCGAGGGAGAGTTTGCTTGCGCAATTGGGTCTCGTTGATTCGAACATCGGTATCTTTCAATCGATTTTAGCAGAGCCTTTGTCTGATGCAGCGAAGGTGTTATTTGGTTTTATGCGCAAGTGCTCTCGTTTATCATAATTTAGAGCTTGACCTAACGGGGCTGACGTGTTCAGCAGTGATCAAAGCCCCTACATAAAGATGAAAAAAAAAAACATTATATGTCTACATTTCTGCAAATTGTGCCTTAGGTTGGCCCGGGAACGACAAACTTCGCGCAACTTGATATCTCACACTGGTTGACAAAATCCTAGTGACGAAGTCTGGATGGAAGAATTAACGAATGTTGCGTTCTCCTCTTGACAATAATTTCGATGTTGACACAAGGACCTATGAAACGGCCTATGAGCATAGAACTCGACGTCAAATACAACTCTCTGAAGCTCAAAGAATAGCACCGCGGGTCATCGATCCACCTGACCCAAGCACGCCCTACGCTACGTTAGCGTACAAATTGCGGTTATTTGCGCCGTGGCCCACTTCAAGAGACCCTGCGCGCGCGCTGCTACGGACAGTCGATGATCCTTCGCTCGAGATAGTTGTTAGGGTTGCCGCTTTAACAACTGACGGGTGTTGGATTATTTATACCTAATCTGAATAATTGGGTTGTCTATTATTCCATCGAAACTTTTTATATCGAATTCCATGTCGCAGAAAACTGTACCTACGTTGAATATTATAGTACTCATAATGTTCGATTCATCAAATCATCAATTCATACCTTTTTATATAATTTACCAACAGTTTACCGAATTTACCTTTTAGAACAATTAGTTATTCAAAGTATCGTTACATGATTCACATAATTTACGTCACACATTTACCAACAACGTTTCACCGCATTATTCATTTTATCGAACGATGCATATGTTATCGCAGCAGCGCGTTTAGAAAAAAATGTTCCGTGGTGAAGTCGACTAAACTTGTTTATAACGAGCGATTCGGTTCTGGCGTTGTGGTCACAGTGGTCAGTCACATGGTCACAGGTATGTAAGTTAACTAACCCGACATTTTCTATCTTTAAAACTTTTTATCATTTATATTGACAGATATCCAAAAATACTATAAAATTATCAAAAATCAAAAAGTTCTAAAATCCAATATTTTTTTAAATACCCTGTCGTTTATGTCTTATTTAATAACAAATATGAAGAAGGAAAATAAAGATGACACTTTTTGGCTTGTTGGATTTGTTTGCAGTAAAAAAGTATTGACATAAATCATTGTTTCTTAAAACAAAAACAAAAAACACTGGATTTTAATCAAGTGATTTAAATCATATCAACCCTGTTTTTCAGCAGCTGAGTGCAGTACCTGCTGGAACCGTAAAATATTATATTCCCAATTGTACAGATCCAGAATCAGCTCTGCGTCGAACGTTTTATGCGTCCCATTTAAATAAACTCATCAATAGGATATAAAAAAGCAATAATACATTAACACCAAGCGCCATAAACAAACTCTTCAAATATCTTTTTACGGCTGCCAATAAAATTTAATGTTGCGATATGGCAGCCCTACTGCTTGACAGGATGCGTCGTAGCCAGTGATACGAGGGTAGAATATTACACCAAGTGCACTCCGCTTGGTCCTTCACGGAAACCAGCATTCATAATAATCCAATAGAAGAGAGAGCTGTAGGTAAAAACGAACCTTATTTACGTAGACGAAACTGATTTGTTTATCAGCACTGACAGTCAGAAGAAAGGGCAGCTTATCTTAAAAAGAATCATGTTGGATCGTTAATGCTCGAGGGAGATCCTTTATGTTGGAGCTTACAAAGGTTGTAGAAGCCAAGTCTTTACCACTTTGTTTTGAAATATTTCCTAGAATTTACCCTATACCGTATAATTTAAATGATAAACTGCTTTGACGCCAATGACGGGTATAACCGTCAGGGCATACAGGGCAAAAGAGTCCTTCACTAGTTTGACGTAAGGTAGAAATTCGTGTTATTTCTAAGACATGCTTGGCGTGTGAGTGACAACTTTTGTATTTGACGTGGCGCTGAAGAGGTATATTAAGTTAGGCATAGGTACTAATCAGTGGCGAAGCGTGAAATATTTCCTAAGGCAAGCCGGAAGAATTAAAACCGTACGTGCGAGTCTGACATTTAGTTAGAGTAACATGGGCTTCACTGACAGCTAGCCGTAGCTTTCTAGCTTGGTAAAGCCGTCAGGAATCGGCTTGTAGGCAGGCTGCGCCAGTGGTACTAATCCATGCTAATCATTTGGTCGGATTCTGCCGTTTACTAAATATTAGTTAACTATTCCTGGGTTTCTAAATAAACAAATGTGAATCTGTTTTTACATCAGACGCTAAAATATCTATTTTTGGAAACAAGTCAGCTATCGTGGAATCGGTCAATGATTCGTGACAATCGTTCCATTTCAAGAGAACCTTTTTTAGGCTACATTTTGTATGCTTGCAGACTTACAATTTGAAGTTGGCCAACTAAATCGCAGCCATAGTGATTTAGTTGGATAAGATGTGCGGTCTATCGTGAGTCACTATTGGCCAAGTTCAGAAAGGCCACTCAAATTGATCTTGAATGAAATTGACGTTTTTGTATAGGATGACAACTAGTTGACGGACATTTAACTATTGAATCTGTAATCAAATAATTAAGTGGCGTTTCTGAATTCGGCCATATGTCTATTGGTATACTCTGCGATTTAGATTTCTGCGGTTGGCCAACTTGAAATTATAAGTCTGTGGGCACGCTTATTTTATAGTACGAAGGACGAAGGTTACAGAGTATTTAAAACAAGAAACAAATCGCAAAGTTCCTCAAGGTGTAAAACTTGTTATAAATTGACAGCAAATCAAACTCGAAAAATTGAAATTTTCGCTCAGAAGAGGAACGTAGCTATCGGCCGAGCCGACCGATTTCAAGTGCATTTGACCCCAGACGTGCTGGGAGAAAATGCGAATATAATGTATCGTTGTCGGCTTATAATGCCCATATTGTAACGCGAGGAGGGTGCTCCATTACTTCTGAGAGGGCATTGTCCTTTGGGCATCTGCGAGTTCTGAAATTCAACTAATTTTTTATCACACTGGCCTCTTTGATGCTAAAAAGACGATCAAACTATGTGTGTGAACCTAACATATCAATTTGCGGAATCTCAAAAAGTAATCTCAGTTCTAATAGCATCCCCAATAGTTCTACAATTCCTGATATTTTTTGTCGACAGGTCTGTTCGCGATACAAGTTTAAAAAAAAAAAATGAGATGATAACTTCGCATTATGCCTATTAGCATCTCAGCAGTTAAAAACATGAAAAACGAACAGAACTATTGAAAAAAAAACCATGAACTGTAGAACTATTGAGGATGCTACTAGAACTGCGGTTACTTTTTGAGATTCTGGAAATTGATATGCTAGGTTCACACACATGATCTAACTTACATTGGCATTACCTTACCTTACATTACCTTAATTAAAGTAAGTTTAATTATGCATGATAAACTGATAATGTCTGAGTAACTGACTTATTCGTTTATTTCCTATAACATAACCAGAAATACAAAAACGTAGAAAGTAACGATATCTAAATAAGAGATAGGCCGGGTTTTATAAAGATCCGTTCGTAAAATAATCTTATCAAATATCAGTAAGTAAATCAGTTTTTGACATGACCTTTTTTGTAGTGTTAGAGCCAAACAGTAATGCTCACTAGATGATTACTGTTCGAATGGGCCGGCTCGACCGGGGTAGTACCACACTCTCACAGAATATCGGCGTAAAGTAATAGCTTGCTATTGCGTTTCGTACGGTGAGTGACGATATCCGGAGGCCTATTCCCGCGTCCCCATCCCATCCCCATTCCCCTAGACTGGCAACGCATCGGCAGCACCTCTGGTGTTGCAGATGTCCATGGGCGGCGATGACCACTTTCCATCAGGTGGGCCGTCAGCTCGTTTGTCAGTCAATGACATAAAAAAGAAAAAAAAAACCTGTATTTGGTGAAACGGACCGTTTTAATAATTCACAGAAATGTTAATGCTTGTGTTGATAATGTCTTCATGGAATTTAGTTTTTGGTGTAGTTACGTTATTATTTATGACGTATTACACGCGTCTTGTTTTTCCTATATATTCATAATCCAGGGATAAGGCCGGAACAATGAGATTGAATTTTGATTTTACGTAATTGAAATCGAGGACTGAATCAAAAGTAACGCTGCTTACAAACAAACTAAAATTTTGAATATCATATTGTTGTATTCATAGAACCTGTATTAGCTACTCGTACACGTGTATATTAATTACAAAGCCTTTGTTATGTATGAGTAATAATAGATAACGACTAGTAGTAAACTGAACAAACTAATCGTGCCTTCCGCTGTTAGTTTAACATTTACTTGTTTACTGTACTTACTTTCTTTTCCTGTTATGTAAGCTAAACGTTCGTTATATAATAATTTGGCAATATCTTTATTTTGAAATGACTAATACTAAGGCATTGTCCTATAGAACGCGAGTGTGCGAAAATCCGCGCGAACTAGTGATGATCGCACAATCGTGTTCTTTTAGGACAATGCCTTAGTTAGAGGCAGGTGCAAGATTACGTATCCATTATTGTTATCCCGTCAAAACAATATGAAATTCGTTCACTTTAAGCACAATTATGATACTTTTAGCTTCTACGCGGCCAGTGATTTTGCAATGGCATCGATATCACACTAATATTATAAATGCGAAAGTGTGTGAGTGTGTGCATGTGTGTGAGTTAGTATATTTGTTATACTCCTTCACTCTTCAACGGCTGGACGTTTTTTTTTATCTCAATCCAACGCGAACAAAGTCAAACCTCAGTGATCGATTTACGCGTTTCGATGACATCAATACTGCATCGCGTTTGATCGATATACCTATACAATCGCGCATCTTGGCGTGTTGATATCAAAATGATATCCAAATTAAACCAAAGTCATGATTAACATATTACACAAAACACAACACATACAAATACAAATTACACACTTACATTTGTATTATTATACAAATGGTAAATATTTTTATCGCGTTACCTACTATGTATGTAGGCTAGATAGGCCTTCTGAAAACGAAATCGTGTTTTCCATAAACATCTAGAATCAATCAACTAGAATCTCGAGTCTTAAGCGGGAAACTACTTGTTCAATTCAAAGGAATTATCTATGATACACTAGAAAAACAGGTCCTACGGGTATACGACTAGATTTGAAAGTTTTTATTCAAAAGAAACGGGCAAAGCAAACCGAATGAGAATGAAGGTTAATACAATATTCTTGCCAGTTGACAATTGCCATATTATATCTAAAGATGTTCAGAAGCGATACATGAAAAGTTGTATGTAATATTGAGCGCTCTAAATGGGAACTTGGGAACGATTGGCAACACAGCGTACGTGGGCTTGCAGAGAGGGCAAGTACGCGATTTCGAGCAGCGCAAAGCTGACCTCGACGCCAAATGCGACGATTTAAAGCCCGTCCACCCGCGGCAATCCACTTTAATTATGTAGACGGTATACTCACGTGCGCTCAGTGTGCGTTGGTTTACCAGAAAGATTGGCTACACTGAAAATATGGGAGGGCTAGAAATAAACAAATTATTGCTAATATCAACCAAGCGACTTATTTCGGACAGAGCTTGCAAAGCTGTTTGCTAACATCAATCAAATCAAAGCAATCACATGTCTATGATTTACAAAGCTGTTATTTATTTCCAATATAAGTCTCGGTTGTATGTAGCCATAGAATTGTAGACAAGCCAAATTGGTACTTTGCTGGCACTTCGTGTTTTCCGTGTACATTAGCCATTCTCGAGAGCACCGGAGCCGTATAGAGGGGCGTGCAGTCCATATAGGCATTTAGGCAGTGCCTACCCTGGAAAAATGACCTTGGGTCCGATTTTGTTAATAAATCTCATAAATAGTAAATATTGTAGGTATTTTTGAATCGTAAAAATAATTTAATGCGAATTTCGAGTTATAATTCGGACTCAGGGTTATTTTGCCAGGGTAGGCACTGCCTAAAATGGACTAGGAGTCGAAGTGGTCGCCATGACCGAAAACTGTAGGAGTAGACCATCATCACCATTATGTCTAAATCTGAATGTCATTAGTCTGTATTGGGAAAACGATTACACATCATTGCATGTAAGGAAGGAAGGACCGTCGATACCAACTGCGTTGAACAAAATCTTATTTCGGTTGGGTACCGCCATTTGTCTTCAAGTTTATAAACTACGAAGAACTATTCCACGCTCTATTGCCGCCCGTCTTATTCTTAAATTGCCTGATTCATACGCTGTCCTTCATCGCTCGCTAGGACCCACCAACTACAAAAACAAAACGCCAAAATCAAGCAATAATAGACCATCCCTGAATGCTATAAGATCTCTGATGTCGGCCATATTTACTGAGTGCGCGATGGTGCAACACTTGTGTTACGGAAATTAGACTTCTCCCGTTTAATATGTATCTCTCTTGTCCACAGAGCCGTCGGTAAAACATGCCTGCTCATCAGTTACACGACAAACGCTTTTCCGGGAGAATACATACCCACAGTGTAAGTATATTTGTTTTAACATTAGTTTTCATACAGCTGTGAATTAAAATCGTAATGTTACGCTAATATTCACTAGTATGTCAAAATAAATATATTCCACATTTTTAAGTAATTTTTACACAGCACTAAGAACACGAATAAATGGGTGTTTCTCTGCTATTTGGAAATTCGTCCATACAAGACTGTCATGAAGTAATTTTATTAAATAATGAGAAAGTTTGTTAATAAAATGAAGGGCAATAGCAAGTTAAATATATATCTTCAAAAAGCTCACACATTTTCCTCTTGATTTTTGAGTTATGGTCGATTTTTCGCAAATCCATGACAGGGGACTGTTGTAACCATCCATGGGAATGTTTTATGGACAAAAACAATTAGTATTTTTATTTAAGTAATCAAAGTCTTTATTTTTCTTTGCCATTTTTTTTTTTAAATAAATTAACAGTATTAAAATAAATCTTACTTATTATATTTATTTAATGGTCAAAAGCTAAGAAAACAGTCCCCTGTGGTATGAATAATCCCCTGTGCTATGATGAAATGACAGGGGACTGTTGGCCAGGGGACTGTCATTTTTAAATGAATACTTGATAAAACAATATCATTAAAAATCATTCAGATCCTGAGAAACATATGTGGCTACATACTAGATGATCAAGCATTTTAAACTAATTGTCGTTATGAAAACTCTTAAAATAGTAAAAAAAAGGGTTACCAGTGGACTGTTTTCACTAACCGCCGAGACGCGCGATCTACCAGCTGATGCAGTCTATTGTAAAAATATAATTGTGATGTATAAGGATGCTTACCGTTTTTGTTAATGTATTTGGATATTTTTTATTCATCTATCAATGGCAAAAAAAAAATTGTAACAAGATTTGTAATTCTGGAAAAGGGACATACCAGGGGACTGTGTTTTGAGACGTTTGAGGTTCATTTATTTGAATATTCCATTATTAAATTACTAAATAAGCTGTGGTGTGCCAAGAATACCCAATAATATGTCTGTATTGATTAAAAAAACTAAAGATTTATGACATAAAATTAGCTTGGGACAGCGATTTTCCATTTAGTGGAGAAATGCCCAAATAAGAGAACTATCTAGATCAAATTCATGAAAGATTTGAAAGACTGATTAATCACAAAGCCTCGGGCACTATAAAATCAACACACTTGAAATTTAGCAGGTAGATTCTTATAGGGTACAGACGTCCAACGATTTGACGAACATCACCCTAAAGGGATGAAACGGGCCTTAAAAGTACTAACTTTAGTAAAGGCACATAATATACAAAATTTAATTTATTAAAAGGCTACAAACATGTAGCCTCTTAAACAGTTACACCGTCAACCATCTGTCAACTTATACATAAATGTCACTTTAATCAAAGATCAATTTGAATGGCCTTTGTGAATGCAGCCACAAGAGTGTTATTGGTTCTTCTATTAAGAAATTTATCATAAATTAATCTCAAATATCTTTCCGTCATCAAAAAATACTATATCCCATAAATAAAGCCTAGTTCCAGTTTAAAAAACACTGAACACATTCTCGCACAATTCCAGATTCGACAACTACTCAGCCAACGTGATGGTAGACGGGAAGCCGATCAACCTGGGCCTCTGGGATACGGCCGGGCAGGAGGACTACGACAGACTCCGGCCACTCTCCTATCCACAAACCGACGTGTTCCTCATATGCTTCTCGCTCGTCAACCCCGCGTCCTTCGAGAACGTTCGCGCCAAGGTAACTGGAATACTGCCTTCCGAACCAGTACCATTACCACGAGTTGCGCAAACCGCTCTCGCCAGCGTAAACTGTCGCTCGGTCCCTTTTACTTGTATCGGCAACAAGCACCATTTACGATAGATTTCTATAGCGAGAACGGTTTTGCGGAAACTCATGGTAAGGGCTCATGTGCTCGTCTAGGACGTTCGCCCTTAGGTGCCGCTAGACTGAGCAAGTTGATATGGAAGATAGAATAGCAATCTGGCTGGCTGGGCGGCAGAAAAAAACCAGCAAAACAACTTTTGTGATAATAATAATAATAATAATAATAAATTTTGTCCAAGCTGAAACGCAGACGCTTCACTTGCGTGAGTCACGTGCCCTCTCTGTACTTCTCTACGACTTTTGGATTCTTTATTTTTACCGACCCAAAGACTTTACATCTCCCTTATTATAACAAGTAATGAATGTGTGCCCATTAGGTTGCACTTTGTCTTACTTTTAGTGTTTTTGTATCATTGTAATTGTTACGATTTGGTTGAAAAAGATTTCCTGCTGAGTTTCTTGCGGCGCTTCTCAGCAGATGTTACCATTTGAAGCGCTGGTAGAATCAGACAAATATTTTCAACTGGGTATTTATTCAACATACTGAGACTGGTCTTATAGCTAGTGACGACCAACCTAAACTGAATATTTGGTTTGGGCATTTTATGTTACACAGAACTTATTTTATTCTAATTAAAAAATTCACCGATGTCAATTTGATGCAATGATTAAAGCTTATTTTATTAATACGATCAAAATTAAAATTAATCATTGCTTTCCTTATTCATGATTCACAGTCAACATAAACGTTGATTTTACTATAATGAATCACAAGTCGGCTGTTGTCTTACATTGAAATATCTGACGTTCTATCTTTTTTTTTTGGCATGAGAATTTATTTTGAAGGAAGTTATGCTCGTCATTATCATGACTGAAGCTCTTAATTTGATTATTAATAAATCAGGTCAATATTTCACCAAGGAACGGTCATTGTTATTTTTTTTAATAAGTAATAAAATTAAATACAAAAAAATCTTTAAAAGTATTTTACTTCTTCAAAATGCCCCACTTACTTGGCCCCTTTTCAGTAAAATAAAAAAAAAGTATAAACATTTTATTCCTGCAATATACGGGCGGGGCACACAAGTTCTATGTCTGTTCCAAATTTCAAGTTCATAACATTAGTAGTTGCTGAGATAAACGGCTGTGAAATACAGCCAGACAGACAATTAGGTCTCGCCATAAGAGTTCCTTTTTTACCTTTTAAGTGCGGAATCCAAAATAATAATAAAAAAAATAGAATGAGACTAAAGTAGTGGTACGTTATCCCACTTGATTTTTTGTTTTAAATTTTGATTTTTCCAAGCTTCCAGACTACAAACTGGCATTTGTACGCCTTATTGGTGATCTTGTGTGTATACGGATCGACGCGGCACTGTAGCGGTGTATGGAGGTGTATAAGAATATGAGCATTTTGATCATGTCGAGGCGACACGATACACGCCCCCGTCGTCCCATTGTTTCTTATATCTATGGTTGAAACTCATAGGTTCCCGTTGCAATAACGTCATGACGTTGGTTTCCAGTGGTTCCCTGAAGTGAGGCACCACTGCCCGTCGACGCCCATCATCCTGGTCGGCACCAAGCTCGATCTGCGCGAAGACAAGGACACCATCGAGAAGTTGAAGGACAAGAAACTTGCACCCATCACCTACCCGCAGGTACGTGCTTAGTATGCTTACACAACTGCTTTCTTTAACCTTTTGGCCGCCAAGCATGTCTGAGCGGAACACGAATTTCAACTCTAAGTCAAGGCTGTGAAGGTCTTTTTTACCCTGTATAGCCTGTCACGCATAGTCGACAACGGCGGCTAAAGGGTTAAAAAAGCATTTTCTGTATAGTTACAAAAATATCCAATAAAATGCCAAATGAGATTAAAGAACTTGACTTCCCTGAATACAAGTTTAAATTACATAGCTGGTGCCTTGGTAAAATGTTTTATGACATATCAGAATTTTTTCAATAAGTACCTACTACAATTTCTATATACAAATTTAGGAGGTTTGACATTTTGTAGTCGTAATAATGGTAGGTAATATTTAAAAAAAAAACAAAAGTTAGGTAAATACCATGCCGTTCTATAGCTAAACATTGTATGGCTTATGATAGCCGATTTTGGCGCACTATTGTAATTAATTAAGAACTTCTATGTTACGCACAGTCTGTCATTTTTTTTTTAATTTGTATTTACGTTTAACGGAACTCCAGACAGTTAATCTCATTTCAAAATAAAAAAAAGAAATGCATGAGTTGCTAATGACAAGCTATTTCGTTTTGTGTTTAGGTAATTGAGGAAATGTATGTA